>OX243959.1:9852500-11102500 GCA_945859745.1 Synanthedon formicaeformis | reverse complement strand
AGTTCAAAAGCGCTTTCACGGTAAAATATAAGAAATAATACTGTTTAAGAAAACTCCGTTGTTATTATTATTATTACACGATATAAAATGTTATCTACACAACGGGCGCCGTAACTCCAACATCTGGTGGTTAGAAAAATCGGCGACGATTTTCAAGCTTGCGATAAAGTGAACGAGACAGTAGTTAACCTTAATCAATAAAATAAAATAAAGTAACTAATTTACTTAGTTACATGCGTGTTACTTTACGATGTTATAAATCGCTAGTTGAGAAAGTTATCAAATATCGTTATCGAGAAATATCGAGAAAGTTATCTTTTGTTAGAATCAAAAAGCTCCGTGGTCGCGTGGCAACGCGTCGTCACGTGATCAGATTCTCCACTCGAGAACCTTCCAGTCCCAGTGGTCATCGGCTCTGTACTACTATTCGTCAATTGACCTCCTTCTCGAATTATGCTCTACCTAATTGGACTAAATAAATGTATTCATCTACAATCTACAACTTCAAGTTAAAGTCCCAACTGATACTGTTACTGGGCACAACTTGGACATCAGACATAACTTTTGTCTTGTCCATATTTATCTTAAGGCCCATCCTTCAAGAAAGTCGATTGAGGCCTTCGAGAATGCTATTTAAATGTATTAATTTTTATACATTTTAAGTTTCAGCGTGAAGTAAGCTAGCTACTGATAGCTATATAGTATTGTGTGGCTAAAAGCAGGCTTATCGGCCGATCAGTTTTAACGTTCATATTTATTGAGGTCACCTCACTTTGCCCTGATAGGGCGCGGTGCACGAATCCCTAACCTTCAGACTTCAGTACCTTCATTTCGTGATTCGCTTCAGGAGTAATATCCCTCTTTGATGCACGAGTAACTCATGAGTCGTGTGAGTCACTCACTCATTTTGTAAAATAAACTACTAAATATTCCTTATTTAGTTAATAAATGAGAACTTGAAATAAATTATTCGATTGAACCACATTAAAATAATTCCTATCTAATTTCTCGTTAGTTATTATTATTATGGAAAATGTTATTAAGCCTGATAATTTTATAATTTTGACTGTGTTTAATTACAGTTTTTATAAACTATTTTTAAAAAAAATGCCTTTAACAAAGATACAATTTATCTTTGATAACATTTAAACTTTTGGACATGTTTACGATATACATAGATTTATCATGGTGCTATCACTATTGCCAAGAATTCATTCATTTATTACATACTAGTACTAATAATATTATACTTAATTTTATTATTTATTAACTAACTGTTTTTGTCAAGAAATAGTGGTAACGAATTGTCCCTAACAACGCATTACCGACTAAATTTATTTTTACATTATTTAGAACATCTTTTTAATGTGTATTTTTTTATATTTTAGAGCACATGATTTTACATCATTGTTTTGTTTTTTAAAATTAAAACCGATTTTTAAAAAAAAAAACTGAATTGAGAAGCAAAATGTGATTAAAAGAAAGAAAATAAAGCGTTTAGTGTAAATGATCGATAAATTAAGTGTCACTTCACTATGGAACGACCCCGCACTACTCCGGTCAGGCCAACGGTACGTCACTTCCACAACCAACCTGAGCTGCAGAAAGGTGGAAGTTTCGGTCTAATGCTGAGATGGATCGTCTTCGTTTGCTTGGCCAGTTGCGGACCACTGGGCAACACAGTCAAACAAGATGGTAAGTTCATTCTTCATACACTTTGAACTAACTTACTATATGTTATAATGTGTCGTTTATTGTCATCCAAGTATACCAACTTTAATAAATCTGAAAGCAGTAACCATCCTCTTAAAGAAGACCACCATGAAAAATCAGTTATATCTAATAGAAGGTTTTATATAATAACAGTTTATTATAGTTAAGCCTTATCATTTTACCATGTAGGTATTTTATCGTAAAAATCATTTGTTAAAATTACTTACAGTTAATTGAAAAAATATATTTTCGTTCACAGTTTACTTCTTGTAATTTCTTGTTGAAAATGATGATATAAAATCAAAAAATATTTTTCCCTCATACTAAGTCTGCTACGCACTAATTACGCACAAATTTACCTCATAGTAAGTTAACTGACCGAGGTATCGGTCGAAAAGAGTTTCAGGTCATTGAATTTCTTAGTTACGGATATAAAAAAAGTAAAAAAAGTATTTTGTTATTATTATATTACAGGAATTTAACACAAATACTTTTTATTAGCGTTACACTAGGAAAGTTTTGTATATATTTATAATATAACTAGTGGGTTCCCGCGACTTCGTCCGCGACCATTTTTTTTTACATACAAACCATTCCTGATTATCCCTCTATCCATAAGTAAAGACAGAATTAAAATCGGTCCAGCCGTTTAGGAGGAGTTCAGTGACATACACACGCACAGAGGAAATATATTATACTGCTCAAAACAAATAGTTAGGGGAACAAGATTTTGGTCATTTATATTATTTAAACTACAATTAGGTTTAAAATAAATTTTATGTAATTTTTTTCCTTGTTAATTCATTAATTACTTAATATAATTAATAAAAAAAAACTAATTTTGTATTTTCTTTAATAAAAAGAAAATGTACATTGTAGGCGAAAAACCAATTGGCGATAAAAATGTCCGTCAAAGAAATATTCTTATATCGGTTAAATAATGACTTTTAGTAACAAGTTTGGCCTCCATGAACCCTCTTTAGTATTTTTTAGTAACGTGTGAGCCCTCATCAGCTTATGATCCTCCGAATATCTTCTTCTGCCATTCGCGCCCATTCTTCATTCAACGCTTCAGTGAGCTGCTGCAGTGTTTGAGGTGTAATAGGATGCTTCCGGGTGCGCCTAGAAGGTCACGGCTCATGGAAGGCCACTCCATTACACGGATTTCATGATGCCGTTAGTAATCTGACGTGATGGCTTTAGGATGTGGCCTGGCATTATCTTGCATTAAAAGAAAATCTGGGCCGATACCATATGCTGCGGGCAAAACATTATTTTAGAGCACGTTTTCTACGTAAGCTTGAGCACATAACCGCCCGGTAACAACGATGAGTTCTGTGCGTTCGGCCAAACTAACTCATAGACTCACCTCCAAAGTCATATTCTTGGACTGCCGCTGCACTGTATCGCTCGCCTAGGCGTCTGTAAACACGGAGGCGACCTTCGCATCGTGTTAGACGAAATTGTAATTCATCAGTAAAAATCACTGACCTCCAATATCGAAGTTGCCAAGTTGCGCGAACCGTCTGCGAGCTTGTCTATATTGAATAACGCTAGACGCACAGCCCGAACTGGCTTCCAAATTGGTGATCTCAAATTGCCTTCCATGCTTCCATCTATTTCTTACCGTCTGGTCCATCCTTAGTGTATTTTAAAGATCTATTGCAGTTGTTGTGCGATTACGTAAAACACAGTTAACGGTGTAACGATCTTGCAAACGTAAAGTTTTTCTCTGTCGAACTGGACCACGTCTTCGTGAGCCTTCTCCCGTCTCACGGTATCACTTCTAAAGTCTGTTGATAACAGAAGGGGCAACTCCTGGGTCATTTTCTACATGACGCATATTTCGACCCTCTTCAAGCAGAGCGATAACTCGGGAGACATGCAATTCAGTCACATCTGGCATTATGACCAATACCCACTCGCTTCAATGAACAACAATACTCAGAAGACACTTCAATCTTTGTTATTACTCAAAAGACTTGAAAATTCACATAAATTTTTTTCTGTGATTAGGATGTAAAGAAAATTCAATGGTGTCACTTTGTTTTTAGGTTATTGGCCACTTTATTGAGAACTACTAACAAAAACGCCGATGCTTTTTTGTTTTTTAATTTCTTTAACAATACCTCTACATTATTTAGTGGTCAGTTATAATTAAAACTAGTAAAAAAAATGTTCTACTTTAAAGTTTTGTTCCGCTAATTGTTTTGAGTACTTTTGAGTAGTTTCAGAGTTGCAAATCTATAATAAAGATTTGCAAGAAAAAATTACACCCGTGCCAAGGCAGGAGCATGTCGCTAGTAAAATTTATAAAACAGAAAGTTACAATAATGCTTTCAAAAAGATATATATAAATACATATCTATTACAATCATTAAAAAACACTATAACTATCATGGTCACTACTACTCCAATACAGGTAGGCAATAAAAGAAAATAGTTGTGTAGTAAAATTAAATATTTACAAGAAATATAATGGGAAAAAATAATTATAACCGTGGAAAGTTTCATGGATACTCCAAACCATGATTAATTCCGAAAACAGGGAAATCCATTTGATTTCGGGTGTACAATTATAATAATCAAATAAAGCTCTCTACAATTAAACGACATGAAAACTCACTTCGTCCAAATTCATTGAATGTATTCGTGTGTTTGTCTTTGATTGTCTACTCACAAAATGTGTACCGAATCACGGCGTGCTTATTCTGAACGTTTTGTTTTTGTAAACAAATGTATTTAAAATACTAACTGGTGTGCGCGACTTCGTCCGCGTTGAAAAAGAAAATAATAATATAACGTTTGACTCTTCATCGCTGTGACAACGATGACGGTAGCATCCAAGTTTTTCTGTTTTTAGCCGATCCCTCGACATTTTTCCAGGATAAAAGGTATCGTATCCAGGTAATAAACTAACTCTGTGTGAGTTCGTTTTACTCTTAGCTCGACAGACAGAATTACAGTCCACTGAATGGTTGGTGGATACCGTCGCCTTTACACAAGCAACGCCACAGGGTGATCCAAGTGCACTGCTGATCATAGTAGGATGAAGAATAGGGATTAGGGATTGATAGGGAAATAGGCCATCTTTACTCGGCGAAACACAACAGAGCACGTGCTATTATTTCGCTATTCTTCTGTAAGGGGGTGGTTTTTGTCTATAGAATAATTAGACAGACTTCCCAAATAACAGTGCAGTGTGTCCTGCCACTACTTTCCAAATTCAGATCACAACCAATTTTGAAAAGTTTATTTCCAAAGTTGACTGAAGGTATGGAGCTGAAAAGGAAAACTGAAAACTGATTTAAGTTCTCCAAAAAAATATATAGCAAAAATTGCTTCACATACAATCTCGAAACTGTAACTACGTACGATTTCAATGTGGTACAACTTCTAAAACCGTACACGTTTCAGAATAGTCCTTCCATTAGTTTACTTTACCATGTACCTATTAGTTGTGGTATCGTTTGAATACACGTGCGGCCACAATTAGGGGAGTAGTTTTGGATACTGTAAAGTTTTGTTTTAGTCCATTAAAATTAACATTTGGAATCCCTCTGAAATAGCCAGTACTTGTGCTGACTAGTAATAAAGGACTCATTTTAAACTTTTTAGATACCTGTAACATTGAGCAGCATAATCGTGTACTAAAAAAGAGTAGAAAAACTTAAAAGTAAAAACTTCTTTGGCGATCAAATATTTAGGAAACGATAGATATCATGCAGATACGTTACCACAAGCGTCACGAGATCGTTACACTGAAGCATCACAAAAAATTATGCGCATTGCGCATAAAGAAGTCTAAATGTTCAAAAAGTTCTAAACTAATATTAAATATGTTTTAAATGTAATAAATGTAATTTATTTCATAAATTATTAACTGTTACTAGTTACTAAATAAAATATAACCTATACTACTCGCTGATCATATAGCTCTATATGATCTATTCTTTTATTTATTTATTATACAAGGCCCCCAACGAGGCAGACATCTAACTTTAACACATAGTTCAAAATAATTATCACAAGGCGGATGCCGCCGCAATTATAGGAAGCTCAGCATGCATCAATAAAAGCTCCAAGCAACATCCTATGTACTACCTAAATCTAATTTAATGTAAATATATATTGTATAGTGTTACATTACATGTAATAAATAAATAAATAAATGTTCAAAAAGTTCTAAACTAATTAAATATGTTTTAAATGTAATAAATGTAATTTATTTCATAAATTATTAACTGAATAAAATATATAAAATATATAATTATAGTTACTAAATAAAATATAACCTATACTACTCGCTGATCATGTAGCTCTATATGATCTATTCTTTTTGTATTGATCAAAAACGTAAACAAATATAGCGTCGCCATGGTCACTGGACTCTTTTAAAGATGGGATTTGTACATTAGGCATTATCAAAGAGAGTTGACTCAGTGATTAACTCATTTAGAATTTGTCCGTATTGTTTGTTTACGTCTATATCGTGAATTGTTTGTTTACCTTTTTGATCAATGAAAAAAGAATACATCTTAGGTAGGTGAAAGAATTTTCAAAATCGGTTCAGTAGTTTAAGTTTATTCATTACGAACATACAAAAATACAAATATTCTCTCTTTATAATATTATAGTATAGATAAAATTTATCGCAACAGACTTAAGCAAAGTGCTTGCAAGAATTACAGCAATTCCTATCATATCATTCGGTAGTTCATTGTAAGATTTAATTGCCATTACATTTAAATTTTGCGTTTGCATATAGAATTAAAAAAAATAATCTCCGCTCTAAAGGCCCAATCCGCCTCCGCCCATTGCGTCAAGAATACATAAAGAAATACATAAAAAATAAACTAAAATACTCTTAAATAAAACAAAATATTTTTAAAGTAAGATTAAATTTAAAACTCTTTACAAACATACAGTTATTTTAAAATAGACAATAAATGTACCGTACATATTTTAAAGCTGAAATAGCTTCGAAAGTGACACTTGCCCATAAAACATTTTAAGCGCTGACGTTTATGTCAGCGTTTTTGGTGTTTGATGATGTTGCACATTTAAATAGTTTTTATTTGATTGAAAGATTAATATAACCATGCATACATACCTGTGCCTATACTAACTACAGACAAAAGAGAATTTTCTTCTGCACTAAATTACTACTCTTATTTTTTTAAATAGTCGTAAACAGTAAGTGATAGGAAAAATTATTGGACAAGAAAGATAGGAAATTTATTTATCTACAATAAAGGTTATTACCACTTTGGGCCTCAAGTGCACGGTTATGGAGATTAGTTATAGGCCGAAACGGTTTTTGTCAAAATGGCGGCACCTCCGCCCGCCTAATTTGTAAAGACGTTGTGCATTTAGGGTAAGTACGTGATACTGAACCTATTTAAAAAAAAAAGAGTAGTAATTTAGTGCATTATTGATAAGAGTACCCGGCTCCCCTATTGACTATAGCTAAAGGTATTGTTATAGGTAAGTATGGTTAGTTTATTTCTATATTGCATGTTAACAATCTTTCACACTGTGTAAATATTATTACAGCAACATATAAAATTCTTTCAGTGAAGTTATAAATCGTCTGACCAGGCTAACACACGCCATAGTATATATTACTTGATTTGTACCTATGAAATATAATGTGCTCAATGCCTTATGAAATTTAAATATCTTCTAGCTTACTTGTTTACTGAACAATTAAAACTAGATTTGTAAAAAGCTAGACTATAGAGTATTAAAAGTAGCTTGGACTTGCTAAATTATGACATCTTATTCGAAAGCAAGATGTATTTTTTCGGTGATATCAGCTGATGGACGTCATAAAAGTTAGTCTACCAATAAATTTACATTTATTTACTGTAATAATAATAGTAATATACCATTCTGTTCTTATCATAATATATGTAAGTAATTATTCTTAATTTCATAAAATAGAATTTATTTAATTAATGGCAATTAGAAAAACAAAAGCAATTTCGTTAGATGTTTAGTTAGGGTTAATGTTAATAAGTAATTAAATTCGTATTTTCTCACTACTAATGTAATTAAATTATTTTTTTTATTAAAAAATAAATTTGGCTTAGAAGCAGGGTGACATTTTCAAAATCGTATTCAAATACCTTTGGTCATATGATAATGTCTTATTATTATTCTAAAGTGAAACATAAGATAAACTCCAAATAAAATACCAAAGAAATGCTAATAATGATATATTTACTAGTGAATTTATATCGTATTACAAATATATTTCGTATATAAATGTATTAAAAATTGCGTGAGTGGTGGAGGCCCGCTTTCAGACCGTGACGAGGGGTCCCGAGGTACAATAGTTACCAAAAAAAGGTCCATTGTCTCACCCCTCGCCCCCAATGACAGCAATTAATGTATTTCAACCAGTTTAATAGAGATATTTTAACGAGCGACATTTCCACCTGCCATTCGAACCCTAAAACTGGTTCACTATAAAAACAGGATGCCTTTTTGTAATTTTTTTTATATCATCTCACGCGTGACCAGTTCTAGAAATGTTGTGTGCGTTATAACGTTTGTAACATAGAATTATTTTTATTTCTGTTAGATCAACAGAAATAGAAATAATTTTCTATTTAATGTTTGAGACGTTTACCGTACAAACAAAGGTATATCAGCTAAATTATTCCCGGTGACAGGTGACTTTAAGTGACGGTTTAGCCTACTTGACGTTGGTGAAAGAGGCGCTTAATGTTAAAAAGTAATTAAATTCGTATTTTCTCACTACTAATGTAATAAAATATTTCTTTATGGCTTTTATTTTTTAACATATTATTATGTTACACTTTTTTTATTAATGATATTAAACTTTATTGACAAAAGCAGTAATGCCTGCAAGAACCTATACTTTCGACCTGCCACGATTTAGCAATTTTTTCAATTCAGCTATTATTATTTTTTCGTTTTTCAATAATCCATTGAACTCCGATAAAAGTTCTTATGAAGAGAAAATTTGCATCCGTGCGAAGCTGGGGTCGTTTCGCTAGTTATTGTAGACTTATAACAAGAGAATGGTATGATATTCCATCAAGAAGAATCAACGTCAGCATTATATGCCAAAACAAAAAAGTGTAAAAATTAAATATAAAATTTTATTAAAAAAATAACTAAGTACATATTTAAAATCTTGGTTAAAATCACAGGACGCAACTTGTGTAAAGTGAGCTACATTTTGTACATTAACCTACCCATAATAAAATGAGCTAAGTATATACACACAGAAGTACGATAAAATACATTGATTAATGACTCTATATATCAATTACTGATGTCAGGTGCACCTCCGTTTTTACCACAACTTTCTAGAGGGGTCGTAATGATGTCTACTTGAGACACAGTATGGAAAATTTTGTTGTGATATATTTCTTTTTTAACAAAACAAAAATGTTCTTAAATGGTTTTAACAAATAATTGTTATTATCTATGTAGAAATGGTTAAAGACAGAACAGCTTGTTATCTTATTCTCATTTGGTTGTGGGTCGATTTTCTTTTTTTTTAATTTGCTAATAAAAATTGTTGAAATTGTGGGAAATATTCATATTTATTCACGAAATGTTTATCGTCTAATTTGGACCGGTGGGCGATGAAATACTGCTATAATAAAATAGTCAGACAGCAACGTCTATTGATACGTGGGTGTCGTTAGAGATCATTTTCATCTTTAACTGTACTAACTGTATCGGTAACTAAAAAGTTCTTTTTTTTATTATACTTTTTCCTATTCTTTAATTAGTCCCCCTCTCTAAAGACCTAACGATTATTTTCTTAATCTAAAATGGCCACATTCGAACTTCGTCTAAGAATATGACATAAAAATCACATGAAGAGCAAGATCATACTATGTTTTCAATTAGATATAGCAAGATAGGAAATCATTGACGAACATACTTATCGTAAAATAGTTTGAATGGAATCAGGGGTACCACAAGGCAGTATATTGGGGAAAATCTTTTGCCTTAGGCAAAGATTTAAATCGAAGATGCGGCGTAATCTCCTCGCGCCATACTAAAAACACACCGAAAATTCTTAACAATGGATTGGGCGCAGGCGCTCAACCCAACTATAGTTGCACGCCAGCTACAGTGAGTGACGGTCGCTTGTTGAGAGCGTCGCTATCGTCACAGTCACGTTTGAAGTAAGGAATGTGTTGTCTGTGTTTAAAAGTGTGTTTAGACAAAGGTATATGTATTTTATACTTTTGTCTTTAGTATGATATATGTTGTATTTTGTAACACACTTTCGCTAGTAATGCCGCATCTCTCGATTTAAATCTTTGGCCTTAGGTATATATATGTACACAGTAGATCTGCCAACTGCAGAGAATATTCTATAAAGTTACTTCTGAGGCGACTGAACTATTCAATAATACCTAATTTTTATGATTTATCACCTTTAACCAGTTAGCCTAGGGTATGAGTAGGAGCAACATACTCTACTTTAAAATTCAATATGGCTTGAAGGTCGTTTTTTTATTCTTTTATTATATAATGGCAAACATGAGCCTTTATTTTTCAACTTTGAAAAGTTCGAGCCTACAAAGTTTTGAAGTAACCTCACCGTTAAAACTCGAATATAAACGTTGTTAGCGAACTACTACTGGCCCTTTGACGGTTAACTGATACCATGGCAACAGGCTCTCGTGAAATGAACTTTTGCTCTTCACTACAATTTCATAGTTTGCTAGATGCTCGACCTCAAAGTATTTGTTGATGGAAACTGACTAATGGACTCGGTTTAACCTTTTATGAAGCAGACTATTCCACTGAAAGGTCCGGAGCTTTTGACCTGATAACAGACTGTATGTGCCATAGAGGCTATTTTTGTGCTATTAAGTCACAGCCCCTTAGGATTCCGTTGTATCTTTAGGTACTAGGTACTAGCAGTGCTCTTGGGCTTCGTCCGCCTTCATTGCGATTATCTCACAATCAGTGATAAGTGTTGGTAGTGATTTAACTATAATGGTTTGAGACACTCACTAAATGCGTGACTGATGTTAGAAAATTATTGAAATTCAAGGCGCATGTAATTCCATAACCTGCTTTACTTACTCACCACTATTGTATCTGATAACCAGACACTGTTAGTTATTTTGGTTATGGCGCACTGCATTTCGCGGCTTCCTTTAAAAAAAGCCAACAAAATAACGACGTCCGAGCCTATTCCCCTATCTTGGCCCTAATTTTTTCTGACTAGGTTTGCAGTGGTCTCGGTAATCCCGATGTTACTACAAATATAGTAAATAAAGCCTGCATGTCACCTTTTATTGAAAAAAAAAAACAGAACTGTTTGCACGTTAATGTTCGTTGGATGTAGTTACGTCCATTTCAAGCAGACAATTGAGAAGTCAGAATCCCTAGGGATGTATTATGTAACAATCTATCCCAGCGTGAGTCGGTAAGTAAATTTATTATTTTTATTTGCACTACTAATTGACTGCATGGCTGAGGACACGCTAAGGATCAAGAGATCTGTAAAACACCCCCAGTTTAGTACCCAGTCATATTGACTTATACAAAAAAAGTATTACATATTTACTAGCCCAAAATAGTTAGATCTCTGACAGCGTAAAAACTCTATTCGATAGTATGTCTAGTTATTTCGGTATTTTAACTGTTACTATCTTGATTTTCTATCCAAGTGAGTGAGCTGGCTTGATTCAATTATATTTTTATTTTAAACCGTTAGACCGAAGCTATCTTTAGATTATTTTATAGTACAATCATTTATGACATTCATTTTGTTTTGTTTATAGGCTTATTTTTTGTGTCCTATCATTTTGTAAATATAATGATAGGCTAAAATGTTTTACAAGGTAACTAGTAAGTAGAATCGATTTACATATATATGAAAATGGTGGTATGAAAATTTATGAAAATTAAAATTGTCACACGAATGCGTTTTACGTTATAGTTACGTTTTATTTTTTTTAATATTTAAGAATATCTTTGGTTTCAGAGATATTGCGTTATCTACACAATATTATTTGAAAAAGAACAATGTTGTTCTTTCGGCATCTTCGAGTTGTTAAAACTTAAATTTTATAATCGTTCGTAAGGAGTAAACTCTAGTCGTGTATCTAAGTTGACACACACAATTTTTTTTATAAGCGAGAGAGTAAATATAACTAAAATTGTCATATGTCTTACACATAATATTTAATAATATCTAAACATAAAATAGCTTTTCTAAAATTATAATGCTCCCCAGATTTGAACTCATAGGTAACTTGAACTAATGAAACCGTTGATTCTACCCAACCCATTATATCTGAGGTTTTATGCAAATATACATCAAAATTAAACTCACTAACTAAACCCTAAGAATAATAGAGCTGTTTACCACAAAGTGCTTTGCTATGTCACCATTCATCATCCGTCCAACAACTACATTAATATTAAGACGGATCGGACACATTATAGAAAAAAAATGCAGTAGGTATATATATAGTCATTGTATAGTATTTAGTCTACACCAACGAAAAATCCATGTGTTTTTTAAATTTTCTGTATGAAAAATTTAGTAGTTAAGGCGTGAAAAGGTAGCAGACAGACGGAGTTACTTTCACATTTATAATGTTAGTATGGATAAAACGGCCAATGAAATCAAAGACCACAGCTTAGTGGACAATAAAGCAAGAAATAGAATTTTTTTTTTAAAATACTTTTTTTGTTTCATGTCCCGAAATTACAAGACAAACATAAATAAACTAATCCAAAGTTAAAAGAAATTATGTAATTGGAAATACTTCAGATAAACAAATTCTAACTAAAATCTAAGATTACTTACTGTCCGGCTTGTTCATATTGTGTACACTGTTGTTGGACCTTTCCTTCGATAATTTTCTTTCTCTTTCCCGCTCACGTTATCAGTTTGACAGGTTTTGGAGGGTGAGCTATCGCTGTTAATGGTTACATTTTTATACAATGCATTTTGTTTATCATGAAAAATTTTGATGGGCTAACTCGTGTAGTTTCGAGAAAGTTTGTAAACGTTCCGACAATTCATTTGTCGTCGTTGAATGTGTCCTTTTTTTAACATCAATTGTTGTAACTACTATCTAACGCAGTGGGCGACCCATTCTTACCAAATAATTTATTATCTCAACTAATATTATAAACGCGAGAGTTTGTTTGCTACGCTTTCACGTTAGTAATTCGTAACTTCGATAAACCGAAAATCATGAAATTTTGCACACACGTTGTTAGGGTTACAGAAAAAGACCTTTCATCCATAAAAATGTACTGTTCCCGAGGGAAAAGAAAATTCAACGCCAGACTTAATAAACCAACAATAATGAATGAACCTAAGAAAAGAGCTTGTGCCATGAAAAGATAATTGAAACAATATTCTAAATATGGCAAAGTTCTTGACATTGTTATAAATGAATCTACCAAAAATATACATATATATAAAAATATGTAATAAATTTATAAAATTGTAAAAAAAACATACTCATCAAGGTATTAAAAAATGCATCGCTCTACGAAATGATGTAGCAAAGTAGTCTTATTCCTAGTAAAAAATGATATTTGAGAAACAACGCAAGTCAAAAATAATTAAAAAGCCAAAATTAAAATGTATTTCTGAACTGAAATAAAGTGGATTTAAAACCGAAAACGGATTGCGAACACAAAACATTACAACTCTTGGCAAATTACAAAAGGTGAGTAACGATTCGCGGTTGTTCTCTCCTCACATTAGTATTCGAGTCCGTATCGAATGTGTCTCGAGATTGTTATCGTTTCATTACTTCCCGTTTCGTCTAACGCATTTGATACAAAAAAATGCTGCCTCCTATGTAACAGACAGGTCACGCTTATGATGTTATGCTGATGTGCTACTATTATTATTGTTGTGCTATGTTGTTATGTATCAAAACAATTGAATTTAATATAAATCGTCGAATTACTTTGTTCCATTTAATTTTTATTGTTTCTTTACCGCAGGCGAATTATTCATCAGAGAGTAATTAGTACTTGTGCATATAAATATTAAATATATACGAACCTCATGACTTAAAATCGGTCTAGCTATTCCTGAGTTCTTGTGAAACCGGCGATCGGCAGATTTTTTTTTATATAAAGATTAAAATTATATTTTTATACAAATCTGCATTTTTGTATTTTTGTTTGTAATGTAACTGAAAAACTACTTGACCGATTTTAAAAATTCTTTCACCTATAGGAAGCTACGTTATCAGCGAGTAACATATCACGGAGTAGGTTATATTTTTAAAGTTATACGTACGAAGTCGCATGCCATAGCTAGTATATTATAAAAAAAGAAAAGCCGAATTGGAACGAATTCACCGATCGCAACTGGAGTCCACACAACTCCCCTTCCTCGTTAGCAAACTCTATGGTACTTTTTTGACGTCTGCAACAGGGTCTCCTGCGATTCGAGTGTTTACCTACAAAAGACCATTGAAAAAACAAAACCAACCACTGTTACCAATACAACAAAACTGAAAATCGTGTAAGGTTTCAATTTTCGTGTGCAAAATTTTGTTTTGCAAATGAAACGTTACGTGTATGGAAATTATGGGACATTGGTGTTTAAAACAGAAATGTTAAGGTGTAGTATTGTTTTATCTTTGATTTTGATGTGTCCCTAAACATTTGCATTGTTCTCGGTTTTTCTTTATCTTTTGACTTGTCATGGGGAGATGCTTCTATCATATTATTTGGTATACGTAGTATGTGTGTGTAAGTTGCAGAGATATGGTGTAAATTAGTCTTTATATAGACGAGGGGTGTAGAAAAGGGGTATAAAGATCTGTGTGAAATATTTTATAGCTGCTAATGATCTGTTTTGTTAAAGATCTAAGACAGCTTTTCATTTACGAGTATTATTTATAATATTTTTAAGTCCACTCTACCCAGGGGAATAATACCTATCTCTGTGCGGTATGTTCTTGTTTAATTTTAATAAGCCAACAACTAAGACAACCGTTACACCTTTTTAGAAATCTTTAATGTTTTAAACTTCTAAATATGACTCCAATTTACTAGACAATACGTTTGCTTTTGAAATCACATAGCACTATTACTGATCTGTTTAGATATCTGATTTCTTTACACGGGGCACCGCTTATTAATAAGAAGTATTCGTCCGAATTATTTTCATCTAATCCCCTGTCCATCATGAGTGAGATAAGATCGTGTATGAACGAAACCGGTCGGGAATCGATCCCATACACTTGTTGTATAAACATCTTACCGGACGCCAACGCAAAAGTAATATATTGAAAGACCACGACACGACATTTAAAATATTACTTTGTTTGTTCGTAATTGTCATGGGGTTTATATGAAGAATTTTTTTGGAAAATTTACGGGAAAAGTCTGTATTTTTTATATGAAAGTGACGACTATAAAAAACTATAATAGATTTACTTGTAGGTAAGATATTAAATGTTTTGTCCAAATTAATAGTGCAGTAGATTTCTAGTCAACAATTAAATAAATAAATAAATAATATTCAGGGCCTCTTTTACCATCTGTCAAGTAGGCTAACCGCCATTTAAAGTTACCGGTCACCGGGGTGGGTGCTGATATACCGTTGTTTGTACGGTAAAATTCCCAAACATAAAAAGAAAACAATAAAAAAATTCGACTATCGAAGGATACAGTAAACTGAGTGCATAATTTAATAAAACATAAAATTATTTCTAAAAGTAATTAATCAACACTACTTGGTTTTGGTGAAAGAGGCCCTTAATCTTAATTTTTCACAGTTGAAATAACTCGGAAGTTAGTTTGTTTATCGTCGAGCTGTCGATGCAGTTAAAACGTAGCCATTAATGTCAGTTTGAGCCTCGATTAGGTAGCAAAGCAATACGTTCGTCACCCGGGTATCAGTTGACCGTATACCGTCCGGTCTGGCCGGGCAAGATAGCTTAATCCGGGGTTTTTTTCCGGGCGCACTGTCACTCCTGGCTCGGTTGACGGTGGGACCCTATGGGACGTATTGAGTCTAATTGAATGTGTGTTAGAGTAGGGTTGAAACAGCCGTGTCCGTTTGATTAATTTGGGATGTCTTATGGCAGGCTTCGTACGCCATAAATGCCACTGAAAAGTGCCTGAAACGTTTTTCATTAGTAAATTGAAATGAACATAAAGAAATGAGTATCTTTGACTAATTTTGTTCATAGTTTTCGAAAAACTTAATTCTAAATTGTTAAAGGTGAAAGGTACTCGAAACTCCAATTGATTAAAAGTTATTTGTTGATGTGCTTACGTCAACCGGTCTTTTTTATTTCTTTTTAACTTAATATAAAAAATATTAATATGAAAATAGAAAGATTATTTTATTTATTCGAAATGATAATTGTCGAATTTCAACTAGAGGCGATAATTAGTTTTATAAATAACTGCAGGGTTAGTCACTATCGCTGTAATATAGTTATAATAAAGGGATTGCTTCGAGAGAGAATAAATTTTGACTCATACTTCCTGGCAGTTTGCCTATTTGCTAGAATATTTTATGTCACATACCATGTATCACCTTTTGACAAAGACAATTCGATAAGGTCCAGTTTCGGTGGTGGTTGGTAAAAAGATTTGTAACTGCACAAAAAGACAGGTAAAGTGTGGGAAGGTGTTTTTATCGTATTAACCAAGCTTTTGGTTAATACGATAAACTGTGTTATATCGTATTAACCAAAAGCTTTATTTAGCTTTTTATTCCTTAGTCCTACTTAATATTTTATGCAATCGAATATACCGTAAACCTGCTTACGTATCTTTAAAACCAAGACCAGTAAAATTAACAAAACCAAAAACATTTTACCCCTTAAAGTTTTAGAATTTCAGTAAGTCAATTTAAATAATTCAAAAATTAACAATGTTTTTAATAATCAATGCTACTCGTACTTTTGTAATAATAATAAACATTCAAATTGTTGATCATATTGATCACTTGATATTGATCATATTGATATTGTTGATCACTTACAAATAAAATAATCTAAATACCACACTGTATAAGTTCTGACCTTATCTATATTTTCCAGTTACTTATACAGTACCACAGTCTATAGTAATATATTATCAGTATATATATAATCTATCTCTAATCTCTGTAGTAAAATAATCCGCAAGAATTGTCCAAGTTTTTAATCCTCACTTAAATTGAAGCAAAGAGAGAACCTAATAAGAAGTAAGAATAGTGAGCGAGCTAACGTTGGACCACGAAACTTTACTTAATCCCCGCGAGATGAAAAAGTACAAAGGGGCCGAATAAAAGCCGCTGGCGGATGGAATCGATCTTGCGATGGACTTCGAACACCACGCTGCTCCACTTGCGGTCCAAGTTAAGAGCGACTGTTGTTTTAGTGTCATAGAGGTCGCTCTTAACTTGGACTCATTGGCTGAAAATAATAAATTTAACCATCATTCCATACAAAATTATTTAATGAAACTTTATAACGAAACTTACTACTGTTCAATTTTCTTTATGTAAACTTGATTGTAGATGCTGAAATTTCCATTGCTGAAAACTGTGTCAAAATTCATTGGAAATCCACTGAGAATCCATGTTTTGAAAAAGTTAGCGGAGAAATAGAAAAAACTTACAGCGACTTTATTTAGTAACTAGCTGGCGCCCGCGACTTCGTCCGCGTTGAAAAAGAAAAAAGTAGCCTATCCTGTGTCCTGTACATCTAAATGTTTATCTATCAAATTTCATGAAAATCACTTAATTCGTTTAAGAGTAATTGAGGAACATACATATATACAATACCTACACCTACAGATTTATTATTAGTATTGATGATATGTATATATATACGAGTAGATACAGATGTGTGAGATAAAAGGAAGTTTACACTGTTATTCCCGTATTTAGTACTATGAGGTGCTACGTGTGCTACGAATAGAAACAAGTAAACCAAGACCTCTACATATAGTCTCAAAAAACAGTAGCATTTCTGAAATAAATATATTAAAAAACCTACATACATAAAAATTTATTACAGTACATATTACCTACATAATTTGGTTTGAATTTGTGTGATATTTGCTTAGAAACAGTGCCAACTTGATATTAAAAGTAATTTTTCTCATTACAACTGCCATACCCTTTTTAGTCTTTATGTGGAAGTAGTTTGTCAAATAAACCCGAAGTTATTGCCATAGTCCATTCACTACTGTGCTATTAATTCTTCTAGCGTCCCTGTTCGCTCGCTGTCTCTCGTGAATTGCGGCTGAGAGCCATATTCCAACTCAACTCTCAAACTGGGAAGTTAGCTTTGAATGCTCCCGGGGCCCTGAGTAACAGATGTATCCAGTACCAAATGATAGAATTATTGTCTCGTTTCATTAACTTATTCTCTATTGGTGACACTATCCAATATTAATTTTACATAGCTATTGATAAGATAATTAATGAGTAGTTTAGTAACTTATTTTATTTCGTTCAATACAGGTAAGAATTTTACATTATGGAAATCACATTATATATTAAATCAAGCTTATTATTTATAATTATAAGTTAGTTTTAAGTTTTGACATTAATATTATAATTTTATTAGTGTAGTTGTTTTTTGAAAAAAAAAAATCTATAAAAAATTGATAATTGCATTAATAAAACATTGTCTAATTGCATTAAAGAAATAAATGGTAAAAAAATAAACAATTAAATCTTGGGTCACTTAGGCAAGCTTCCAACTCTTCCAAGTATGTTAGCTGCATTACCTTACATTTGACATTTTGCGCAATATTTTATTCTCAAAAGAACATAGAGTAACTTTAATCAACACAAAAATTAACAGCTAGTTAAGTTATGTAATCCTATACAATAATAATAATCATATAAAATAAAGGTAATCTATTCCATACAGAATGACTCTACCTTAAAATAATAATCATAAAAAAAATAAGCAATCACGTGAAAAATCGAATATTAAAAGTATTTAATATAAACTTTTTTGACAAACGAATTCTACAATACTCAGAATCTCAGAATATGGTCAAATAAGTTTTGTCTCCTATATTGTAAAAGCGCTGGAAATTTAATTATTAATGTTTTGTAGCAGATACTGAATGTTTAGTTCATGTAACAGAGCTGCTTAAATATTCAATTTTAATAATGCAAGAAAATTCAATGTAATTGAACGTTACATTCTACAGTTCTACAGTTCTAGAGCAACTTTAGAACTGCACGTTATGTCAAAGGCTAGACGTAACGTTTTTGCTTGAAATATTGTTATCAACATTACCAATTTAATAAACAATGAAGTGTAGTTTTATTTTGTCGATTTTAAAAGTTTAAATTATTTCATTCGAATAAAATAATTAAATTTTAAAACCAAAAATTAAAGTTTGTAAGTTCCAAATTCAATAACTAGTTACCAAGATCTTATTGTGATTTCAATTTTGATCCTTTTTTTTTGTTTGAAAGCTGACGTAATCAGTCCATTTCCTAGCCCCTTCTTAGTTCTGTTGATGTGAAATTTGATATACTGTTACTTCACTGGTATTTTCATGACATAGTAACCTTAAACTGCTGCTGCAGCATCTGCGGAATAAGCAACTCCTCATCAACTTACAGTATAGCGTGTTTAGGCTCAATAAAAGTCGGGCTAGGAGATGACATTCGGCACCACGTGACAACACCCATACAGCGACCCGTCGGATATGCCCTGCATTCTTTACGTTACTAAACATCTAGCCATAGTCTAGGAATTGTATAGATTCTAAAATAGCAATTGTTCAGTTAATATTGGGGTGTATAAACGGCACGCAAAACGCCACATACCAATTACTCTGACACATTAGTTAGTCGCAAAACTGAATAACATTCGTTTCCCCTCTTACGTCTGCGACTCCCCAAGCCACCCCACACCCCCTCCACTTAATTGATAGATGTTCCCGCTACTTACTTTAATTATCTGAACTTCAACCAACTTACTAGGTGTGTAAGTAATTTGGGATAATAGTTTCAGATGGGAAGACAACGATTAGGAGTATATCACTCGTTGGAGTTAAGAGTATAGTAGATGGAGTTCTGTAGATAAAATTGTTTTGTGTTTTGCAATTTTTTGCACGGAAAAAATCTTCCAAATTAAGTGGAAAGTGCCTTCACATATTAGAATAATTTTTGGAGTGCAGGTCGTTAGACTTCTATTGCAAAGATTTAAATGATATATTCCAATTAGATGGCACACATGTATAGACAAAGAGGGTAAATACTTTGATTAAATAAATATATTTTATTCTGCAAAGAAACTGTTTTAATATTTCATTACGAAACGGCAATTTCATACTATAACCCCTATATAATGTAAGTAATATATAAATTAGAGATGCAAAATTTATTTTATAATATGTATAGATATATAGATATAGAATAGATAGACGTATAGATTGAACAAATCTTGTTTATTATTCTCTATTTGTGAATGTAACATTAGTCTCTGTTTGAATGAGACAATACGATACTTTCTGGAGCGATTGTCAAGAATAGTGAACGAGAAATAGTGTCAGGAATGGTCAATGTTCCATTTTTAAATGGAAACAACGCTTCACGCGCACTCGTAATCAATTCGCGATTTTATTAACAAAAAAACCTTTTATTTGAAGCTTTTATTGCGAATTTTTAATCAACTTTACGATGGACAGTATGCATGCCCATCATAATAATGGAATTATTTCATTGTTTAAAGATAAATGCATGTGAATATTGCATGTACACATAAAATCTTTTTTATTATTCGCTTTAATATTTGCAAATAAATTTTTCCACAACTGGGCAATAAGCAATAGTATTTTTGTTACCATTTAGCCTTTGTAATAAATGGTAGGTTAATAAGGGCTTTAATCTAGTGAAAACTAAATTAAATTGTATGAATAATAACAATGACAAATATTTAACGAAGCAACTATACATACGTAAAGCTATGTCAGTAACAATGAAACTTAAAAGCTTACTTATGTTAGTATTATTATTAAATGTACTTATCTAAATGTTAGTGTTAGGTAACACCGTAATTTGGTATATTATTTTGAAAATTCGAATTGAAATTGAATCTTTAGCTATGGATTTTCAATTATTTGATTGTCACTTGACTGTCTGTGATAATAATTCTTCGATTGGTTAATTAGAAGGGCAACACTGCGTTCAGTAACTGATTACAGAAACATCCCCTTAATACACCCTTACAAAAGACTACCGTGAAATAACAATGCACAAGTGTTTAGTGTTTCGGTAAGGGATGCCAAAACCCATTCCACTGTCCTCATCTTGTCCCTTATAATTTATCCTCTCAAGATCTGCAGCATACTCGCAAACCTCTTAGCCGTTTATTGTTTATTGAAAACTAGCTGGCGCCCGCGACTTCGTCCGCGTTGAAAAAGAAAAAGTAGCCTATCTTGTGTCCCGTACGTCTAAATGTTTATCTACCAAATTTCATGAAAATCAGTTAATTAGTTTAAGAGTTATGGAGGAACATAAATACATACATAGGTACATATATACAGAAAAAAATTCTAAAAATGGTCAATTTAGTTTCAATATCATGTATAGAGCCTATAAACACGATATCTCTGAAAACAAAGCAAATTACTCGATAACCGACCCTCAGATTTATTATTAGTATTGATGTTGCTATGTAATAATTTTTAAAATCCACCCATTAGTTTTTGAGTTTATTCATTACAAACATACAAAAACACAATTCTTCTATCTTTACAATATGAAGTATAGATAAATAAAATAAAAGTCATTTATTTCAAGCAACTCAGTCCATAGAATGAACATTGAACATTAAAATTTTTTTCTAATCTAATATTCGTCGTAAAAAATTATATAATATATAGGTAATAATGACAATAGTAAACTGTTACAACAAGGGAAATCATTAAAATTATACTTTATAGTATAATTGACCTACATACCACGAAGTTTATCGGCAGAACATATATATTTTTTAAATACAAACATCCATGATTCAGGTACAAAAGTAAAATGTTAACACAAATATACATTTGTCCCTAGCAGGATTCGAATCCGCGATCGTTTGGTTAACAGCTAGGGTTACTAGCCACTAGACCAAACGTGTCGTCGAATAAAAAGAATAGATTTTATTTCATTCAAACAGTATTTAAACATCTTACAAATACACACAGTAATTATAGTTCGTAAAGATTTAAAATATATTATTTAAATGAGCCTGCCCCGTCTCCTCTCCTTTACCGCAACCCTCTTGTTGTTTAATGACATCAAAAAGGCCATTTTATCACGCCTTGAACATTACACAACGCTTTGCTGACAATAATAGTGGATCAATTTGGTTCCTACAAAATTTATTTTTATTACCTAAATACGCCTTTTGCGTGTTTCAAACTGGATATTTTTATAGCGATATACATGTTAAAGTAAGTATGTTTTTAAATCCTTAGCACAGCAAGCACCCCCTATATTTATAAATAAAATACGATGTACTTAAATACAGATACTTACTGGAAATTGTAAATACGAATATTATTTTAACAAATTCTTTAAACAGAGCCGTAATTTAAAAAAATAATATACAATTTTTTAATATCTTTTTAAAATTTTATTTGCTTACACAGACTAAATTGTCCGTTTGTATTATGTATTTGTACGCTCTAAACTTTTAGATAATATAAATACTAGTGACAATGTACCTACTTCTTTTGAAGCTAAATATTAACTCAACGCAAGAGAAACCGCACGCAAAATGCTAGCGAAACTACAATATCTACTGTTCAAAGCTACGAACTGGTAAAGTTAAATAAGTCTCTTGTGAACACTAAAGATACAAAACCTTTTCAACCTTTTGGTTAGAGCACGAACAAGAACACAAAGGCAAGACATTGTTAGTCCCACATTCATAGCGGGTTCCTTATCGTTGCCTTTAGAATTTTATAACCATTTACTTTATAGTTAAACATGGTAGTGAAGCCTACTTTACTTCTCAAGATTGCCTATGTAAGTTTATCTGAAAGGTAATAGATGATTAAAGTATTATTTCCCTTGATTTATATTAGGCTCAACATACGGTTCTTGTTCTATGTTAGATCACTCACTTGCTTCTCGAAATTACTCAATTTGCTCAACTTATATGGACCAACGGTCTCGCAAAGGTGGCCAACAATAAAGAGGAAAATAATTTTATAATTTTGCATCTACAAACGTTTTCAAAAAAGGTTTAGAGGCTAATCAGCATGCTTCCTTATGTTTGATATATTGAAATCTTAGTCTGATAGATACGCTTACTCGCTCACTACGGATCACTATCACTAAGTTATCTCCTTAAAACTTAATTTGAATACATGATTTGTTTCTACACTACAGAAGCAGGAAGAAGTGAAGTCACTGGGATTCTCATCACAAGAAAATTGTCATTTGTCAAAGTCAAACGCTCTCGAGTGCGGTCATACTCGAGTCTAGTCGGTGGAGGTGCTGATTTCAATATTCGCTACTATAGATACCGGTCTTAATGTATTGGGTACAGTTGTAAAGATGCATCCAACTAGCTAGACTATCACTTGTTCTTGTTTAACAAAAACTCTTTGAGGGTTTTTCGAGTTAATTTTCTCACTGCCGTATTTTCCTCCGTAATGTGCATTTATGCAGTTTCGCTCTTCATATGCTGCTCCCTTTTGCAATTCTTCGCTTCTTGTGTCGTCACAAACATCGATACACGCTGTCTCTGTCTTAACTTTTTTTAACATTAACTGAAGCGTGTTCCTCATTTACAAATTAAAATGTAACTTCTTTGAAAAGTTAATTATAACGTTTGCAAGAGACAAAAGCTTGCTTGTCTGTTATTACGCAATGCTCCTTTAGGCGCAATGCAGCGTTTGAATGACAGTGCAGCCACCATATTTTGCGGAGCTGTGCAGTGGAAATAACATGACTCATTATTTCTTCTTGAAACGGCAAAAGCGTGTTTAACGACTTCCGTATAACTATGTCACCTAGACCTAGACTAGAAAGGTACTAGCCAGCTGTGGTGTCGCCAGTAGTATCGATCAAGGGATCCCATGGACTTTCGACAAATATTCGAAGGGAATGTTTTGTATTTGAGTATTTTGGGCTTCTCGGCCGCATCCGTAGCACTAACAGACAGCTATGGCATGGAAAGAAGATAAAACAAAACCAAAATAATTTGTTATCTAAGTTGCCATCCAAAGTCTTAATATAATTAAAACCTATATTTATTTTAATAGTTTGTTCAATGTGCTAAATGTATAGGTACACTTCGTCTGTCCGTAGTCGATACGCGTGTGACTCTAAACCCCAAACTGTGAACAGTTTGAGAACATCTGGTCTAGATTAAATACGGTGACGTTTAACTGTTTGCGCTGCTAACGAACGGGGCTAATTGAAGTACTGTCTTCGGGATGTTTCGGGTTTGCAGTTGGAGTGTATTGATCAATGCACTCGATCCCAATGTGGACAAGACAGGGGACACGGCAATAGTGTTGACAACACAGACATATTACACGAGGCGTATACTGACGTATTCAACCACAGTGGATTTGATGTACAATCTAGATTATCTGAAATTTAACAAACGTCCTTAAATTCATACGATTAACTTTGTATTATGCTATCCACATATTAGGTATATTAACTTCATCTACAAACATAAACAAGGCCAAAAAACCAATAATAAAAAAAATTTCAGTAAAAAATTGAAATGAAATCTTCTGATATATAAATAAAAATTAATCACTAAATGTTGCTAAGCGCAAAACTCGAGAACGGCTGGACCGATTTTAATTCTGTCATCACTCATAGATAGAGGGGTAATCAGGGAAGAATTTTACGTAAAAAAAATGCACCTCGGACGAAGCCGGGAGCGGGTCGCTAGTTAAAAATATAATTAACTTATTTTTAACAAAGTTTGTAAAAGGTAGAAATTATCTAAATAAATCAATATTTGAAATATTTCATTGTTATATTGAGCTATTATTGTTCGTAAATATATAGGCAGCACGCCCCAAAAGGAGAATACCAAAGAGCACGAACGATACTATGAAATGACAAGCAAGTACGAGTATTTTATATTCATGTCTGAATTTGCTGAAAGCTGAGTAACTAACTGCTATAATGAATTAACAAGAGGAAACGTGTTTCAATGTTCATCAGACGACGTCCCTCACCTTAGCCCGCCAAGAAATGAGCGGGAGAGGCTGAAATGGGCAGCCGTTCTCATTATTACTGAACGGGCTACGGGACTAAGTGAGCGATTTATATAACGGCTAAACACGTCCGCGACGATGCCAAACTATTTTTCTTTCATTCCACCACTAGGAAATGGAGAGACGTTTTCTGGAGCACCACCTTTATTTTCTTTTAATTCTCTCTCACTCTTTCTTTCTGTATAAGTGAAACATTGATACCAATAAAAGACAAGACGATATTACATAATTATAATGTCATCGAAACAAAACTCAATAATTGTAATTAAATTCAACAGTATGAAGATAACTAGAAACTTGGTTCTTATTAAGGTTAAGGTGAAAGTTAAGGTACCTATTTATTTATTTAGAAAACAATTCATTGGTTTCGTAGGGACGTTGTGGACAAATCTTTGAGCAAACATTTGCTCAAACAGGCCATGCAAAGTTAGGGCTTCAGTTCGTTTATTATTTAAGCCTGTCCACACATTGGTTAATTGAGGGCTAATTGACGTACTCGCCACAGACAAAGCAAAGTATTTTCGGCTTTCCTTATTTTTATTTAAAGCTTCCAAAAAGGAATTTTATATGAGTTTTGGCGTCATATTCTTGTTTGTGCATCCATTTAAACTTTATATGTACGGGTTCTTCTAATAACTTTGAAAACGGAAACCATCGTGAAATAACAGCATTTTTGCTGTTACAAATACATGAGTTTGATACAAAGACACTTTTTTTTCTATATATAATCTCTTAAATTAGGCGAGCTCTATTACTTTTTAAAAATGGTTGACTACTGTTAACATAATTAAAAAAGCAGATCTGATCCTAATTTAAAGTAGTCTTAGACAAAGCTTCCATTTTTAAATTTTCCACACAGACAGTTAAGCCTAATCCCACTAATATTGTAATTGCGAAAGCCTGTGATGTATGGAATGTATGGAAATTGTTCACTCTTTCAAGCAAAAACTACTAACCAAATTTTGATAAAACTTTGCGGTTTATAAACCAAATTGTTTATACATCAAAGTAACTCATCGTACTAAAATTAAAAAATGCGAAGTTTGAGAATGGATGTATATAGCTGTTCGTTACTCTGTCTCGCAAAAGCAGCTTAACGAAGTTGGATGAAATTTAGCACACAGATTGTTTATTATCTGTATTAACGTATCGCTGCTGTATCTACGTATATATTTGATATATATCTAATAAGAAAAAAAAATTAAAAAAAAATAATTTAGTTTTCTTCGATGAGCTCTCCTTCAAAAAGTGTAATTTTGATTTGTGGCCCTTTAGTTTTTCAGCAGCGATATAGGATACTTTTTATTCTGAAAAATGTTAGGTTCTCGAGGAATCGCCCAAAAATATATAACTAACATTGGACACTGTTGGCAACAGTTGCAACTGTTGTGGCGACACTGCGCCACTGTCGCCGCAACAGTGGCGTCGCTACCATCGTCACAAAAATAAATATGTCAGGCGTTATAGTAGATGTTATATTTTTTATTTTTCAACGCGGACCAAGTCGCGGGCACTAGCTAGTAGATTACAATTTATAATAATACGCGAACGAAGTCACATGCAAAGTTAGTGATTATTTAAATTGTATTATTTTCCATGGTTGCGTTCATTGTTGCCACAGCTATTAATTATTATTATTTCTCTATTATCTTGACCTAGCTATAAACTAAAAACTAGGTTGACTCCGTTATAAAACTATTAATCGAAGTGCCCTATAATCGAGTAATTGTAAAATTGCAGAAAGGTAAAGTTGTGCCTCTGTGCATTACTTGGCTGAGCAATTTGATGTAAGTAAGCAACGTGAACATTTTATGTAATGGTTCAATTGCAAGTATTACTTAACGTAAATTAATGCACAATGCTTGAAAGCAAGGAAGTTTTTTTTTAGATCTTGGCCTAATATTTTGGTCTAAGGGCGTGTGAAGCGACCTCGGACTGTCAAGTGAGCGTGAGACGCTCAGTTCTTTATAAATTACGGGTTATTCCCATCTCGGCACTTTCCCATCTCGGCATCTTCCCATCTCGGCATCTTCCCATCTCGGCAGTCTCGGCACCCTCGATGTAGGCTGAGTAAAATTTAGCTTGAAAGTTCAGTCCAACATAGTAACTTAAGCCAATCAACTTTTACAAATAGAATGTTTGTGCCATCGTTAGAACGAAACACCGGGGGAAGAAAATTGTCCCCGAGAAAGGAAGGACTAACGCCAGTCGGCTACCAAATTAATGGTTGCACAACGCATTATGTAACAATAACTTTTTATTATGAATAATAAGCACCATGTATTTTACCATTTTAGAATCTCCAGTTAATAGGCCAACTTTGAGCAAAGTTGCTACTTAGGTACATTTTTTTAGACCAGACCGCTGTTTTGTCTATTTTTCAAAGTAGTTTTTTGAAAATTGTTGAAAAGTGATATGTGTGGTACCTATCATCAGATCCACTATTGCAAAATAGTTTTAGAGAAAAAAATATGAAATAGTTAATAAACAGTATGTATACGACTGTGATATGCAAAACTATGATAAAAAGTGCAATAAAAAATAAAATAAAAACAGTTTGTATGAGTACTTTACCTTTGTCTACAAGTACGTGCAAGGTTATCCATTAATGCCGGGACACTCTGTATATGTAAATAATTCATCGAAGTTTCAACCTAAGCAGTAAAGCTTGTAAATTACAAATTAGAACAGAATTTGGGCTTATTCTCGAGAATATTTTCAAATACACGAACCAAAAATTAAGATCATTTATATCATTCAACTTGATAACTGTGATCGGGTTATAACAAAATTAAACGATTGTATTTTTTGTTTCGGGTAAGCCACTCATACATCATTCATCGGCATCATCAAATAGCTACAGAAGTTTTAAAAAAACATCCATTAAAAAACCGTATATTTCGTAACCGCAAAATGCCGTTAAGTTTCATCTGTTTTGAAATTAAAACTGGCCACATTAAAGTCCGACGAATCGTTAGTCTTAATTTGAGTTCCCGAAGCATTAGGGCTCGGTCACAGTTAATGCTACGCCATAATTATTTTTATTTTATTTTAATCTAAATTTTTTTACATAAATAACACACGTTTATAATTTTTTACTTCTATTAATTTACAACTATGATGTTGAACTTTTTAAACAAAGTCTTTAAGGGAAAATGTTTTGATTAACAAAACACATTTTTCACCAGAAATATACCTATTTTTTTGTGTCGTACATTAGCGGAACCCGTTATACAAAATAGTTATTTTAATAATAATAATTATTTTATTTATTATGTTGAAATAACAAAGACGTGACTCATGATCATAACCTTCATAACTATTGGCCTAATAAAAAGTCTCAAGCTTGCGCAGGGCGCTATGAAAAGTATTCAGATTCCCTGCGCTACAGAAGTTCCTATTTTATTTTTATTTTTTCAAATAAAATTTTTCATATTTATCTGGATTCTCTTGCCTTGAAAGTAAAATCAATAACAAATATAACTTTTTTTATAAATTTATTGGCACCGATTCGTCAGTGTAACATGGGTCTTAATTTGAAATGCACAGTCAGCCTGCGGAGCGTGATTGACGAGCGGCAGTAGTAAGCAAATACGGTAACGGAATATATACGTTTACACGCTACGGTACGACACGACCCTAACAAATTAGTGGTAGGTACTTTTCACTCTCCATTGGCACGCTTGACATATCATATTATTATATTTCTTGTTTTATCTCATACAAAATCACGCGTTTTTCGACGAAAATCTATTAATCTAAATTCTTAACTATTCTTATAATTATAATATATATATATATATATATATATATATATATATTTATTTTTCCTAATAAATAGCTTAATAAATTTGATTGCAAGTTCAGCGCTTATTATAGTAGTCACCTCAGTAATTGTTTTTATAATTGCAAATTAGTAATGCCAAAAACCTAAAAGTGCAAATTTAGTAATGCCAATGATGAAATTTATAAGTAGCGTGACGTAAAATGATTGTGACGATGGTCGTGTCGGGCACGTTCCGTCCACTGCAAGAACTAAATGTTCACAAGCGAGTTATTAAATTTGCACACACGTCACTAATTATTGGGGCGGACTCAGACAACGGGAGACCTATTTATCAGAACACCGATTTGTACAGGGTTGTCGAAAACAACTTAGCTCACACAATTATTATGAATTACCTACTTTTTTGTTGGCATCTTTGCCAGGCGCGGAAATTATATACTTCGTAACATCGATTCGAAAAATTCAAAATACTTGCTCAATTCAGATATTCTAAGAAGTTATGTTTTGTAATTTCAAGAGACGTCATTTCTACATTCAATATCAAACCAAGGTGATATTTTGTTGCTTGCTTCTTGTTTGCTTCAGATAATTATGGGGGAGTCCCATGTTGACGTCCTGCATCTATCCACCATCACCCGTGTATTTTATACACAAATTCGTACTACCTTTCACGTAGATTTTTAAGTAAATTGGTGTGCGACAACCCTGTCTATTGTAGGTACTGTAATGAACAAAGAGATGCGGGAACTGTAAATCATTTTCTAATAAAGGCTCACGATGACTTGTGCGCATTATTGTTTACAATATGTTATGATATGATAGGCTGTTTCTGTACAAAGAAAACAATCATATATAACCATCATACAACAACCCTCTCTTCTAAATATATGAAGACGGATAATTTATTAGATACTGGCGTTATTACATTTAGTAAAATCAAATTGTAAATTCATACAAATATATTTGCTATATTTTACAATTACTATAATATAATATTCTTTTTGTTTTGTATTGTTAACAACAGGATTTTGTGTTAACAAACTTATAACCTCAAAACGTGGATTTTCAATCATTTAAAAAATATTTCTTATTTGACTGTATACAACACCTATTTGTTTTTTACTGGTGTTCGAATTGTCAGTTA
Source organism: Synanthedon formicaeformis (assembly GCA_945859745.1). Classification (NCBI taxonomy): domain Eukaryota; kingdom Metazoa; phylum Arthropoda; class Insecta; order Lepidoptera; family Sesiidae; genus Synanthedon; species Synanthedon formicaeformis. The sequence goes on along the minus strand of OX243959.1, from coordinate 11,072,639 downwards.
CGTAATATAATTTATAAGATCCCTTCAAAAAAGTCTTTTCTATTTCATTTTTAGTTTAGCCAACACCTTGTAAGTTACTTCAAAGTCAGAAGGTTAACCTAGGTCCTTTGAAATATTACTACGAAGTTATCCATTTGTCTCAGTATAATTTGATACATATTATTCTTCATCATTGCAGATTAAATTAGACCTGGACCCTATCCTGAGAAATATTTATCGAATTCTAAAAATACCGCCAGTTTACTTTCAATAAAATTCCCCCGTATGTATTTTATCTGCAAATTCAAAATGGCGAAGCAAATAAAACTATCAAAAGTAGGTATTTATTCTATGACCTAGCTCCCGATTTCCATATGCATGAATGGTATACGATCGAACAGGGAGCTCTAGTTTTGCACCCTATTTAGAACCAATAAAGTCCAATTTCGTATGATTTAATTCTCAAGAGTCCATTTGACTAGCACACATTAGTAAAACTTCCCGACTTCCATAAGTAGGGCGACCATCAGCTTCTAGAGTCTCTAGAGTCTCTAGAGTGCGCAACATAATGATCATTAGTATTTTATTTTTAGTCATTTTTGTTCACGTGTGTTAAATATTAACAAACAGCATAGGTACTATAGGTGCACAAAGGAACAAACTCAGACACCTACTTTTCTATGCAATATTTGGAAATAGGTGGATTAAAACGGAACTTGTATGGAAATATATTCTTTTTACAAACATTACGATAACAAATACCTGTTTTTCTAAATTGTGTATTTTTTTTTAATTAACCAAAGTAACCCAGATTGTTAATATAATAGAATCGATCCAAAATTGCCGATTTGATTGCGAGATTAAGTGTACAAATTATTTATTTTTCTTTCCTCCAAGTATTAAAAGCTTGAGACCACTAAAACTAAAAAAGTTTCCGACAACTAAAAAAAATGACCGTTCTCCAGTTATTCCAGTCGTAGCGAAGTACTTCAGTATCTTGATTCATAATAAGATGTATTTTTCTTAAACAGTGCAGTCCTCCACCCCATCACATGGTCACCCTACTTCTCACTATCCGAAATAAAATATTTATACGAACCGAGAGCACTTTTTCTCTTTGATTCAGTGGTTTTATTGGCTTGGCTGTTTCGCGGTAATAAATGTGTTAGGGGTGAGTGGCCATAAATAAAATTAGTCACAATGGATTATTCTTTTAAGTTAATGTAACCGTCATAACACCCACTTTATACTTCTAAAAAAGACAATTTCCATAGACCCCATATACCTTTGCATGTTATGAAAATGCGAAAATCTAATTTTCTCTGAATTATGTATGGATTGTATTTTTTTTTAATAGAACCAATTGATACCCAATAAGTATGGGTTGGAAGGATTGTACATCCTATACATCTATAGTCTATAGCCGCCTTAACAAAAAAAGATACGATTTCACAAACAAATTTAAAAATGGTAAAATTTGAACTTTGGTTTTAATTCACGTACAATTAAATTATTTTTTATATCATAATTAATTGCGTTGTATTTTTTATACACATTAAAATAAGCCATTACTAAATTTAGTAAAAAGTACTTCGGCCCGCAACGTACGCATTTTTTTTAACGTAAAAAACCTTCCCGGATTATCCCTCTATCCATGAGTGAAGACAGAATTAAAAATATACTACGAGTATATACTAACTAACGCGCCTTTGTTTTGTTTTGTTTTGATTAACGTCAAATGTTTGACAGCTGGGAACAGAGTGGTTTGTATGGGAAAAGAAAATTGTTGTTTTTAATTTTTCCTCGTATTTTTTTACGTTTTTTCTCTCCATAAGACTTCCACAGACTTCATCAAACACAACAAAAAATTAATCAGCCAAAACGGTCCAGCCGTTCTCGAGTTTTGCGCTTAGCAACACATTTGGGGATTCATTTTTATTTATTTACTAGCTGGCGCCCGCGACTTCGTCCGCGTTGAAAAAGAAAAAAGAAGCCTATCCTGTGTCCTGTACGTCTAAATGTGTATCTACCAAGTTTCATGAAAATCAGTTAATTCGTTTAAGAGTTATTGAGGAACATACATACATACAGAAAAAAAATTCTAAAAATCCTCAATTTAGTTTCAGTATCATGTATAGAGCCTATAAACACGATATCTCTGAAAACAAATTAACTTACTCCATGACCAACCCTTACAGATTTATTATTAGTATTGATATAGAAGAAGAAGATATATAGATTACACAGGGACTTATCCTATAGCTGATAGCCTAATGAGAAAGTGTAAAACTACTCAGTATGTTATGAAATAAGCTATGCACTTGTCCCTGTGGACCAAGGAAATATACGTAGAAGAACTAAAACTATAGCTCATAGGATGGGAAAGCTGAAGTGGCAGTTGGCAGGTCACATAGCTCGTAGAAACGATAATAATCAATGGGGAAGAAAGGCTTAAGAGTTTCGCAGGACGTTACGATAACTAACCTAACTGTTTATAGAGGACAATATATTTATTAGTGGGAATCTGTCGATTGTTGCTATTAGAGACCACTCCTAAGTTACATAAACTTAATTTATCTTTATAATATTTTTGTTTAAACTAAAAAAAAAAGACACAAAAAGTAATTATAACGTTAGAACCCAACAGTTATTTTTCATCATGCAATGAAATTCAATCAAAGCGAAAATGTAGTAACCGCCAAATCTACTTTGAACCATATGTTAGTGGTAATAGAATTAATTTTAAATGCATTACCACTCGATTGCGGTTATTTCATAACGTGTCTGCATCCAGTGACGGCTAATTTTCACGTTATGATTAAAGTGCTTTACATAATTTAACAAAGGAAAATAATTTCTGAAATGTTAATTACTTTTATTGTGCTGAATATTTTACTCTTATTGGTAACACTAGTAAGTAGTTCTTAGAATAAAAACAAAATACTTTATATTAGCACGCTACGCTGGAGTACAGAGACGGCAACGTGCTTTTTTTTGCTCCTATTGTGTTGCTTGTATTAATAGGCGTCAGTAGCCAAGTATCATCAAGTCAATAGTCAGCCTGTCTGCTAACCTTTACAAAAAACTCTGAAAGAAAGTATCTAAGTCGTTTGATGTCATGAAGCTGTTATTGAATGAAATCTTTTTGGTTGTACTGTTTCTCGGTTATCGCTTTTTCCACTAAGGAAAACCGTATCAAATTCCGTTGTTAGCTGAGACAGAGATAACATATCGCTGCTTAATAACTAAAGGGCCACAAATCAAAATTACACTTTTTACAGGAGAGCTAATCGAAAAAAAAAATTAATTATTTTTTGTCTATTTTTTTTCTTATAGATATATATCAAATATATGCATATTATAATACATCGTTAGAAGCCTATTTTTAAGTAGCATTATAAAATGTTTTATAATAAACTGAATACTAAAAGAAATATATGCATATGTTACTTTTGAAAATATAAAAAAAAATGATCAAAATATACTAAATATGGAATAAAATAACCATAAATCTTTTGCAACATACAATATGAAGGATTGTGATTGTATTTTTGCAATAAAAACATTTTTGGATTTTTTTGTTATATGGCCCTTTAGTTTTTAAGCAGCGTATTATAGAAATTTATTTTGTGACATAAACGTTTTATTAAAAGGCTTTATTTGTCATTTTAAACCGATATAAACCATTTGAGTAATGAATCCCAGATGTCTATTATTGTATTCTTCCAAGGATTACTTATATTTTGATTAAACGCAATACTTAGTATAGCGGCCAACCGCGGGCCAGATCTTTATAAATGACACCATATTTAAAAGAGCCTCCCAGATGAAAATCAATCCTCGCCGCTGCTGCTTACAGTCTATTTCACTTTAGCAAAAACGTCGTAGTTTTCAAAAGGATTATTGTAAATGGATTTGAAACTAAAATAGAGTTTGGACGTTTACATGTGTTTTGTACGTTGTTAATATTTGTGTTCGTAAAAGTTGAGGAAGCTCTATATTTAGTTGTTTGAGAAGAGATTGGAAGTCGAACTAAGTAAATAATCCTGTTGCGGTTAATTTTGGGGTGACATCAATTTGTTTGTGACGATTTTTCGGAGCTTTTTAAGTGTTTAACACGTTTTTGTGTTTTTTGAAACAAACATATTTCGTGGCGCAGACAAAAAATATGTTGACATTCCAGCAGTGATATGTCAAATTAAAAATGTAATTTTTGAACATATGTATTTACCTACTTTATTATTAGTCTTGTTCGTTTTGTATAACTTTTATAAATAAACTAGCTGGCGCCCGCGACTTCGTCCGCGTTGAAAAAGAAAAAAGTAGTCTATCCTGTGTCTTGTATGTCTAAATGTTTATCTACCAAGTTTCATGAAAATAAGTTGATCGGTTTAAGAGTTATGGAGGAACATACATACATACATACATACATACAGAAAAAATTTCTAAAAATGGTCAATTTAGTTTCAGTATCATGTATAGAGCCTATAAACACGATATCTCTGAAAACAAAGTAACTTACTCCATGACCAACCCTTACAGATTTATTATTAGTATTGATAATAAACTAATACCTTAACCTAATTTTACTAATTTCAAGCGTTCGTAGAACAAAGTTGATTTCGCCTGTATACTCGTAGGACGATGTTAATAGCATCCTATTGGCCCGATTCGTGTCTGCTTCTCAGTCAAGTGTTAAAAAACAAAATCACATAAAGAACTGTTTTAACAAAACTGAAAACAATGTTAAAATTTCCAAACATTTCACATTCAATTGAAGTTGAACGCGACCGAAAACACCTGAAATCACCACTCAATCCGATACATTTGTCCGCGATACCGGCCAATATAGTGCAATGTCGGCTTGTAATCACCGTACAAACTCTGCAGTAGCTATACTCTGTGGTTATATGATCTATTCTTTTTCTATTGATCAAAAACGTAAACAAAGATAGCGTCGCCATGGTCACTTGACTGTTTTAAAGATGGGATTTGTACATTAGGCATTTATTTTTATTTATTTATTTACAATAACATATTATATTTCATTTAATTGGCCATGAAAACACACACTAGGCTTGCAAGCCTGTATCACGTGCTTCATGAATTGATTAAAATTAATTTTTTGATATTTAAAATAAATATCAAAAAATAAAATAAAAATATTAATTTTAATAATAACAAATTATAAATTACTAAATATACACTAAATTATTAATAAATAGGTACATATAAAAGTAAATGACACAATAAATTTAGAATATGAAAAAAAAAGAGAGTTGACTCAGTGATTAACATTTAGAATTTGTTCGTATTGTTTGTTTAGTTCTATATCATGAATTGTTTGTTTACCTTTTTGATCAATGAAAAAAGAATACAATATAAACTGCCTCAGTCCAGAAACTGATCCAGTTAGCTCTTGACGGTCAGGTTCAGGAAGTTGGTGGCCAACCCGTAAGCGCTTTATTAGGTAGTTGTGGTTCAATATAGTTTTCTAGAATTTCTAAAATCGAAGTAAGTAGGTATCAAACTTTTTTTTAAAGAATAACCAAAAAAGGTTGTCCCTCAGTTTTGTCGAACTTATATAATTATCGTCTTCAATACTAATAATAAATCTGTAAGGGTTGGTCATGGAGTAAGTTACTTTGTATTCAGAGATATCGTGTTTATAGGCTCTATACATGATACTGAAACTAAATTGACCATTTTTAGAATTTTTTTCTGTATGTATGTATGTCCCTCCATAACTCTTAAACGAATCAACTGATTTTCATGAAACTTGGTAGATAAATATTTAGACGTACGGGACACAGGATAGGCTACTTTTTTTCCTTTTTAACGCGGACGAAGTCGCGGGCGCCAGCTAGTGCTAAATAAGTTAAATATATATTTCTGTATTTATAGTATTATTAAGTGTCTAACTGCCGATCGGGTAATGCCTCTTCCTAGTTCCTGTCACTACTAAACGTATTGTGGACGAGTGTTGGCACTAATATGGCAGCTTATGAATACGTTAAATGATAAGATAATGGAGTGAGTTTATATACGGTTTAAGTGAATATGTGATGGAACGTTTCGGCCTAAAGCCGCTTCCGACCGCAACGCAACACGGCGTTGGCGGGTTAAAATGTTTTCCGTGTCGACGTCACCTGCCCGCGGCCAATTTTGTCACGTTCCACTCGCCAACTTTGAATCACTCACGAGTACCTCAAGATGTACTCTTTCGTTCTTTCCACTCAAAAGTACCTAATTAAATTCCTAATTAGACGTATAATGGATGAGGTTCTAAAATTATTTCGGTTGGCATAAGCACTACTTAGTTGATGTCTCTTTTGACATCTAATCTATACATATTGTAAAATATAATCACTGTCCGCTTCTGTCTGTTCTTCGCTAATTTTTTCTAAACCACCCATCGAAATACTACAATGGAATTTGCGTCGCAAATGCCAAAGCGGCACATAAAAAGAACGCCTTTGACAGAATCATGGCGGACTCTTGCCTTCACGCGTCAATGGTAAAAGGTAGTAACGATCAACTTCTACTATTTCATTTTAAACTCTAATAGGTTGACGTAAAGTCACATTTTCTTTAAATTACGTACTTATTATTATGTTTGTATTGTTTTAAATGACAGTTCATGCTCTACGCATATGTCACTTTTAAATGTTCCATAAATTTCGTAGTGTTTTGTATGGCACGCGTGTTCCATGTTGTAGTAGTTTGATGAAACCACCCAAAAGATTTTGACACGTTTTTCACTAATAAAAAGTACATGACACGCCATTGTGTGAGGTATATTTTTTCATGTGGAGGGCTCTGCGAGAGCTTTGAGCTTTTTAGGTGTTTTTCGCGCTTCGTATTTATTCTATTCATAATTTAATATACAATGAATGGTAGGTTCTAAATTGTTCTTTTATTATTTTTAAATGGCCACGCGGTTATTCATTCCACTTAAACGCTCACACGGGTGGTTCGTCAATAGTAACTGTGGCATTTGAAACCTCTGGGAGTTCGCGGACCGACACTTGCCACAGTTAGCCCACGTACACACGAGAGCTTTTTCGACGCTTTAACGCGTGTTATTTCTGACGTTTCGAATAGACCACATGACTTCTAGGCTGTGTGTTCAAACGCGGGCCGTTTTTGACGTGATCCGTCTATACTCTATTTTAAACTCCGAGCTCCGAACGCTTTATAAAGCTCCCGTGCGAACGTGGCCTTATGGTCCACGAGCCAGGCACAAATTTCGTCAGTCATTTCCTCTCCAGCGATAACTCGTCGGATGCTTGAGAGAGCTGTATCATGAAACCCTCTGAACGGCAGCTGCCGGTCCGTGGGTTTATTCAGCAGCGGTACCCTCCTAATGAAGAAGAATGTCATCGAGATAACCAGCTAACATTTTTATTTTAAATTTATAATAGCAAATAAACTATCATGTCACAAAATTTCAACTGAAGAAATGCGATCGGCTGAATAACCCACCACTATAGTCAGCTGACTTTTTTAGGTTCACCTGAACTTAAAAAAAACTAGCTGGCAATTTTTTTATTCATAATAGCATTAGGTACGTTTATTACATAATATAATTCAATTTTCGCACCAAAAATATTTTTTCTTTAATATGCCTTGGTTGGTAATTAATTAATTCTTTAGAATCTAGCTTTTCCGGGGCCGTTGTTTTGCTAAAATAAACCAAATTCGTTTCTACTTAACTATACATATTTTCTAAGCAAATAAATAATGAGCTATAGGCTCACTGGGTTTAAGCGTATTTTACAGTGGCGTTCTCAAAGGTCCCCCGAACCTCACGTATAGATGCAGCTGAGCCGAAATATTAATATTCCACTCGCTTCACAGGGATGTCAACAAAACATAAATGCGACCACCACCCACCACCGCTACTTCATTCACTACTATAAATTCAACATAAATAATAGCAGAAAGTCTAAAATATATATATTTCTTTATATTTATCTGTATCTGTTTCTACGCTAATTCTTCTAAACTGCTCAACGGAATTTGATAATTTTTTTTTTGAACGGACTAATGTAATTACAGATTTAAAAATATGGAATATTGATTCTTTTACCTACACTATACAGGGTGTATTTGTAGTCTATGAAAGATTGGCATTTTTTTTTTAAATTTAAAGAAGGCGGGATACAGACCGGCTATACTTTTGGTAGAAAATGGGCTAACTTCACCTAAAAACACAAGCAACACTAGGGAAAGCAGGTGCGCTGCTAATCCTGGATAAAGCTAACTAGCTAGACGTTAGAATGGAATGAGGTATAAGTGGTATAAGGTTAACTCATACGAACCGTGTGTAGTGGCTCCTTGTCCCAAGTATTGTGAATGAACTACGAGAAATCTAGACGCTCCGCGATTACTGACCCCTTCCAAAGCGACACGTATGAAGTTTAAATGTAAAATATATTAATGTAATTCACAGAAAACTATCGCGGCAATAACAACATCGATGCAATAACAGCACTGTTGTATTTCAATGAGTCAATGAAAATACAACAGTACCTTACTAATTTAATACTAATTTAAAATAATGAATCAATTTCAACGAGTAAAGGATGCTAGAGCCCATTTCCCCACCTCTTCCTAATTCCTTATATTTAGGTAATCCCACTGTATGACGACCTTTAGAAAAGTAAATCGTTTCGGTTTTATTTATTATACATAGTGATAAACATTTCTATGTGAAATCAATTATTATACTAGGTAGTTAAAACTTTCAAAAACATCTTGGTCAAGACAAGAAAAAATTTATAGCGTTCCCGTAGAGAAACATAATAAGAATTTAAAAATAATAGTCATGGACCAATTTATTAATAATAATAAATATGTTGTTGGCATCCCTATACTTCCAATACTCTTGGATTATTTACGCCGCTATTATAGGTTGGAGTGTAGGTTACATGAAATTTATTTCCCCATCCACGTAGGTGGTATCACTTTTGTTTCTTTTTAATATATTTTTATTGATAGCTGTCAATAGACGAAGACCTGGTGACGTCGTCGGATCGTTCTTTCTTTCTAATATAAAAAAAATATAATAAATGTAATGTATTAAATTAACGACCAAGTCTGATAATCTATGACTATTGACACCTAAAATTCGTTTATATGTAAAACTATATTTTGCCTGCGACTTCGTCCTCTTGTTTAAACGTTGTTGATCCCTCGAGAATAGTACTTTTTTGGATGAACACTTTGGCAAACAAAAATTTCATGACGAACGGTTAAGGCGTGAAAGCATAACGAACAAACAAAAAAACTTTTCTTAATTTAGGATATTCCTAATATACAAAATTTTACTTTATTTAATTACATAATAAATTTCTTATAAAATATATCAAAAGATTATTAATTACACATAATAATAAATGAATATAATAAATTGCCAAGACTAAACGCATCAATGGCGTGGTCCCCAAAATAAGCACTAAGTTCATTTCCAAAGTTGACCCAGCTGGGAATCGAACCCGGGACCGCTAAGGTATAAGCGAATAAGCAATTTAACCACTCGACCAATGGACTCGAAAATTAATATTTGTTAAAAAATCGGCGGGCAAACATACCAAAAAAGTTTTATAACAGACATAACACCAAAGTTCGTATACATGGTAAATTAACATACAAATTGTAGAACATAAGTCGGCCCAAGCTTTCACGTGACAAGGAAGTATCACTTACACCTTAATGTACACAATTTTTATACAGATATATGTGATATATCACACAATCACAAGAGGAGAGATTGTATATGTCAAATGAGAAAGTTCGACTTTTTATTTTAGTATTAATAATCTATTACTTTTGTTATAAATTCTCCGATGGATGTTTTCGATAGGTTTATTATACTTTTAAATGTATTATTAATTAGGTAGTTGTCTATTTTCATAGTCAATTTTCTGACGTCATAAAATGACGCTCAACTTTTTTATACAGTGATGATTTGATTTGCTAACCATGTCTTTGGTAGTCACTTTTAAATAGGAAATATTTTAAGCATTAAATAATCTAACAAGCAAAGAAAATATAGGATAATTTTCATGTTGAAAAAATTTCACTAACTTAATTATTATTTAAATCGAGAAATTAAAGACTTAAAATAATTTTGCTTTTAAATATCTGTTTATAAATCTGGTACTGAACTATATATATATATAACTGTTTTTTTATAAATAAATATTTTTGTATTGAATAATCAATACTAATAATAAATCTGTAAGGGTTGGTCATGGAGTAAGTGACTTTGTTTTCAGAGATATCGTGTTTATAGGCTCTATACATGATACTGAAACTAAATTGACAATTTTTAGAATTTTTTTCTGTATGTATGTGTATGTATGTAAGTATGTATGTTCCTTCATAACTCTTAAACGAATTAACTGATTTTCATGAAACTTGGTAGATAAACATTTAGATGTACGGGACACAAGATAGGTTACTTTTTCTTTTCCTACGCGGACGAAGTCGCGGGCGCCAGCTAGTATTTAAAATAAGTACATATATTATACTGAAAACTTAGTAATTGATTCTGTTATTCTTAATTTAATGTGTTGTGAAGTAAAATCATCAGAAATAATATTGATAACAAAATGGCTAGTGATTCAAGGCAAGAGAACACCCGCCGGCATATAAGCTGAACCCTTGGTAAACCACTCAAATAAAGAAAAAAGAAAATGGAGGCAGTCTCTCGCGAAGTCAGGTGGTCGGGGCCGAGCCATCATTAATTTCCATTCAATGTCGGATAGGCGGAATATATCGCTGGTATCTGGGTGAAGGTGGGACGTATACTGTGTTTTTATTGCTATGTTATTTCTCTGTTTTTGTTTAGAAATTTCTAAACATTTGCAATTGTTTGCTTCTTTAAATTATTACAAATCTATACTAAAATTTAAAAAGCTGAAGAGTTTGTTTGTTTGGTTGAACGCGTTAATATCAGGAACTCCAGGTTCGAATTGAAAAATTCTTTTGTGATGGATACTCCATTTATCGAGAAAGGTTTTAAGCTTTATAACATTTTGAACGCAGACGAATTCGCGGGCAACAGCTATGTTAAATAAAAAATACAACCCCATACAATGCCAGTGATATGTTAAACAAGACAGGATGCGCCCTTACCATACTACTAGTGACAAAAAAATTGTCCTCCAATTTGCACATCTAGTTACTAAAAATAATTTGTTTTCATTGCCATCTTAATACGTATTTTTATTTCTTATTGGCATATTCTGTTATTGTAAAGTGTTCTTATTGGTTGGTCTGACATATCACTGGTAAGTAGGCATTTTCGTATCTTTCTATGCACAGAATGAACACCTGTCATTGGTGCCAATTTCCGATTTTGACACCGGCGCGTCGGTGCCACGTACTAGAAGCATGCCTTGTCCTTAAGAAGTAATATAGAAGTCATTGTACAAAGCAGTCAACTTGGCAATCATTGCCACACTACTGGTAGTGTCGTGGGGAATATCTTCCCCTTCTGCAGTTCTGCAAGCTAAATGCAGTTATAACGTAATGTTTACTGCTTAGTTTATGACTGCTGCATTTTATTCAGCCATTACTAAAATTCGCGCTGATAAAGTTTGGCATTAGACGTAGATTAGATGATTTGACATAAATAATTATAATACAAGGACAGATTATAAAACGATTTATCTTATAGCATCCAGTTATCCTATTCGCTTCCAACTTTGATACATAAACATATACAATAGATATATAGGTATTCGCTTCTCTATTACACTAAGCGCCTGTTTCTCAAACGTCAAGTAGGCCAAAATGTCATTTAATGTCACCGGTAACCGGGGAAAATGGAGCTGATATACCTTCGTTTGTACGGTAAACGTCCCAAACATTAAATCAAAAATAATAAAAAAAAATCGGCTATCGAATGATGCAGTAAAACGAGTGCACAATTCAATATAACAGAAAATGATTTCTAAAAGTAACTAATCAACACTTTACTTTTAGTTCGTGAAAGAGGCCCTAAGTTCAACTTTCTTTCCACATTCTCCAATTACTTCAACTAAAATAATAAATATAATAATTTAAAAAAGCAATCTTCAAAATTAAATTATTGTAAATTTCTTACGCAGAATTAAAGCTTCCTATTGTCCTAAAATTCATATAAATAACTCGGTATGAAAATCTCAGATTGTCAGACGAATCTCTTGTTCCATGTGCTTGAATTTTAATGACGTCGCTCATTGTAACAGCAAATAATTGGGAGGAGACCACAAAACAGTTGAGGCCATTTACATAGCACGATCACGTTACGGTGACGTCACGATCATCAGATTGACATGCTTGACCACTTGACTAAAATAATAAAATCAACATACATATATGTAAATACTAGCTGGCGCCCGCGACTTCGTCCGCGTTGAAAAAAAAAGTAGCCTATCCTGTGTCCTATACGTCTAAATGTTTATCTACCAAGTTTCATGAAAATCAGTTAATTCGTTTAAGAGTTATGGAGGAACATACATACAGAAAAAAAATCTAAAAATCGTCAATTTAGTTTCAGTATCATGTATAGAGCCTATAAACACGATATCTCTGATAACAAAGTAACTTACTCCATGACCAACCCTTACAGATTTATTATTAGTATTGATGTAAAAACTGTAATTGTAATTTCTCTACAACTTTATTTAAAAAAAAATGTTTTTGCAGTTGCATCTAGGGTATAATCCATAAAGCTACCCATCCGACCCGGACCCTGTTAAAAGAAATTATCAATATCTGTCTGAAAACTGTATTTTTCGGAGCACCCTGTACAAACGTAATTAAACCAACTTCACTTTTTCAGATGCCCTTCGCTTCGATGTTTAATGGCCATGTGTAAATGTATTTTCAAAGTAATGAAAAAATGAAATATTCATTGTGATGCTACAAAGGCCTCGTTAGGCCCTTAATGACTTTATCTTTATTAACCACGATGCCCCATTAATAATCAACTATTGATTACTTTGTGTTTGTGATCAATAAATTATTTTCTAAGTAGTTTTTTTGATGCTATCGCAACTGTCATTGGAGAACTCTTTATTTTTTTACATCAATATTTTATATATTAATGTGTTCATATGTGCTTACATAATGAAAAAAATATTTATGTCTTCGACTACATGGGATGTAATATTTATTTGAAAATAATTCATTAAACACAAAAATGAGGCACCTGTTTGTTACTCAATTTGGCACACAGATATTTTATTACCTGGATTAACATAATTTTTAACAATAATTTTCAAAAAACGAACAACAAAATCGCAGGCACAGCTAGTAGTAAATAAATAGAAACGTGCTATGAAGGGAACCCGTTCACTGATAGATACATTTTTTTTAAAACAGGTCTTCAATTTCACACCGACAAGTGTATTGTTAAATTTATTCTTACATTACGATGAGTCAGAGATTCACTTACCACATTGTAATGTCATAAAACTCATTTTTATTCATTGGGAGCTAAAAAGAGCGCTTGATTGTCGATGTTTAACCAATATGAAATTAATAGACAGGCTCAGTATTTTTTCTAACATTTAGTTATTTTTTTAAATATTTTCTTCTATTAACTATATTGAACAGAGACTCCAGTTTAATTTTATTTTTGTGTTCAACTTTTCTTCGAAGTTTCAAATGCGCAGTCGGATCTGCAAGCACATCTTGTTTTTCGATTTTATTTTATAGAAAAGAAATACTACTATCGCTATATCGCCATAATAGTTATTTCTTAGAATATTATCTATGGCGATAACATTCTAGATCTAGAATATTTATCCTAGAATAAGGTTGTCCTAAGAGTCTAAAAATCTTCAAAAAAACGTGAACTCTGATCAATCCGCAATGCCTTCTGTGTTTATTCTTAAATTTCTGTAATGTCAAAAGTATTATGGCTTCTATGTTGTCATAGGACAGTCATTGCATTTCATGTTGTCAAAGCATCGCTGAGTGCACTGACTGCAGCCCATTGTATTGTAATAGACGGATTATAGCTTTTATTATAGTTGGTAATAGCATAACAATGATCCTTTTAACACGATTAAGTTTGCTTGTATTGTGTAAATGTACTTCATCTCTTTAGCACATACGCGTCAAGACGTCTGGCGACAATCCATCTAACAGAAGTTCAAACTTGTTTGAAAATTTAAAATGAAAATTATAACTTTTTAATTTAATACTCAGTTCTTTGTATGACCCACATTTTTCTTTCTTGGAGTCTGTTGCAATTTTTTAATTTTGGTATTGCATAGGTGATTGCATTATGGTACATTTAAAATTGCTTAGAATTATTCAATAGCTTACTTTTAAATTTTAGGTACTATAAATTATTAGGAATGGTAAAAAGTATTTTTATTTGTTACTAACAAAAAATAACTGTACTCACATTACTATCTTATCGCGTCATCAATACACCCGTTCAAGAATGATATGATTCTTAACAGCTAAAGAAACTAATATAATATTTTTTCATGTATTTGGACTTATTTGTATGCTTTATTATTCATATATTATTATTCTGTGATTGTTTTGTTTTATGAAGCCTTTGTTAAAACTTTAACTCAAAACTTTTCAAATAATTATACCTATTTCCTCTGTAAAATCTGTTATAAATGTGGTGTAAGTTATTTTTACCCCACCTATACAAAAATACAGTAAAAACTCATTTAATACGAATAGTGATGGCAATTCCAACATGCCTTTATGAGTGCAGCTATAAACAAAATATGTTTCCCCGCATTCCCATATGAAAAATAACATTTCCTCTTTGAAGTACAGAATTAAAAATACAAGAAACGTCACTTCGAGTGAATATATTATTTCCACTCACTGGATATACATATATTTTCTAATAATCCCGTTCAGAATCAGCGTTGACCCGCGCCCGAATATTTTTAATAAAAATAATAAATATTGCAATTCAATTGTTATTAATAATTTTCAACCGACTTCCAAAAAAGGAAGTGGTTCTCAATTATTTTCAACCGAATTCCAAAGAAGGACGAGGTTCTCAATTATTTTCAACCGACTTCCAAAAAAGGAGGAGGTTCTCAATTATTTTCAACCGACTTCCAAAAAAGGAGGAGGTTCTCAATTATTTTCAACCGACTTCCAAAAAAGGAGGAGGTTCTCAATTATTTTCAACCACTTCCAAAAAAGAAGGAGGTTCTCAATAACTTTCGACTGGGTGAACCGATTTTGATGATTCTTTTTTTATTTGAAAGCTGGTGCTTCTTATGTGGTCCCATTTGAATTTGGTCCAGTTCTGACAGTGGCATCCATGAGAAAAGACCATGAGACGGTTTGAAGTCTGTTTATTTTTTGTTAAAAAGAGTTATTTTATTGAATATAATATGTAGATAACTTGTTGTATAAGTAAAAGTTTAATTTATAATTTACTAGTGACGAGCTCTCGGCTTAGCTTGGAGTGCAATTTTTATATACACAAACCTTTCCCGTTTATCCCTTTTTCCATAAGTGAAAACATCGGTTGAGCTGTTTAGAAGTCCATAGAGGAAACATGCTTACAAAGATTTTTATATACTTTTATATGACAAGATTATTTTTTTAATATATATTTCGATGAATAAGTCAATCGAAATATAAGACGGATAAATTCGTAATTTAAAATGACTAATTTTATTTATGTGTCCTATTAAATATTTATACTTAGCTCCTTCCAGTCAATTTCTGTGTTATTTCGATACGTATAAAGGAGGTGTCACGCCGGCATAATTACCGTAATATGTTAATAAATCAGCAGGCAAACGTCTCTTAACCGAAATTAAGTAATTAAGTTTACCCCGACAAGTTTAATATACCACCAGTTTGTTCGCAGTTGATGGGCAACATTAGGGCTCTCGAACTCAGACGGGTTTTTGAGGAGCACCCGTGGTCGCGTTCGTAAACACAATTTACACACAATATTTCTATCCCTAGATATTATTTAGTTTCTTACAATACTCGCGTGACGTTGTCGAGTTTGTTTTGATAATAATTCTGTAGAGGGGGGACACTTTTGACGTATCTAGGAATTCCTTGCGGTTATTTTCTGAAAAGAACATCAATTATATTTAATGCTGAACACGGCGCGTGGGGGTGCGCGCGTTATACTGGACACTGCTTACGCTAAGATATTATATTTCATTTTTGTTTTTATAAAATAAAAGTCCCGTCAAAATCGGTCCAACTGTTTTGGAGATTTTCCGGAACAAACAGACAAAATTAAAAAAAAAAAACGCCTACTTAGTGGACCTGCTACAAAATAAACCAAATTTTATCAGGGAAGTAGGTTAAGGGAATTGCCCAAAGTTGCGAATTAACACAAGATAAATATAAGAAAAGAAGTCACAGTTCGACAGGACGTTTGTCCTTTAACTAAAGATGGCATAAATAATAATGTTAATAAAGCGACGACCTTCAGAAATGATGCGACGACACAGGATGTCATAATTTTAACAATACATTATGCAAAACAACGTCCTGTCCCGCCACATTCAAAACAATTGATGAATCAAAGATAAAGCACAAAGTACTTTTGCCCTTGATCGACCTCGACTAACCTGTCTCTAAAAGAATGAATGAAACGAAATATCATGTTCGTTCAATTAATCACAGGACAAAACCATTCAGACTGGCTAGTACTTTGTCTGCTGTAGCTACTGAAGACCTTTTGTGCCTTCTTACAAAAGTGTAATACAGCCTGTACAGTCTCTATGTATATTGTGGACATCATACTGTATGTAAAATGATCTAGACAATTTTAGAAATTGTCGTCTGAAATGACGGAATTGGAACAATTTGGGGAAGATGTCTTTCCCAATTTAGGCCTTAATTATTTCAGTATTATCTAGGCCTATTCTAAAGCCTTCATTGTAAACTAGAATTGTTTAGAATCACAAAAATAGAATGATATCTTGCAATGATTTTTGACTTCCATACATTTTCACACGAAACCTGTAATTCGGGACCACCTGCATGATAAATTTGTATGTAAATAAATCATCGGATCATACAATTATGAACCATTTTATAACCCATTACCACCCATTAATATGGTTTCGTAGAAGCCTCGGGCAGTTATCTGTTTACTTGGCTGTTTCCATGTGCTGGAATCATTTAATATTGGGTTGTTCAGTCGAATATTAAAATACACATCCATCATCATTTTGTATTTAACTCACTTAAAGGGATTTTAACTCGTCCCTGCTAGACAAACACGCAATGATTTCAAAGTAAGGATACGCCCAACGGAACATTTTACACAAACTTACTTCTTATAGACACAGTAGCGCCATCTGTTAGAAAACACTCGTCGTCAACGCGGTCGTCTCGGTGACTTGTACTAAGCTGTTATTGATGTCACTTTCCGATTTTGACACCAACGCGTCGGTGCCACGTACTAGGAGCGTTAGCCTTGTCCTTACGCAGTAAGTAAGTGAATGGAAACACGTAGATTACTCGACAAAATTCCTGAGCTAGACACTTTTTATTAGGAACTAGCTGTTGCACGCGAATTTGGCCGCGTAACTTTATAAAATGAAGCCTATTTTACTCAGTAATAATGTAGCTTTCTATGGGTTAAAGAATTTTTAAAATCGGTCTAACTAATAGTTTTTATGTTTATTCATTACAAACATACAAAAATAGAAATTTTCTCTCTTTATATTAGTATAGATTTACTTGAAATCCTGGCGGTTTCAAGTAAATACATATTTGAAAAATTGAAACAATACATATTGGACATATTTGAAAAAAAAACTTTAATTAAACAGACAAATTTACATTAAGATTTTTTGAAGACTTAAAGTTAAGATACAGATTGAAGGCAGAGCTCATTGCATAGAGCTGATACAGACAGATGAAAAAACTCATATTTTAAATATTATAATCTTATGATTGTCTGCACAAAATTTTGCAAGCGCCGTTATAATATAATTTATAATATAAGTTGGTTTGTGTACACTTCAAAAACTCGAGAATAGGTTGACCGATTTTAATTCAGTTTTCACTAATGGAAAGAGGGATAAACGGGCACGATTTTATAATCTTTGTAAAAGAGATAACATTTTACTATCTTTGTTTTTTTTTATAAAAATTTAATACATTCTTTAATAATACATTTTACAAAGGATGTTGGATAACATTTTTTTGTTGATAAGGAATGAGTTAATTATTCCACAGCTTTAATTTTTAACTTATCATTTAGTTTAGATAAACCGAAAATCCACTGGTTTGTTTTAAACAATTGAAGTGGGTTGGATCTTAAAATGGTGTATACGTCAAATCTAATTTTTTTAGACTATTAGACTAGATATTTAGACTAGCCTTTGTCCGCGAATTCGTCCATATCCCTCGGCAATAGCACCTAGGTCCTTTTTTCCGGATGAATGCTAGAACTAGTACACAATGACTTCATTAATTCTTCATGACTTCTTTAATGAAAAAATTTAGTATTAGAAATTATATACTTGACATTAATGCTGACATTAAATAATATAACTTAATAATAACTTTTAAAATTAGATTTAAGATAAATATTTTTGTATGCCAGCAATGGTAGGTCATATAGATCCAATATATTATTATGTACATATGATCAACAAATAAATTAAAAAAAAAAAAAAAAAAAAAAAAATGTACTATCGCGGTCAAGGGAGCAGTCCCACCGTAAGGAACAATTTCGTGTGCACATTTTGTATTTATCTTTGTTCCTACTTCAAATACGTACTCGTATTATAACATTTACGTTACTATGACAACCTCGTCTTATACATATTAGGTGATATTAGGCATGAAGCTAAGAATACGTGCTGAACTCTTAGTTCTTAGCTCCATGATATTAGGAGTATAGAGAGGTAAAATAAAACAAATATAATTCAACGTTAGACAAATTTGTATGAAAAGTGGGTCTGCTCCATTGACCGCGATAGTACGTACAAGTTATCATTTCGTGTGTATTATGTGTAAATTAGTAATATTAAGTCTTTATTTTGTCCTCAGGCTGCGTATTCCCGTCCCATTGGCACGGGAAGTGGTTCCAGTCGGGCGTCATTCAGCCAATTGTCATCGAAGCCGATCGGTTGTCCAATAAGGGAAGGTGTATCTCCAGCGAAGGAGATAAGTTTCTTATTGTCGATGAGTAAGTATCAAACTATATTGTAGTGCAACCATAAAAATATTATTTTAATTATTTTCAAACTTACAGATTATATAACTAGTGACTTCCTAGTTTATCGCTCTTCCATTAGTGAAACCCTTATCAAAATTCATCAAACCACACATGGTTTAAAAAAATTTAGTTGAGAGACAGACAGAGGTGACTATCATATGACTAGCTGGTTAAAAAATTAAAATTAAAAAATATACAAGAAATATAACGCTCGACGCTGGTTGCTAGTATAACATTTTGGTCAGGCGTTAGTTTTTTATTTTATTTTAAATCATCCCTCGGGAGCAGTCCTTTTTCTGGATGAACGCAAAATTTCATGATAACTAATTGGTTGAATAGTTAAGACATGAAAACAGATAGAGGGAAAGATTTTGAATTAAGTGTAGTAGTTTTTTAAGGTGTTTTTAGGCTAAATTAGTTAGGAATTGTCATAGTTTTATAAAAATATAGTTTTTATTTCTAGGAAATCAATTTACAATTAATTTTATAATTATTTTAAAATATAACCTAGAGTCATAAACATTACGACATACTAACCACAGAGTAACACATTTTGTAAGACAAAAGCTACTTTCACATTTACCAATCCGAAACAATCTCTAGACAATATAATATTAATACTATATATATAAAATATTTTTTATCTCTTACAGAAAAGGGTGTTATCGTTGCGTTGTTATGCACGAGAAGCACTTAAACGTACTTCAATATAAAGAAAGTGAGTATAATCATCAAGTACTTAGTTGATTTTAAAAAAGTAATATACAATAATTAATTTCTGATCGAGTCACGAATAGCTTTCAAATTAAAATGACCGAATTGTACATTCGTTGTTCACATTTAAATGCCTAAATATGAATTAATTAATTGACTTGTATGAAAATAACCAAAGTTAAAATTGTAATTTCGGATGAAATTAAACGTTGCATTATTGACGCTTTTAAATTGGTGTTATTTTGAATCTCTGTTTTCATTTGTTCAATGCGCACGTACGATTTAATTAAATGTCTGTGTTGCTCAGTTGCCTTTTTATGCGATTGAGTGAGGGACAGGCAGACAGCGGTTTGCATAGGACGTTATGTCACGATGAGATAATGCATGAATATGGAGTGATGGAGTGGAGCGCTGCCAAATGGAGTGCCCGTGAATGGTGGCCTTTAGGGTGTCAGTGCGGCGCCTTAGATCTAAAATTAATTTTCTTTCAGCATTCTGTCATCGAAGAGATGCCTTACCACACCTATGTTCACTCATCACTGGAGACGCTCTTCTCTACTCCATGTTCAGAGAAAATGCTGAACCTGTGGATTGTCCTCTAAGAGGACCTTTCTCTTTTACTTATAATAGGTAAGTGAAACCATATAAATGTTCGTACTTCAAACCTAGTTTCACGTCCATACGTCTTTCAGAACCTTAAGATTATATCTGTTTTGTTTTCCATAGGAGCTTATATTAAAATCAAAGTGACATTCAATTTTTTTCTTATTTTTTATTTTGTACACAAAACAGTTAACAATATTTAATTACAATGCCTATAAAGATGCAAAAACTCCACTCAGTATATCAAAGTGAGAGTAAGTAATAAACTCAATTAATAGAAAAGCAAAAAACAATCAAAAGTTCTATTAAAAACTAAAAAATTATAATAAAACAAAAATCATTAAAAATCACACCTACACTACCAAAAAATAGGTAATAATATAATAGCACAAGTGACACCACTGACTAAATATGTACACAAACATGATTAGATATTCATAACTAATACTACAGTTATAAATTGATATAATATAATATAGAGACCTGATCAACTAAATTACAAATTGTACAGTCTGTGCTCAGTCATCGTTAATTAACTGAGCTTTAATTAAAAATTAATTAATCTCACGGGCGGGTTGATGAGCCAGAATGTTGCCACGGCATGTCATTTCAATTTCTCATGCTCTGTAGATTTCCAAAAAACGACTGTTTTTTTCAAAATCATCCATCAAAAAATGACCTTAAAAAATTTAGGCAAACCGCTGCTTAGAAACTAAAGGGCCATAAAACAAAAAAAAAATCCAAAAATGTTTTTATTGCAAAAATACAATCACAATCCTTCATATTGTATGTTGCAAAAAGACTAAGGGCCTCTTTCACAAACTACAAGTAATGTATTGATTAGTTACTTTTAAAAATAATTTTCTGTTTTATTGAATTATGCACTCGGTTTACTGTATCATTCGATAGCCGATTTTTTTTTATAATTTTCGATTTAATTTTTGGGACGTTTACCGTACAAACAAAGGTATATCAGCTCCATTATCCCCGGTTACCGGTGACTTTAAACGACAGTTTGGCCTACTTGACGTTGGTGATAGAGGCGCTTATGGTTGTTTTATTCCATATTTAGTATATTTTGATCTATTTTTATATATTCAAAAGTAACTTATATGTTTATATCTCTTCTAGTATTAAGTTTATTATAAAAGTACTTGAAACATTTAATGCTATTTAAAAATACGCTTCTAACGATGTATAATATGCATATATTTGATATATCTAATAAGAAAAAAATAGACAAAAAAAAATATTTTTTTTTTTCGATTAGCTCTCTTGTAAAAAGTGTGATTTTGATTTGTGGGCCTTTAGTTTTTAACGTTACTTACCCGTGGTACTACCGGTGTACTGGTAAGTAGCAAGGGGAATATTTTTTGCCCGTAGTACTACTATGCTGTCTGGTAGTACCACGGGAGATTTATTTTTACCTGTGGTACTACTTATGAATTAAATATTTAACATGTAAATATTACAAAACTGCGAAACATTATAATATTTATAAGTGTATAGGATTGGAACATTACAGTCAATTGCAATTGAAACTCTCTGCCGTCTGTGTTGCCGAGCTCATAAAACCAAATCTTTTCAAAGTTCGACTGAATAGATATATTCTGGGTGAGCTCGCCTCATCATCGGCCTCGTTTTTGCTACACAACTAGATGATGGCCAAGAGCAAACCTATCTTTAATAAATAATTAAAAAGTATATATAACGTTACAATTTTTAACATGAAAAGTAGTGGTAGGGCACACTGCTATTCGCAGACATTTGGGCAGCCCGTCTGGCGGCAGTAACCACCACCTTACAGAATACCACGGTGAAATAACAGCATATGTGCTGTTGTGTTTCGGTGAGTGAGTAAGGGATGTCAGAGCCCATTACCCCACCCCCTCCCTTATACCTTATCCTTAATCCTTCTATGGTCGGCAGCGCACTTGTAGCACTTATGGCGTTGCTTGTGTTATAGGCGACGGTAGCCACCTACCATCAAGTGGACCGTCAGCCTGTCTGTCGACCTTAACATATAAAATAAAAAAACATGACTTCTTAATTCCAGCCTGTGTATATAAGCAATTGAATGATATTTTCATGAATATTATAGGAACTAACTGACATGTGCCACTCTAGAATTATTAGGTCTCAATATTACCCTTATCGTAATACGGATAAGGGTACGTGTCGGATCCAGACCTGACTGCCAATCGAATTGATCCTAATGAATCAATCCAAACCGCCTATTAATTCCATTTTGTTGAAAAAGTTTTTATATATTATACATATTTTTATTAATTTTTTACTTTAAAATTCTAATATTTAGTTGGTCTTTACTCATAACAAAAATCTTATGAATATGAATATCAAAATTCATCTAGAACACGAATTTAACATCAAAGACAAATAAACCGACCCTAAAACATCTGTCCTATTTTTTGGAGCGTAAAGCATAAAATGTTTCCCTTCCTTCGTTTATTTCGATGACTTGCATTAAATCCTGTAAAAATACATTCGTAATTATTTCTAGGGGGCATGGAGATTGCAAAAGTCCAGTTTCCTCGATAGAAAGTTGTACAGAAGACTCAAGATTGTTACTCAACTACCAAGCGTGTCCAGACGTTTATGGTTCAGAGAGCACTGGTAAGTTTTTATGCCTTTTCAAATAAATAAATAAACATGCAAAATTATTGTTTACATACACACATGGGACACATTGTATTATATAACCCACAATGCTCTGAACCATTTTCGATATTTATTACCTAAGCTAATATTCTGTGCGACGTCTTAAAACGATTTAAATTTTAAATATGTACATAAATAGATAAGGTACCCGAGTTAAAACGTAGTTGTTGCGATGTGGAATTTTCCTCTCTCATGTTCCTTAGAATATCTAATATCTATGTAGAAAAAAATTATAAGATTAATAAAGTCGCTCACCACCTCTGTCTGTTTCTTCGCTAACTTCTTAGAAAACCACACAACAGATCTATTTATTTATTGTTTTCTCTGGGAAAATATAATTCTGCATAATCAGAGATTAAATTAAATTCCGAGGGATGTCACTTTAGTGAAAATTATGTTCCATTTGTTCATAGCTGTTATATTTTATTAGTATGTAAATCGAACCACCTTAATACGGTTTTCACTAATGGAAAGAGCTAGAAAGAGGAAAGTTATTGTATATAAAAATTATAAATAAAAATATATTGATTGGTCACTAACATTATAATAATAGTATTCGACGTATACTTCCAGAGCGTGAATAAAAAACATATTAATTAATGGTAAAAGCAACATGTGTGAGAATGTGTGATCTCGAAAGACAGATTACAAAACTAATTTGATTGTTAGACAAACAGGATTGTCTAGAGGAGGTGTAAAATTGCTTACAAATGAATCGGGCACTCTTCCAAAGGTGTCGTCGTAGCCCTTTGTTTAGGTTTAGCGAATGTTTCAGAATAACTCAAGTTAAGGCTAAACTGCATATTGCGACTGTACGTCCCAAATTCTGTCTACTTAACCCAGTTTCGTCGGTTGCCGGATTTAGGATGAACACGCCGTTTTATGCAGCCTTAATTGGGAGATGACTTTTTTATTTCGCTTAATGAGCTTTCTCATCCAAAATGAAAAGCCATTAAAATTATAAACTATATAACAATATTTAATTCAGTTTATTCAGTAACTCGATGTTTAAACTCGAAATATGCTTTTAAAAGTAAATTTTAATAAATATTAAAGTTATTTATGGTGATAATAATGCCGAAGCCAAATAATAAATAGCATTCTTTATTATGACAGTTTACGAGTGAAAATACATCTCAGTTGCACTTTCGATATAAAGCAGCCTAAAATTAACTTCTTTGTGGCAATTATATCTATACATACTTATTATAAAAAAAATAGTCTTTTGTCCTTCTGTTTGTTTCTTCGCTTACTTGTTCTAAACCAGCCAATAGATTTTGATACGGTTTTCACTAATGTTAAGAGCGATAAACGAGGTTGGTTTGTATAACTCTCTTAAGTAAAATTTTAATGGATTCCACATCAAACTAGATCAAAAACTATAGTAGATGGAGATATCAACTAAATTAAACTCAGATTAAAAAGGCGTTCCAGATAGTATAGTAGAAATTTGAAAGAATACATAGCTGGAATCTGAAATGAAATGAAAGAAAGACGGCTCTTTCAATTCTCGCTGTTCGTTGGTTATCTTGGTACTTTCAATAGTACTTCCCCTTTACAAGCATGTCTATATAAAACTTTTATTCGCGCGGTCGTCTGTAGCGATTGTCTCAGTTAGCAAACAAGCAACTGTTTCTATTCTCGGAGTCATATCTTGGAAATTACTAGGCAACACAGTCGTCGTGTCTTAGCTTTTATTTTTGTCGTGCCGTGTCGTCCTTATCACCGGCACGACGGATTTAAATTTATATTTACTTTGTCAGTAGTAATCAAAACTTCATATTGTCTGAGAATGTAGAAATGTCCTTTTGTGTTCACTTGTACACTTTGCTGATATTGTTGTTTCTACAAAAAGATAATGTGATTTTTCATATTAATAATTAATAAAAAGTTTTCCAGTATATAAAACGCCACGACGACTCGTTTGTTGAAAATTGTTATTTTTTTTATTAAATAGGGTAAATTGCAAATAACAATTAGATTTTTATCAATTTTTAATTTAAATGTGGGATTTAATTAATAATTTAATAAAAAAAATTAAAATATGGGAAAGCTCCTACAGAATCTTGTCTGTTTTCAGTTGAGGAGCTTGAATGTTTGGCTACGTGGAAGGAAGGCAGCCTCCGGTTCCTCGTGGGGAAGATCCACCACAACCACGCTACGAGCAACGAAGATAGATATAGGTGCTTCGTTTACGAGAAGACCAACGGTATTGGTTCAATTGGTGAGCTCATTGTTACTCTACTGTTGATTAACTATTACTATAAATATTAAATAATATTTTTCCAATATTTATATGACATTTTTTTATGTGTTATGAATTTATAATTGAAAACAACATAAATTTCTCTCTCTCTCTCTCTTCAGTCTTGAAGGTTAGCCGTCAACTTCCTGAACCGGTCTCTTGTCATGATACAATTGGAATAGTTGCTCGGCCGAGGCAATTCCAGTCCACTCTCAGATATTTCTAAGCCGTGACTTTCCCTATAAAACTATAATTTCCCCATAAATTTCTTTAAAATTTAAACAGGTATAAGTTTATCCCTGTTACATAACACGTATTTAGATGCTACAGAGTTGAGTTACACCATAAACTTATATTAAGCGTACAGTATCTTAACAGCAAACTAAAAATGGTGAACGTTTCATGTGAATGAACCTACCGTCGTTTCAATGCCAAGATAACCAATCAAAGCAAACGAATGCTCGGATTCCTTTTCGTAATTATGTTGAAAAAAACGTACTGCAGATTTTTACTTTGAAAAACTTTTTCACCGGTCATCTTCTCATCGGTGTAATTGTCGATTAATTACTATCCCAATTATGTAAACTGTTATCCTAACTAGCGAAATAATTATCCACTATTACTTCGTGATTTAGCAAGAATGTCATGGTTTTACAAACTCTTTATTAATTCGTGTTCAATAGTAAATAAATTCATATAAGTATAAAAATAATATACTGCGTATTCTATAGGATTGCTATACATCCTTACATTTACTCGTAACAATATAAATACGAGTAGCTAGTTTTTGCACGCGATTTCGTCCACGCCTCTTTTTCTAAGGTTCTCTACATCCACCTTGAAATTCTATCCTGAACTATTAGTAAAAGAATTGTTTAAATCGGATGAGTAGTTTCATCCGCATAACACACAAATTTTACCTCTTTATAATATTGGTACCTTTTTCTTAATGAAAGGTAGTAACTGGTTGGTGTTATCATATTACAGGCTCGAATATGGCGGGCACCAAGGAAGGCGCTTCGTCAATAGGCGTGGAGTACAGAGTGGCCCAATCCGGTGATGCCACGTGTAATGGCCTCTTCAGCGCTACCGAAGGATCCAGGACTATGGCTTTGAAACGAGGTATACTAGTCCTGAATATTTTATTTCATTTATTGGTGGTGACTTTATTATACACTAGCAGATGCACGCGATTTCGTCCTTGTTGAAAAAATATATATAACGTTTGACAAAATATATTGTGTAACGCCCAACAAAAACAGCGTTTGATTTTTATTACTTTTTAACGACACAGGTTACTTTTTAACTTTCAATATACGAAACCACGAAGGTGTGTAAGTTAATGTATAAGGTCAAGGCACAATATGATGATTACGAAATTCTTGCATACACCAATCACGTAGAATTTCTTTATGAAGCGATGTTCTCACATTTTCCATAACTTGAATTCCAGTGGCAGTCCGTTCGAATTGTCAATTTCCTTCGTGGATGACATTCTCGCACACGTGGCACACGCTGGACTTCAGCAGCAACTACACGTTCTATCAGCGCAACGCCACTCTCCGCATCACCAACCAGACCGGAGCCGATATCAAGGTGTACTGCGTCAACGTCAAGGCCAGCTCCCCCAGCGGAAACTCCGTCGCACTCGTCGCGCACTGGCAGCATCACTGGTGAGTCGCAATATATCGTATATTCACCGTTAGTATAAAGAGTTTTAAAATCATGACTTTTTGGTCTATAACCTTTCCGAAAACCTGCTCCTTTGGTAGGCTAGAAGGCTAGAGGCTAGGCTTAATCTGCATACTAGACGCAAATTCATCAACCCTTAAAAACAACTTGTAAATGTGGCTCAGAAGCGCGATCGGTTTATAATTTTTCGATAAGGTGTTATAACCCTTTTTGAATAACAGAAAAATGTATAGTAGGTGGCATAAAATTAGTGTTGCTACAATATTAGAGTGTTGGTTATTGCTACCAGTTGCTACCTCATTGCTACCAACCATTGATGTACCATTAAAATGAAAATGGTTGATGGCGCAGTGTGTCGCGCTACGTGTGCGTCCTGCTGTACCGCCGAGATACATTCATCGCGGAGCTGCAGCGAGGGGCGCCCACTTTGCGCGCCGACGACGCCTGCTCCTCCTACCACTTCAACGCCGCCTCCACGCCCTACGTCACTTTAGTCGGTACGTCGTTATGTATCACATTTTATGTAATTTTTATATTTATGTATTTATACGATTACTTGTGTTACATATGATATTTTTATGTATAGTGTAGTGTATGCGCTTGGATTTGTTCACTAACTCACACAACAAGTACAGTCTCAAACGTGCCACATGACTAAGAGAGCCATCCATGTTGGATTAGGTGGGAGTTAGTTGCGTATCGGGAGTCTGCATGAGCCTGTGAGAGAATGTGGAAAGGCACTATATATAATCTACACAAAATATTTAATGCTTACATTTATTTATTTATGTACTGCTAATTGTGCGTCTTCGTACGCGCTGTAGTTAATTTTTTAGAAATCCCACTGTGTTCCGCTGTTTTTGCGTGATTGAGTGACAAACATACAAACTTTCGCAATTAAACCATTTTTGAATACGAGATTTGTTCTGAATTCCAGCAAGCAATCCAGAATCGAAGGAGTGCCCTTACTCCGGGAAGTACGAGATACAAAATCATCGTCATCAAAGAAACGCAAGATCGCTCAAGACAGAGAGAGACAAAAGACACAGTAGAAAGAGAGACAAAGAGTTCGAACATAATCGTAGGATTAATGGCACTAGGATGTTTAATTTTAGCGTAAGAAATGTATCCAATACGCCCATCCTGAGGAGTAGGAGGCAAATCGAGGCCAACGAGGTGACTTGTGTCAACACCGACTACAACAGACTCGAGGTCGGATGCAATTCAGTCAAAAACATGGAGTTTTATTCCACTTGTGAGAATAAAGATATAGTTACAGGTAAGCGAAAGCATAAATTTCTTTCTCTATAGTAACCGAGATCAAGGGTACGAGATTATGGTTAACATATTGATTTTGAACTGTAAGAAT
The DNA here is from genome assembly GCA_945859745.1 of Synanthedon formicaeformis. Taxonomy (NCBI): domain Eukaryota; kingdom Metazoa; phylum Arthropoda; class Insecta; order Lepidoptera; family Sesiidae; genus Synanthedon; species Synanthedon formicaeformis. The sequence goes on along the minus strand of OX243959.1, from coordinate 11,044,160 downwards.
TCAAAGTTTTTGTACAAATTTCGCTAAAAATATACATGTTTAATGTTAGATCAAAATCTGACTAAATCACCATGGGCAATAAAAACACTAACTAAATATAAATGAAATAACATTTTGTTTCTACAAAAAAATACAAAATTAAATATTTATTTAGTTAGATTAGGTGATTAGCTGTCTCATTGGGCGGATTGCATGCATATGGACTGCAAGCTAGTTGTAAAATTTCAGCTTTTAGTGCGGTTTTGGTTCAGTTGATATACCTAAGTGCGTCGAAACCGCTGCCCAAACGGCGCTTTCCAATGGCCGTACCTTTCCGCGCTACTGGAAAGCTTAACCCATGGGCCACGAAAACAACGCTCGAAGCGAAATCGCTTTGTGCTGCAAGCATCAGCGTCAAGCGTCAAAAACAAATGGTTTCGTGGCCCAGTCATTACTGCATTGAAATAGTGCAGGGGTACATTTTGTTTTGCAGCGTACACGTGCCACGGCGCGTGGTACGAGAACGGCGCGTCGTTCGTTGTGACGACGCCGGTGACGCGCGACAGCACCGCCGCGCGCCGCTACTGCTTCGCGCTGCAGGAGGCGCGCGGCGGCGTCTTGGCCGTGGCGCGGTCCGCCGCCTCCTGCGACCGCGCGCCTTCCCCACACCACAACCTCCTTTTCGACGCCCTGCCCACCGGTACATTTTCATTTTTCTTTGCATATAGATAAAAGTCCTTCTGTACGCTTGGGTCTTTTAAACTACGCAACAGATTTAATGCGAAACTCACTAATAGAAAGAGAATTTATATATTTTACTTAAAATATCCAGCTGTCGGACTCCGCCTGTGACTCAAGCTTGAGTATCATCCAAAGACTTCAGAATTCTATACTATTCAGGTTCATTAGAAACTCTGAAGTCCATAACATACTTAGGGTGAATTCAGTTAAAGAAAAAATTACAGCTTTGGCTGCCTCTCATAGAAACAGGGTTAAAAACCATCCCAACCAGCTGGCTACAAGGCTAATAACACCGGACTATTTAATACGTCTAAAACGACGTCATTTCCTTACTGAGGATTGTTATGAATATAGAGAATCTTCTTGGTATACTTTCCCTCTTCGACACAACCTTGCAAACCATCCGACTGATTGCAGGTTTGACTGGAGAAAAAAAAATTGTCGAAAAAAATGCACCCGTGCGAAGCCGGGAGCGAGTCGCTAGTTTCTTATTAAAAAAAGAAAAAATATTAAGCATGAATATTTTCCGAATTCCTTTCATCTACGAGTATGTTAGATACGACGAGGCTATAAAGAGACATTCGGTGTATATTTAAAAAAAAAGTCATACAGCCTTTTCCTGTACGGAATAAGCCCAAATTTGGTGTGTTTTGAGAATGTTTTTAAATTTTTATGAAACTTCTGGATTTAAATGTAATGGTGTGGTATTTTGATCAGCTCTTGAATTTGCTTATATTTTTGGAATCAACTCATGGAGCCCTTTCATTTGTTAACCAACTCGATAGGTTTCTGAAAAAAAAATTTCTCGTACCAAAAAACTAATGACGTCATTACAAAAAAATGATATATCCATATAGGATCCACCCAAATCTAAAATACTTACTAAGACTCCTACTAAACTTTCCTGGAAAAATCTCCATAGGCGAACATTTCCACATGACTGCAGTAATATTACAAGACTATTTATTCTAATTTAATCTTTTTTAAATTTTTCAGGTGAATGTCAAGACGTTACGAACTCTCAGTCGCGTTCAAGAACACCGACTTTAACATTATTTATTTGCATAATAACTCTTTTCATAATACCGAGATGATTTACAATATAAATAAATATTTTTTAAACAAGTACGCGAACTATTTGTATCATAATATTAAGCTTGTAACATATACAATTTGATTTCGCATATTTTTTGTTATTTCCGATATACTATATACTCGTGTTATTATTTCCGAGCCCCGAGGGTAGCATTTTTTAATTTAAAATTACATCACGCCCCCTGATAATTTCTTAATAAGTAATGTAATTTATTAAGAAATTAAATAACAAAATATTAAATTAAATGTTTAAATGTAATTAATTTGAAAATTATTAAGAATCGTAAGAAGAAAAAAGAAAATCGCACGAAATAGATGAAATCTTAAATTTTGTAAGAAATGTAAGTCAAATAAGCCAAGGTAGAAGTTTTTTTTTCGTTTTGCTCACTAGTAAGTAAGTATTGATTAAATAATTAATATTGTTTATATAATTTTATTAATCTTTAATTTTAATTTCAAATTTATTGGAGAAAAAAACTATTTCTTGTTCTTTGTACATAATAAACACAAGGTTTTTGTAATATTTTCTCAAACAATGTTGTCAAAATATTATTTCATTTAGATTTTTGTACATAACTAATGAATCGTCACTTTAAAATCGCCTTTTCCTAATTTTTTTTACAGCTGTCATTGTAATGTAGATTTAATCTCAAATAATAAACATTGTTGCTTAAAGACTTGAAAATCGCCTGAAATAATTTCTACATGTATTTTGTAGAGAATTATTATATACTAACTAAAGTTTTTTATAAACACTTAAATCATATTATTAAAATGGTACGACTCGTTTTATAAATGACACTATCTTCAATATAATGTTTAAAATTGAATACAAATATTTAAGTCATAAAATAATATTTATATGAAACAGAACATAATTAGGTACATTTACTATTTCTCTTTCATAACAGTAGTATGGACGTCCAAGAAAAAATGTGACCAATTTAATGCCATAGATTTTTATTAATTTCATAGTAAAAATATTGCGTTTTCTTTTTTTATAATAGTAAAAGAATTCCCTTCCCAACAGTGAAAGAATTTTTCAAATTGGTCTAGTGGTTTCGGAGTTCAATTCAAACAAACAAACAAACAATCAAATATTTCCTCTTTAGTATAGATGTCAAAACTTGTCATGAATTCCTTGGGCGCCCATGTTTCGCCTTCTTGATCGTATTGGTAAAGATCTTAAAGGTAAATTCAATAGTAAATAACAGTAAAAACGACAAAACTCATTGATGTCACCTTGTCTTTCATTGGTTACAAACGCTACCCTTATTTCGTAATACTTTTTTTTAAATTTCATCATTGCCAAGTTATAATATAGAATGAAATTTTTCGTTAACCTTGGAAATGATGGAATACCGTATAATCTATCTGTGTTAAATTAGCCGAAGAAGTTTGGCAGCCCAGAACAAAGAAGTTTGATTTCAGTGTTATTAGGTAATTATACTAAATCAACTCGTATATTTATTGCATTACAGACGTATTGTATGGTGATTTAGTATAATAATTGTATAATATATTGAATAATACAGTGTTTGGGCGCTCGTTTGGCTGTTTTGGCCCCTTAGCAATAAACAAACTTAACATGAGTCCAACTTAACAATGAAGAAACAGCTAAAATATCATTTGTTTAAAGCATTCATAATAACAATCAAAATTATAAATATGTGAAGGTTATACTTTCTTTGTTCTGTGGCTTACGTGTTGAGAATGGTTGTGAATTAATGTTTCTTGTTGCAACATTTTAATAACGTTTCAAAACTTGCCTACATTTAAGTAGTTTATTAGATAAAACTAATTGGGGTAGTTTGTAAAGGACGTTCATTACTATAGTATTATTATACAAAAAGTCATATACTTGCTACTAAATTTTAATGTAATTTGAACAATGCTTGATTTTAGTACCTACTTATTAGATTTTTGTCATTACTTCTATTTAATACTGAAAGATTTGATCGGTCATTTTTCACAAAAAGCAAATTACCTAATACCTAAAGCTTGCCAAATGATAATGAGCTTTCTTACGTAGCACATAAAACCACGTTTCAGCGCCATAATACTGTTTTAGTATTTTATTTTTATAGACCCACGTAATTCTAACTTTGCAAGTTAAAGTCTACTGAAGTATTATGGACTGCACAGTATTAAAAGTAGGAGAAAAGGCAAACATTTTTTTTCATATACGTAATCCGTATTAACTAGAAACTCGCCGGCCAGTGTTGCTAACGTACTGAGTGTGTCACGAGATTACGTCATCAAAATGGCACCAAAATGGCGCATTAGCATTTTGCGAGGCATAGCAATATCTTTAACGACACGTTTGCTTTAATGGCAAGTAACCCTAGGTGTTAACCAAACGGTTGCGGGTTCGAATCCCGCTAGGGGCAAATGTTTATGTGTTAACATTTTAGCTTTGTACCTGAGTCATGGATGTTTTGTATTTATAATATGTATGTATTTACAAAAAAAAAGTAATATCAACTGTCTGGTATGCATAATACAAGCATTAGTTGCTTAATGTGGAACTAGATGGTGCTGTGTGGAATGTGTGAAGATATTTATTATTATTATCTTTAATCAAGGGCTAGAACTTGTATACAAAATCGTATCTTTCATGAATTATCACCTTGCGATAGTTATTAAAGATCTGATGGTGACTGATCGAATTTTAAGTCAGTACATGGATGTTGTTTAGTGTTTATTTAAATGCCTAATTAACTAAAACTTTTTTTTTGTTCACTATGTTATTAATATTTTGTTTAATTAAAAATAGCGAAGTTGAGATCACCTACGAGTATTACTACCTAGCATAATAGGAGATATGCATCTCCTCTTCAGTATTTGCTTTAAACACTCTGCATTGAAGACTGTACATTTCAAAATTATTTTTATTCTATACATTTGTTAAATTAGTGTCTTAGCATATTTAATAAAATAAAAACATAAATTATAATTGTTATTTATTAAGGGGCTACTTGGATTATTAACGCACATCCAAAACTACTATAAGGGCCTCTTTCACCATCTCTGAGTAAAGTGTCAAGTAGGCTAACCGCCATTTAGTCATCGGTAAGAAATCGTACAAGTTTCACCATCTTCGAGTAGCATTACTCGATGGGTAGTTTCAAAGAAATTGAAACAAGATACTCGTAACATTTACTCGCCAATTAGCGTTACATGAAAAGTAACTACTGAACACTTAACTTGTAGTCGGTGAAAGAGGCCCTTAGTCTAATAAGCTGAAATTTGGAAAATGGCATCCGCTAAGAAAGGCTCAAATATAAATATGACAAAAATTTGTACTTACTCAACAATAAATAATCTTTGTGGTCACTTAATAATGGCTAACATTAATTACAATCTTTTACACACGAGAAGCTTAGAAATATGTACAAAATTTTCACGTAGTTAAATTAATTATCGTTTTCTTACTAGTTTATATTATTATTACATTTTTATTTAAGTGTCTTTCTTATTCTTAGTTATTGTATGATTTTACTTGTAGTCTTGGATAATTTTGATAGGAATCTCTCCTTTATATATTTAATTCTTACTTATTTAACTAATCATAATAATTATTTTTAAAAGACTTGCTTTTCAATACGATTACATTAATGATCATTTGTTGAAAAAGCTCCATCTGATGGTTGCTCTAATAATAGCTAATCAGCGCTAACAATTTTTTCTTGTTTGAGCATCAGAAAAATATGCTGAACAAGATTAATTTGTTTGAGAATCAGTAAAATATGCTGAACAAGGTTAATTTGTTTGAGCATCAGAAAAATATTCTGAACAAGATTAATTTATTTGAGCATCAGAAAAATATGCTGAACAAGATTAATTTGTTTGAGCATCAGAAAAATATGCTAAACAAGATTAATTTGTTTGAGCATCAGAAAAATATGCTCAACAAGATTAATTTGTTTGGGCTCAATTGTTACGAAGTTTTCGAAGGAAGGCAACGTTTTCCTTACACAAGCAATACTAATTATAAGTAATTCTATGTAGTGTTAGGAGTAACTTAGTTAAGTGAAAAACGAATACTCAGTTTAAATCAGTGTAAATGTAGTTAAGTTAATTTAGATATGAAATCGCAACAGCAATAATATATTTGTATTTATAGCTGCTATTGAGCGTTGAATTTTTAATAGGTAATTTAATTAGACAGTTGTGAGTAATGGGAGCTAGCGTTGTTATGTCATGAAGTAAACAGAGAGATATTTCTTTGGAAAAGTGCGTCTCAAACGGAAATCAGCCTTTCATTAAAGGACAAGTTGATTTTCAAAGAGAATGTCATCGTTATGTTTCCATTGTGTGATATATAGGTACGTTTATAACTAGGTAAGTATTATAGTCGTCAGCATGAATTATGAAATAAACAGCTAAATTCATAAAGGTATTTTTATTTATCACTAGCGACTCGCTGTGCATTTTTTTTACGTAAAAACCTTCCTTGATTATCCCTCTATCCATGAGTGAAGACAGAATTAAAATCGGTCCAGCCGTTCTCGAGTTTTGCGCTTAGCAACACATTTAGGGATTCATTTTTATTTATAAAGATAAAGGTATTTTGGTCGCAGTCATTTGGCTTTTTGTACATTATGCTACTGAGCGGTTTGGCAGCAGTAACCACAGAAGCCTATCCCTTCCTAATCTTTAATATGGTGGTTACCGTAATCCTAATATGGTCGGCGGCGCATTTGCAGAACCTGTGGCATTGCTTGGGATATAGGCGACGGTAGCCACATACCATCAAGTGGACCTCCACATAAAAAAAACTAGTCGCTATTGAATCGAGGTTATCTCAAGACAGGGCGTCTAGTCTCCAAGAAAAAAAAACCGACAGGAGTTGCTTTCACATTGATAATATAAGTATGTATGTTTTATAAAAACGAGTTACCTAGTTAAATACAAAAAAATAGCTTACAACTTACAATAGCTATATTTTAAAAGTTGAAAAAGGGCGCTAAAGGGTTATATTTAGCGCCGAAAATTAGCCGAGAACGTAGGTTACCACTATTCTTTGGTTCTTGTCTATATTCCATTCATAGCATAGACGACCATTCTATTTAATTGCATTATACATGATGTGTTGCCATTAATAAAAAAATGCAAAACTTGATTAGTTTTATAACTCAAAGGAAAAGTACGACACTATACTATTTAGGCAATCTCAACATTTACTAAATAGAATTGACTTGACATCACCATGTCTTACCTTTACAAAGCTGGATTAAATTAAAACGTTTATACTATATTTTAATAATTGTCTCTTTTAAAAAATAAAGCGAAAAATGCATTACAATATTTTTTAATTTATTATTTAAATCATTTATATTAAAAATAAGAATACGGTACGGATATAAAACATTTTCTAAAATGTCAGGATGTTATTATTTTCTTGAACGCATACATCAGTGCTGACAACATAACAGTCAACAACGCTCGCCAACATTGCGAGTTTATCTGTCAAACAAATAGTTGTTCTGTTCATGTTGTTGTATTTATTATAGCGATTCGTCAGCTTTGCTTTCTGCTTTCCTTTGCTAGTACGCGCGTTGTCGGTCGAGTCAACTCAATTGTTTATCTTCACATTTCTACCGCATGAACGACATATTCATTTAATAAATAGACGCTATTGAAACATTTCAAATACAACAAAAGTAAAATAGTGCCAACAACGTTGGGATGTGTAAAAATATGTGAAAGTGACAATCCCATAGAACAAAATCGGTTTTCGTGTGATTATAATGTTATTTCGCATGATTTCAAGTGCCTTCAGTTGATATTTCTCCATAGACTTTCGTTATGTTGCACAGGGGGCTTATATTTTGTGCTTTCGAAGACACCTAGTGCACGCACTATGTTCGAAGCGGGATAAAAAGTATCATCGATATTCGTATAGCAGCTATAATGCAACTCGACTGTTCGCCGGAAGGTACTAAGAGTAAGAGTGCGTTCGAGCGACGTAAGCCGACTAAAGTGCTGAAGATAGCAGAGAGCTTCACGAATTTGGACGAGACGGCCAAGGCTGGCCGTTTCGTGAGAGGCCCGAATTCGAAGATCGGGAGACGTTTCAATCAGGACAATGGCAACAGGACGAAACGCGGAGTGTGTTGTGATGATGTTTGTGAGAAGGAGTCGAGTGTTTGTGAGGATAGTGAAAAACTTGGTGACAGAAGGGTGACCGGATCGTCTTGTACTGCTTTGAGAACGGCCGTGGCAGCTCTCTATCCGTTGGACGACTTCACACTGGAGAAGATCGGAGAGGGCTTTTTCTCGGAGGTTTTCAAAGTGAGTACATACCAATTGTTTAAGTTCCCATACCTTAACTTGACTGGAAATGTTATAATAAAATTGTTTTCATATTGCTTTACTTTGTTATTGACATAAATTTTCCTTTACAAATCAAATATATTACAAAGAATAGACAATGTTTCCTATAGACTATGAACTTCACTTACCATCAGGTGAGTTTGAGATCAATTGCCATTCCAAATACAAGTTTAAAAAAAACTGACATGCCTTAACTGCTTTACTCATACACAGTTCAGTTTAGTATTACAAAACCAAAATCAAAATATTTATTTATCAATTAGGTTTCTACAAGAAACTCTTATGATCGTCATTATTAATTTAAATTTACCAGGGTTTCGGAAAAAATCCAAGATGACGATCCTGAGAAGAAACCCCGAAAGAAACTCAGGATACTATTCTTTTTGTCATCAAGATTAGATTAGATTACTACTAATTAGATATTTAATGTTTTAATAGAATTTTCTGTAAATGTTTATTCTAATGATAAACATTTACAGTGCTTCTAATGATAACATCTCTGTAAGTGTAGGTATTGTATGTATGTTCCTCCATAACTCTTAAACGAATTAACTGATTTCCATGAAACTTGGTAGATAAACATTTAGACGTACAGGACACAGGATAGGTTACTTTTTTCTTTTTCAATGCTGACGAAGTCGCGGGCAACAGCTAGTGTTATAATAAAATTTAAGCTTTAGTAGAAATGATTCTTTGCAATTTGTAAAAAATGTTACTGTTAAATCAGGTATATCTTTTACACATTAAAAAACAACAAAAATTAAGAATGTCAAACTTATATATCTTTTAAACACTGTGCACTAAACTAAACTATCCTACAAATACCTACAAGATAATAAATCTCCTTAATTTACCCCAATAATAATTAATCATAATCCAATTTTGTTATTGTTGCCAAGTTATTAATAAATTCTTTGGAAAGAACTGCTAATTGACGATGTCATCCTATTTGGCACTACTGTTATCGCTTTAGTTTTTTAGGTATTTGGCAGTAATCTCCCTACCTAATTCTCAACATGTTGTTATTGTCAATATTATTCTACACGGATATTCCACTAATTTTAGATATTTTCGAATTTGAGAGAGAATTGAACTAAAAACAATGGTTTTTAATAGTTTAACGCGACTATACAGGTTTTTCTAAACCCAGACAAAGCAAGACCCAGACTAATCCTCACATAAATTTCAAACTCTGATCCCTTGACAGCAGCAGATTGGTATTTTATCACCTACCTACAAGTATTTCCCCTTTTTTAGCATAACTGCGTTGCGTAATGCATGCACAGTTTGCACATTAGAGGTATTTTAGTTAATATAGCTCTTTAATTGCATTCTTAATTTTTAAGAATTTTATGTTAAAGTCGACATACGGCTGGATGGTCCATTTGATGGAATGTGGCTACTGTCACCTACCACACAAGCAACGCCACAGGTGCTCCGGCGACCTTAAGGAGGATTAAGGATAAGGGATTGGGAAGGGATAGAGCATCCCTTACTCGCTCACTGAAATACAACAGCAAGTAACTATTGTAAGTTACTGCAGCCAATGACGGCTGTCCAAATGATGGTGAAATGCGAATCAACTGAAGACAGCTTTTCTGCATGTGTGATCAGTTAAGTTGCTTCAGTTGGGTTTCGGTGATTACCTAACAATTAATTTTATTAGTTAGTGTTTAATGTTAACCTATTCCAGTGTACAGTCTGTTAAAAAAAGAATTAACATTTAAATGCATACTAACTATATAATATTATTTCATACAAATATTATTACAAAAATATTTGTGAGTCTGTTACACATTCAAAATAATATAACTAGTCATTATAAAAATTTGAATTAACTACTTAGTTATATTTGCTAAATTAGCTTAAAACTATAAACTCTGTGAAAAGACAAGCTTCTATTGTAACTTTTATGTGTAGAGAATTAATATAACATCAAAATATAATTATACTAAGTACCTATTATCAAAAATATATATCTCTTTGACAATACACAAGGTTAAAAGCATTAAACCTCAAATTTTAATTGTAGGATGGACCTGGACCTATTAAAAGAAACTTTCATCGATGTTGCTCAAAAAGAAAAATTTTAAAAAATTATGTCATGTAGGTACAACTAGTTATAATACTAAGGTAATTAATTTATGTTTACCCTAGTGTTGACACTGTCACCCATTTGAAACGAACTTTCTCACACAAAACAACTTAATGCCAAAATGGTTTTCAGATTTGATTAGGAAACAGGAAAATTATTTGTGAGCAACCACACCAAGAATTTTGTTTACATTCTTAAGCTTACCAACATGAATCCACCACAAGCATTGTTCATTCACACATTCACCCATTCATAATAATTGAATGACTCAAGTCCTGGCCTTGATAGTAACCTTGGAATCCTGATTTAAATATCCACGTTAGTGCAAAACACGGAATTATAGGCACGCGAATTCTATTTTGTCGGTTTAATTTAAACCGTCTTAATAAGATCACGAATAACAGTTATTTAGTGTTTAGTTTGCTTGCTAATTTAATTCTACAATTTTAAATAAAAATTATGTTGGATAACAAGTTTTAAGCAATAAATGCCGTCAATTTTAGTTGTTACTTGAGTTGGTAGGGGAACCAAACTTTATGTTTTGAAACGGGATATTTTGACAATTATTCTTTTTGTACAGTCCTTTTCGAATAGACAGAAATTGGTTTAGAACACAGTGCCGTACAAAACAAAACAGTAGGTACTGTTTTGTTTAAGCCTAAGCCATAAACATAGCCTTAAACATAGTTAAGCCAGTGTTTTTTTTTATTTTCAGCCAGTTTTTCTATAATTTCTCAGCATTTGCATTATTTTATGGCGCTTATTACGTAGATTAATTTTTCAGCTGTAAATATTTACTGGTTTTGAAAAAATAATGAGTCATGAAAATTTAAAACTTTTTTTTTATATTTGTTACTAGTTAGTATTGAGTTTACTGTAAAGTTTAAAGAGGTTCAGGTACCAAAATGTATAAACTACATACCTATTTCACAGAGGAGCTATGATCTGTTTCTTAATTGGATTTGATTGCAAGCTGGACAGTAATTAATGGACAACAAAGATTTGTTAACAAGGATAAAAATATATTATCCAGAAGTTCTGAAGTCTGTACATTTTTACTTTTTGCATTAAGGTCGAAATTTGTATGGTCGAATGGTTCTATCTACTGTTGATACAACTGTATGAAACAATACATTTTTCAGTGTTGACATCATCACCGCCTGTAAATGACACCACCTTCATTTATAGGGTTTATTTATTATCTAGACGTCTTTTAACAATTTGCCATTGAATTTATTATGACTAACTAATAGACTTTATGGTTAAGAATGTTATTTGTATATTTATTATTGTTTTAATGATATTGTAAAATTTCTATATTAAATAAAGTAATGTTTTGTTTTTGTTGTTAATTGTATTCTCGTATATTTAAATAAGTAAACTATAAAAATAAGTCTGTGAATGTGTTGCCAAGCGCAACTGCTGGAGCAATCCAGCTTTTTTTTGTTTTCAAATAAGTATTCAATCTTTTTCTTATAAAGACAAAAATTTAAATAAAAACGCTCGAGAAATTGCATATGTACGAAAAAATATTTAGTTTTATTAAGTAATTTGTTTATCTAGAGTAGTTTTAATCGAAGTATTTTCAGTGTGAAGAACAAGAATGGAAAAAACTTTTTTGAAATTCAATATGTATGTTGAATGTTTAGTATGTTTAGTAGCTCGTTACCGACTAGGTATTCTATACCCAGAATACCTAGTCGGTAACGAGCCTTAAACGTACGAGTAATTTCCGGTATATAACAACTCTTCGATATCAAAGGAAGTGTTGAGGAAATGGCCTGTGATATCTCGTAAGTCGCTCTATTGTGTGTTAAAGGAAATAAATGATAGGCCATTACGAAGGTTTTGCTAAAACGGGGTAGTTACTATTCTTCATTCATTCGATTTTTTTCGTTGTGATTGTCGAGTTGAATTTTAACACTGTCGTATAGCATAGATATAATTTTATATATAAGTACTAGCTGGCGCCCGCGACTTCGTCCGCGTTGAAAAAGAAAAAAAGTAGCCTATCCTGTGTCCTGTACGTCTAAATGTTTATCTAACAAGTTTCATGAAAATCAGATAATTCGTTTAAGAGATGGAAGAACATACATACATACATACATACATACAATATCTACATTTACAGATTTATTATGATTATGATATATATTATTATATGTATGATGATATATTTTGTGCTATACTTAATAATAAATAATATTTAAAAAACACTTTGTAATTTAATATAATATTATAGAATCATAATATGTTAAACTTTTTGTCGTGAATTCATTAAAATTTACAAAATCCGTAAATTCTGTCTCTTGCACATTTTGTTCGTTTACCTCGGCTCCTATCAAAATTATACAACTCAAGCCAGATCAGCAAGTTTTTGTCACCATTTATCTCTTATGTAAAGTTTATTCCAAAAATATTTTTAAAAGTCTAGACAGTAAAATGCGTGAGTTGTTACAGATTCAATAAATTAAAATGTAAACAACATTGTCAAAGTTTGGCAGCAACAACCCCCTTACAAAAAAATCACCGTTACATAACTGAAAGCTCGTGCGCTGTTTCTCATTAGAGTTAATTTTTCTAATCCGTCATCATCACTTACATAGTTACTCGTATTATAAAACAAGCAACGGAGGACCGTCGCGTCTGTCTGTCTGTTCGCGATAAACTCAAAGACTGCACCGATTTTCATACTGTTTCACCAATGGATAGAGTAGTTCTCGGGGAAGGTTTTGGTATAACTATAATTTGCATCCGTACGAAGCCGGAAACAGGTCGTTAGCTTATTTAAAAAAAAAACATATAACTTCTACATAAAGCATCACAGAGAGTTATTTTAATAGTGTTGCACCTAAGTTAAATAATTAATTAGGTATGTTCGGATGGTAAAATCCCAGTGTGCGAGTAATCTTCTTTATTACAATTGAATAACTAATGTTCTTTGTCAGTAACAAGCCCCGATACTAATAATTGTAAATCTACTTACTTGCAAAAGCCTGTACATTTTAGGCTCCTTAAACTCGATCAATCTTATTTATGTTCTGATAATATTTGCGTCAATGGTGTTACGTTGTATCAATAAGCGCGCCAACGTATTTAAATTTTAACTTTCTCGCGCGATCATAAAGTTTAATTTCGGTTAAATTTTAATCGTTGCAAGTAAAAGGCGCTTATGTCTCCTATAAATATATGTGTGTAAGTGTGTATATCCAACATAGCAAGAACATCTGCTCAATCTTATCACCACAACACATCTGTCACTATAAGTTGTTGATAAAAAGTCACACTTCTCGAATGCGACTTTGCTCTGACGATAAAAAGTGGAAATTTGTTTTTCTTCTTTTTATGCTCCACACAAATCACCTTGCTCAAAATACCTCAACCGAACTGTGGCATTCGCATAAACAAGTTGGAAATACACGCTGCGCAAAAATTTCGACTTTTAGGCAGATATATACTAACTATATACTTATTTAAACATTCGCAATTATCCATTCCAAGGCTACGTATAATAAAACTCGTATTATTGTAATTAAAAACTTGGAAGAATCCTGTGGTATCATCACACAAATGGCGCCTCAATATTTTAACGGCTACCTGTAAGACGAATTGAGGTCACGTGGTTAGTGATGACGGTCGCAATTTGCGACGTATCCATGGTAAAAAGGGACGTTGTCTTAACACCCAAGAATGACATTGAGCCATCGATGAGCTAACCAAACAGCGATCACATGCCGTTTGGTAACCCCAGAGGTGAACTAACTACTTATGTATGAGGCTACAACAGCGTTTATTAGGAACTAGCTGGCGCCCGCGACTTCGTCCGCGTTGAAAAAGAAAAAAGTAGCCTATCCTGTGTCCTGTACGTCTAAATGTTTATCCACCAAGTTTCATGATAATCAGGTGATTCGTTAAAGAGTTATGGAGGAACATACATACTTACATACATACATACAGAAAAAAAATCTAAAAATCGTCAATTTAGTTTCAGTATCATGCATAGAGCCTATAAACATGATATCTCTGAAAACAAAGTAACTTACTCCATGACCAACCCTTACAGATCGTGAAAATAATTCATATTAGATTATTATTATGTTAAGTTCAACGTGAAATTATCTAGTTTAATAAAAGTGAAAATGGAAAATTGACTTTTTCAAGATCATATTTGAAAACGAAGATGAACGCTGACTGAAAACACTTTTCTCCTCTTACTCCGGATTTATTTAATGTCATTCCCGTTGAAAACGTTGCTCTTGATGGATGAACTCGATCAATTCGGAAAGTGTCAATAGCGTAATATTTTTGAGCGTGTTCCAGAATGAATTTCAAGGTTGTTTTAATGTCTCACGTGTAACTGTTACTGTTAGTAAGGCTCTGTTTAGGTTTTAGATTAGTTACAGGTTGACTTGAACAAAAAATAGTTATTAAATAACTAGTTAACTAATCCAATACTATAAAATCGTTTTCCCTATCAGCGCACAGCCAAAACTACTTAAGTCTAACTACAAAGCTGAAATTTGCAACATTAGTTTATTTTAGTTTTGGGAAGTTTTCATAGCTTTTTGCGAAGATTCGATATTTAAATTTATTTACATTATTTTAACAGGCTTTTCAGTGCCATTGCCTATTGCCATTTACTTATTTGCCAAATGGTGCAAAATGGTTAGCTTAAGGAAGTTCACAAGGGTCAGTTCACACCGAAGCAGCGAGACCCATCGTGAATCTAAAAATAGCTAAAATAAATAGCTAATAGCTATCAAAATGTTAGAATGAGTGTCTCAAAAGTAATGAACTAAAAGTTGTTTATTTTTATCATCATGACCTTAAATCAGCTGCTTTACGTCCGATCTCATGTGTGAGTGACCATTACCCTCTCGTTATGAGTCAGCGACAGGATGTAACCTTCGTGTGAGCGTGAACAAGGTTCGCGACTCCGCAAACGGTTTGTAAATCGCTCAATTATGGCACAGACCACGTGTGGTACATGGCATCGCTAAGTGATACACAAGACACAACTAATTGTCTATAGACCAGGAGCTAATGCGTTTTCAACTAAGTCGATAAATTAGAGAAATGTTTTTTTCCCAAGATTAACTATTATGTCAATCACAATTTAATTTTATTTACATTTTAAAATTGTTTTTACTTTTATTTTAAAAAGAATCCCTTACCATTCATCCTAATATGGTCGACATCATCTGTGGCGTTGATTGTGTCATAGGCGACGGGTGCCATCTATCATCAAGAGTACGACCCCACACAAGCATTTCTGCTGAGTTTAATATTTAAAAAATGCTTTGTCATATCTCTACTTCGCGCACATAAACATAGCAGCACATGTGCTGTTATTATTGCTGTCAAATGGGGCTGCTTAAGTTCATGAGTACAGAACTCAGTATGTAGGTAAATGAGTAATAGTTAGTTAAGATTGATTTCTAGTTCTTTTAACTAGTTAAACTTAATATTTTGTGATTCTTTTTTTTTAACACCAATTGATTTTCCAATGACAGCGTTTGTCAAAATCGAAGACGTAAACAGATTAGCAATTAGTGTCTGAGACGCTTTGCGAATATCCAATTTGTTAAAGTTCGTTTTAGCATATCGATCGAATCGTCTCAGGCAATATTTTGTAGAAGAATCTGCCGTTATTTTTTTCAAATACTAAACTAAAACTAATTAGTTAGGGATTTGCTTCACTTTCGCCAGAGAAATAAATGTTTTCAAGTTTCGCACGGGTAGAGTACTTAGTTGTTTTAGATTTTATGCTTTCGTATATGCAGCTCCTGTTCTAGCCGTGATGTGTAGACTTTTATATGAATTTCACACAGAAGATCACCTTCACGAAGGCCGGCAAACAGGTTCTAAATGAACCATAAGCTATCATAACCACACGACCACAGACACTTATAGGAACAGAAGATAATCTAGAATCGTAAGCACCTGTGTTATAAGATATAGTTAGTCGTTCTTAATACGAAACATTTTGAGGACTTTCCATTCTGTTTTCTGTTTCATTTATAATAGTTAGTGATCATAACTGTATCTTTAAGGTGGCTATTAAATTGCGGTGACATTTTATTACGCACTTTAAAAATGTTTTCATTCGTAACGTAACCCTTTATTTAATGCGTACATTCGTTCTTTTTAGGTTAATGAAGTCAACTGATAATGTTACCTTGCTGACAAGCGACAAGGTCGTTCGTTTATTTGTTTTGACAACAGTAACGACTTACTGACCAATATATTGGATATGTGTTGGGTATTACGAATCGCTTACATTATTGTTGTTATAGGCACGTACTCTAAAAAATATTTATTTATTGTTATAATTTTTAAACTACATTCTGAATTGAAAAGAACTTTACAAATGCATATATTATAACTATTGAGTGAGATCATTAAGTGTGAAATTTTTAATTAAGTTTTGTTGTGAATATATAAAAACTAGATATTTAAAATATTAGGCGTCTTCTGGTGAGCTCGCTTCATCGTAGGCTTTGTCTTTGCTGCACACCTAGATGCTGGCCAAGAGCAAGATTAATAAAAAATCATAATATTAGCATAGATAAAGTAACGCCTAATTATAAACCTTATGATTTTTTTGTGGTCTTCGGGGAGAAAAGCATTATTATATTCAAGTGAATTTATGGAAATAACTTTCTTATCTCTCACCTGGTAATCCAGGTACGAGCAAATATGTATTTATAAATCTCTGGCGTGCTTCCATTTGGCCCTCACCGAAACTGATGCATCATAAACGTTGATTATTTTCAATTCATTCATAAAAATTCAAGGATGATGGGGACGTGGTGTCGTCTAATACTATGATCCCATAAAAGGGTGCACATGGTTTTCTTAAACAATGACTAACTGTACCTTGATCATAGTAATTTCTTGGACATTATTTGCATGTTTGATGCCTTCCTTCTTTACCAACTTCACTTTCTACATTACTACATTAATTTAGTTAAATCTATATAAAAATTTAATTAATTCTAACTATATAAAAACCAGTACTTATATATTTTATCTAATTTGATTATTATTTGTGTACATGTTAAATTATTATATGACAAGACTTCTCTAATGATGCCCATTGACGAATGAAAGACGAAGTCTTTTCAACTTCACATCAACTTGTATTTGTTTCTATGTATTACAAATTATATCCTCGTCTGAATGAGTATCATTATGAGCTGAAAATACACTTAATTTGTAATCAAAACACGTATTCAAGTAATATCTATCTATACTATCATAACACGTATGTATAGGTATTAAAGTAAATTATTAATAAAGAGGTAAACTTTGTATGTTTATATTATGTAGTAGATAATACATAGGAATAACATACAGAAGGACATTCAGGATGTTAAATTATACTAACTATAGGTACTAGTTTTCGTATAAACCTAATCACCAATATTGTCTTTACTTAAACAAATATTAATTCGTTTTGAACATCGATGGTTTTGAAGTTCTAATTAGAGGTGATATAAATGGTAGTTGACAATGACGTCTTCATGGCATAATTACAGAGTTACATGTACGTATACCATTACCACTAGCTACCCACAAATTATGATACAAAAGGAGTTTCATCATCATTATGACAATCATTTTAAAATAACTCAGTGTAATTTGTTTCATAGTTAATGTCATGCACTTGACCTTGCCATTTGTCATATGAGCATTATCTTCTGAATGTACCTTAACTACTCCGCGCCATTTAAAAATGGTTTCATGTTCCAAATTACGCAATCATTCCTGAATCGTGCTATAATTTTCTTATGCTGTTTGTATATTACATATATATAAATCCTAAATATTTTTGCATGCACAACGAAATTTAACCCCTGAATCTATGAACGAACTTTCATTGTACTGTATCCGTAAGTATGTACTGTACACATAATAATATATGCTTTTCTTTTACACATCTTTATTGGAAAGTTGTCAGTGCAATGATGGAAATCTCATATTGCAGTGAAAGCGTTGATGCCATAATTGCAAAGTCATTGCTGCCGCATTAAAAACAATACTTTAACTATAGTATTTTTCTCGAATTTCCCCTCATTAACATTAGAACGCGGAAACTTTTACTTTATGCACATAGATAGATAGATAGATGATTTGATTACCACGCCCAGCGGTGGTTGGGTGATTTTTATGGAATTATTTAACACATCCAACGCAATAATTGTTACATTATGTTGTGTTGGTTACGTTTCTGTTGTCAGTTTCAGTGTTTATCGCCCCGAAACCGGCTACCTCGTCGAAAGAATGTGGCGAAACGGGTCACAGATCGTCATTGATATAGCCTAGCGTTACGTTATTGAAATAAGTCGCTTGCCGGAAACGTGGCGCATTTGTGAATTTAAATGAATATCGTATTAAGTGGGACAATAATAAAATTATATTGCATAGATTACGTTCTTGCCAAACTCAAAGAGATTCCGGTCAACAGAATTGAGAGACGTTGCTGCAACTTGAAGGCGTTAATTTTTTTTCGAGTCTGTTATAACTATCGCCTGCCATATATAACAGACAGTTGTTTTAGATTCAAAAAAGTTTTTTAAGATATTTGTACTGCAAAAGAGTCTATCATAGCTTTATTAAATTAGCATCATGATGCCACACATAGCAAATGTGTACATGAAAATTTATTAAATATACAAAAGGATAGTCATGTTTGTTAACATGGATAGAGTCTTGAATTATAAATACGGGACATAATAATCAGATTATTTGTTTATTGTGTATTTTTATAGAAAATTGGTATAAAAGAGATTTCTAGTCAGTTCTTCCTCAAAGAATCTGCTTTCCGAACTGGTTTTAAATAAATAAATAAGTTTACTCTGTGGAAGTATTGAATTTAAGTTAATCGTGCAGCGTTAACTATGTTTATTTGAAAATAAAATGAGAACTTGTTGCCAAAAAAGTATGTGATGTATTGATCTTGTCCCGTCTCGAGGACCAATGGAGCCGGAGGCGAATTCAATTAACTAAATTGATGTGTGTAGTTGCATATAGATCCCGTTGAAACGAACCCGAGGGGCCCTTTGCTTAATGCAATCAATTCTCTACTCGCATCCTCACTTCCGTTTTCTGTGCTATGATTCAATTTTATACTCACTAGATCATGTAACGCTCGTATAAAGGCTTCTAAAATTTAGTGCTTCCCTTTAGTATATTGTACATTCCCTTTAGTATCACTTTTTAATAATACTAAGTAACTATATTGTTTAACAAGTACCATTATAGTAAATTACAAATAACACCGGTAAGAGTTAGATCCTCTCTATTCTATGCCAATCCTAAGATCCTAGCTCCCTAGCTCGGTATTGGCTGCTCATTCAGAAAAATAGTGGATAAGGGATAAGGGACGAGGTAGGTCTGATAGCATCCCTTACTCACTGAACCACAACAGCACACAAGGTGTTTTTAAGGTGATCTTTTGTAAGGACCGTCCAGTTTTTCGCTCTGAAACGCAGTGCGCTTTGCTACTATTGAAAATGAAAAGTGATCAAGAATTTTATTACGCATTGATTATTATCGCACATAATTATTGCAAATAATTTTGTCAAAATTAAAAATATAGGTTTACTACCTACAGTCGTATAACTTGCTAAATCAAATGACTTCTGAGCAGAAAGAGACTGTGATGTGACTGAGGAACTTTGCATGCTCTGTTATTATCATTTCGTCAGCAATGTTTCCATATTTAGTACACTGTGTTTGTTTAATATTTATTTAAAAACAAGTATTAACATGTAAATTTTAATTATTTTTTTTCATTTGGATTCAATTTGGATTACGTTGTCTAGTTATGTCATGACTAAAAATTAAATTATTCGCGTTTAAAAAAGTGTTATTAAAAATCTCATTAGCCATGAGAACATCACAACAATGCGATTGATCATCGTTTGCGTCATTAATTACAAATTACTAACTAGTCATTGAAAGTGACATAAAAATTAACTTTTTTTGTTGTTGTGATTCTTGCGTGCTCAATTCTCGGGTCGGGTAGGTAGCTAAAACATTCATCGCGGAGTCACGACATTAGAATTATCTTTTATTAGATGCTAACTATATATCTAATATTAGTTCTTAATTGTACTTTATATTTTTTGGAGGTATTTTCCTCACTGACGTTGGCATTAGATTTACATCATATTTTTTAATTTTTATCTCGATATTCCGATTGAATGCTAAGATTAAGTATCAAATGTCTTGTCATCATCGTCTTGCAAGAAAACGTCCTATTGTCCAAGAATTGTTTATTTAAAGTGCAATTAAAAATTTATAATTACTTCCTGTAAACAAATGGTCACTGATGATACGTCATCTTAAATTGTAACAATTACTATTGTCTAATGCACAAGTTAAATAAGTATTGTATCATTAATTGACTTGATAATTTTATCAAATTTTGTAAATTTATTGCTATTATAAATCGACCTAAGTGCTCGAGTGGTTAACGTGTTTGTCTTAGTGTTTTGACTCAGGGATTAGACTCCCAGCAGGGCCAGCTTTTGAAATAAATTTTTCAATTTTGATTCTGGTCTAGCGTTCAGGTTTTCGCCCCAGTCCATTGTACTGTTGTCCCATAAAACTTAGTTATAGGATTTAAAAAAATATGTGGATTCTTGCTCATTTCAAATTTAAACATTTTACTGTGTGTGCAGCAATGAAATGTTTCCATATTCAACCCTCGTTTTGGCGTGTGTAAAAAAAAAACTTCTTCAGCTATGAATGACTTGGTTGTGTGATGAATGTGTTGTGAACACAAGGCTGGGCTGTCTGAGAGCTTCATATAATAGGGTGAAAGAGTGCACTTCATGTTTAAAAGTAATTGACAGGGATAACGTGGTTTGTTACCCCTTTCTCGGCTGCGTGGTTTATTTTCTGCACTTAATTTCAACGGTTTTATAAACACTATATGTGTCGTTCATTGTAAAAGTGAACTATCTCCTTGTAACTGAATTTTAGAATAACGAGCTTTTTGCGAATTATAGTGTAGGAAAAAAAATATAAGCATTCATTCATTGTTTTCATCTATGGGATTTTAATGCAACTATTGGAGTTACTTCACTTTTAAATTGAAAGTTATGACTAAATGTGATACCATTAGGCAAGAAAAGATGGTTTTAAAAATAGGGAGTTACACCACTTTTACAATGAACGACACATATATCGTTACAACTATTGTGATTTTTTTTTACTGTACGAGCCGTTGCTTTTTAAACTACAATTGTCAGACAATTCGATTCGCTAATTGTATTCAACGTTGAAATATAATCCTATTATCAATTACCACTTAAGTGTTTTCATTATCACTTCACGTCGGCTTATTGTCCAAACGTTACTAACTTAATTAGGATTTATTATTGACTTGACTAACTAATTATGTGGTGTTTTAATTAAAAATTTCACTGTATGTGTAAATATTTTTTATGTTTTAACTTTAACTTAAGTATGATATACGTTTAAAAAATTAATTATATGTTTGGAAAAAATATGCAAATTTATAAATTTAGCATCCGGGCGTTGTCAATATTATCTAACTATATTGAAAAGAATGGCTTTAAAAGAAATAAAGGTTGTAAGAGGGCAAATAAAATTTGACCATTATAATATTATGTAGCAACTTAGGACAGGAGACAGGAACTTAGACACTGCCATTTCAAAAAAACCACATGAAATAACAGCAAGTGTGCTTGTGGTGCTTGTTGTAAGGGATGTTAAGGTTCGTTTCCCTATTCCCTCCTTAGGCTCTACTATGACTCCTACTAAAGCTTTGGTCTCTTGATCGAAACGCACAACGCTGCGGTAAGCGTTATGCGGTGTCGGACACCTAATTGTATGGAAAACGTCTAGAATGGCCTCTTTTTCCGTCGGAGCGTGCGTTAGCGGTGAGGGGCAAGCGCGGTGAAGTATATACTCCACATAGACGTTTTCCCGCGTTTTCCATACAAGGTGTCCGGAACCGAATAACGCTTACCGCAGCGTTGTGCGTTTCGATCAAGAGACCAAAGCTTAAAGCTGTACAGCGTACTTACATCACCTATGACGTTGCTTGTATTATATTATAATAGACCACCTACCATCAAGTGGACCGTCAATCTACCTGCAAAATTCACGTTTTGCAGAATATCACTGTAATATACCACATTTGGTAATCTGACTTACATATAGTAGAAGAAAGAAATAAAATTATTACACCTTAAAACAATCCATGTCTAATGTCCACTCACTGGCTGGATGTGGGCTGTTTCAGTTGCGCAACTGTAATGCTTTTGCGCGGAAATAAATTGGTATGAGTTGTCATTTATTTATTTACTGAATTTGTAAACCGTCACTGGTTATGCAACTGGCTGGCCAGATTCAAACATGACACGCCGTGTCGTGTCTCCTAGATCTTTGTTGATTATGAAAACAACAAATACGGCGTTACACGAACTTCGAATGATTCGTAATGCTTTTTCAAATTGGATAAGTACACTTGCAATTTGTGTGTTACATCGATCTAAATGTAGATCACAATAACTTGGTAGATCCGTGATTTAACTATATGAAAATCAAGTTTAATTGAAGTACGAGTATGAATTCGTTTCTGAAATCATTTGGTATACGAAGATTTAAAATATATTTATAAAACAACTAGCTGGTACCCGTGACTTCGTCTGCGTTGGAAGATAAAATTATATAATTTCTGATATAAATTATGTAAAGCAATAACGCCTGACATTACTTAGATTGGCTTAATTTTTTTTTAAATAAGTAGTTTCGTAGTTTAACTCGTACATCTTTATAATATTCGTATAGCCTAGATATAGATTATTTAGTGTTTTTTTTTTTTTCTTTATTTAAATAATATTATTTTTAATTAATTTAAACGTCTGCTTAACCAATTCTGGGATTTTAATGCAAGCTTTATAGTTTACATAATATTTGTCTATTTCATATTGTTAATTTTATCTATTTTATATTTAATTTCTCAATACATACTCAATACTGCACCTGTCACCGACTGAACACTTGACGGTCGCCACCACTGATAATAATGTTGAAATCGTTCAATTTTCTATATAATATATTATTTCCATGAGCACCTTGCATTGTGTCTAGCATTGTGCGTTCCTATGCGACGGTAGTCATTTACCATCAAATAGATCGTCAAACATACATGCAAATCTTTTATCTTAAAAAAAATACCTCATAACACAGAAGCGAATAGTTATACCGAATCTTCTCGATTACGTTACGACACTATCTTAATGGGTAAACAAAAAGGTTCACAATGCTGGGATATTACCGTCATGTATATAGAACTTTCACATGGCACTCTCGTTAGACTTTCGCCACTAATTAAGCCTGGCAATAGAACAATGGCAAGAAGTAAGAAACAGATCTCTAGTAAGCCGATGTTGCCATTAATTGCCGATCGGATCGCCCACGCTTTCTAACACACGCTACCATGTGTTCAAAACTCACTCAACTATCACTCTAGGAAATCTTCATTCAAAACTACTGCTTGTCTTGTTACGTACGACATTACAAGCATAATTAAAAGTTTCAATACTCAGTTTTAATCATAGTATATTTTTTTTGTACACACGTCACTTTAGTTCCACGTAAACTTTTCTTCAAAAACTCGCACTTTCATCATTTGCCTACCAATCTGAAAATTTTGAAACTTCTTTTTTTAAAACGTTTGAACTGCATTGTTGTGTTTAAAATAGTGCAAAATTATTCAATCGTGTAGATATTTCATGACGAACATCCATCCAAATATCTTTAATTATATAGTTAGTAATAATTTGCTCCAAACATTCTAGAGACTAATTGAAACAAAATTCTTGTTTTCTTTTTTTGTTAATTTTTGCGCGATAACTACTATAACATTCGTATTGAAAGTGACTTTGCAAACAATAGTATCTAGACAGGTGGTAAAAAAAGCAGGTGATTCGATGACGACTAGTATATATGTGTATAACAATGACGTTTTTTGCACGAGGGTTCATTCACTAGAAAGTGATTGAATGGTTAAACACAAAGTAGATACGTATTTATATGTGCCTGTAATCTGTATTGTCATTTATTTATAGATATATTTTGTTGTTATCATATTTTCAAGGTATTTTCTAAGGTAGGTCTTAACTATCGTATTAAAATAAAAATATAAATAATATTAATGAGGTTGTAAGAACTAGGCTATTTATTATCTAAATTCTTAGTTCTCATTCCGAAATATCTAATAATGTACGTGCCTTAAAAATAATATTAAACTGAGTAACAGACTATGTACTCTAAAATTAAAAGGTATACATTTTAAATGATAATTATTCTTTTTTTTTCTTAACTTGTTTTGGTCTTATAGTCTTATTTTTTCGAATAGATTTCTTTGAAGAAGAGAGTCCAGAATAGTGGCAAGGTTTCTGCAGAACTAAACTGCTCAGCTTGTCAGGTAGTAGAATCCACCGTTTACAAAACAATTATATGGCTTGTTTACCATCCCCATATTCATAACGTGTGTATTTTAATATTAAAGTAACATCATCAAATACTAAAATTATCGACTGGTAAATAAGGGCAACGATCCGCCAAGGTAATTATTGTGGTTAATGGCCATCCTAGTTAATTTACGAGTGCTTAATAACGTAATATATTGCTCAATATTACATCACGTTTACATCAATTTTATACATTTTGTACATGTATAAGTTGCAATTAATCAGGCTATAATAGAAAGAAAGAAAGATAAATAAGTAGAGATTAAAGAAAGATAGTTTTAGACATGATTAGATATATGTCGAGCCCAATCGAGTGGTCGGCACCAAATGTGCTGTTATTTCAACGTATATTACGGTGGCATACCCATTTCATAAGCCGGACTTGAAAACTATATGGGAATTTGTTGCTAATTTGTTGCTAATTTGTACCGAAAAAAAAAATTTTGTACCTCCATTAATTTATGAGAAACGACGGGTATGCTGACGTAATATTACGCTAGCATACCCATTTACGATATCTTGCACCTAGCAAGTCCATTCCAACGGCTTATTTTGTTGCTAATTTGTTGCTCTGAGATAGGCTAGTTAAATGTTAAAAAATGTCACCCCTTCAGAGGGGGTGAACTACCCCTATATATTAAAATTGAGAATAGCGAGCTTGTTGTAACGGCTTATTTTAATGCTAATTTGTTGCTCTACGATAGGCTAGCTAGATGTAAAAAAAATTCAATAAAATAAGCCGTTACAACGAGCTCGCTATTCTCAATTTTAATATATAGGGGTAGTTCACCCCCTCTGAAGGGGTGACATTTTTTAAAATCTAACTAGCCTATCTCAGAGCAACAAATTAGCAACAAAATAAGCCGTTGGAATGGACTCGCTAGGTGCTTTCCTTGTCAAGATACTGTATATGGGTATGCTAGCGTAATAGTACGTCATCCCCCTGAAGGGGTGAAATTTTTTAACATCTAACTAGCCTATCGTAGAGCAACAAATTAGCATTAAAATAAGCCGTTACAACGAGCTCGCTATTCTTAATTTTAATATATAGGGGTAGTTCACCCCCCCTGAAGGGGTGACATTTTTTAACATCTAACTAGCCTATCTCAGAGCAACAAAATAAGCCGTTGGAATGGACTCGCTACGTGCAAGATATCGTAAATGGGTATGCTAGCGTAATACTACGTCAGCATACCCGTCGTTTCTCGTAAATTAATGGAGGTACAAAATTTTTTTTTCGGTACAAATTAGCAACAAATTCCCATATAGTTTTCAAATCCGGCTTATGAAATGGGTATGCCACCGTAATATACGTGTTATTTCACGGTAGTCTGACCTATCCGAAATCGAACTCAGGACCCCTAAGACAGATCGATTGGCGGCTATTTCAGTATTAAATAAATATATTTTGTTAAGATAATGGCCGGCAGGCAGATTGACATTAGTCGGTGGCTATTTTTAGTCAAGCTCAAAGTAGATCCACCTTAAAAACCTTCTTGAGTCGCCTTGCTCATAGTAATACAGACTTTTCACCCATTTGGTTCACCCATTCGCCAGTGTACAGTTCACTAAAATGCTAACATAAATGAAACGTAATTAACTTGAACATAAAACTCTATAGAACATAGAACACTAAATTTCACAAAATCATCTCGAAAACTTTCTCACAGTATGACAACGCTTTCTTCATTTCACGGCACCGAAAGTGGCTTTTCTTACTTTATTGACTAGTTTATTACTAAAATCATATAAGAGTCGATACGTAACCAATTAAAATAAAATATTTTAGATAGATTAATGTAACGGTTGCAGTTTGAGAGCGAGTTGAACTATGAACATATACATTTAAAGCACAGTAAGTATAAGTATTTGTAACAATTAAATTGGAATCTTCAATTGTCATATTATGTATAAGGCCATTCTTTTCCAATAGGTCTCACAGCCTTTCTTGAGTTATATACATATAAATGGTGGTACACTTTATAAGATTACATATTGTAAAGCGAAGCAAAACTTATACAACAAACCTTCAACACTAGATAATGAACCATAAAATAGCACATAGAATTTAAAATTTCTGAGTGATATCTAAATAAATGCATATTTAAATAAAATTTATGTTAATAGGCATACTTAAGTGTCTTAATTTTTATTTAATCTTATCAACAAGCAAGTAAGAATGTGATATGGGTATGACGTTTAAGATAAAAGTATCTTATTGCCAACTTATTGCAGACAATCTTATTTTTATTCAAATTTAAAAAGAGAAAAGGAAATTTGAATACATTTTAAAATTGTGAAGTATTTGTGGGAAATGGTACTTAAATACACAACTATTTCTCATTGTACTCTGATAAAAAATAAATGTATTAAATCTAAACTATTATATAAAGGTGAAGAGTTTTGGTTGTTTGGTTGAACGCGCTATTCTCAAGAACTAGGTACCGGTTTTTTGTGTTGAATAGTCCATTTATCCACAACAAGCCCATTTATCGAGGAAGGCTTTAGGTTATATAACATTTTGAACGCGGACGAAGTCGCGGGCACTAGCAAGTAATACATAAGATAGTTCGCTAGCGGTAATAATGGAAGTAACTAATAAATTTTTCGTCGTCATGAACTGCCTCTTTGAAGTTTTTTAGAGAAAGTTAAAAAAGAGACGATACGATATTCGCACATTGAGGATGATTCGCTAAAATTATTTGACAGCAGTTTTAGTAAGCTGCGACTTTTCGCAGATGCTTTGCTTTATGTAATCAAAACCAAAACGATAGGATGTCGACGAGTCGTCAGTTGATGTCGGTACTGTTTGGCGATGTGGTACTGGTACACAGACGGTAACTCTGACCGTTGGCCGTCGGTGTTATTGATGAATACAATATAAACATTTATTTTGTTGGGACATTTCTTAAAATTTCCTATATTTTCTGTCTGTCGAACCCTTTTAGGTATTTAGGTGTCTTGGTATCAAATAATTATCTGGTTCTAATTATAACTCCCTTATCAACGACACACTCTAAAGAGTTTAAAAAAATGTATCAACAATACATCTTTTGCGTTTCAGTTTAATACCAGTTTTTTTTTTAAATAAAGGTTACAAATAATAGAGATTATAACCGCGAAGGCTAGTGCTGACCTTGCAACGAGACTAAGTAGCGAGACTGGTATGAGCATGGACAACAATAAGGCTGCGCAAGCGGCGCTTAGCCGGCGAGGGTCAGCGACCCCAGCACGGGTTAAAGCACGAGATTTCTTAAACCGATCCGCTTATTAGGTATTCCATATCGTGTGCACGGTCTCCCAACGTGTTTAGTAATCCCATGCCTATTTTAGGAATAAATAGCATTCAGTTTTAGTGATTGACACGAGCGTAGGATTGGGAAACAAGTGCTTTTTGATCTCAATTATCCCTCGGACGACATTCCAAAGATCAAAGTTTATATCGTCTCGTACGGTTTTATTTTACACGCACAGAATAGTTATATAAATAGGTACATAACTTACTACTACTAGGTGATTGGTACTGGAATGGTTTTAGGAAGATTTTTATAAAAATAGTTGTAATTTCAGAGCACCATATAATTGATATAGTGACAAATAGATTAATGAAACTACAGCATACCTACAATGCGAATTTAAAACGGATGTAATTTATAATAATACTTAGATATATTTAATTAGTGCCTGTGTTTAACCTAGTAAGAGCTCAGAACATATCCGTTCGCTGGTTTTTATATAAACTCTTTCGAAAGTTGGCTACAATAAATTATTAACATAATTTTGTAGCAACATTTTGAAATCACTGCCTACAAAAAGAATCAGTCCATGTAACTTAATAGTTCATTTTTAAACAAAATTATAATAAATACTAGCTTATCCGACAGTTGTTGGCCTGAAAATTTCATATAAAAATATCAGCCAAATTTCCGACTCAACCTTTTTTCGGAAAAAATCTTTCATATAAACCTTGTCCTGGCAATGATTACGAGCACAACAAAAAAAAAACAGCCAAAGGATGCTCTATCAAGGCAATTGATTTTTATTTTTATATAGATTTTGCTATTATTAAACACCAGAACATCGAAAGGTCTTAAATATTTAAATGTTAACTTAAATCTAAACTTTTAAATTGCTGACTTGAGTTCAGCAAGAACTAAAATAATCCCACAACTGCAATTAGAAAAGTCCAGTCGTCTACGGCCAAACCCAAACAAATCCGACGAAGCCCCTCCCTCAATCAATGTTACGCTTATTCTGAACGCTTCTTAATAACCATTCAACAGATTCGTCCCCCCTTGCTTTTTCATTGTCCTTCAAATACAGATGGTCGTGTCAGTGACCCGCGGTGCTTCAGCTTAGACCGAACATTCGTTTACACCTTTTCAATGATAGTTTATTGAAAAAGACTATTTACCTATATTTTGTACCTATTCTATGTACACACACAAAAAAAATATTTATGCTTACATTAATTTTCTTATACATTAACCAATATTTCATAGTTATCCAGAGAATGCTGAGAAACATAATAATATACATTAACGTATTTTGACCAAAGATTTTGACAACATTAAATAATATATATAACTCTTAATACTATAATTGTTGCGTTGTATGCTTTAATTTTCTTAATTACATCAATATTATGTAACAATCGATACTTTAGCATCGACGTATTCGGTATCAATCGCTCAGTGAACGTCAGAGCGAAATAAAATTGATTAATACAAGCACCTGCTGTGGCCGATTTCGGATTAAAATTTATAAGTAAGCTACACGTTAATTATGTAATACATTACGCATTGGCAATATTGAGTCCTCATTTTTACCACACGACAAGGTTACCTCGTTTATAAGCTTGAGTGCTCCAATGGTTCAAGAAATAAGCGATTTGAACAACTGAATTAGTTGATGAAGCCTTCGTAACAATTTTTGCGTTTTCATTAGTTATTTAGTAAAAAATCTTAATACAAGGTTTCAACACTAATTCAAAACTTTTATTATAAGCAACTGAATACCAATTTTTTTTTTTTTTTTCTTATTATATTTCTTCCTAACTTTTATTTCCTAATCGGCCCACACAACCTGTGTAAAATAACATAAAACAGCTAAAGTAAATGAAATTGAATTGGACGTAATTAACACTCAATAAAGTTTTATATAAACTTAGAATTATAGAAACTCTGTAAATAATAAAGAAAAAGAAGTGACAGTTAAAATGGTGAGCTCGCTTGGCAACCGCAACAAAACACTGATACAAGATACAGAAGAAACTTTTAAAATAAAGAAGATTACAGAACTACTCTTACTGCTGTGTTTTGGCGTAAAGTATTCCAAAGTTCATTTCCCTAACTTCTATTTTATTGAGGTCGACACCGCTTTTGCACAATCTCCTATCCTAAAACAAACTGTTTCCGAAGTTTGAAAAGGAAATATGCTTGTGGAAATCATTCCTAATAAGAAACTGAAAAAATATAACTTTTCTTTTTTTAATTCCTGATAAATAAAAAAGAAATGTGTTTTCCATTATTTAGCATAAACAAAACAATATGGCGGCAATTGTATGTGAATAAATTAGTGATTTAATTGTCTTGACGAACTCTCAACACTTGAAGCTTACTGCCCAATCGGCTCGGTCAGGTAAGGCAGGTCGCCTGGCGACATTCCGTTTGCACGAAAGCGAGAGTCGTATGCAATTGGTGGCGGACGATGTGTTCCGAGGACGAGACCATTGGAGGCAGGCATGTTTTAAAATAATCGCATTTGTGATCCCTATAAATAAACTTATAATTGTTTTATTTAGAGGCAAAAAAGTTGAAAAATACATGTCTAATTCTCCAGAAATCACAAAGGTTATCTTGTTAGTGCTAAGACGAAACTTTCATATATATTTTTTTGTTTTTTTTTTTATATTAAAGCCGACTGACAGGCTGACCGTCCACTTGATGGTTGGTGATCAGGTGGATTGTACCCTAAGTCTTCAAAGCCTTCAAGTCTTTTGCATAGGAGCATCTTAGATGCTAAAATGTATTTATAATTTAACTAAAATTGTATGTATCGTATACAATAATAGTGCTTCTCGTTACGATTCGTTGCTTCCATATTACAATCACAATGAAATGAGGGTTTAACGTATGATGCGAAACAATGACACAGTTTAGTTATAACAAATATTTTTTTCCGAATGTTTTAATAATGAAATTATTACGCCTAAACAAAAAGCACTTTCGACATTTCTGGCTTATTCAATTAACAATGGGCGTTTATAAGACAAGTTACGTAAACGCCAACCACACCACGGTGTATGAATAAGAAGTTTAATTTTGAAATTCACAACACACGAATTGAGCGCGGACGGTTGTTTTTTTTTTTTTTTTTCACACGTGACCTGTTACAATTGGCAATTAAAAGAATTTCCTTATTCGCGTGAATCTTCTCGCGGCCCCGCAGAAAATCTTCCGCTCTCTGCTGGCCGCGCCCGCGCTGTATATATATTTTTTGTGATAAAGAGCGACATGCAGCTTGACCGTCTACTTGATACCGTTAAGATGGCTGTCGTCGTCCATGAACACAAGAAAAAACGAGGGGGGTGCAATAGCGCTGCCAACTCTTAATAGAAACGGTAGTTTTACGATGTGGGACAGGTAAAGTGGATTAATCACCTACCAAAACGCAACAGCATAAATGTGCTGTTATTTCCTCAGATGACCGATATGCAACAGTATATTTTAAAAGTGCATATCACATCTATTAAGTACTAGTTGGCGCCCGCGACTTCGTCCGCGTTGAAAAAAAAAAGTAGCCTATCCTATGTCCCGTACGTCTAAATGTTTATCTACCAAGTTTCATGAAAATCAGTTGATTCGTTTAAGAGTTATAGAGGAACATACATACTTACATACATACATACAGAAAAAAAATCTAAAAATCGTCAATTTAGTTTCAGTATTATGTATAGAGCCTATATACACGATATTTCTGAAAACAAAGTAAAATACTCCAGGACCGACCCCTACAGATTTATTATCTATTAAGTATTTCACATTTAACAGTATTTTTTTTGTTTGTAATGATTTGGCTATTTAAATTTCCAGGAACGCACTCGGTTCCATGTCATTTTTTAATTTATTTTGTAGCTATTTATTCTAGTTTTTATTACTTATATATCTTCATATTGGATCATTTCAAGCTACAATCGCCATTGATTTGTCTCAATTATTTTAATTGATAAATAAACTATAGAGTTACTGTTGGTATGAAATATGGTATCAAAATATATATACAGCCTAAGAACTGATTTATTTTTGAGAAAAAACGTGAAGCTTTTTATTATTGAAACGGTTCGCCAACCCGTCCTCTACTTCACACGGATGCGGTTTTTTTCTGCAAATAATATTAACCTTCTTATAGTTTCTCGTTCTTTCTATTACTGAAATCCATATCAAAATCCATTGCATGGATTAAAAGAAGTTAGCGGAGAAACACACAGTTAATGATCTAATCTAACAAACAAAGTAAAAATGTATCAACTAGTACATGAAGAAACAAGTGATATTTTGTTTAGAGGAACAATGTGTTTGAATAAATTGCGGCTACTAGTTACTAGTCCCGATGTTATAATTCTCAAGATAAAATCTAAAATGGCCACTGCTGCAATAACTTTCGGCCAAACTTTTATGGGCGTAACACGTATGCGTTAACATTTATGTAAGAAGGTTAGACATGTTTTGAAATTGCTCTACCATTTGATATATATACGTTTAACAAACCGAATCCCACTTCAACGAGAACTGGGACGGTTTTAAAATAATTTATCAATTGCATGACTGTGCTCCATAAATCTTTATAATAATAATAATAATAAAGAACAGTAATAGTAAATCTTTACAATACATATGAACGTATGAAAAAAGAATGTTACTTTACTTTTTAAAACATAATATATATATTTTCAACGAAATGTAAATAAATAAATAAGTTGTTACAATATGCCTGCAATATGCGCGTTGTTAGTTGCATTGCAAACATTTATCGTAGTCATTAATAAATTAATTTAGAAAGTGTGAATTAACGTCAATATAAACAAACATAATTTGTCTGTAAAGATGATCTATGTATGCAATAAAACGCAGTGCAAGCGATAATGTCTCTGTCGTGTTGCAATAGCTAATAATGTTGGAGACAATGATTTATTGATTAGAAATCTTTAGATTAGGCATAACCAACAGCTTAGTATTAAAAATATGTAATCCAAATTTTATTTATACTTTCGTAAAGAACTATGTATCACCTGAATAGTACCTGAAAGACAAAACAGTTCAGTACCTTTAGTGGTGTTAATAAAAGAAAATTAATAAAGGCTTTTACTACCTTGGAAATAGATGGTTGAGAATTAACCCGTAGTGTTTAAAATTACGTCGAAAAATTCTCATCATTAGTGTAGGGAAATAATTTACCCCAATACACAACAAATAAGGTAGCTCAATAAATTAAATAATCTGTTGATTGATAAAATAAAATTATGTACATTCATATAATTTTTTCTTTAAATGAGTCATGCACTCTAGCACTGTCATCAAATTAAATGGGCATGTTGTTGCTCTGTGAATCATGTCATTACAGTTCAAGTCACGCGTCTTGTTTGACTATAAGCAGCATCATGTCAACTGGACTAACAAAAAATCAACGAGGTCATACGAATACACATCAGAATTTCAAATACTCGTATTCAAGGAAAGCGAAACATTCGGAAGTGGCGTGCCCGAATCACGTAGAAAGCGTAAGTTAACATAAAATTAACAGCGCGTTGCTCCAACATAACAGCTCATGCTAATTGAAAAATCTTCAATTACTTAGTGACGACTGCTGAGTCGCTTTCTACATCTGATGAAACCCCATATCCGAGTCTAACAACAGAGTGGCACGCCACACGATCGCTTGATGTTTTGTTACGAGAGCATTCGATTAGCGTGACGAGTGGCTCGCGGATGAAAGGAAACGAATGTCCAAATGGATTATTATTGTTTCGTGTCTGCAAATTGAGTTGACTGAGAAAAACAACACGTTTAGGAACAGATTCGATGGGACGGGGGAACATTGTTTTCATTGCTAACAACAATTCCATTCTAAGTGATTCTATAAACTGTCATATTTGTTGAAAGTAATTGCGTTACTCCGCGAATGGTTCTTTTATTTCTTTATCTGTTTCAAAGTTTAATTATTTTAGATTCTCAATATTCGTAGATAATTTAATTGCTTAGTGCTATCGGTACAATTATGTAGATAAATTATTAAAATAGCCTCCCCATACAAGCATCCTCACAGTTTTTTTTTTTTTTTTTTTCAAACCTATTTATCCACTGACCTATTATAATATGCTACAGTGAACTAATAATTTTACTGAACATGCACGTTCTTTTTAAAAGTGTGCAATTACCTACAGTAACAATGGTGAATTAGTCACAGCGGTTATAATCAAGTAGTTTCCTGGCTAATTTATACGTTCAAGTATTTAGTAATAGGAAATAGGACGTTTGTAAAAAAAATTTCCGTATCAGCGCGTGCCACGAATCGTCTTGCGAAAGCGTGCTAAGCAACTCTTGTGAACGTTTTAAATGATAAATAATGTTTTATAAAATTCACACCGTATGCCGACCGAAATTGAGAATCGGTTAATTATAATGGCCAGGTGTTGTAAGTGCAACACATAGTAGTAGGAACGGGGCGTGAGCATAAAAACGCAACTCGTTCAAGTCGGCTGCCTCTGACGGCCCACTTGTGTAAGTGAAGAACTGGCAAAGGACCATGTGTGTAATGTAGATAAGGCACCATGTGTGTAATTACTTCAGCATTCTTTCTTTTGACTTTCATACTTTTGCTAAAATAGGTGTTTTTAAATGAAAAATTCCAACAAATCGGCCAAGACAAAGTGTATACTATCTACAATTTTTTTGTACACTTGAAGAAGCTACTAAGTAGTCACTTTTACTAATGGCACGGTACTCTGCTTTTCGCAGTCATGAACTCGGCATTCCGTCTGGCAGCAGTAACCACTTCCATCTTGAAGAAATTCAATATGAAATAACAGAATGTGTGCTGTCGTATTTCGGCGAGTGAGTAAGGAATGCCAGAGCCCATTTTATAGGTATTAGAATAAAAAAAAATTATAACTAAACTGTGGCAATATTTAATATAATGACCTTTTGTTTACATTAAAGCGTTCTTGATATTTCCACACATTTCCTATCTCCTCCTCGTACCTTATCTTACTAAGACCGAGAGACTAGTAGGACATATGGCGTAGCTTGTCTTAATGGGCGATGGCAGCCACTTACCATCTAGTGAATCGTCAGCATGTCTACCGCTGACAATTCCATAAAAGAGTAACTAAATGCCACACACATTAATAATAATCGTATAAAAATTACAATAGAGTCTGAAAAAAATTAAAACCATTTCAAATATGTCAATATTAAAAAAGGGCGTGGCATAATCAATAAATACACGATTCAAAAGCGCCACGGGCACAAAAAACTTACATGTATAACAAAAAACAGTCTCGCCAACTCATCCAATATCTTAGAACATTATCCCATGTGTGCCACAACAAAAAAGTTAATCAACAAAATCTTTTAACGACATAAGTAGAAGGATTTAAAGTATCAGACGTTACTAACATAACAATGTAGAACAATATAGGCTCAGGTACAGACCCAACTCCTCTAGTACATTAAAATAGTTTTTAAATTTGTATTTGACTAGCTACCAAGGAAGGAACAAATGGTACATTATACGCTTATTCAAATGTTTATTGATTCTCCTTAACTAGACGAGAGGTGTAAACTATTATAAGCGTATGTTTGCTCAAAAGTTTTACCCTGGAACGGTTGCAACATTTTTTGTTGACACCTTTCAACATAATCTGTTTGGGTGGTCCAATATTCGGTTCAGTGTCACATATTCTATTCTATATTTTTTTATTTTACGCATATAAGTTCTTGGAAGATTATCGTGAAGACAAAGATGTGCGCTAAACGTTTAACAAGTTTGTTCATCAGCCTATATTATATAAGTGTTAAGCTTGTGTGCCTTATGTGGTCAATACTATTTTTTAATTACAATTGTGCGATAATTTGAAATGGAAATTGTCGGATGGTAAAAAGAGTAACTATTAACAACGTCATTTTATTGTTGCTATAAAATATTGCTATGTACGCACTTGCTCCTTATACCAAGGGTAGAAAGTTATTGGCTCGTTTTTAGCGTGCTAAGCAAAACTATGCAAATATCTGATCCTCAATTCTCAGTACATCGCACATTCTCAAGTTTATGTCGTGTCACGAAATACTTTCATACAGTCGGATTGCATAATTTCACTTTATATCGTAAAACACGTAAATGTTCCGGTTTGGAAAATCATCTTCGAGACTTTTATTATTAAGTTCCTTATTCTTACATAACTTTATTATGGGGGAAGTAGATTTTAGTACCAGTAATAAGACTTAATTTCTGAAAACCACAATTTAAATTTATGATTTCATTGTGCAAAACCTGTTTTTTACGTTATACAATTCGAGTGCAGGGTAAGTAACACCCGATGAAAGTAAACATTCTTGTCCGTCGATGTTTATAGCAGTTGTAAACCTCACGCAGGTCCATTTTAAAAGTAATGAAAACTCGAAAAATAAAGCAGCACATTGGTATAACGACTTGTTTGCGCCCTCTTGGCTTTGTGCCGGCAGCATTCTTACTGAGATTTTCATTAAAATTCTCAACTAATCAACTGTGGGGTAAAGTTAGCTAATTTGTAGCACTGGGTGTGTGCGAATGTGGGTTAACATCCGCCAAAAATAGATTCGTCGCCGTCCGTCCGGCGCGGACTTTGAAGTTGGAAAGAATTTTTTAGCTTGGATGCGGTTTGTTGACTACGTCCAGTGTAGAATTAATTCATTCGAATTGTTCGATCATGTTCCTCAAAATTGTAATCTGTATGATAACTTGTCAATGGAAGTGCAAAAACTCCTACAGCTTTAAACTGTGAAGACACGTATTTTGAGTTTCTACCTTGTTTTAAGAGACCGCTGTGAAATTTTCACCTAGTAAAATTATTTGTTATTTACTAGACGTGTCCCTCGGTTTCGCCGGTTCCCTCGGTTTAATTTAAATATTTTCGGAATAATTGCTCAGTTTTCGTCGGCGGACGCACTCGGTCACTGCTCCACCGTGTCGTAACGTCCGCAGAACCATTACATATTTTACGGTTTGTTATATTTTTTTTTTCTTCTTTTTGCTCCTAGTAGTCTTAGCATTGTATTAAACAGCCTGTATAAGCCTCATGAATTGGACTATAAAATGAAAAAAAAAAAAAACAATTCCTACAGATAGTTTCAAAGATTAGCACGTTCAAACAAAAAAAAAATTATTAGCTTTATTACAATTAGTGTATTACTAAATTACTAAGCGTAGTACTTCTTCTTTCCTCTTTTTTAAGGATAAAATTGGCAGGGAGGCTAAACTGCATTCCGCAATTATAAACTGGGCAACACCTGTCGCCTTCTTATCCAAGTAGTGCATTCACATAGTGCAACCCCTATAAGCGTTGCTTGTTTTAAATGGGAGACGATAGCCACCTAGCATCAAGACGTAGATTTACATTGATTACAATTTTCTCTGTATGAACTTGCCAATCACCAATACATATTGTATTTTAGGTACCTACATTAACAAAACTAAAATGACATTATAGTTTGGCAGTATGTTTATTAGACGAAAGTACATAATTAAATACGGGTCATCGTTTTATAGTGGTGTCAAACTGTTTTGTGGCTTGATGAACTCGCTTCCGTCGCAAACGCTCACATATCGTGTTCAAATATTATGTCATCTCATATTGTTACAAAAGGGCAATATAACATGTCCCACTCCCCTATATATCATCATTTGTCAAATGAACATTAATTTCCTGAAAATGTAAATTACATAACAACTATATCCCTACACGAATATGGTTATGATCTCTGTTATTTAATTCGCAGCGAAATTTGAATGTAGTATGTTAGTTAATAGAGAAAGCAGCAAAGATTGAAAGTGAAATTACAAAATTCACGCAACTCTACCATTTCTCCTATCATAACTTAATGTAAACACAGGACTGATTTGCATACTAACTGTTCGTCATTTTTTATATTTAATATTACTTAATTAGTCGTTTAGAAAGTGGTGGGATTAAATTTAGATTAATTGTTAATACGATTTTTATGACTTCACCAACAGACTCAAAACTATGGACTAATTTCATCTCTAAAGTTGACTTGTGAGTTCTATCCAATTGCTTTACTAAAATTGATCGGTCTTCTGGTACAAAATAATGATTTCCGAATTCTTTGACACAAGTCTTCACATTCTAGTCACCCTATATTTGGTAGAGTATATGTAACACCGTCTACCAAGGCAGGTGGTGTTTAGTGTCAACACATTAGTATAGAAACGTCAGTGTTACCACTTGATTAACTTACATTATTGTGTCTTTTTACTACACTAGGTACAATTTTAAACAACTTTCGTATTTAATTTTTCGACCTTTAGAATTTGAAAAAAAAAAAGCCGTTAAATAAACTTGCAATCCCGTGCAACTGTCAAATAATATTAACTTATTTGATAAAAAAAATATATAAAGGATATATGGCAATCAAGTAATAGAAAATTCTACTCGTTATCATATAGATTTCTTCCTTCATTTTTTTTATGTATTATCGTTTCACGAATACAAAAACCACCATAGATAAAAGCTTTAATTAAACCAATTTCTGAAACTTCTAAACCCTTTAAGTTTTATAGAGTACCACTTTCCTAATCCCTTATTGTAAATGCAATTTCATTAAAGCGTCTAGAGTATTTTTAATCTTGACATTTTCACCCTAAAATTAATTTTTTTATTACACAAAACAGTGTTTTGTAAAGCAGTGAACGTAATTAAACAGTGATCGTCTGGTGAAGAACTTCTCTTATTTGTGAGCTTTGAGATTTTCCATTACAAAAACTAACCAAAAACCAACAACCAGCAACCATCGTTGCTTCGTGTACATTGTCAATTTTGCTTTGTTTTTTACGAATATCTTTCGCGGCACTACTTAATTTTAATGTCATGTTAAAATTTGTCATGATATAAGTAATGTGGATTCCATTCTGTATTCGTTATTCACGTGCCTAATGTATAAGTTAAAAAATGGGAAGGGAGCGCCACCCATCGCGTGGCCCTGAACATACGGCGATATTGTTACGTGCAGTCGTTAGAAACCTTTTTATTCACTTCATTTAATATATGGCAATTGCTTAATGAGACAGGTAACTAACTACCGGGCATCATTTTCATTAGGGATTATGTAAACATCGGTCTTGTAACTAGGCAATTGTAATAATACTCGTATGTCATCATGTCGTTAAAAATTTAAACAAAGTAGCCACTGACCAGGCATTCTCTGTTATGTACTTACTCGTAGGTGAAACTAGGCAATTTATTTTGTCTTTAATTACGTTTGTGGCTTGGATAGCATACGTTTGGCTTCACTCAGTCACTGCTTTTATTCAATATTTCCCTTATGCAACAGTTTATCACTTTTTAAGTGAATTATAGCTATACTTAGATGTATACTATGCGCAATGCATAGTTTAATTTAATCGATAAGTTATTTGAATTTCTAATATCAAAATCTACGTTTTTACATTGCACGATTTTCAGATACGTTCCTTTTGGCTTTTTGTATTGTCCAACTACTTACATCATATTATTATTTACATTTTGTCTTTCTGAGTGACAATTCTACGTTGCCGATTTTATCTTTTAATTTGTGATTTTGATTCTTGCCAAAGGCCTAGTTTTCAAAGAAAACCTAACAGTATCTTTCGTATTTATTTATTGCATTTGCGTGGTTATCATCAATACTAATAATAATTCTGCAAGTGTAGGTATTATATATTATATGTATGTTCCTCCATAACTCTTAAACGAATTAACTGATTTTTAAGAAATTTGGTATATAAACATTTAGACGTACAGGACACAGGATCTAGGCTATTTTTTTCTTTTTCAACGCGGACGAAATCGCGGGCGCCAGCTAGTTATTCATAAATAACTAGGTATATCTACTTAAAGTGCTAATACACGCCCTTGAACCCTGTCTGGATAGTTAGATAAAACATTACAGCATACAATTATAGTGGTTATAAATAACCTGAATTTATACTACTTATGTATTTCTGTTCGCGACACTTTGTCGTCATCACTGGTTAGATAAGTTGTAATAACGCATAGTTATTACAACTTATGCTTATGCAGTTTTACATTTATGCTTGCTTTAGTCGTCACTGTCTCTTCATAATAACTTTTCAATGCAAGTTAAATAAACCGTTTAATAATTAAAGGTTTTTAAAGATGTAAATAAATTTGAAAATTTATGTCTAATTTAGACCTTGTTTAAAAAAAATCAGAGTCGTGTCGCCAAGTCTAGACTTTTTTCAGAGTTAGCCATCACCCCCTAAATAGGATGTTTCGCAGCGAGTAATGAGTCTCACACATGTCCTCTTAAACTAAAGAGTAACTCAACACTAGTTAAGTAGTAATTTCTCAACGGTGTCACGACAGATGGCATATTCGCCCACACGGCGCCTGCTCCGTACAATCAACCTATAAAAACCGTACTATCATTGACATTCGTGTTTACCAATTTGGACTCTAAAATGAACATACTAAATTCGATTTCTGCATTAATGATTGTATTTTGTGGTGGCTATTGAATTGATACGTTTCACGGTGGTTATTAAATGTAGGGTGGTATTATCAGCGTTATTTAAAATTATAATAGCTTTAGTAGGATTATATTCCTAAGTATAGGACTATATTCTTTTACCTATGTAACTTTTTTGTACGGTTTTTTTTTACAAGATTGGCAGGCAGTCCACTTGATGATAGGTGCTACCGTCGCCTACCATCAAGCAACGCCAAGAGCGTGCGCTTGCTACCCTGACTGAGAGAATAAAGGGAAAGCGAGAAGCCGTTAAAGGTTCGAAGGAGTTCGAGTTTCAAGATATTATTTGAGTAAAAGTAAAATTACGTACTAGGCACACAAATCAAGTAAAAGTTTGATGGCAAAATCTTGTCAAAACTATTATGTTGCTAAACGAGTTATTTTATAATTTTTTAGTTATTTAACAAGTACGAGTAACTATTTTTTATTAATTTTGCTTGAAGCTGTTTCGTAATTTTTTAAGGGCCATAAATTCTTCTTAGGTCGTAAATATTTCCGGCCATTTGTCTTCGGAATTTTATCCCGCTTTTTAAGACTCCAAGCAAGTAGATTGTAAGACTGTACCGCGTTCCTGCGTCTCTGTAAATGGAACTTTATCTTTTTAGACCACACTCGTATCTCATATGTTAGGGAGAAATTGTTCGCAATTTCACTATATTTATTTACCTTTGACAAATCTATAATTTACACACTAAAACCCGCTAACACTGAGACCTCAATGTCTGACTTTACAACGGTTTTGGTTACACGTGTGTGGGAAGGTCCACGCGCATTCTTATGTGTCACCACGTTGGCTTCAAAGTATTTTGATTTGATGTTTCAATATCTCTTAGAAATTGAGTGTCGGTTTAGATAACAGAATCAGAATGCATACATTTTAAAACTTCGTCGAAATTTTTTTTTACCAGCAAATGTTAATCTCTGCAAATGCTATTTAGTGTATTGAAACAACAGGTTGCTGATATGTTTGTGAAAAAGGCTTGAGAAAAAGTTGATTACAATGAAGTCTAATAGAGTAAAATAAGTCCAATTGAATAGAAACTGTTGATCTATTCTAAACCTCTAACTAATTACATACTTTAACATAATTATGCAAAACTGTCGCCTTTAGTCTGCAAGGCTATGACTTCGAAGTAATGTTGCCGATTGCAGTTAAAAGTAATGAAGCTTCTAATGGACAACCGAGTCAAATGTAATATTATAGTAATTCATGCAGACAAGTACGCATTTATATGTAAATACGAGCATACAAGTAAAGTAATAGTATCATGTGTCTCGATGCAAGCACTCAAGGAGAAGATTTCAACACGCCGAATGAAAACAAAGAACCTTTATCAATGCCGGATAACTACAAAATTTATGTGCAGATGCACGATCATTTATACCTACGAGTTTTTCCGGCGTTTTATCTTTAGATTCGACGTTATGTTGCAAGGTAGAAATGTATTTAAAATTCTTGACCATTTTTGACTTTAGTTTTTTTTTTTTTTTTTTTAATATAGTGCGCAGTGAATTTTACAGCTTTATTCTATGCAATCCGCCACAGTTACGACACTCTGTAAGAAAGCCACAGTAAAATAACAGTAGGTACTTTTGCTGTTTGGTTTCTTGGCGTGAGTAGATGCCAGAGCATGATCGCCTTTCTCATAATTTTTATTAATTCCTACATATTTTTTGCATCATCGACGACATATCCGTCCGCCTGTCTCGCTATCCGTCACACATTATCCTAGAAAACGAGATGAGATGAGTAAGTTATTGTAATTTATCCCAAAATCCTCCCTATTAGGTTTCAAGACAAAATCAATAAATAGCGTCCTACATTCAGTGATAATTTTTTTTTACGCAAGCCTGGTTTTTATTGTTCGATGGTTGAATGATTACCGTGAATCAATTTCAGTTATTGTGCTTTAGAATCGGAAATCGACAATATTTCGTCCTTGATGAGATACCGCTCCTTAAAATTGATTGAATCTGACGATAACGCTGTTTTGATTATTTTCTACCGCATTTTCATTGAGATCAGGTTGCATTGAGATGGGTTATTAGTGTGGTAGAATCACTCTGCATAATGTCATAATTACATGTTTTGTATCTAATAATTAACGAATCTCCCTCCAGCTATTATAAAGTACTAACTTTTGTCCCTCGGGAATGGTAGCCTCCTAGTATGCCCTTTTCTGTAACCTTGAAATAACTCACTTTCGCATTTACGCGCATATATATTGCGCATTTATAAAAAATACGTTTTGAAAGGAATAAACTTTTCCCGGTAATTCGGTAGCTATATGTATGAATATAAATTACAAATAGCCAGAAATTTATATCAGCTCCATCATCCTCGGTTACCGGTGACTTTAAATGACAGATGGTGACAAGTAGGCTAAATGTCATTTGACAGACTTGACAGATTTTGTGTTTACGCTTTAGACATAAAATTTGAACTGTGGCAAAACAACGCATAATTTTTCTGTGGCAAATCAACAATTGTGGCAAAACAACAACAAGCCAAATGTTTCATCATGGAAATTTTTTCTTACATTTTATTGTATTGTAGTTTTAAAATAAGCAAGTGTTCTATAGACTGTTTGTAAGTATCAAAATAAACCAACAGCCAATTTTATCTGTAGGTAAAGCAACATAAGACTTGTTGTCTACTATGGCGCCGCTAAAGACATCGCCTGCCAAAACTAGACAAGCGAATGACATTCCAAATAATTATTTACGACCGCCTTTATTAACTACTAACTAAATTAATTATGTGAATTTAAACACCGTGCTCAACAATGGATTTCAATGTCTTGGTGTGACCTTACAATTCGTCAGCAGCTCGTCGTGTTTATGCTTCTGTGCACACGTGGGAAGTCATTTATTTGATTTCATTACAGGCCGCCTTTTTTATACATTCAATTCAATAATTAATTTATTATTGTATTTTTTTTTTTTTTTTGTTATAATGAATGAGTTTATGTTCCCGTTTATGAAATGAAAAGGGGAGGCAGACAGAGTGATTATTGTCCTGTCCAAG
This sequence comes from Synanthedon formicaeformis, assembly GCA_945859745.1. Lineage (NCBI taxonomy): Eukaryota > Metazoa > Arthropoda > Insecta > Lepidoptera > Sesiidae > Synanthedon > Synanthedon formicaeformis. The sequence continues at coordinate 11,000,561 of OX243959.1, read as the reverse complement.
TGTATAGGGGCGGCTACCGTCTTCTATAAACACATATGTAACGACGAAGTGATTTCATAATAATATGCGCTGCAGACCGTTCCTCGGTAAGGAGAGGATAGAAACTATTTCTAACCTTGTCCTTGCCATATTACTATGGCCATAAGGCCCATGAGTAAGGTTATGTGCAAAAGTGTGTGAAATAACAGTAACTTTAGTCTTTAACTCTTAGAAAAAAAAAATCTCATTCACGTACCGAAACTCAATATTATTTGACGGTGGTTATCTAAAGGCAGTTCATATTTTAGTTAGACATTACAATTGGATGATAAAAGCCATATAAAAAATTCATACAGCGATTCACAACGATAGTTCAGTTTGAATGGAAATAACTTTAAATATCTTTGAACAAATATTTTCGCAGTGTTACTCTTTTCCGTTGCAGCAATCTAATAAATAATTCATTTTTAAAACCACAAATGAAATCGGAAAGGATCCGAGTTACCAAAAATGCGAATAATGTTTTTATAACAGTACAATTCGCCTAAAATTTTCTCAGCAGGATTGCCTTTGACCCTGTCAGACGCAATTAGGTACAATATGGCTTCTCTATAATGACAACGCGAACTCCAATAATCCTATTACCGTCTGCTGATTTAACATTGAATTAGTTTGCCGTTAAGGGTACACTTAATGCTCTTAATTAAAGTCGTGTCGTGGAACAGTAAACATGTTTTCGTCAAATATTTCAAAATGTTCAATCCTTATACATCGTAGGAAATCTTTGATCGTAGGTATTACGCTTCTATTTACGTTTTGACAGACAGGCTGATATCCATTTTGTTTTGGTAGGCTACTGTCGTTATGATAGCGTAAAGGAAAAGCGTGAGGATACAAAAACCGGATGTGATATCTTTTAGAAACACACCGTATCTAAACAGTGGGAATGCTATTATTTTAACGGGTTTTCTGTAAGAGGTTGGTTACAGATACAGTAGCCAGTCAGGCTGCCCAGTTTATGACTCTCGAACGTAGTGATTAGAGCCTTGATGTCACTAAAATTTCATTAATATATGACGTAACTATCATTTCTTTTTACAATGAAACAAGATCATATCACTAATTCATGACAAAAAAAATTGTAAACTTGTGTACGTGTACTTGGAAGGTCATAATTCTTCCTTATGTCACGATTGTTTTGCGGACAAGGGCGACCTTAGGGCCAAATTTATCATGAAAGGCAGATTTCGAGGTCTTTGTTTCAAAACATGAACAGAGACCTCGAAATCCGTCTCACTGACAAGGAAATGTGCTGATGCTGATTTTATTATTCATAAGTGTGAGCTAATGTTCTCCATGTTAAAGTTTGTGCTCACCCAATCATCACCTTTTGAATTGGCTTACAAGTTTAAGAAATATCCTATTAGGTATATAGAAGTAAATAGTAAATATAACTAGTAAATAGGGAATCGTCAAGTCATTGTTTAATCATTTAAAATTAATTACTACATGTTATGTTTCGGTGTCTCATGAGATTTAATTTTTTTCGCTTACGAAACTGGTTAGAACCATTAGGTTTGCTTATAAGATATTAAAAGTAATGACTCAATGAATGCTACTAATAAAATTATAAATGCGATTTTTTATGAAGAGGTTTTTTTTTTACTCTTAAAATTAAACTTTACAGTAAGTAGTTAATGTAGTAGGTAACTAGGTACACAACGTAAGAATAAATCGTAGAAAAGATTCTTGCACGAAGATGCGGGAATAATATACTAAAAATATATCGTTACCTATTCATAAAAATATAAACCCAGTCCTCGGCACGATGAAGTGCTTCTTATCTGTCTGTCCTCCATAAAGACGAGCAAAGATGCATACTTACGTACTTTCTTGTTTGTATCGAGATAAGAACAACAACTGTATGACGGATGAGCGCACTAAGAGGTGCGCGGTTACATAAAACGTGAAAGTGTTTCGTAATGCAATTGGAAAAAGAGTAAATATATTATACTTTTCTTAATGTGATAAAGATCAACGAAGATGTATACATTAACTTTACCTAAATCGTCTTCCTATTGAAAATCGCCATAGAGATAAATATGAAATGTAAACAAGTACTGTATGAGTATAATGTATTCACAAACAGTGCATAAGTTATGAGACTTGGCTCACCAAAGTTTGTAATTGCAATAAGAATGAACGACGTTCCCAGTCCGAATGAAATATCCATGAATGAGAGTGGCTCTGCAAAATACAAGCATAAAACGCCTTCGGTTGCATTTTCTTTACTTTGTGGCAAAACCTAGGTATAAAATATAAAAGGAGTTGCTTCGTGTAGTCGAGCGACATGTTCAATCTAATAAAGTCTGAACACTTTGACTGATGTTCTGTATATTAAAAATGTCTTACCAATTTCTATTTTACTCTCTTAAAATCTATCTACATGTTTAAGAGAAAAAAAAATGCTTTCTCGCTAGAAACTGTTGCTAGCAGCTCACTAACGCCATATACTGCTGATTTCATAGCTGTGATAGTTGATTTCAATAGCTGATATAAAACAGTTGATTCTTCTAAACCACGCAACGAATTTTGACACCGTTTTCGTCAAAGGAAATAGCGTTAAACGGGAAAGGTTTGTGTATTATCGGCATGCATGCAAAGCTGGGACGGGTCGCTAGTTTCATTCATTTCATCTTAGAATTTCAAGTTTCAAAGGCACGCGTTATAGTACTCGGAAATGAGAGTCATTCAGTAAAAGCATTATAATTATTTAAAATGATTCCTAACACGAGGCAATTTGTAAAGAAGCTGTATAATTTGCGGCGTAAGTCACATGTTTGCTCGACCTCGAGATCATGGTCTGTGGCAAATCGTTGAAAAAGCAATTGGAATTTGTAACGAACACCGTGTTTGTAACCTTGTTTATTTTTACATGCTTAAGTACTTCGTTTATTGTTAGGTATATTATAATTTACTAAACCGTCGCGTCCCGCCTTCGCCTATGTTCATCTGGAATTATGTACCTTTTAAATAGTAAAATATTTTTTCAAATAGATGCAGTGGTGATTACAATCCAAATATAAACAAACATTTAAAATCCGCTCGCTCTCTCTCTCTCTCTCTCTCTCTCTCTCTCTCTCTCTCTCTTTAAAGTTCACATTGACCTAAACGATTACAAAATTCACAATCTCGAAGCTTTTGTGACAAAAGCGTAATTACTGATGCATTGCATTAAAATTAAATGCAATAAGTGCTTACAGTGCAATGCGAAAACCACGGAATTGCAATAACACTTAAGTTTATATTATATTAGCTAACCAATGTGTCGCCTAATGGTTCGCAATAATCTCTCAAAATTATGAAATAGCATAACTTATACCAAGGACCGAGCTGATTGTTAAGTTACATTAAATCGAGGTGGATAAACCTATCTTAAATATTACAAATTCGAAGTTTGTGTTGGTATGATGGATGCTTGGATGCTTTGGAACTCTTTCACACAATAACTACATCATGGATTTTGATGAAACTTTACAGTAATATAGTTAATACATCAGAAGAACCCATAGGCCACAATTTAACGATATTAATTCGCAGGCCTGCAACTATAAATATTGTGAAAGATTTCTCTAAATAACAAAAGTTGCATATAATCAGAAGCAGACATCGATTTTCTCTCTTTAATCCTTTATTTGTCATAACCAATTTGAAATAAATTTGATATGAAATGATTTTAAAGCATATTATATTTTTAAGAATCATATATTTATTGAGGTCATTTGAAGTTCACAGAAATCCCTATTAAAGTAAAAATAAACACACCCGTTTTACAAGTATGGTCACTCGCATACTACGTCCTAATAGGATTGCATGTTAACACGCAAAAAGTTTAATGGACCGTACCACTGACCCCAATAGAAAAAAATATAAACAAACAAACTATTACTTCATAATGCTCCGATCCAAGTTATTATCAAATAGCCAATGACCTTGCAGCGTTTGGCCCAATACCAAGTGGCGATGACTCCTCGGCCACTTTCTACCAGTTTTTATACCAACATTATGAGGCGTATCTCAGTTAACGTTTTGTTGGACTCTTTCTATATACATGGACGAGTCCGTTACGCCGATGTCTCGAATAAATTCTTTAGAGACGGCAATGGTTGTCGTCTTATGTCTTATTTGTTTGTATCTGTGATGTCACTATAGAGAAATGATGCCTTCATTTATTGTCATTTATGAGACACATCATTTATTGTCTCCGTTGAGTTTCGAACGTAATATCAGATTTTAACCAATTTCCACAGCATGTCGATGATTTGTTGCTACAGGAATACTTACAGGTTTTTTTTGTGTTGAGTTTTAAATTTTCATCAAATATACGATTAAGTTAACTCTTCGTAGATTTAAGTTTCTCTACTTTCTCTATTTACTTATTATTTCTTTCAATTGACATGTCGTCTGTAAACACAAATTTTTTTACTCATTATTTTTGTAAGGTCTATAGATTCACGTCTTCATTAGAAAATCAATGCAGATGGAGATCAATTTCTTTTATGCTCGACGGCTACGGATATTACTTGCTCTGAAATTAACCTATCAAAAGATATGATTCTCTGTGGTTTACTTTAATATGACATATATTTTTATACTGAGTCATTTATGTAAGCAGCTTCTTCATTAATAACGAACTTAGTCGTTGGATGCGCTGTTGGACATAGGTCTCCCTCATAAAGTGAAAGAAATGTCTCTCCGTGAAATGTCTTTTGCAAAGGATCAGGAAAATCTTTTGATCTTTTGATCAGGAAAAAAAACTGATCAAATCAGTCCATGTGAAATTCTTCACAGTTGATAATCGTAATAAAGTCGTTACTTAAACGGTACAGACATATATTTTTTCTTTAGTAATAAAGATATTTTGAAATTTCTTTTCAAGTTTCAAGTAGATTGTTGTATTTTTAAAATTCCTCAGTTTTATTTTCAAGGCAAAAAGTCTAAATAAGTATGTTATTAATAGTTGGAATGTAGTCAGGTGTAATTTTAAACGCGTATGCACCTGCTGCCTCGCGTTCTAAAGGGGCTTAAGATAAATAACACCAAGAACGTTGTACGATCTAAATATGCCATATCTAATAATGTAACACTGATCATCGCCGATAGATGTAGTGTATTTGTTCTTGTCGCTTCTTTGTCTATTGAAATTTAAATCGGTGTCATCTTGTACATCATGTTTTACTGGTCTGGTATTACTGTTTTATATGAGTATAATAATAATAATAATGGTTATTCTTTAAAGTGTTTTAAATAACTATTCTTCATCACACATTCAAATTCAAAAATGGTGTCCTGTCAATATTTATTCATTTTATTTGCGAATAACAGTGCAAATTTTACGCGACTAACTATCTCACACATACAATAAAAATTTCAAAGAAGTTTATTTGTTTATAGGAGTAATAAATCATTTAAGATCGCCAATTATACAGAATAGGACGAATAGAGCTACTATGTAGATACGTAACAGCTCTTTTATGGATCTTTTCTACTCACTCATCAAAACAAGTTAGTAACTATTAAAAAAGTTGTTTTGTAAGTATCTGTAAATTATATTTAAAAAAAAAAACTATAATAATTTACTAGACTCAAAATCCTCTAGAAGTTAACATTACAAAATTTTACATATTTAATGGGTTTTTTTATAAATTTGAATAAATAAATTATGTATTATTCATTCATAGAAAAGTCACGCATTGTGAATGTGAAAATTTACGAAAACAGTTGTTAGTCGTTACAATTCATCACCTCTTTTGACAGTCTCGTGGGTGCAGAGGATGTTGCGTCAGTAATATCCAAGACATTGGCACAGTACACGTGAAAAGTCGTATCAAAACTGTTTTCTTATTTAACAAAACAAGAATACTTATCATTTTAGCATAGTGTATCAACCATTTTATTATTTGCCCCAAAAAAATTTTCTCTGGCATAATTTAGATTGTTGTGACAGGGGGACACATAGTTTTCAACTAATCATAAACCAGGTAGTGCTATTATCAACGTTGTTTTTTGAACCTAAAAATATTTTAAAAAATATAAAGTTTATCTCATGTTTAAACTCTTTCTACAGCTTCATCAACTTTTAAGAATAGAATATTATGTATTGCAGTAAGTATATTGTTATATTAATTTTAAGGAATACAGTCCCTCTACTGTTCTTTAGTATGTAGGAATTTTTATTTATTAAAAGTGCCCACGTTCGGCCCACTTGCTTTAAAGGGCTATGATTGTCCCTTTGTGCCGCTGCGCTTACGTTGCAAGAATTGAAGGTGCTTTATATAACATGTCTTTTGTCCACTTTTGTAAGAAGAGCTATGAATTCTGCCCATCGCTCTTTGATTGTGCGCCTTGTTGTCCTTTCATTTTATTCTTTGAACATATCCTTTGCATATTCATAATGATGTTCAACGCGACTTGTGCAATTTAATTTGCAACATTGCGTGAATGCAAAGCATCTCATTTAATACTATTATTATTATTATTTTTCAGGTAAGTCAGTTTTAATGTGTTCTCTTCGCTGTGGTAAGTCTTTTTAATTTCAACATGGTTTTCTATTTCTTATTGAAGATTTGTTGTCATCTAGAATTTATTATGAAAGTCTTTAAGTACCCACTCATTGGATAATAATTAATGAAATTTGTACGTTCCGGTACATGGCTGTTCACATGACAGAACGTCTAAATGGTTCGAATGTGTAGTTGTCAAAATGTACAAAGTTTAATTGTTAAAATGTTGCAGTGACAAAATGACTAAACTTCACATTGTATTTATGTTATGCCATGCTTGTATCAAAATGTAAACATTTTAAATTGTGTTTATGTCAAGTCATGTCAGGGATTAAATACTTAAATGTTACAATATTTTAGTAACAAATCGAGTCATTGATTAAATAACTGAATGTTACAATGACAATAATATAGCGTATCATTCGGAATGTTTTATCATTCTGGAAAAAAGGAAATGTTTCTTTCTGTGAATAGGTCTCGTAAACACTTTTATTAACTTTTCTATTTTTAATTATAATAAAATTCTTTGCTCAGGAGCTATGGCTATGTTTTATGGCGAAGGTCTTTGCCGATTGGCAAAAAGATCTACAGAAAACGAGCAAGCAACAAATAGTTACTAGAATTTTTTTTTTTTGGGATTCATATTAAAATATTGTAATTAGGTTAAGTGAATCTAAATAAAGGGCTGTTATAATTAGGTTATTTTTATTACCATGTATTTATTAATTTTCTTATTTTTTTTTACAATATAATTATATACAAACAATAAATATTATTAAAAACATAAAACTGTAGTAGTTGACGACACGTTTGGACTAGCTGTTAACCAAACGGTCGCGGGTTCGAATCCCGCGACCGTTGTACCTTTGTACCTGAGTCATGGATGTTTTCTATTTATAATATGTATGTATTTACAAAAAAAGATATTTATGTACAGTATGTATGTAAAAGTAGTATGTACTTTTACAGTTCCACAGTAAGCAACTAATAGCTAGTTAGTTGCTTACTGTGGAACTAGATGATGCTGTGTGGAATGTGAAAAAAGAAATATAACACATCCTCACTAATATTATAAATGTGAATGTGAGTCTGTGTGTTCGTTTGTTACGCTTTCACTCAAAAACTACTGAACCGATCACGATGAAATTTTGCATTGTCTGGGAAACCAGAAAGAACATAAGGTACCTTTCATCCAGAACGCGGACGAAGTCGCGGGCACCAGCTAGTAATATATAAAACCTCTTTATATATCACTAGCTGGTGCCCGCGACTTCGTTCGCGTTGAACGATGAAAGGTACCCTATGTCCTTTCTAGGACACACTAAGACATGGTGTAATAAGCGCACGCGAAGCCGGGAGCGAGCCACTAGTAATAAAATAAAAATATATTATTATTTTCAGATGCTAATTTGTTTGCTGTCATTACTTTCTGAAATATTATGAGTTGTGGCGAATCAACAACAATTCTTATCTACCTGTTGTGAATTTACATATTTTTTTACGACTGTGGCAAAACAACTTTCAATGTATGGAAATTCAAAAGTGTGGCAAATCAACAACTGTGGCAAAACAACAACAAGCCGTTATAACTACGAAATACTCTTAAGTTTTTGTCAGGCAACAAAAGAAGCGCTCCTTCACAACCTTTTTTATGCCCTCATCAACGATATCCAATAACTATGACTTATTAATAATCAAGGAAACATTATTATTATTATTATAACCACTCCATGATAACATAACAAACATCATAAGAATTAGTCATTATGACATTGATACAAACTGTACATTTTGACTCTCATTCGTTATATCAATAATGTCGTGATGAATTTTATACAATTTAGCACTCGATCGTTATAACGTTTGCACTTTGTATCAATTAGTACATTTTGGCACTAGCTCGTTCTGACATATTAACTGTTTGACTAGTAATGCATATAACAATCGTTCTTTCAAACAATCGTATTATATGACTAGTATGCACTTTGACACTTGTATTATTTAGCACATAGGCAATCGAACCATTTGGACGTTCTGTCATGTGTACAGCCATGTACCGGAAGGAATTTGTATAAATAAATGAAACTTATCAATCCTTATCAAATTTTTTTAGTCGATCAAATTGATAACAATCTATTTCTTATCGTTTTATTCTATTAGATGTCTATTCATACCAAATAATGGTAGTAACGTTATAATTTAGGGATTTATTTGATAATAAATGATAATTACGCTTCCTCATTGGTTACATAAAGTTAAGTGATTAGCAAAAAATACTAGATTGTATGATATGTTTAAGTAACAAACAAAGAAAAACAATATTATGTTCCTTAAGATTAAATTTAACAATTTTATATTAAGTACAATGCCATTCATTAAGCTTTCCAATTGAGACATAAAGTTTGTCATGCTTAAACTATCGTGTACATAATAAAGCTAAACTAATAACAGAAATGGACCATAACAAATATCAAATCTAATTATAAACACCCATTAACAAATGCCACAGGGCAAATGGTAGGGAAAAGTACCTAATACTCGTACTCCGGAGATGACGCACAAGTCATCCGTTCCACTTCACACACTATGTATGGGATGTGTCAAATTGCAATTCCATTTATTCATTGTAATCACTAACTACCGTAAATCTCAAAAACAAAAAAGTATAAAATAGTAAATCACTAAATAACGTAAACACCGATATACAAACTAGGAAAAGTTTTAAATTTTATTTATTTATTTACAGGAACATATATATATATATATATATATATATATATATATATATATATATATATATATATATATATATATATATATATATATATATATATATATATATATATATATATATATATATATATATATATATATATATATATATATATATTTAGTTTATTAAATATCCGTCAATACACCACTTTAAGTTGTTAAGATTCACAGTGATTTGACTTTTATAACCTGATTAATTTATTGTAGGTAATTTAATTTGGAGTTTTAGCAATTAACGTAATCTACAGTTGCAGGGGTCAAATGTTTTCGGGCTTACAACGGCTTAAGTTCAAAAAATATTCTGCCTGCCAATTAGGGCACATTTAAAAAGAAAGGTGATCGAGCCTAAACTCAGGTGGAATAGGGGACGGGTTATGAAAGAAAACTGGGTCTGTGTGCCGAGGACTACATTCTTAGTAGTCTTAAATAAAAATAATTAAGCGAGCAAATGACACGTTGACATTTATTTTTGTTAAATTATTAAATAAATAATGAAGTAAGCAAATTGTGCCAGGCGAGATAATTTCGGGCAAGTAGTCCATTAACTCTTTGAAACAAATCAAGCTTAATCAAGCACAGATTTAACTTATTTGAACACTAAAAATACGCATTTTTATAAAATCTAATGTCCGATTTTTCAGTCACGATCACAATTCGATCACGAAACAAATCAAGCACAGATTAACTTATTTGAACACTAAAAATACGCATTTTTATAAAATCTAATGTCCGATTTTTCAGTGTCACGATCACAATGCGATCCAAATCTCATCACACATTTTCGAAAAAATGCCAAAATCGCCTCATATAATTAATTAACGGCCTACCCCCTTAAAGTGTCTAATCGTAAATAACAAGAATGCAAAGAAGTCAACGGTAATGACCTACAATTTTAATGAATGCGCGAACGGTCGCTTGCGGAAGAATGCTCAATTAGGTAAGTTTATGTCACAGTCAAAGGTTGATTGATTTAGTAACAAATCGTATTGCACTATTCATTAACGTCACGATAAATATAAAGACGAATAGATTGTTTAATGGAAATGTGTTACTTTATTTATGCATTATTTTTATTTTTATTTTTACTCGAGAACTATAAATACATGCAATGAAAATCTTATCAAAATTGATACAAGAATTTTCAAAGATTAAACCGGTTATGCCGATTTTCTCTTTCTAAGTAATGTAGATATTAACGAGTTTCAGTGGTAGTCAATTAAAAAACTTTGGAATTAGATGTATTTTTTCCACCTTCAAAATGATTATGACCAACACTATAGGTACCTAATATATTTAATATATTAATATATAGATGTGAAACAGCGTATCTGTCATTCTATCTCGGCGCTGTCGAAGAATTATCTCTATTTATCGAACGAAACGCTGTAATTAGCTGATATTTTGTCTTTTTATCAATTACAAACTTGATTTATGCTTAGTATCCTCATTCTCTATCCTCATTTTTACATTGCCTTTTTAAAATATGATTTTATCATAATAAATTGTTTTACTTTTAGACTAGAAATAGGTATACTAAAATAGTTTTCTCTCGTTCCAAACTCTGTCATAAATCGTTGAAGAGAAGCAATGGACACTATTGTAAATTAAATGTAGTAAAAAAATATTGTAAGTAATATCTTATGTCATTAGCCAAGGCGCAACCTGCGACCCATACATACTTATGTCGTCAAAATTGGTTCAGTGGCTTAGCCGTAAATAAATGAGGGCAGTAAAGGCACGCATTTAATAATTGTCATAACTATTAGTCCCTCTATCCGGGATAATCCGGGAGATTACAAATGTAGGTACTAGATCCGATATCAAAATTATAGTTCTGACTGATTTAGCAAGTTAACATAAATCAACACAAATAAACTGTACCTACGTTTTACCTTTTCATTCCACGGTAGTTTTATTATCGAATTAGTGAAAATTCACACACACACACACACTCACAAAAAGTTGTAACCAAATCAAAAGTTGACTTAGGTAAACATCAATTTGAAATTCAGACAGGCTTAATTACAAATAGTCGCCAACTTTTAACAAACAAATCCTACTGTTACTGGAGTTAATCACTTTATCGTATTAAATGAAACTTTTACGTTTGGAGCTTGATTTAAAGGCTTTTTATTTCGAATTTTTTTAATTTTTATTTTGAAATCTAAAAACAGATAATACTCGTACTTGTCAGATTAATACTCGTACTTGATTCAAAATTAGTAGTTTTTGTGTAAGTGTTCAAACATTCATATAGGTATTAATCCTCACAAACTATCGCATTTATTATGATTATTTTTTTTTGCGAAAGCAGAAATATCAGTACCTATAAGTTTTTGCATAAATACAACATTACAAACAAACCTTAGCATTTATTAGAACTACCTTAAAAAGTCCTGCACATCTATTCAGGCCTTATTACACATTCAATTTTTTTAATGAAAATATTTTGTCGTCCTGTCTTACATTTATTTATATTTTGTACATTTGAATTAGTTATATTTATTTTCTCTGTTTCAAATAAAATCATGAACGTTTTTAACAATTCATATCATATCATACAAGTTCATACACAATTTGTTTATCATTCTTGCTTGTGAATCGAATGTTTGTTCGGTAAACGCATCGGGAGACGCTTCGTGTATACAATAGAAAAATCATCTCGTTACAAACGATAATTCTCTTTGTGTTTTAACTGCAAAGAGTTTGTAAATCACCGGCAATGACCTCATCTTGACTTGAATAATCACTTTTATTCTCTATTTAATAAGTGAAAGTCTATTATTATTGCAATAATGAAACAAACAAATCGAACGGTCGTGTAACATCTGTAAACAACAGCACAGTCATGGCCCTCTGTTATTCAATTGTTAAGCACCAAGCAAAGTTCAGCAAGATTGGCGAATAAATGGCATTGTAGGTATTGTAGTCGATTTATTAATGTCTGCGACTTTGTATCTTTATAGATTACTAGCTGGCGTCAGAAAAAAAAATACAGAAAAAAAAATCTAAAAATGGCCAATTTAGTTTCAGTATCATGTATAGAGCCTATTATAAACACGATATTTCTGAAAACAAGGTACCTTACTCCATGACCGACCCTTACAGATTTATTATTAGTAGTGATATAGCCAATGTATAAACATCACTGTTGTATAAAAACGTATTACATACATTAAATTTTCATCAAAATACTTTAGGTAGATTTTGATTGAAAGAGTATAAACAACATCCATCCTCACAAACTTTCGCATTTATAACATTACTCGGATACCTAATAGCACAAGATCCCACTGCTTGATCCTGCAGGTATCTGTTTTTTTGATGAAATTAATTTTAAAGGAATCTTGAGAATGTATGGAATGGATTAAGGATAGGTTGCCTTGTTAAAATTAGCCGCAATTACCTGTAATTAATTTTAATGTCATTAATATACAAATATAACTTGCAGCTATATGTTTTTTCAGTCAATTTTACATCATTTGAAAGAAAATGATGTAACAAATAAAAATAAAAATGGTTGCCAGCTCTCAGTCGGCCGCAGCGTTAGGGTTGCCAGGTATAAACAGGTATATTACTGTTAATTAACTGCACTCACCTGTTTTTTTTTAAATTTTGATACAAAATTAAAGTTTTATATATATTGAACACGAAAATCCATGGTTGCCAGTTGCACAATGGCCGCAAACAGAGGTTGCCATGATTTTTGTGAACGACTCTCGCTCCAGGTAAGTGGAGGCACAAGAGAGAAGATGCACACATTGTTACGTGCTGTAAACAATACTACGTGCTGTAATGTGGTAAAAATTAAGTTTTATGATTTTTTTACTTATTATTTATTAAACATAAATTTTTGAGCATAATGACAATTTTTATCGCTTGAGGAAAGACCCATTTTTAGAGAAAATTGGAGTTTTTTCATTTGTTTCTTCCATGTTCATGGATACTTATATTTTTGCTTTTATTTTATTAAGAACTACATTTGCTTTTATTATTAATTTTAACAATATTATTTATATTGATGCTTATGAAATAGATCGCCCATTTATTATTAAAGTGAATTCCATAAAAAGGAGGTTTTAATCATATATAATCTATAATCTAATCAATAATGTAATCATTATTTTACTCAAATGCTTGTGTTATTTGTAAGTAAACATAAAATGTACTCAGTGAGACTATTCATTTTTCTCCTGAAAGCTTTATCGTGAGATCAATTTAAATCTCAAATGAATACTATTATTTGATTATTTAATTAGCATGGCTACAAGTCAACGACTTTTTTATACAAACAATTTTTACTTTTATAATTTATCCTACACCTTTTGTTGCATTTTATTTCTCTTCCATATGGACACCTTAAATATTTGCACATATTCTTATGCGTAAATAGTGCAAAAATTATACAAACCATTTATTCATAAATACTATTGACAATCATAAAACATTCTAAAGCCAACTTTGAATTGTAAAAAATGTAAATCATCCCTTTAAGAGTTACTACGTCGTAACATATTATTTAATTATTTGATTTAAAAAAAAGACATAAAAAATTATTAAATTATCTTAGACATGAACAAAACATTTTTATTGATGGTAAGCAACTGAGCAATAGAATATTTTAAGACATGGACTGCAAATCAATTGATTATGAATCGTTAATCGAGCCTTCTAAGATGCAACATAAATTTTTATATAATTCATATTTTCATCAATACTATCATATTTCATTGGCGATAATTACTACACATCAATATACATCAATCAACCAACGAGACAAAGTGGCGTGTTCATCTTTTGTAAACTAAGAAATTCCTTTACTACACATAAACTGTATAAGTGTCGCAGCTGCCATGCTTTGTCCTTATTCATCGCACGTAACAATGTGTGCATCTTCTCTCTTGTGCCTCCACTTACCTGGAGCGAGAGTCGTTCACAAAAATCATGGCAACCTCTGTTTGCGGCCATTGTGCAACTGGCAACCATGGATTTTCGTGTTCAATATATATAAAACTTTAATTTTGTATCAAAATTTAAAAAAAAACAGGTGAGTGCAGTTAATTAACAGTAATATACCTGTTTATACCTGGCAACCCTAACGCTGCGGCCGACTGAGAGCTGGCAACCATTTTTATTTTTATTTGTTACATCATTTTCTTTCAAATGATGTAAAATTGACTGAAAAAACATATAGCTGCAAGTTATATTTGTATATTAATGACATTAAAATTAATTACAGGTAATTGCGGCTAATTTTAACAAGGCAACCTATCCTTAATCCATTGCATATATTCTCAAGATTTATTTAAAATTAATTTCATCAAAAAAACAGATACCTGCAGGATCAAGCAGTGGGATCTTAGGCTATAACAACTTTAATAATGAAACGGGTAACATTAACAATAGAAGGGATAAAACCGCATTGCGTTTAAAACGAAAAGATGAAACACATTTCACGTCTAGACGGGGTTTAATCTAAAGCCCATTTGGTTATTTTAAAATATACTGTAAAATAATATAAGATTCATTCAATTCTTAATTTTATATCAATTTTGATTTTTAATTTTAATTGCTCCCTATTTCACCGTGCGATATGTGTCGCCATTCAGAGGACAGAGGAGAGACTCATGGCATGCTTATCATCGAAATATGTGTAATAACTAGCGACCCGTTCTTGGCTTTGTTCAGGGTCCAATTTTTATGTATAAAAATCATCCCCCGCTTATCCCTCTTTCCATAAGTGAAAACCGAATCAAAATCTGCCTACCCATTCTCGAGTTTTTGAAGCGTACACAAACCAACTTATCATATTATATATCTTTATATTTATACATTTAAATATAAAGATATATGAAGGTTGGGATTTAAAATAATTGCAGTCTGCACACATTGGAAGTTCCATTTTGTTATGCAGAAGATATTTATTTTACAAGTTCAAACGTAGGAGGTAATCTCATGTCATCTATTTGTCATTGTTAACCCACTTTCGAGCATTTAACGTTCGGATCCAACTGACATGCTTAATGATTCGAGCTTTTCGCCATGACATTTTTAGTTGCCTCTCTGTTGTTAATATTTTCGTCATTACAAATAGTCTAATAGACAAAAGTAGACTTTCTATTATGCCTAAAACATTACACGTTCCCACGTTATACAATTTCGTCTGTAGATAAAAAATAAGAGTTTATTAACTATACATAAATATCGAGTAAATATTTATTATTATTTTTATTTTGTTAAATGGCTGTAACTAAATTTTAACTCTTAAATAATTATGTTTTTAGATATTTTTTAAATAGAGCAATATTTTCTTCATCAGAACCTGGCAAAATTCGAATAACCTAATGATAGCTACGTAAAGATTGTTTCAAAAATCTGTTTTCATGACTTATCTACCTGATTTCTCTGTATTCGTAGTTTCAAAGTTTGGATATACGTTCTAGGTGCATTCCGATATTATTTCTTGTTTTAGTCGCAAATAACAATTGCGCAAATTCCAAGGATTATTGGAATATTTATGTTATGAAGCCATACAAAGGGAACTGTGCGTATAAAATCAGCTTATTTATCCCATGCATCAGAGACTTTCAAGGAAAAATATTATTGATGATGCATTTAATATCCGAGGGATTTTCTCATTACTTATAAAAATCTACTTAAACACGATTTATTAACCATCTATTATTACGAGTATTATTTAAGGCATCAAAGCACGGTCTTCAATTATTATCTATACAAATATATAAAGCTGAAGAGTTTGTTTGTTTGTTTGGTTGTACACGCTAATCTCAGGAATTACTGGTTCGAATTGAAAAATTCTTTTTGTGTTGGATAGTCCATTTATCGACGAAGGCTATAGATATAAGATATAGAGAACGCGGACGAAGTCGCGGGCACCAGCTAGTTTCAGGTATAAAACGGTTGTTGTAATATTAATGAGATTCTTTTTTTAAACGTTATCACATTGCCACTAACTACACGAGTATTATTATTCTTATATTCATTTTTCGCTGTTGCACATTTGATTACACCCACGCTATCCGTCATGTGGTAAGATGTTTTAAAATTTGTTTATGATCACTGTTCCAGGCGTAGCATTGCTAATTTATGGAAATGTATTTTACTCAACACTTAAATGGCATTTCAACAGTATCAAATACAATATGACCATTTCATATATGATAATATGTTAACGCTAGACGTTGATTAGGTACATGATTTCAGAAATTTAAATAAACAACATTATATTTTGTATTGAATACAATAATACCTTGGTAGAATTTACTTTGCAATAAATAAAATACATATGTATATTAATCGTTTTATTAAATGTCGGCAAACCGGCAAGGGCTGACGGTTCATATTATGATGGTAGGCAACTGCGGTGCCGTCGCGTCGTCGCCACCTATTAACTTATTATTATAAGCAAAGCCTTCGGGCTTTCAAGTGCGCTGCCAGGGGAATGGGTTACTTCTTTCCTCGCACAGCGAAACACACACAATATAAGGTATTGTTGTGTCACGGTGGTTTTCTATGAGAGGAGCTAGACGTGTGCTGCCCAGCTTATGACTGTGGAACGCAGTATATTCTGCCACTACCATGTACCATATCTACCAAATTCATAATTTAAGATAACTAATTACTTATCTAATTTATAGACCGTCAACGATAAAAGAAATAAAATAGATAATTAATGACGCATTGAAAAAATATGCAATAACTGCATTTAAAATGATAATGTTGCAAAATTATGCTATCGATAAACGTCAAAGCGTGTTTTTATTTCGAAAGTTTACATTTAATTATGTTACAAAATAAAATGAATTGAAAACTAAAAACAACTCGCTTCACTCGGCCTTGATACAAATTCTTGATGTCGCTACTACAGCTTGTACAATTCATCTCTATTTTTCTTATTTATGTAAAATTTTTAACTGATTTTTTTTAACGTAATTTTAATGCTTTTAGAGACTGGGCCGCTCGTCTGACAGCAAATTAAATCGTGCATAGACTTTAATCCTATGCTCTTTTTATTATCCTTAGATATTATAAAAAACAAAGTCCTCCGCCGCGCCTGTCTGTCTGTTCGCGATAAACTTAAAAACTACTTCACCGGTTTTCATGCTGTTTTCACCAATGGATAGAATGGTTCTCGAGGAAGGTTTTATTATATAATTTACAAAGTTACGCGGGCGAAGTCGCGGGCAGCAGCTAGTTTACTATATATGTAGAAGCACAAGTGACTGACAATGAATACTGACAATCTTTCAAACGAATGACCCTGCTAAGACTTACTTTTTAACATACATAAGTAATTTGTAAAATGAAAAACAAAATAAGGGATCGTGTACACGTTTATTTCTTTTTAGTCCATTTTTCTATATTTAGTCTTATTTTTAATTATATTTTTTCTTTATTGTAATACAATTCCCCACAATACCTACAAATACCTACATACAGTTTGGCTTGTACAAGTCACTGTTGCTGGTATCTAATAATGTTTTATACCCATATAATATATAATACAAATACCGTTTGATCTACCCATATACTGTGATGGAAATTATCCCCCGCGGACGTGTTGCCGACTGATGCAACTAACGGAATATTCGCGTTGGATGGAATGGAATGGAATGGGCTCTACGGTTCAGGAAAGCACGTGGACTCTGAAGATGTATTAACTGTACCTTAGCTGTTGGTGTTGTTTGATAAGTGCAGTAAGGGGAACAGCGGTTCTCTTGTTTACTTGCAAGGAGACAATAAAGTAGATGATTGTATATTTTTCTATATCTACTGTAACAGTTTTAGCTTTTTTTAGATTTAAATGAAGGGAATAGTCAGGTGCATCTTAAAATATTAATCTGAAAAAGATCATACTTGTTTATTTCTCAAGAAAATTTCTTCAAATTCAAATTTCAATGAGAAGACTTCAAAGTCAAAATCACGACTCGAGATTTGGATAGCAGATTTGTATTTTACTCGAAAGTAACAATTGTTGCAATTAACATAAAACAACAATAATTTAATATGTGTTTCAGGTCCCGCTATTTTAAAGGGCAAAATAAACGTTGCGTTTTATAATGTGTCGAGTGGATATCTGGAGAAATTTATTGCAACATTAAAATTAAGATTAATTTTGTTTTGCCTTATTACTGTGGGACAACGGCTAACCGAGCGATGATATATCGAATGTGTCTAGTATAGGCTTGAAGGCTAATTTTTATTACTCTGGTCTCGTTAAGACAAAGTGGAATGCATCAAATTGTTCTCAGTCTTGTTGTAAAATTGAATTTAAAACATCGGTGACAAGACCACTGCTATTTTTGTTCGGCATATGCCACGTATTTTCTATGTTGACACGATATCGAGATCTTAGCGTATGCGAAATCTGAATAAACCGTACAGTTTTAACTGCGAGGAAAAAAAATCACTATCGTAGGCAAGCCAACTTGACGGTCAATTTGGTTCTGTCCACCGTTGCCTAAAAAGACAAGACGCCAGGCAAGTTCACTGTGAATAGGAGGCTGTTTGAGTAGTCGTATTATGTGTGTAGAATACTAGCGAGCCGCCCCCGACTTCTAACGGGTTTATAGTAGTCGTCTCGCACAATTTTGTTTCGTAACCGAGATGAAATATTTAAAAAGACTTTATAACGTATACTTAAGTTTTAAAATTTTCCAAAATGTATCTTTATAGATTTAGTATTATAGTTTTGATTGTGCGTTGATATAGTCAGTCAGGACAAACAATTTTATAAGTATAGATAAATAAGACTGAGGGCCTCTTTCACAAACTACATGTAAAGTGTTGATTAGTTACTTTTAGAAATCATTTTCTGTTAAATTGAATCATGCACTCGGTTTACTGCATCATTCGATAGCCGATTTTTTTTTAAATTATTTTCTATTTAATATTTGTGACGTTTACCGTACAAACAAAGGTATATCAGCTCCATTATTCCCGGTTAACGGTGACTTTAAATGACAGTTTGGCCTACTTGCCGTTTGTGAAACAGGCGCTAAGCTGACTAAAGCGCAACGCAGACATCGGACTATTCGTCTGTCCCAATATAAAGAATTAGATTGTTTTATTTTTTTTTATTTTATTCGTAGAAAATAAAACGAATGCTACCGTCTGTTCTGTCTGCCGATGGGTGCGTGCGTTAATAGTATAGAAAATTTTATTATTGCGCATGAAATGATCGTTGTTTGCGAGGTCCTTTAAAGAAAGGTTGGATCACTGCATTATTTTCAAGTTCAAGTTTCTAACTGCACTTTTGTGTTGTTGCTGGTTAAAAGTATAAACACTTACACATTTCAAAGTTAAAAGCCATCTAATTTTATGCTTATCTTATCAATAGTCCATAGAAGGACGCGTGAGGATACCTAAGATGCCTCGCGCCCAATTAATAAGAGTCACTATCGTGTAGTTTTATTGAGAGTGTGCTATCGACTGTTAGATAAATAGCCATAGTAAGAATGTCATGCGTACACGCAGAATTCCATGTTAGCGAGGCATGCGCGACCATTGCGGTAAGGCCGCGTGCTCAATGGAATAGCCAACGGGATTGAATTAATGATCTCACGTTCAGAAATAAACTATTCGGCAGTTAAATAATAGAAAATCGATAAAGTCGATGAAATTGAAACGATTAGAAACAGAATAACTCTATTTATAAGAATTATAGCAATTATAGAAGTTATGGGAATTAACCTTTACTGAATTCAAAAATTGTTATATATTATGTAGCTCAATAACTAATAAATTAACTTTTCCAAAAAAAAAAGTACGATCGGAGTATGCCACATAAGTGTACTTAGTAGAAAAAAACTGTTCTTTTAATAAGTATTGTATTGTACTCGTTTATGAGCTTATTAGAAAGTTTTTAGGTTTTAAATTAGACTAATATATATTTTTTATTTTATTCCACAAAATATAGCTTACCTACTTGCAGAAAGATATGTGTTGAAATGTGTGAGGTCTTAACGCCATAAAAGAACGTGTATGGGTTTCAAATGATAAATATCATTGTCTCACAAAACTAATTTTTAATTAAAACAAGATACTTTTAAATAAAGAGGAATTTTAAGACTTTTGGACTAATTTGAATGCATATTGAAATTTATTATTTGTTTACTAAAAATATAACATCAAGTAAAAAAATTTGATATGAAGACAAGCCAATTCACATTTTTTTTTTGTAACAGTCCAAAGTTAAGGTGACTTTGCACTGTCATGTGGTTGAGTAGCTTTTAACAACATTTAAGTATTTCAAGCGTTAGACGATTTCCAATCTTCGCAATATAATTAAGTCCACGATCACGAACGACCGTCTGTAAATCTTAAAATGTCTGCGTAAAGAAATATATATATGCCGTGTCGAATACAAGATTTCTGGGTCAGACTCTTAGCAGCATTTCAAATCTATAAGCACCAATTTAGTGAATCCATTTTAACACATCGCATCAAAAATGATGTTATAGAGGCAATTCAAAAACCGTAAACCCCCTTTTAATTCTGTTCTTTTTTTTTTGTTTTTTAAGTGTGCTCTTAACACCTACACATGGAAGAGGACTGTGTTGAGCTTCGTCTTCTTAAGGTGTCACGTCACACGGGTTACTAATTCTGAACTATTCTCTGACCTTTCACTATTCTCTGAAAGGGTTTACCTTTCATCACTATCAGTACATTTAGCCTCTCTTGAAATTTCCAAAAAAAACTGTAGCTTGCTTTCATTCACACTCCCTAAACTTTATTTTTATTTTTTATTGTCCTTATAGTTCTTGAACAGGCATATAAATTTCTAGACGCTATTGCAAATTGTTATAGCTCACACTAATTCTAAATAAGGGACGATGAAGTCGTCAATATACGGAAAGTTTGAGACGGTCTTACAGCCTAATCTTGGCTACACAACATAATTGTTGCTTATACTCGTGTATAATATTAAAGCATTTTCACAACTCGCTGTCACGGACGATTTCATAAGCTGAAACCCAACACAATGAATCCAATAGGTGGTTTACCAACATAAATCAACAATTCCGATTATCCACGGCGATAATATTTATTATTAAACTATACAATTTTTTTGTTTTGGATGCTTGATTCTGACAATAATCTTATCATCGACCTTCGCCTATATTTTTAACAAAAATGTGTAGAATTGCTCATACCTTTCCAAATTTAGTTATATGGAACTAACTTTATTTAGGATTGTCCGGTGGCGTAATAAATTGAGCTTTGTGATTGAACTGATAGATAATTTGATGTAGATACATACAATACTATAATGAGGTTTTGGAGTAAGTTATTTTATAATTTTTTTGCCAGAATTGCTAAGTATATAATTGTCATTTTCACAATTTAATATGAGAACACAGCTGAATTTTTTATCACACACAAATGACGTACTACATTTGATGATCAAAAATATTTGAAACAATTGTAATGTCGTGTTTTTTGTCGTTTATTAATTTTGAATGTTTAATCTTTTACATTAAGATCACTGCTGTCCATGTCCCACAAAATGTTATATTTATTTATTTGTATACTTGATATATTTTTCTTATAGTTATGTTGGAAACAAGAACAACTTATTGTAGTCTCCAAAGCATACAACTTTCTATGCCTACAACGTTCAAGTCGTAGGAATTAACAAAGTGAAAAGAAAGGTATGCGGGACTGCCGTCTCACCGTCGTCGTAAATATTTAGCGAGATGCATAAAAAGTGCATCGTCGGCCTCACCACGTTGGATCCAAAGTATTTTTAGCTGGACCATAAATAGCTTATATGTGTGTGCCGTTCCTTGTGCTTTTTGTATAATTGTGCCTTTTAAAATATCATGTTTTTTTATGAATTATAGTTTAAAACAAATAAACCATTACCAAAACAACCTTGAATTCTGGCTAAGCTAGCCAGGGCACACCTCACTCGTATCTATAGCCCACAACACCATACATATAGATAAACTGAGCTATTTATATTGTATTTCTCTAGTAAAAGCGTCCTTTCTTTCTCTCGTAGAAATGTGTATTTTTCTTATTGTAAAGTAGACAGTGTCTTTCACTTACCTACTTTTGGAGAAACAAGATTTCCTCTGGTATTATTTTTTTCTTGAAAAGTTCTCAGTGTATTTTTTTTATGAACGAGTGTTCAGCTAATTTACTATTGTGTCTGTTTTTCAAATCATGCAAATGAACATCCTTTTTGATGCTGTTGAAATAGAAAAAAATCATGTTTATTTTATTTTATTTTTATTTTCCCCTCAACATCTTTAGAAGTCAGTTTTGGTTCTCTGTATACTCGTATATAGCCTAAAGATTGCTTCTTTTTGCTGTATTAGAATATGTTGTAAAATCAGCGTATCGTTTCATTTCTTCAATAAATATAACATAAAATGTAACTGCGGAAGACGTTTCTCCGCCATTAATAACATAGGAAATGGTAAGTAATTAATTAATCAGTGTTGCAACATATACGTCGGATGCATTGATAGATATGTTGTATTTTAAATTCTTCTGTAATAAATATCGTTCGTTTCACCACAACCCGTTTATTTGCAGTTACTGATCTGAATATGTAGAGAGCACGTAAATATTGGTTTTCTACACTAAAGTAATTTATCTAGGTCCTGGGACATGTAAATTGTAAATATATAACGACAAGCCGTAATATTAACTAAAGCCTGATCTACGTTTTGACTTTTATCCCCTGAAGTTGTGGTAAAATTATATCTGTTTTAACACCTATTTAATTTTTCGTTCTTTACCTAGAAATATCTAGAAATTTTTCTCGAGATTTGATCCAATGAATCTGGTACCTATGACTAAAGAATCTTTAGTTTTTTAAAAAATTGCTTATGCTATAGGCGACGGTAGCCACCTACCATCAAGTGGACTGTCAGCCTGTTTGCCGATTTTACAATAAGAATACATTAAAAAAATAACTTGCTTTCAACTCGTGAAATGTTGCGTTGTGCGGTGAAACTCTAAAGAGTTTATGTTTACACCAATGTTAATTTAAAATGTAAACATTACTGTATTAATAAATAGATAAATAAAAAAATAAAAAAATCAACTATTTGTTAACTCCGTTAAATTCTTCTAAACAACCAAACTGATTAAAAAGGTTTTCAATAATAGCAAGGTGGCAAGGTTTGTGTACAAGATTTGCAGAAAAAAATTTGCATGCATGCGAAACCGGAGGCGGGCAACTTGTAAGTCATAATAACACAACACGTGTGTGAGTACAATGCGTGAGTACCTACTAGATTAGATTTGTTGCTCTCCCGCCCACGGTTCATTTTGTTTCGCAACTTCCCTTTTACTCGATACCAATATGTTTCTCGCAACGACAATCATTGGCGACGATGGCATAGTAACGTCTTTCATACTTATTTATTAGAGTTGAACATTTGTATCTGATTACAATAATAACAGACGGTTTCCGTGATATTAAGTAATTTACGTGTGCCTCTCAATGTTTTGGAGCCATTTAATTTCCATAATAGCTTTACAAATAAACTATAAGTAATATAATAAGAAATGTCGATGACTGAAATGAGTATCATTGTGTTGTTGACATGTTTGAATAATAAACAACGTGAAGGAAGTTATTTGTTGATATTTAGACAAGCGAATTGTATGAGAATTGTGTTAACGTTACATACGTTAACACAATTCTCATACAATTCGCTTAAGGAGATACGATTATTAGATATTATTTCGATGGTCTTAGTACGTAAATTGATTTTTGACGTTTCTAATATGAAAAAAAAATTCAACTGCTTGGTAATCAACCAAAACGCCGTTGTCAGAAAATAATTTAAAAAATTCAACAAGTCCTCAGATAAATCTTGTTCCGCTCAAAGGACATTAATCTTTTCTCATCCTGCCAAGCCCAGCTGTTGAACTACTCCCTGAATTAATTAATATTTTTTTATCGCTAAAAATACTTGCGGCCACACTTCGCATTTTTTGAATGCCAGTGTTTAATAAGTGGTTTAGCATTATTCATTATTAAGGGTTAACAAATAGCAAGTTAAACATACACGCGTCTCAATATTACTTTTAAAAAGATCCTTGCAATAAATTTTAGTATTCATCTATTAGTATTCTTTACATAATCAATGGAAAATAAAAGTTTTCATCAATATGTTATTTTTTTATTATTATGCGTGACAAATAAATAAAATAATATTTCTGTAAAATTTAACAAATTATATTTTTATTTCATGGATTGCAGAAAATTCCAATAAACATTAAAAAAATGGAGATAATAAAACTATTTACATTGTATGCCAAATTAAAAAAGTCTTAAATCGGGAATTACGCAAACGAAATTTTTATCGTGATGATGTTACGAAATGGTGAAGTAAATGGTCTGCCCCTAGCGTTGCGGAAGTCTGTGAGAAAATTTGTAAACAGATAGATAGGTATGCAAAAGATGCATTACCACGCACCACCATCTGAATCCCAGAAAGCGTGTTGAATATTTATCACACGCTCCAAATAACTAGCAAATTTTAATCGACCTCGTACTAGATTTCTATCCCCGCAGATTCACTAGCGTTTAAGAAAACCAAGCTTATCCGAGAAGCCGAGACTTTTGGAATACCAGAACTAAACTCCATAAGCTCACGAAACTCATAACGCATCTCAGGTCAACGTTATTGATAACCCTTCTGTCGGTTTCTTATAATATCATTACATATTTTGAAAAACGCAGTGTTCAACTAATAGAAAAAAAAATGCCAGTCAAAAAATGACCGAGATTACTATTTTTCAACGTAAACCATAATGTCGTTCACCGCGCGTGCTTAATCTAAATAAAAGATCCTTCGCTGCTTTGAGGAGATGTACTTGTATGCTATGCTGAACGTGTCTCTAAATTACAAGAAGATGCGAACCTTTTAAAACCGGTTGTTACGGGGGTTAACTTTTATATTTTTAACATATTAAGTATATTTTCAATTCAAATATGTATAATTTGTATGTATATATATTTTTGTTATGGCCTTATGCCGCTTTCTTAATATATACGAGTATGTGTGTATATAAAATGTATTTCCTTGCGTGAAACTTCTTTATATACATTTACTGCAGAAAATAATGCATTTTATATACATGTTATATACATTTTATTACATTTATTTAATCTTGCAGTGATAAATAAATCAGTTGATAGATAAGATAGCTTCATTGTCTGACTGAGTATAGTTACTTATAAACCTTAGGTACGTAGATACAGATTATAATTGATTATTTTCTAGCATTTTTTGTTGTTTATTTTTTTATTTTATACAAAAAATACATATGAGTGTATTTTCGTCAATCAATATTTTAAGAAAGAAAACGACTAAACTAGAACCAATAAACAGCAATAAGGCTTTAAAATTGTAGTACCTCTTTTAGAAAAGAGCTAAAAAAATAGCTGTCTAATGATCTCATTTGTAAATTGTAAAGGAAAACATATTGTGATAGTGTTATCGTTTTGTCGATAACGCGAGAGTTATAAATAAAAGAAGCTGTGATAACCGGTGGCGTACGAAAACAATGGACAGCGAGGCGACATTGCCGCTGTGTCGCCCGACACCGCCATCGTATAAATAAATCATATTCAATGTTTGTCACGATTGCAATGTTTAGAACCAGATCGTGCCTGCTGGCGTCACAACACGAATTATAATTTTTAATACACAAGCGAAAAGTCGGTGAATATTTTATGCGTCCTATAGGATAAAGGGGAAGTTGGAAATGTTTCAATTGACATTCTTACATCGTATTTATTACAAATTGAAGAAGAATTTAAGAATGAAAATTCACGAGAAAACGAAGTTAAGTAAAATTAGTATTCAGTGACAGAGGTGGAAGCCTATATTCAAAATGATCCATAATCTTCGAATTATATTTTCTTATGTTGGATTCGAGTTAAATATCCTCAAAGTTTTTGTATAAAGCCGGCTAAATATTTACCATGTAACAATTTCAAATATTTCCGGATAATAAAATATATACAACAAGTTTGAAAGTAATCCAAACCCACCAAAGGTGGCTTTTCAAATTAGGATCGTAAATAGCAGACGGCTCGACCGTGCGAACGGGTAGATAGGATCTTTATTCGCCATATTCGGACGAGACATTACGGCTCTCGGTTTAGGGTCAATGCGGACCCTTAGACCAGTCGTACACGGCCAGGGTTAACCCGGTTTAATCGGGATATTTATTATAAATATATCTTCGTTTATATATTAATTTTTAATGTAATTGTGACAAGTGTCGGCAGCAGTTGTCTATTAACAAAAGCTACAAGTTCTTTGCCAACTTCAGTACTTAGGGTCCATTAAGTATAATGGTATCAGACTCATTCTCTGAAACATAACAGCATACCTTCTGATATTTCACGGTGGTATTCTATAAGGGGGAGGATACTG
Source organism: Synanthedon formicaeformis (assembly GCA_945859745.1). Classification (NCBI taxonomy): domain Eukaryota; kingdom Metazoa; phylum Arthropoda; class Insecta; order Lepidoptera; family Sesiidae; genus Synanthedon; species Synanthedon formicaeformis. The sequence continues at coordinate 10,973,812 of OX243959.1, read as the reverse complement.
CCCCCAAAGGGCTGTGTCAAATACTGAAATTTGTGAAAATAATACTTGTAGAAAATTAATGATATTTTAAAGGTGTCATTTTGTTTTTAAATGTAGTGTTACCATGGAAATATGTATATAATAGTCTTTCGAAAAAATAAACACCAAGGAACCGGACTGGATTACTATTGCTGTCTTTGCTGAATGCGACGAATTTGAGTATAGTTGTAAATTTGAGTATAAATTTTCATATTAAAGTTTAACACGACAGTTGTTTGTTGTCTTACGTGCATAAATACCCAGCATCTTACTATTTGTTTCCGAAGAAGTACTTCTTCAGAAACAGCGCGGTTTGAAATCTGGATATGCACGACTCGTCCTACACTTTGATATGCTTGAATTTAAAGCGAATCCCTATTATGGAAATTTCTATTCGCTCGTGATTTGGGTGTTGAAGGCAAGCAGATGTGTTTAGAATGTTCTGCAAAGCTAACGAGCTCTTCAATGGTTGCTATCTATTTACAGTTCTGTTTATATGTAAAGGTCGGTCAGACAGGCTCACGGTCCACTCGACCTGAGGTGGCTACTGTCGCCTATTAACACAAACAACACTTACAGATGCTCTTAATGTGCACTGTCGTCCTTGATAGTAGTAAGGATAGAGGTTTAGGAAAGGTTAGTTATTTCACGGTGGTTTTCGTTTATTGATTTGTTGGTTATTATTTATTTAACATTTGTCACATTATGTGTGTGTGTTGATTTAGATTTTTAGAAATATTTATTTTAAAAAAAACGCAACTATATTCATCTTTGTGTATTTTTTTTTTCATATGACAATTACTTATTCTACGTCGCGATAGATATTTTACACGCTTCCCTTGTTTTTCATCGCGGAACTAACTAGACGACAATAAGAATAAGGAAATAAGATCGTTCACTACCTACATTACGACCTCCGATCGCAATGCGTCTATTGCACTTGAACAAAATGCAGTTGCAACCGTGTTGGAAACTGTCCAGATATCCAATACCGAGATTTATATCGAATTGATAAAAATACGCATTGTGTCTGCCAACAAGATTACCTTATAAAAATTTATATGGAAAAACATCCAAGATAATAACAAAGACAATTAATTCTCCATATCCTTGATGAACCGTTAGTCACATTGTTGTGGCTCAGGCAGGATACAATGAGATCTTAAACCGTAAAAGGTTCTGTTTTTAATGGAAAATTTGGTTGTATCTTGGTAGTTAATCATATGATACAGGACAGGTGTAGTATTGTGCATTTTAAGCGGCTATTGTGCATGTTAATCCAATAAATCAATGCTACATCTTACGGCGCAGTAGCACGAGATTAATAAATTGGACCAGTAGTTTAATAGACAACAATTTGAGTAAATATATTATTATTTTGAAGTAACTAGTGGCAATAAGGCATGCTTCGTTTCGATTTCATTTGGGAATTTTACCTGTCTCGCGGCAGTAACCACCCCTTTACTGAAGACCACCACGAAATAACAGTACATGTGTGTTGTTGTGATTCGGGTAAGTGAGAACCTAAGGGGTGCCAGAGCCCATTGCCTAATCCTAGGGGATCCTCCTTAATCCTACTGTGGTCGGCAGCACTCTTGCAGAACCTGTGACGTTGCTTGTGTTATAGGCGACGGTAATCACTTACCATCCATACCGTACCAGTTGACCGTCAGCCTGTATACTCTGTCTAGTCTACCCGTAAAAAAAGATTTCTCTAGTTGTTTTTGTTAATTTCTCTAGCTAGTTTATTAAACACAAATGCAACCGTTTTAATTCTGAAACGTTTACGTATTGCAACAGCAACAACATAACATAAGCATGGATCGATAACAATCGATCCATTATTTTTCCATGTGCCTAAATACTTTTTTAATATTATTTCTTTTTGAGAACTCAAAGATAAATATTTTATGACCAAAAAAATGTGTTCAAAACTTCAATGTGAGTTCTTCAACATTCAGCTGCGTGCAAGTAGTTTGAAAATAAATTTATACGAAGTTTACTATTGTAATTATTGATGTATGTATCTAATATTTTCTAATGAGACCCGGTTTAGTGATCTAGTGATGTTAGAGAATGCAACCAACGGTCCCGGAATCTGTTCCCATGACAGAAATACCCATTCGTTTCTATTTCTCATAACGTATTAACCGGAGTTTAATATGCATTGAGTTCACGTGATTTAAATAAATAAGCGCGAGGTTCATGTTAACTGGTAATTGTTAGAAAGATATTTTATGTATATTTTTTTTTAGTTAATTGGTTACATGTCTACTTTGTAAATTTTATCAGGACGTTCATGAGACATCTTGAAACGTAATTAAATTATTTGGCAAAATCCTTCACTGGGTATTTTAAAAGAATTTAGAACGTATCTACTTTATTTTATAATATTTAATATTTATAATATAATGTATAATATAAGTAAAAAAGGCTGATATTTATGCATAGTCTAAAATATGAAATAAATAATTATTATGATATTACAAAAGAGCCAATAAATACCTAGTTACAATGACTTGTCAAGATTATTTTAAAGTAGGTATAATACAATATATTAAAAGCCGTCAGAAAAAGGCGACGACACTAGCAATTTATTGTAATTAAGACCTTGTTATTAAATTTCTAACAAACGATCCGAATATCAATCATTAGATCACTACCGGTTTCGAGTATACTTAGTTTCGTCGTGTGTGCAAAATCAAATGCAACTAGGATTTCTAGCTAGTGCGACGTCATCATTCACGTCTCAAGATGGTTCGTGTCAAGTGACCGGTGTAGTGCACATTCCACAGGTGCTTACGGTTTTCGTAAACATTAAATAACTTTCAAGTGCAACTCTATTCACAGTTGCAAACATGTTAAACTAAATTGTCTGAGAGATTGAATGTTGGCAATACTGTAATGAAAAGATCAGATCGATCGTAGGTAGTCTCACCAACACAGTTTTTTAACAAGCAGAAAAACTGAAACTTTGTGTCTAGAGACAAGATCTCTTTAGACTGTTAAATTTGCTGAAATAGTGTGGCCTTTTATATAATTATATGTTTGGCATAAGTTTTTAATGTCGATTTCGAAATTCGTCGTACTATTAAAAGGTACTCGTTTTGTGTTTCATTTTTTACAAGTTAACAATTTTCTTACTGATTTTGATGTCATATAAAGAAATAAAGATTTCTGGTTTTTTTTTTTTGTTAAATTTATCTTCTAAGACAAAGGATAAAAAAAGATAGTAGAGTGTCACACATTGTTCCAGATTGAGAATTATTTATTTGGATAGGAAAAGGCCCACTTTAAAAATTTCTCACTTATTTAACTACGGGCGTAGCTAGTAGTTCTTTATAATTTTAGCTTTATATACAGAAAATACAACATTTTTTCAATCAGCCTGTATATGTTTAGGCGCAGTGTTCGTGGATCTGACTGTAGGCGTTAAGTACTGTTACAATAACATTCCGGGTGCGAAATGTTTGACTAAGTTATTAGCCCGGTTTTTCGGCCCAGTGTGAAGTTTTCGTATTTATGGCTTCGATAAATATTCATATTTATTTTCTGTACTTGATTTAAACATTCAACACGTATGGCTGTAAACTTAACTATCAACTGGAGATTAATTTCTTAATCAATATCAATATACTAATAATAAATCTGTAAGGGTTGGTCATGGAGTAAGTTACTTTGTTTTCAGAGATATCGTGTTTATAGGCTCTATACGAGTACATGATTTTTTAAATATTTTTTTGTTGTTCTTTTTGTTCTGTGTGTTCTTTTTCAACTCGGACGAAGTCGCGGGCACCAGCTAGTACATAATATTATAATGTAATTTCCATTTTTTCCAACAGTTGTTTGTCGTGTTTTTGACACAACAATACAAATTGCAGCTTACCGCGCCCTGCGACCCCAAGTTTGCCGATCCCTTTTCACGAAGGGAAAGTCAAAATTGACGGTCATTTGTAAACCCAAAGCTGATAGATAGCCAACATTTCTCGTACATCTTGGTTGCTTTTGGAAATCACTCTTTCAATTGTATTATATAATTTAAATTAAATCAATATACAGATTACGATTTTCTTTTTATTTTTATGCTTCCAGATGCTCAACTTCTCAAAAATTAACAGGAAAAGTTAAATTATTTTCTTAAGTGCTTTTACTTAAAATTAAAGTCACAAACCACAATATATAACTAACACATTATTTCCTTAACTCTCGGGGTGTCCTGGATAATTCTCAAAATTCTACAGGGCGTGAGATCTACCTAATAAAACCACATTTAAATAAATCAGCAGATTTTTCTTTTATCGGCAGCGCAAAAAATTCAACAAGAGTCATCTTTTAACAGACTACATGCATCCTTAATAAGAAAAACACACTTGAACTCTTGAAGAGGTAATCTATAAGTACTCTTAACAATTAATTAATTAATTGTGTTTTGTTATTAAAGACAATGCAAAGTAATATGTAAATTCAATTATAAAATACATTCAAGGCTTCCTCCACTTTATCATGTATCAACAATAATCTAATGATTCGTTTAAGATAAGACAATTAAAGTGTGCTGGCGAATGGTAACTTGCCTCTATTTAATTTGTTATCTTCATTGTTAGAACAAGCGAATTCTAAAACAAACGAACTAAGTAATAAAAGAAAGAGTATTTCAGATAAGATATATGTGTTATCAATTTTTATCTCCTTAAATTTTTCTTATTAAGCATTGTTTTTCTGTTCCACAAAATTGTCCAATTTTGTTACAAAAAAAATACACATGAAAACTGCATAAACCACATACATGTTTTCTTTAAAATCCTTCCTTAATATAACCCAGCAATGTCCTTATGTCCTTAGCACTGCAACACCGCGTGATGCTTTTAAGTTCTCAAAGTTCTTAGGATATCATCGAGGCTTATTGTTTCATACGGCAACCTCCATGCGACGATTGTTTTGACGTTTAAAGCTTTAATAGTCGACAGTCTAAGCCTTTCAAGTTTTTTGTTATTCTCCCTGCTTTTATAAATTCGAGTAGCGTTTGTAACCGTTCGCGTTCGGAGTGTTTTTGCAGATCTACATTAAAATCTTTGTATATTGCCTTTATATCTGTTTGAATTTTTCGACACATGTAATCCATAGTTTGTTCAATACATGGCGTATGAATTTTAAAAATGTGTATTCCATTTTTTCAGGTAACTCACAAGACGTCCGGAAAAGTAATGGTGCTCAAAATGAATCAGCAGAGGGCGAATCGTCCGAACATGCTCAGAGAAGTCCAGCTCATGAACAAATTAAAACATCCGAATATATTAGGGTAAGTTGTCTCCCATGTACATAACAATTTCCTTCGCACATAATAAATTAATATTAAGTTTTAACGATACAGGATCGAAAAATTTCTTTAATTAAGTCTGCTGCCAAAGTTCGGTTGAAGCGTGTTCACGAATATCAACAGCATCTTTCAGCCACAAATTTAAAAATAAGTAAAATTAAATTAAGAAAATATATACTTTATCATATTACATAATGTCTAGTTTTAAAATATGAATCATCTGGTATATCTGGTACATATTCAGAGACGATGTAAACAATGAATTTACAAGTAGTAAAATCGTAAATCGACATTCAAAATGTACGCTCGTGTTACATTAAAATGTCACTGATAATGTCTAAACATTATGGTCGGTCCGTTGTCGTCTCTCAAGTATGTCATCGTAACTTTTATAATGGTTTCATGAATCTGGTATATCATTTGTAAATGTCAGTCCAATATGGACTCCTATTATTTTTTCTTGTTTCATTTCTCCAATTGTGATTTGTAACTAGTAAAAATGTCATTGCAGATCCAGGCCTTCTGATTTTGATCTGCGGACTTAGTTTTCGAATTTGTTAAAACAAATAGAATAGTTTAACATTTCAATCTGTTCTACTCTTCTCGTTTTTTGTAATAAAAATAATTCCATCTGTAAAGTTCAGACGATAATGGCAAAATCTGACGTAGTTAAAATAGCCCTCATCAATCCTGATGACGATAACGAAATTTGATAACAATGATTTATCTTTTGTGTTATCTGACGGATAATAAAATCTTCAAGTTTCTGTTCTTGGCTCTACAGTGACGCAAATACAATTTTCATCCAAAATAACTAAGTAAATATTTATTTGGCATCGCACAAAGAGATGAATTAAATTTTACCGATTTACTCAGTGGCAATTGTTTTGTGGGCAAATATTTGAAAGGGTTCTGTTTACAGTTTTAAATGAAGAGTCCACACGTATACTTGTTTGGCTTTCTCGTGATTCACGATTTTATATTATATTTTAGTATTGTTTAACAAATTCCGTTTTTTTAATGTATTATTATCAACGTGTTCCTAAATATTCATCACTAAAACGAACTGGAAATTCAGTGGAAGGATTACGCTATAGATCATGTGAAATTTGATAATTTATGATACTTTAATGACGTTTAACATTATGAAGGTTCATGCCTTAAAAGCAGTGTAAATAATCAACTTAAATGATCTCATGTAAAAAATATGTGATATATTGAAAACAGACATGCATAAATAATTTCACATATGGTATTATTTGTGCATATTTGTGAGTTGACTAATAAGAATACTTTACCTTGTGGCTACAAAGAGTTTTGTTATGTCTACAAGTTGCACTTCGACTGTTTCAAATAAATCACTATTAGCTGTGGCCACAATTTTTTTACCGAGTATTTTTTAGCCTTTTTCGTATGAGATCGATTTGTTTTTCTTTTACATGCATTGTTTATTGTTGTCGCTAAATCTTAAAATTTATTGTATATTTTTTTTTAAATGTAATCGCATTGTAAGTCGTTTCACAGCGTAACACTTAAATCAAACGTATTCCACAATAAACATAATAACAATGCAAAAATTGTTTGCAAAATCGAGTTCTCAATCACGTAACACTGGTTTGTCTCCAACATCTCGAAGTTTATTTAGATTTGAAAAGTTGATTTATTCATAACTCCATTGGATTTGGTGGTTTGCGTAACTTTTGCGAAATGTCGAGGAAACAATGGTCCACTGTCCGTGCTTCCTCTTCGCTTATCTTCGGAAGTGAAACAATGAACTGTTGCTATTGTAAAGTGATATTTTGTTCTCATCTGAGGCCGCGGATGATTAATAACCGGATCTTTACGGTTCACAACGAATAATACTTGATTTTGAATTGATTCTTAATGCTTTTCTAATCCTATTATAGGTAAGACTTTTTCAATCTCTGAGCCAATCATAACCACCCCATACAGAAGACCAGTGTGTTGTGTTTCGGCGAGTAAGTAAGGAATTTTCAGAGCCTATTTTATCCATTTTAATTCCATAAGTAGCATCCCATAAGCCATAGGCGGTGGTAGACTTCTGCCATTAAAGTGGATTGTCTGTGAATGTAATATAAATCCATACAAAACAGTTTTATATTGACTGGGTAAATGTCTCATTACCCTATTAATATTATTAAATTCTAAAGTTTGTAAAGATGTATGGTACGTACACTTTCAAACAAAATCTATTGAAAGAATTTTGATGAAGAAATTTAGATAAAGGTTTATTATAATGTTCGCACTCAGATCTACAAAATACGTCAAGTCAGACTTGTGAAGATGCCTAGTTCGCTTAGGAACCAACACAAGCCTATCCAGTTTCCATCGAGACACGGAATTATCCGAGTGTTTCCCGCGCCACGGACATTACGTAAATGAATGCGCGTCAATTAACCTCGCAGCAGCTCGGATCTAAGCGGTTCGTGTCACGGCTTCCTAGGAAGGAGTGATGGCTTTCACCTGCACGATCCCCATGTGAACAAAACATTCGATAGTATCATTCGTGTTTAGGAAGTTGCTCATGTTCATTATATTGTCTTTTTCTATGATAGGCTTAATGTCGTTGACTCCTCAACTGTAAACTTGTTTTTAGCCGTATAAAAATATTACTAAATTTTTCATATTTTCTAAATGTGGTACTTGTTGTGTGGTTGTATTTTTAACCGACGACGGAATTGTAACAAATATATACATATGTATATTGTACGAGTATATGCAAAAATAGACATAAGTAGGTAAATCAAGCCAAACTAACACAATTTTTTAATCTAGTTCTTGTTTTTTAATCTGATATAAAGTTTAAACTTTGAAATAAGTTGAACAATCATTGTAGGTACATATAATTACGCTTAATGTTTAAGTTATTTCCAATGAGTTTGCAATTCAGTTAGTTTAATTTTTTTGTTGCGTTTAATTCACAGTTAACTGTAAACACGCCATAATATTATCGTTTATTGATATCAACTTGTAATTAAACATCTATTCTTCGTTCAACACGCCATTATAATTTTTTTTAATGTAAATTTTCATTGATCGCCAAAGAGAGAGAGAGCCTGACAGCTCGGGCCTTGACATCAAACCTGTGCCCTTTTCATACTAACCATTAATTAAATAATAAATTGTATTTATTGCATATTTATTGCAATGGTTTCGCTTTGAGATGGTGATTCCTACAATGCATTTACTTCAACTTTGATTTTTATTATGAAATAATCTTAAACTGACGTACGTTTTATTTATTATAGTTGTTATGTGGCAACTTTCAACTAAAATACAAGCAACACAAATTTAAAATTATATATGTAAAATAAGATGTTGGCTGCAGTTAAAAAATATAAATATAGGAAAGAAAAATAATAAGCAAACCCAAAAAAGGAATTTTTACTTTTCATAACACTGCTTGATACTTGACTGTCGCTACTGTGACTTTCAATATATTATTTCCCGAATTAAAAAAAATAGGGGCGTTTATAAACCGATAAAGGTATAAAATAATGAATTGTATTATATTAAAAGGTAACTATTTCAAACACTGTGATGTTACTTGTAGTCAAATGTAATAAGTGTAATAATGGAAATTGCATACAAGGTCTTTAATTGGGGTCATAGTTGGGGTAGATCACTTATCAGTCTCCCCTCGTTTATATTAATTAAAATTAATACACAATACAATTAAATACACAAAAAAATTCGAATAAATATAATTTCACTTGTGCGAAGAGAGCATTAAATGCATGGCATTGGTATCGTACCAGTACCATATTGGATTGCGTTTTTTTTTTTCTTTCTTAATTATTGTGTAATAATCAAGCCAATGGCACTTCGAAATAAAGAATTCGCTAATGAATTAATTTTTCGACTCGCCTGTTATCGCCTTTAAAAAAATACGCAATGATGATGCATTTTTTATGTTCATTTTCTTGATACTTTATGGTCTGCGTTTATTTTTAATAAGTTTCGAAACAATACTCATCACACTACCCATTCGTTGGTTAAGTAACTGATAAAAAAAATGTGTATAATTACTTAATTACAGAGTTTCAATACACTGAAATATTATGCCCAAAGATATATTCTCCTTTTATTCTATATCGTTCTGCATGGAATTTGTTCGTATTCGCTCATTTAGACTTTTTACTGCAATCGCCAACCCATTTATAAATATTATACATAATCTATACTGATAGTATAATGAAGTTTTGTTTCTTATTTTTTTTTATTGAACCCGCTCTATCTCTTATTCGAAAAGTTCTGTAAAAAAATACATTCGATAGCCCAATTCTCGAGGAAGGTAACAAGATTTAGTATCATAGCACTATACGAACCTTAACAGCCGAGAAAAAAGAAAGAAAGTCTTTACAGAACTCTAAGCGAACCAAGCATTATCCAATAAATTCTAAAATAGACTTTAAAAATACAATCATAGATCATAAAAGAGAAATTTTATACAAATGTTTATAATTTATAGGACCCTTTAATAAATTCCCTTTCAAATACAACCTATTATGAACCGTGCTGGCCTCCAGAGTGCTTTTGTTCCCACATAAACAGAAATCATTCGTTTGACATCAATTCATTTAGAATTGGTTTTGCGTTAGCGTACGCTTCAGTTCTTGTAGGGCTTGGACACTCGTGAGTCATATCATTGAATCACTCGACAATTGAAGAGCATAAATATGAGGTTTCTGTCGATGTTTTCTCATAGAATCAGTAGGTTTTCAGATCAATATATAATTGCAGGATATATGATTTTATGCATTTATTTAACAAACTCGATACCGATACGAAGCAGATTGTGACAATAATGATCACATACTCGTATTGAAATTAGGTCATAACAGTCTCGGTCAATGTTATTCTAAAATACCAACTGGCCTTTAAGCATTTGGAATCTAGAACGACTTCCTACTACTACCTGCTACTTAGCTATTTATTTATATGCATATGTAAATCGCGATAAACATTTTAAAGAGTCAATCCTCCGCACCCTCATTTCAAAATGCATCACACAACCCATCACTTGATTTGTTCTTCTAATTGCTTTTCTACATCTTTACGTACGGTGGCTTTTCAAGTTGGACCACTTTAGATTTTAACAGCAACGTTAATTGCTCCTTAAATGGAAATTCAAATGAGTTCCCGCTTCAAATGAAGATTACGACTCACTCACATATATTAGAATAATGAATGATTAATTAGACCCCGATAATGCGCCTTCAGTTGCGTAAGTCGCCCAAAGATAAATATATCAGAAATTAAAAATTGACTTCACAAATACGGGAAAATTGTTGTAATTTTCTGGTAAATATTTTCCATACGTAAAGCTAGGGTTCACAACAAAGAAAAATTGTTAACTTTTGTGTTGAAAAATTGTGTTGGTGGCAAAAGTTTTATAAAGCCTTTATTGTCTAGAATGTTTGGAATGGTCCTGTTGATTATGCATTGTTTATATTGGGTAAAAATACATGTATTGTATGAAATATTAATTTTATCAATTACTCTAGCTGCTGCACGCTGCCTCGTCCGCGTAACTTTATAAAAGCCTATGATAACGTAGCTGTCTATAGGTGAAAGAATTTTTAAAATTGGTCCAGTAGTTTTTGAGTCTATTCATTAATTAATATAATATAATATTAGTTATTAGACATATTCTATTTTCATCAAGTATATATTATGATGACTTGTAAAGGAAATATTCATCACTGCTGGTGAGTGTTAAAATGTTGGATCGCAAATTTCAGGTTCATGGGCGTTTGCGTGCACGAAGGTCAACTTCACGCTCTGACGGAATACATGGAGGGCGGTTCGCTGGATCAGCTGATCCTGGGGCGGCCCCCGGAGCCGATGCCTCAAGCGTTGAGGATCTCGCTCGCGGCCGACGTCGCCGATGGACTCAATTATTTGCACTCGCTCGGAGTGTTCCACAGGGACCTCACTACTAAGGTAAAATATATTTATCACTTTTATAATGGCTGATATTTTCATATTAATTACAACTGATGTTGGGGGCACCCCCCACAGTCCTGAAATACTAAGACGAAATTGTAAGAAAACCTGAAAGCTGTAGGTAGCGCCTAAACGAATTATAACTCAACGTAAATAGAACACTGCAATACAGAACTATAGCACCAGAACTAGTAGGATAAAATTTCTATTATTATTATTAAATATAATTATAATTTTGTGATTTCAGAATGTATTATTAAGGAAAAGAGGCGAAGGAAACTACACAGCCATCGTAGCAGATTTCGGTTTGGCCGCCAAAATACCTCAGCCGGTGTATGTATAATTATACCATAAAAATTATATAATAATATTCTTTTGTTCTCTAGCTTACAGTAACATATGTGAACTCAGTTCCAAATTCCGAAACGTTTACCTTACTTTGGAAAAACAAAAAATATTGACGCACAAGAAAATGTGACGCATTAGCCGATGTCACAGAGGTCAATCATTAATTGTAAATTCTTTTCTCTTCACGTATTCATAGAATAGTGTTAACTTATACTTAATTGAATGTGTGTTGGTGTTGAAACTTGAACAGTTATCACCTCGCAACATCGCCATACGCCTATTATCAGACGATCAGCATAGCTCGCAATTAAGTCGTCAAAATCGACTCATACTGTTTCATCATTGCTATGCGTTCAAGAGAACCGCGAAACACGCTCGATCGCGTGCAAGGCGCACTGTCCGTCGTCGTCGGGTTACTCCTCCCACAGATAACCATTTGTCACGAATAAATTCAATTGAAATCGCACTTTTTCTATAGCGGTTTTATACGTTTCAAAAGTGTAATTATAAACACGATTATTTAATGTCTGATCTCAACGTTTGAAAGTATTCATTGAAATTTTCAATTGGCCTTAGCGTGCCAAGGGAGGAGCTAATAAGTTTGGAGTAGTAGGATACCTTCTTACAAAATACCACCGCGAAATAACACCATGGGTACTTTAGTTTGGTGTCGTGTACGCAAACTCATGCATCATTGCATCCTACCTTGTGCAATTGTGTCCTAGGCGTACGTAGCCACTCACCATGAAATGTACAGTCAGTCTGCTCTGAAGCTTCTTAGTCCTCAAAAAAAGAAGTAATACAGTACAAGTAGTCACGGAATTATCTTAATACATAATTAGTATGCTGAAATTTCTAATAAATTGGAATATTTCTAAATTATTACAAAACACCTTACTTTTAAGTTTCTTAAAATAAAACAATAATTCAAATCTTGTTTACTAAATACCATTAAAAACGTCTCTGTAAAAACATAAAAGTATAATTTGCATTTGTATTCTTTTTGAACTAACAACACATTGGCCTTGTATTGTAAATATGGAAAAATATCTTAGATAAGTTGTTTTGATTTCCAGCAACGGCTACCGACTTCCGAGCGTTGGTTCGCCTTGGTGGATGTCACCGGAATGTCTCCACGGTAGATGGTATGACCATCGGTCAGATATATTCTCCTACGGCATCATTCTCTGTCAGCTAATCGCCAGGGTAAGTGAACTTTCAAATCCAAATTAATTAATTCAAGAAAACGTTCCTTATCTCAAGGAGTGTACATGTTCAGTCCTGCCCATACGCGCGATGTGCCTCAAAATGAAAATAGGCCTAGCAGTGAGCACATTTAGACTATAGACTTTAAAATTTCTCTACTGTACTGTATTTTTTAACTATAACTATTGTTATTATTACACAGGTCGATGCCGACCCAGACGTTTTGCCTCGGACTGACAACTTCGGTTTGAACTATATCGCATTTGTGGAACTCTGTGACGAGTCGACGGTACCGGATTTTCTCAGGCTCGCGTTCAATTGTTGCATCGTGAGTTTTTTTTTATTTTTCAATTTCTTTTATTTGATAATTGCCCGCTTCGGCCGCTTTGGAAATTATTTTTTTTAAAAAAATCAAATTCATATTCAAATCATTTATTAGATGTAAGTTTTTACAAAACATTTATCTTCGTCAAAGTTACAAACTACCACCGGTTCGGAAAGCCGTTTCTAGGGGGAATAACTCGGCAAGAAACCCCCTAGTTGCTCTTTTCATAAATCAATTTACAACATGTAACACGTAACAATACATATATATATATCAATCTAATAACACAATATTCAACTATATTCAACTCCAAGGACGTTCATCATTTATATAATCTAATATCCTATAATAACCTTTTTTGCACAGGGTTTTCTTAATATAAACTTTAAATTTATTCAGAGATAATTGTTGTATATTAGCAGGAAGTCTGTTGTAGAAGCGTACACATTGTCCCATAAAAGAGTTGCTAACCCTGTGGAGACGAGTTTTATTCAGTTGAAGCCTATGCTTGTTTCTAGTATTCAAACTATGAACATCACTATTTCTACTGAAAGTGCTAATATTTTTGTGAGCAAACAAAAGATTTTCAAAAATGTATTGTGAGGCTACAGTAAGTACATTTATTTCCTTAAACTTATCTTTTAGCGAGACCCTGGGACCGAGCTTGTAGATCTATTATCGTAAATCTATTTAGACTATATATTGTGCATTAGCAGACTATATATAGGATATTTATGTAGGATTTTGGCAACTACACAGAGAACATTTTTTTTGTGTTGTATAACAATAATGATAATTACCAAAATTGAATCTCTGAGATCGGTTATAAAAAAAAAAAATAGGTCGGGTACATCTGCTGTAGTATAAGAAGTTGTCTAGTGGTTGTTGTTTTGATGAATGTGAATTTGTTTCAAGTACGAGCCGAAGGCGCGGCCGCTATTCCCCGAGATAGTGAGCAAGCTCGCCGAGATCGACCTCGAGGACGTCTGGAACCACTCGGCCGCCCACGACAGGTGCGTTTCTTACTTCTATTCAGCACGAGTTCATATTGAGCACAAGTGACATTTGCACTTTTGCGTTCGCAGCGATGAGACGGAATCGGGCCCGCGCTCGTGCCCGGGGCTGTTCGGCTGGCGGCGCCCGCACAGGCTGCGCTCCGAGGGAGCAACGCCGCGACACCTGCACGATCCCCGTGAGTATCGTCCCGTTCGTGGATATAACACTGCGGTCTATAACGCCATCGGTCGCTTATATGCTGATATAAAAAGCAGTGCTTGTCGACTACTAACCGAGAGTGATGCCTACAGTGCAACACCGGCGCTCGCTGTCGGAGCTGGAGTGGGCGGCGGGTGTGGCGGGTGCGGGTGCAGCGGCCGGAGCGCCACACCGCTCGGCGTGGGCGCTGGGCGCGGCGGCGGCGCGGCCGGCGCGGCTGCTGCGGCTGGCGCACATTATGCTGCTGCGCGACACGCACGCCGCCCGCGCCTGCGGCACGCGCCCGCTGCACACCTTCCGCGGCGTCAAGAAGATCCTCGAGCCGCCGCACTCGCGCGCCGGAGGGTCAGTATTTCAATTCAACACTATTAGCGTATCGTGATTACAAGGACTCGATGAAAGACGTTTGCGCGTACGTTTATTGATAACCATCTAGTCTAAATTTTTTTTGAGAACCATTTATGAATCTGCTTTTTATACGGAATTCAGTTTCCGACCATTTACTCTTTTACACTTTCAAATAACATATCGTAACACTACATTATTTTTGAAATAATATGCTAAACCTAATTATACGTTTTTTCCTCTAGTTTAGAACTTCATAGTCTAGATCTAGACTCTGGATGATAAAAGCAGTAATGGATACGTGTAACGTGTTGTAGGTTCTCCTCGTGCGTGGAGCTGCCTTCGCCTCTCGTGCGACTCACCGAGAGCGAAGTGGGCGCCTCGGACGAGGAGCCGCGCTGCGCCTCCCTGCCCTCTTCGCCGGGACTATCGCGGCGCGGCAGCCTCGACCGCTGCGAGCCGCCGCCCCTCGCGCACCCCAGCCCGCAGCCCAAGCCCGACCCCTACCGCGACCACGCGCCCTACCCGCTGCCCATCCAGAAGAGCAACTCCAGCATCGAGCTGTCCGAGAACACGCTGCTGCGGGCCACCAAGCGCCGCGGCAGCTGCGAAAGCGGCATCTTCTCCGTCGCCAACGAGGACCTGTGCCCCCAGCACCCGGAGTGTTTCTACAACGCGATGTGCCCCTGCTCGCTCATGGGCTGCCACCGCTGCTGGTGGTGGCGACGCGACTGGCTCGAGTACTGCGCCGAGTCGCGCGACGTGTGCGCAGAGTGCCTGCTCGTGTACGAGCGGCTGTTCCACGCGCGCCCGCAGCGCCGCGCGCCCCTTGACGACTCCGCCCTCTCCACGGCCACCGTCAGCTCGTTGCGCAGCCTCGACGACCTGGAGGAGACCCCGCCGCGTCTCGACTCACCCTTCCTGTGCGGCCGCGCCTCGGACGCGGGCGAGTGCCACGTCCTTAGCCGCTGCTGCTGCGCGACCCGCGGCCGCTGCGCGGGGGCACGCTCGTGTAGCGTCTACACGGACAGCTCGGAGGACGTGGCGTCGCTAGCGTCACTCGCGGGCTCCGACAGCGTGTGCGACGAACGCGGCGGCCGCGCTCGCTCCGCTCAGATCGCCAAGATAGTGGAGTACTTCGAGCGCAAGGGAGGCAAGGAGTTCATCGTGGACGTGAAGCACCGCGCCTGCCCCGGGCCGCGGCCCGCGCGCCCTTCGCTCGCCCCTCTGGCGCTGGCGCACTCGCTCACCGTCTGCGATGGCGCCGTGCGCTCCAAGTTGCCTCTCTTCGATAGAAACAGATCGGGCATCTAAACGCTCCACAACGCTCGCTACGGAACTATGCCTCTTTTGCCATATTAACCCTTTCACGTTTAAAAGAGTATCATTAGTAAAGTAACCATTGCGTAGATAATCTTATTTTTTTGCCCCTGAAATACTATTCACGAAATAACGTAATTTACATAGAAAGATTTTTTTAATGTACAGATGGCTAATATTTAGTTCCTCAATTCTACGCTCCTCACTTACTCCAAAAGTACCCTTAAACAATCTCGTTGAAAATAATTATAGCAATGGCAAAGCGTTTATTTGAATCCGTAGAAAACAAAAAGATATCCGTAGCGACGAACCCGCGTTTCTATCGATACGGTTTGTGTCAAATTTACTATTACAGGTGGACTTCCATAATAACATAGTTTTATGTAGTATACATAGAAACTGATGTGGGGTGAATAAAGTGTATGACGTCATCAAACTTAACTATAAAGTGGAGGGCGATCAGCGAACGTCAAGTAGTTTCAAAAATTTATTTAACGACTGAATTTATAAATAAGCATTTTGTTAATTTCTTTAAGTGTTAATAGACGATGGTTGTAATACGAATGGGTTTTAGTTAAATATTTGTACATTAGTTAAAAAAAAACCTCTGAACCGTGGCCTATTTTTTATATATACCTAAGGGTTATTTTAGCCGGGTTAGGTTTAACAGAGACAGTTGAAATTAGACTAATTCTAATCATAAAGTCAAGTTTGTTTAAGGAAATAGACAAACATAGGATGCAATTGATAGAACATTCTTGCATATATTTAGCAATAAGAGTATCATTCTCGCAATAGTTGCAAAATGAACCTTATCTTATAACTTTGAAGGTCCATTTTGCTTTGCATAAATTGGTGCCAATTGAAGAGAATGCCATTGTTGTTATAATATTATGTATATAATATTATATTGTGTTGTATTATTTAAAATCTATAGTCAATTATTTCAAAACTATTGCGAAATGATGTGGGGGAGTAAATTTTAATTATTAAGGTCTATTTTACATTAACGACCGAATACAGTAAGGTCTATTTTTGAGTGCATTAAATACAAGTGAACGTCTTCAAGGAGAAGAGAAGCTGCAACGTAATTTGAACCTTATCGATTTCAGGTGTGCAAACGATTGTTTACTTAAAAACATTAACAACAAAAAAGGTCTTTTTTTTATATGTTGTAAATAATTTAGGCTAAAAAAACTTAATTATATTATAAATATATTATATTATGTATATTATATATTCTATACAGTATTAAAAAAATAATACTTGCCACGTGTTTAATAATGTAAATATATTTGATAGCGTTTAAACAAGTAACTTTTAGTTTAAAAAAAATCTTTAAATCAAAGCAAATTTTTTTTTTCTTTATAAATTAATTATATATATTCGTTTTTTATAAAATCTTAAACATTTTTCATAGAAGTCTTACTTTATTACGATAAATAATTAATATATTTTTTTCTTATATATATAATAATGCTTGATTTTTATTTAAAAATGTACGACCTAAAAAAATATTGTGGTCATTTAAAATTGATTCTCTAGTCTCCAAATATTTATTAAAAAAATCAATCCCTTATAAATATTATTATAGATATAATAATATCGACAATAAAGTCGTGTGGGTATAGTGCAAATTTCAAATTTTCAAAATTTACACACGTATCAAAGTTGCATTTTTTCTATGAAAAAAATCACCGAATATTTTTTTTTTTAAATATTAAGCCGTAAATAAATCGTCAGTTGGTTTAAAAAAACTAATAAATTTCTAAGTGTAAATAAAATTTCAAAATATTTATTGAGCAATTTTGAAAAAATGTCCACTCTGTCGCACAATTATTTATCCGTGTTGTCCCAATTTGCACTGACATTAGTTCGTGACGGTTGTATTCCAAGGTGACCATCACCCGACGGTCACAGACACATACCATCATCGGACGAACTGATGTCGAGGCAAAAGTCTAGAATAAATTACTTCAGTGCCAAAAAAATAAACACGAGAAAACTATTTAACATTTAATGGAGAGTGACCTCATTTAACGCAAAACAAAAGATATAAAATTTATATTTATTCGTGATTTTTTTTTTCTCTCTTCAAAACTTTTTTTTTGCCCTCTATATTTTAAAAAAAGCAATTAATTGTCCGTCCAAACAGAACCGTTTAAATTCTTCTATACAAATTTCTAGTAACGAAAATATGTTGTAGAGGCTTTCATTATAAATTGCGTCTAGATATATTTAAGACTGAAACAAAATGGCTGACTAGAATTTTTCGTTTACCCTCCCCCGGGGGCCTAAATTTATATTTTTCGTTCGAGTTTCAATGAATAAAAAAAAAACTCATTACAAATTAAAATGTAAAAAAAATATTTAACTTTTGTCCGCAGCAAAACAGTATTCTAGTTTTCATTAAACTAACATTTTATTTTAAGAGTTTTTTTTAAAGCGATAAAGATCGTATAAGAGAATATGTAGTAGTAAGTAAAGTAACGGTCATATGTACCTGTCTGTGAAGTGGCATTATAGCCTTTATTGCGCACGTGAGAAGATTGCTTTCACGTTGTCCCATAGTCAAACAAAAGGCTTTTTATTGAATCGTATATTTTGTTAGCACTCAGCTGCTTTCACAATATAGACTTTACGTCATTAAAATGACGAAGAGTTGTATTCGTCAAAATGATTTTTTTAAGCTTATTTTCAGAAATAATGTGTAACTTTTTAATGGTCCATTTTAAACATATTTATTTTCTCTTTCAATTTAAAAGTTTAACGCCATCGCTAATTAAATGAAGTGCATTGACAGGTCGTATGTTGCCATTTTTTTTTTAAAAACATTCACTTATTGAACTTTGATTTCAGTTCAGTGATATTGTTTAATTATTTTGTATTCTAAAAGCTTCCTAAAGGTCTAAAATTGTGTCTAAAGTGTGTTTGTTATCTAGTATCAGAGCTTTATAGTAATCAAAATGGCGAGAAATATAAGTTATTTTTATACTTGATATTATATGCGAGTAACATTATTTTAAAATCTGCCTAAAATTCTATCTGGTTTCGTTTTTGAGTTTCACAACTATTTGAGTTTGAAGGTTGGCAACATTATTTCGATAAGTGACATTTGGAACTGTCAGTTTACTCCGTTTTAATTAGTAATTTGGTACAGTGTTAATTTTAAAACTTTCAGTTAACGTATATAGCTTATATTCAGTTAACGATGTGAGCTTTTTTAATTAACTAAAACTAAAAAACACATATTTCTTGGGAATAAGCCTTGAAAAAGTTTACACGAGAAACCCTCAATAGTAAATAAATTTCTATTACTTACTTAATATTATTGAATTATTATTCGTTTATAATAGAAAGAAGATATAGCTATACAATGTTACATTTTACAAATGAAACGACATTATTTTTTTCAAAACCATGTTGTTTTGAACAGTTGTTAAATTGTTCTTTTGCAGCGTTTACTGATTTATTTACCCAAATGTTTTAATTTCTAGGCAGTTGTCAATAAATTGTAATTACGCCGCAACATATCACTGTTAACATGGTTAGACTATTTTTTTTAGGTATTTTGAGGAATAAAATGGTTGATAAGATTATAAATGAAGACGTGAGTGGATGAAAGTGATATGTCGCATAATTCCAATTTTGAATAAATCGAGGTTATAGTTTTACTTTTAATTTTTGTAATAAGTTGCCACGGAACTGATTTTTGTACTAAATTATGATGCAAAGTTGTGTAAACAACTTAAAATATTAATGGTATGATGGCAATTAAACACTTGTATTATTTAATTAAAAAAAAAGTGAACATAACACAGCTCCCTCTTCCATTAACTAAAGTAAACTTTTCTCCACTTTTTGCTTTTTAAAATTAATTGTATATGACACCATTTTCAACCTTCTACTTTTCAAAATATGTCTTAAATCGACGATCTTAAGGTCTGTAATCATTTGTATGGACATATTACCTTCATCACGCTTCGGCCGCCGACGAAAACAATGCTACGTAACCGGTTACGTGTGAAGGAATTTTCTTGCTACGAAACTTACGGTTTCGTTTCGTTTGGTTTCGTAGGTGATCGTACGAAACCAGTTTCTGACACATCTTTGCATTTGTGGGAAAGGGACAAAACACATTTTTGTATTTCGTTAACACAGGCATTGCTATTTGCTATTTCGTAGAAAGAAAAAATTCTTTGTACGTAACTGGTTTCGTAGCAAGAAAAACAATTCTTGTCACGTAACTGTTTACGTAGCGTTGGTTTCGTAGGCGGCCGAAGGACTTCATCGAAAAAATCCGAAAATGCTACATCACCTTCATCCACTCACGTCTTCAAATGTCTCAGACAGACGATAGGACTAATAGGTAATAAGTCCTATCGTTCGTATGCAATCCTCTTTAATTATAAGTTTTGTAAATACTTAATAAGTAAAGTTCCGAGTTTTTTTTTTTTTTGTAAGGCACTAACCATTAGATACGTTTTGTTGACGGTTGTGTACTTTATATTACATGGCCGACTTGGATTAAAAATGTAATTAGTTATAAGATGAGCCGCGATTGAGGCAGTTACAGAACATGTAAATCGAAGGTGGTATTAAATCTATTTTGTTTCAAATGTGTCTTTTTATTTCAAAGAACACCTCGTATCGAATTAGGTATCAATAGAGAATTTATGCATAATTTTTTAATATTTTTATCTGAATACAAGAATTTATTTAAATATTTCAATTTATTTTAATATTTTTTTTAAATATTTCAACTGGACACGACAGTAATGTAAAATTAAAATGTTTATTCACTAATGTGAATAAACATTTTAAGTGACACATTCACTTTGATAGAAAAAAAACTACGGCGTCATTTACTTAACCCTTTAGCCGCCAAAGTCGGATTTATCCGACAATTATTTTCTGGCCCATTTCGCCAGAGCCGGATACATACGACAAATTCCTCTACTTGTATAATGTTTCTTTTTAAATCATTGCTTTCTCTTAAAAAAAAGTACAAGTTCGCCTGTTTTATAGATACTACATATTTGTATACTCAAATCCCCTGCGTTTGCGCATATTTTCTTAATCCATGAATACGGTTTGGTCATCGATGTTTATGGATGGACCTTTTCCATAGCAAATTACACTGGCAAAACAATCCGCAAAATTACACGTGTACTTGAGTACATTGGTTTCATTTTGTTCGAAAGTAGCAACCAAAAGCATTAAATTACTATAGTAAACAACCGACTCTACTAATTTCGTTAAAATCAATCGGATTTTGCGAATCAGGGGCCCTAGACAAAGTGCATTCGAACGCGAAGGCATATGTCAATCCCATACATTTTTATTTAGCGAATCGAATCGAATGCACTTTGTCTAGGGCCCCTGCTCTGCCATAAATAGTCAGTTATTCCTATCCATCGATGTTACCTACCTAAGCTCTATCAGGTGATAGAGCTTAGCTGAGGAAATCCTTACTAATCGTTGAAAATATACTTATATAGTCTTTGTTACTAATATTATAAATGCGAAAGTAACTCTGTCTGTCTCTCGCGCTTTCACGCCAAAACTACTGAACCGATTTAAATGAAATTTGATACACAGGTAGTCTAGAGCCTGAGAAAGGACGTAGGCTACTTTTAATGCGAATAATGCGTCTAGGGCCCCAGATTGATTTGGAGGGAGTGATTTTTTTTTGTTTGAAAAGGCCCATACATAAACATCGATGGGTTTGGTACGATTAATTGAATCCATTGCATCTTCTGTTAACTGCATGAGACATAACACTTCAATACTTTGTACGGGTTACTGACTGAATATTATTATTTTACAATAAATAAAACTAAATTGTTAAAGTGGGTAAAAATTTAATGTAGGTACAATAATTTAAGTTAGTTTAATGAATGAGTTTCTTTTTGCAGTTACCATTTTTTAACACTTTCGTTGTTAAATTCGCACGGCGGTGGAGTTCTGTAACAAACATTATTAGTTAAATAACATTAAATGACTTCATTCTCACAGTTAATAAAAGCAGTATACAGATGAATCGATCATATTTTTTGTAAACTCAAAACTGTTCATATTCACTGTTCAGCGCCATCTGTACCCTATCTCCAGCTAAACAATTGTAGGTAGCTACAGTCGGGGTAAGAAAAGGTTCGTCACCTTAGTCGACATTTGCATGCACCAGTGCAATTATCAGACAGACATGCCAAAATTTCATTTCAAACGTCTGTCAGTTGCCTGCTTAGGGCCTCTTTCACAAACTACATGTAAAGTGTTGATTAGTTACTTTAAGAAATCATTTTCTGTTATATTGAATTATGCACTCGGTTTAATTTTCTATTTAATGTTTGGCACGTTTACCGTACAAACAAAGGTATATCAGCTCCATTATCCCCGGTTACCGGTGACTTTAAATGACAGGTTGGCCTACTTGACGTTTGAGAAACAAGCGCTTAGTGATTTAGTTTCAAAGGGTACTAACAGCCTACGACTTGATTAAAGGAATGAATTTGAAAACTGAAAAGGTTTTCGTACTCCGACTTTACATATTGTGTAAGTCCTAAGCATCGAAATCTTTGCAAGCATTTTATCTTCAATTAGCGATGATTACTTATTTATTGTTGCAATTATTGAACATTCTTAATTTTTTTTTATGGTTGATATTATTGTCCCCCCGATTATTTTACCAAGGCCAATGAAACTGAAAGGTTCAAAGTTTTTTACATGTAAGAAAGAAAGTCTTTTGTAACCGTTCCATTAAAAAAACTATGTACCTAAGACGAATTTTCTCGAAGGTAAGACCGGACAGATCGATTTCTAGACCTAAAAAACCCCTAATCCTAGATTTTCGTCAAAATCGTTAGAGCCGTTTGCGAGATCGTCGTGGCATTGAATTCCTCGTTTAGTATTATAAGATTAAAACATACCACACCACAATAATTATACCATGACCGATTCAACCGTGGTCAATAATCATTTTTTCAAATTATATTAAATAGTTCTTACTAGGTAGGTATACACCAATACTCACTTCTTTGGACATGGTTTTTTCCCTGTAAACTTATCTGATAAAGTTCTAAACAGGAATGTGACTAAGGCTGCGCACAAAGCCGATCCTCCTATGAAAGGTAGCCACGCTAAAACTCCCTTGAAACTTCCGCTTCCGCTGCCACTCCTCGCGTTGGCAGTGGAGGGGCAGCTTGGCTCCGTGCAACATACGTCCGCTTGCTCGCGGGCTCTCCTCTCTAGCTCCTCCGCACTGGCGATCCAAATCATTTACCACTATATACCTAGTTATATTAATATACACATACTAACTACATAATGACGACACGTTTGATCCAGTAGCTAGTCACCCTAGCTATTAACCAAACGGTCACGGGTTCGAATCTCACTAGGGGCAAATGTTTATGTATTAACATTTACCTTTGTACCTGAATCATGGATGTTAGTATTTATAAAATGTGTGTATTAAAAATAATCTATGTAGTATATCAACGGTCTATTTTGAAAATTCTTTCACCTTTAGAAACATTAGGCTATTTTTATAAAGTTACCCGGACGAAGCTAATAGAAGATATAGATATAACTAGTTGCTCTTACAGTGAAAGAATATGTAGGTCTTGTAGGTATACTTCTTTTAGACATGTATATAGGTATGTGAATCGGTACTCGACGATAAATGGTGTACATACCAGTCACACATGATTGATCCTCAAGAGTTTATTAGATTATATTTAAAAACAAATTTCGTTTATCGAGTTCAAATAGTTTTATAGGCATCCAGAAGCATCATTCAAAAAATTATTTGCGATTCTGAAAAAAAAATTACAAGATTCTCAGACTAGATAAGTATAGTATAAATAAAATATATATACTCATATAATAAATTAGGTATAACAAACATACTTTACAATCACATTTGAAACTGTTGGGGTTATAAGAATCGTGCTGCTGAATGTACTCGTAGGTGTGAGCTTTAGCCGGACGCCGACAGCCGGCGAAGAAGTACTTGTATACTAGTCCCAGGACACCAAGGCCCACCGCAACCCCAGCTACTATCGGGATCCAATCATCATTGTCTCTTCTTGAACTCATATCAAATATAATGGCCTGGTAGACCAATCTGTAATGAGCAATATAATCAAAATCAATCACAAATTTTATGTTATCTATCGGACATAATTTACCTATTTGTCAAAGTTCTATATTTTACCATTTTTTTTTATTAGAGATGGGTTTGCTCTTTGGCCAACAACCAGCTGTGTAGCAAGGATGAGGCCTATGATGGAGCGACCTCACCCAGAAGATGCCTATTAACTCCAACTTTGAAAAGATTAGGGTTATATGAGCTCGGAAATACAGGCGCCGGCAGGGAGTTCCAAACCTTGGCAGTGCGAATTACGAGTTTAAAGGATGTTTCAAAGCCATAAAAGTAATTCCAACACCTACCTAATAATCACTCTACGTTCAAAGCGCTTGGTCCGAAAAGGAGGGATTTCGACAAGATGAGGATGGTAACCAGCCGTACATCTGTATGTCCGATGGAAGTCTTTACCAAAATAACGAACAATGTGTGTTACCAGTTATGACATAATTTATGGAGCTGAAATGTCGTCTCGAGGATCTCTGGAGAGGGCTATGCTCGGGGTTAAATTGCAAGATCGAATCAGGAATAAGGAGATACAATGGAGATGCAAGCTTAGCTACTATTTTTGTGACTTACTTTGTGGACTTTTAAATCCAAACTATTGTCAGGGTATTTAGGCATAACTACTAGCGGTGGGCGTTATGTAGCACCAATCGTTTTCACAACGTTGTGGCTGAACGGCAACGCAAACGTTGTGGGAGATTTTGACAACGATCTATTTCTCAAAACGTCAAACTCTCCCGTGCACCAATCCGTCTACCGTTGTAGCAAACGGACTTCGTTTTCGGTTTGGAAAATTTACAACATAACGAACGGAACGCATGAAACAACCATCTCTTTCGCAACCACCGGTTAAGTATGATAAAAAGAGACGGTAATATCTAATCAGATACGATGTATTACGACCTTTGACATTGTTCGGTAGATGCGTTTGTACGATAGTTTACCTTATGCATATACTAATAAGATAAATTTCGATTATTTTCGATACTTTTTGTTGTTTTTTACCGAATTTCTTTCATCTTGTTTTGATGACTGTGAATGCAAATTTCAAGTACCTAATTAGTGACATATTTGCCTTGGTCTCGATAAGTCACGGCCGTTATTGTTTAGGTTCGTTAAGAATACTTGTGTGTGTACAAACCTAATTGATGTGAAAATTGTATAGTTCTTGTAAATTAGTGTATATATATAAGTATATTATCAGTCGTCATATTAAGCGCAATAAATCAATTTATATACTTAACAATGCCTAACAACGCGAAATTAACCACAACGAAAAACGGATCCAAAAACGAAAGACTGTTTTACAACAACATATTTATTTTGACGTTTGATTGAACGGTGGTTGCGAAATAGATCGTTGTTAAATAGACGGTTTGCACAACGTTGTGATAGCGCCGGTAACGTTTTGTTGTGTTATTCAGAAAACGCATAACGACACATGACTAATAACTACTATACTTAGACGTATTGAAAAAAAATCCAATTACACGTTCCTTATTATTTTTTCTATTTTTAGCGTTCTTGGCAACTCTACTCCCAGCATGCTGCAATCCTCCCCAATTAACATTTATCTTTTTAAAGCTATCGTTATTGTTCATTCTCTGAATGTGAAACGAAGTTAGCACAGCTATGAATTGTGACTCATTGACCCACATATTAGAGGATTTTTTTTTAATGTTTTTACACAATCAAATGTCAATGACAACTTTATCAATTGACCTGTTCGTCGTCACTAATGTAAAGCGGGACTTCCCCGCGTATCTTCGCTGTTGTTCAAATGGCTCTGTAGTGTAGTAGGTGGGTATGTAATATGTATGTATCACTCGTTAAATTATCTAAATGTCTGTCCTTGGAAAATAGATCGATGACCTCATAAAGCAACTTTTGTTTTATATCATTAACCAACAAGTCCAATGAACAATATGTTATAGCCCAAAGATTATATATTAGTATAGGTATTTATAGCCTATTAGAAATAAAAAACATTACTTAATATTATATTTTAACTGTTTTTCTTTCTATTCTTTCTTTTTCTATTTATTCCATTGACGACCTTGATTTTTAAATCAGGAATTTAAGGGTGGATACGCCTAGATATTTTTTTTCCTTTTCTACACGTACTTACCTATACCTACTCGTAAGAACATGATAGGCATTATATTCAATGGAGTTGTTTTTAATGTTATAATGTTATGTTATGTTTATGTTTAAACTTATAATGTTTTTGTTCATAAAAGACCAATATCAGATCTGTTATAACCTCGACACATACGAGTAAGTACCTAATTTCAATATCCTATGACGTTAAGTAATTTCACTGGAAAATGCAACCTGCTCGCTCAAAAACGTTATTAATTACAAAGATTTAAATCTTTGATTAATTATATGTTCATAATGTCTGCTCTAAAAGCAGATAAGATATGTACAGAATGCAAGGCGTTGATAACAACTAATCACACATAAGTTCCTAATTTATTTTATTTTATCCTGTTAAAACCATTGCATTGTTTTTTACCACAAAATGTATTTTTTTTTTTTTCAAATAATTATTACATATTTTATTTCTGTCTTGTATTGTCAGATTAGAGGAAAAATTATGTATAAAGTTTATTATTATTATTATTTATATCTCTACATACGTAAAAATTTCGTGTCACTTTGTTTGACGACAGACAGCTTTAAAAATGACAATACATACTTCCATACAACCTTTTATCTCCCCCTTTCAACACTTTACAACCCTTTTTTCGCATTAAAAGTAGTCTATGTCCATTCTTAGGCTCTAGACTACCTGTGTACCAAATTTTATTTAAATCGGTTCAGTAGTTTTGGCGTGAAAGGGCGACAGAGTTACTTTCGCATTTATAATATTATTAGTATAGTAAGGACTTCCTCAGCTAAGCTCTATCACCTGATAGAGCTTAGGTAGGTAACATCGATGGATAGGAATAACTGACTCTATTTATGGCAGAGCAGATGTTTAATAATAGTATTCAAGGACATCGAATTCCCAACATTATTTACATTATGGTCTAGTGGCTAGTAACCCTAGCTGTTAACCAAACGGTCGCGGGTTCGAATCCCGCTAGGGGCAAATGTTTTATGTGTTAACATTTTACCTTTGTACCTGAGTCATGGATGTTTTTTATGTATAATATGTATGTATTTACAAAAAAAAAAAGTAATCTATGTATTATATCAACTGTCTGGTATCCATAATACAAGCATTACTTGCTTACTTTGGAACTAGATGGTACTGTGTGGAATGTGTGAAGATATTTATTATTCGCCAAGAAAAAGTTTAGGAACAAAGAAATAATATGAAATTAATTACAGGAATTTGATGTTTGTTACAATTGACAGGAATTGATCTATTGTTTACAATAGATGTTTTACAGTACAGATATAATCAGATGTACAAATATGGAGGCCAGCTACGTCGCATTTCTTGCCGAGTACCTACAGTCAATGCAATTATATTAAAATTAATTTAAAATAGTCTCGATAATAGATAAATTACCATTATTATAGGTAACTCTAAAACACGTGCGATTTATTTTATTAATCAATTCAAATACATCTATTGAAAACAAAACAAACCCTTCCTGAGTTTATTAATAACCAAGGCAGATGCGTTGAGACTAGGAGTGTATGTATGGAATTTTGAAAATAGTGAAATAATATTTCTTACAGATTTGGCTCCCGAGATTACCCTCCTCCACATAATTATTTATAAACAAAATTCATAAGTAGATTACTTTATTAACTGACTACCTGCTGATTACAAGAAAAACTTACTCAGGAGCTCCCGTGACCAGACGGATCAGACATATCACAGCGGAAACCTTTCAATTTTGTTTCAATTTAAAATTTACTAGATTTGTTATGTCAATAATGGAAACAATAATTTCACTTATATTCTATTGTCATAGTTAATACGGAAATTTTAAGTACAATATTGATATTACTGAAGAAAACATTGTTGGTAATGACGTAACCATGACATTCTCAGTAGAAGAACACACACGCTGGACATATTTTAGGTAATATCTTTCACATATATTCTATATGGAGAGTTGTCGACCTATTTGGTTTACACTGCAAACTTTTCACAGAATAGTTAGCACCTAGGTCAAACATGTAAAAGTACTATTTTACTAAACTATAACATCACCATCGATGTTTACCAATAATTGTCTAAATGTAGACGGTAATAAGTATTGTACAGTACAGCTGCCTGGAATCGTCGGAATATCTCTCACTAAAAGAAATATTGGGAATTCCCCGTTGTATCTCCATTAATTAAAAATGTGTCAATAATATTGATAAATTTAATAATAAATACGGTTATGGATAATACTATTAGTGATTATAATTATCGATATTAACCCTTTTTGTGTGATGAGCACAGTTATAAGTACCTAATTTGATATGCTTTCTTAAAATTACTTATATATCTCGTTTTATTAGGTGCCAAAATAAATAAATAACACACCAAAATGAAACTACTCATTACATTATATTGATTTATTAAGTATTTACACAAAATTGAACATATTTATGTCATTGATTTGCGTTTTGGATCAATTTACTCACTGTCGCTATTATCTTCATAGTAGCCTCTGCGCTCGCGTCTTCCCACGTAGGTTCTATTGCGTTTGTCGTAATACTTAAAGCGTGTCTGCTGCGCAATGTTTTGAACAGAACATTGTTCGAAAACATAAATAAGGGGCGTGGCCTAAATGTTTTGTCGAGCAAATACACTTGAACGTGTTTGCCGGATACAACTCCGATTTTTTTTTATGGACAAAAGCTTAATTCAGCTATCTAAATGTAGTTAAGTACCCACTCCCTAGTTATCCTCGAAGAGATTTTTAAAGTTTATGGTGTGTTAAGTACCTACACGTTACATCTTAAAAGGTATATTATAATAGTTTTAATGCATACAAAATGCACAATATTAACTCGCCAACAAAGCAATAAATGCTTTCGGATTACTTAGGTACTTACCTAGTATTATCAATGCTCTAAATCCCAATGGGTGTTGATAAGATTGCTTGTTGTATTTATTAAAGCTATAATAATTATATTTCTCATAATGTCTCACTGAAACGGCCAATAAACAATATAAATAAAACAGAATTTTATTCACTAATGAACTTTATTTTACGCAAATATATTTAAAAAAAAAAACATGTCAACACAGCTCGCTGGGCTCTTCACTGCTCGGTTATTTCTTCTTGCGACCGTCATAATAATATCTAGGCTTTTCAATGTGTATGTTCACCGTTTTGTTGGTGACTGTACTAGACGAGTTATCAATTGCCAGTCTGAAGTCAGCGGAAATTGGTGAGCGCATCAACATACCAAAAGGATTTGATCCGCTTCCTTTGGGGTTGACTACTGTTCCGCGAGGTGGGTTCATTTTTTATTGATCACTCTAAAAACAAAATTGTTTTATTTAGTTAAATGGTAGGTAAACTTTATTATGTAGTACTTATTTATGTAGGTATACTCAATATTATCAATACTAATAATAAATCTGTAAGGGTCGGTCATGGAGTAATTTACTTTGTTTTCAGAAATATCGTGTATATAGGCTCTATACATGGTACTGAAACTAAATTGACGATTTTTAGAATTTTTTTTTTGTATGTATGTATACTGTATGTATGTAAGTATGTATGTTCCTCTATAACTCTTAAACGAATCAACTGATTTTCATGAAACTTGGTAGATAAACATTTAGACCTACGGGACACAGGATAGGCTACTTTTTTTTTTCAACGCGGACGAAGTCGCGGGCGCCAACTAGTCCTTAATATGATACAAAATTTGTTAGGATGGATGTATGGTTGGTTGTTTGTTTCTCTTTCACGCAAAAACGGCTTATTACCTGGATTTACATATAGGACTTAGAATAGGATACTCTTTATCCTGGAAAAATGTTAGGTTCCCCTATTCCCAAGAAATGGTCAAAAATATTAAAAATTGGGCGCCACTGTAGTTACATTTTTTCTTTAAAATCTTTGCATTTTTTCAGGTTTTATATTTTTCATTTTTCAACGCGGACAAAGTCGCGGGCACCAGCTAGTATTTAATATTTTAGCAGGGCACATATTCCCACCATTAAGAAGACCGTCAGCCATTTTACCAAATTTTACATTTAAAAAATCAAAATATAATCCAAATTTTAGCCGATATATTTTCTACCAACACTACCTGTTATTTAAAATTAATTTAAAATAGCTATAAAAAATAGGCAACGAGTAGGTAATAGTGAAAGAAAAAAAATATGCAAAATACGTTAAAAATATAGTACAACTACTCACCATACACCAAAACCAGATTACAAATTCACAGGAGGCTTCAGAATACGGAAGTTAAATAAGGACGTCTTCTATTACACAGTTAGGTACATATTATGTGCTTTGTAAGTAGTAATTATTACTTAATTTGTTCACAAACAATTGTAGAAAATCACAGATAACTGATACTGCGCCTCTATACTGTATAAATGTGTATAAAACACAAATCAGCTTCTAATCGGAGGACTGAAACAACGCGGCCATCAGCAACACAACACAAAGGAATTGAGTGTTTGCAAATGCAATGCAAATATAGTTATTATAGCCGTCGATCGAATATTATATTATAGCACACACTCACTCAACCCATTGCTGACTGACCATAGACAAATAATTTTAGTGATGTGAAATAAAATGGCATTAAAATACGGTAAAACTCGTAACTTACCTATCGATTCGGTACTTTATATGAGTGCGGAACGCAGTATGCCTTGTCTACATAATAATAATTAAATAACAATTTGACACTTCCACGATATATATAATATATTACGACAAGTATATATTTTTGGCATATGTGTATATTATCTATTATTTCGTGCAGTAAAAGATTCTCTACCTCAGCGGTTAGTCTTGCGACCATTATTTATATTCTTCATATATTATATAGTACGACTTCACATGTCTCCTTGGGATATTAAATTGAAATATACTTGGAAAATTAAAAGCAGTTTTGTTAAGCAGAAAATTATCCGGTAATTATCGCACTACCTTGTCGCAGCACTAGCTTTTAGTGAGTATAGACTCAATATTTATTACTATAAGTTTAACGGGGAAGAACCTAAATTCAAATTGCGATTAATTCAAGTAGCTGAATTATTTAATATTTTATATATTTCTTATACACAGTCTTTTAAATTAGGTAATTAGGTCGTGTAAAATTTTTTTATTGATACCTAGTTTACTTATATGATTTGGATAGTCGGAATAATGTTGTAACGACCGTGATTGTGACATGTAACATTTTAAATTATACTAAACTAGCCACCCGCCCTCGGCTTCACTCGAAATTGATATTTTTTTTAAAAAATTAGTGAATGCTTAGGTATTTTAGTAAATGAACTTTCCAAATGTCAGCTTTCCAGACATAGGTGACATAGGTTTTGGCTGGGCGTTGATAGTTAGTCAGGACCTAGTTTTACAATACGAGTATTTAGCAAAAATCAAACTTCAAATTTTTTATGGGTACCAGATTTAATTCGGTTGATAATAATCATTTATAGATACCATTCGTTAGGCACCTTTTAGGCACTCAGCATTGACATTATTAGAGATTCACTTTTAGTTCGAATCTGTATCTGAATCAGAATCTGTATCTGAATCAGAATTAGAATCTGTATCAGAATCAGAATCTGAGTGGGAATGGGAAACGTGGATGGAATCTGAATCTGAATCAGATTTAGAATCTGAATCTGAATCTGAATCAGTACTAGAGTCTGAATCAGAATTTATTACAGCATTTGTGCTCTTATTACTTCTTTTACGACGTCCACGACTATCATAATATCTGGGCTTGTTGATGTGTATATTTACAGTGTAATTATTCACTGTATGAGTGGAGTTGTCGACGTCAACAGCTAATCTTGTTAGAGCAACAGCAGCTGGCAACGCTGCAACAGGATTTATCGCCGCATTTGCTATCAGCGCCAATGTTCCCAAAGTCTCCATTTTCTAACCTGAAATCTGATAAAATGGGAACAATCAAATATAATTGTATAGTAGGTATGTAAAATATTTATAGCACGTGTTCATTGTTTCATAGGTTATCTTATGTGTTATAGATATAGGTAGGTAGGTCAAAACTAATAGTAAAATATCGAAACCAAAAGTATAGGTACCTAATCTTTGGTATATTTACGGTTTGTGATTGAATGGTAGTTATATTTGCCTGATACAAAAATATTTCAATCATGTCCGTACATCTAATTAACTCGAAATGAAATTCAGTTACAATGGTATAAGGTTTATATTTAAAAAAACCTATGTTACAGTGAAACATTTTTCTGGGAATCCCCTGGCATAAAATGCGTGGAAGTGTTTATCGGTAAAGATGCTACATTATTACAGCATAATATGTTATATGTTATATATAACATATATGTTGCCTCTGTGTCAAAGGGCCTTTTCATAACAAAAAATTTGATGTTGACTAATGGTTGAAAAACAATGGACTATCTTAATGTTTGTTTGTCACTAAAAATTGTAACCAATCTTAACATTCATAATTCATTTAAATTTCCTTTATATTACCTACTTCTGAGATACAATATACAATTAATATAAAAATAAGAAGATTTGTGCAGACTCTTTCACTCTTTCACAAAAAAAATACTAAATGGATTTTCAGATACTTTAGGCTATAATAATTAAATGTTATAAAAATATAATTAATTATTTACATTAGATAACTTAAAAAATACTTAGAAATAGTCTATATAACTTCAACAAATATTATTATTACCATCCACAATATTACATATACTTACGAAATAATATTATTTACGGCGTTTCGATGACACGAATAAAGAGATTTTTAATCTTTTTAAGAAAAAAGAAATGTTGTTAAAATATTTTAAATAATAATAACATTTAAAATCACTATCACTTCTGAGACTTTCCACAAATTCAACCACTAACTAACTAAGAAAGACTATAAATAAAGGTGTTACTGACTGTTTGACTGCTAAGTAGCTGATTTGCTTCTAATACTGCAGGTCTGCCAGTAGTTGTGTTGTTTGCTCCTGCTGCCTGGAGTCTGGGCTCTGGGGGGACGAAATACGATGTCCATATTAAATAATAAATAACATAGAATACTCGTCTGTCAATGGCATACTAGTGTTGGGAAAGCTCTATTACTAAATATTACAAATTTTACTCCTAGTTTTGAATAAACTTTTGGTAAACAAGCCAAGCAATTTGTGCTTGGCTTGTTTACCAAAAGTCATTTCCTCAGTCATTTCCTCTCCAGCGATAACTCGTCAGATCCTCGAGAGAGTTGTATCATGAAGCTCTCTGAACGTCAGCTGAAAAAGTACTTTCCCAAACTTGAAAAAGAATGTCATCGAGATAACATTTTTATTTTTTAACAGCTGACATTTTTATTTATTCATATAGCAGATAAACTACCATGTGACCAATTTTCAACCAAGAAATGCGATCGGCTGACGCCACCACTTTATAATCAACTTTATAATCAACTTCTTCGAGATATCGGAGTGAGTGGGAGTGACGACTGGGAATAATCCATCCCAATTACCACCATTGGTGGCGACTGGGAAAAATAATCCCATTTGCCACCACCGATGACCAACATGGTCGTGGCGAATGGGTATATACCTGATTATCTGCTATTCTACTGTGGTTTTCTTTAAGGAAGAAGTCTGTACCACCAGACTTCCAGTTTATGATTTCTGCATGCAGTTAGCCTAGCCGCTTCTACTCCAATATTGGGTCATATTATGAGTATTTTACTATATTTCAGGTAACGATCAGTGTTTGTGATTTTCCCATCACTACTTAAAATTTTGTGGTTTTGTTAGTACTCTATGTGAAACACTGTATAGATATAGAATCACAATTTGTATGTAGATACATTACTATTTACTTACATATAAGTATACATACATAAGCAAATTCTTCTTACCGGAACGAGAGAGTTGGGAGACCTAAAATAAACGTATTGTTTGTTATTCTAAGTCAATAGCGCAGACTGGAATTTTGTATGACGCATCATTTTGCACGTACGCCATTTCCTATCAAACCACTTCAGGCTAGTTACGAGTATAATACGTACTCTTAAAGTATCTCCTATTCGAGTTCGCGTAAGCCTACTCAATTCATACTAGCAGAGTGGCATAAGCCTGCCACATAATGACATGATTCCTTGTCATGACAAAATAAAATTATGCAATATTCCGCAATGTTCAAAATATATGCTTGTGCTTCATTCGCACGTGGCAAATCAATATTTTTTTAAATACCTACAAAGAATTCCCCTTTCGCACGAGTATGAATTCCCCGGTGCCACTAATACAAAAATACAGTCGACCTTTTTCAACTAAAAAGCCACGTGTTACAGTATTTTTATAGTCGCAGGCAAAGACTATATAAGTATATAGTTCAGATCAATGGTCGCAGGCCATACTCTGTTTCCCAGTTCCCAGACATAAACCGGGTATATTCAGTAAACAAACCAGCCCCCTTTTAAACTTCTCAACAGTACCTACCTATTCATGAAATATGGCAAACAAGTTGTTACGGGTATACTTTCATCCAGAAAAAAAAAACAGTTTCCGTGAGACACGGATGAAGATGCGAGCCAAAGCTAGTTTTTACAAATATTTGAAGTTATAACAGATTTGATATGACAATGGTCAAGCTCAATGGTAATAGGTTATGTGGTATGCCTTTGTGCAACAAAATAAAACAACAAATTTAATCAATGATGCATTTATTTGCAATATGAAGGAATAATTTTATTAGTCCGAACCGGATTCACTGTCGCTGCTGTCGTCGCGGTTGCGCCGCCGCCGACCGTTGTAGTAATATCTCGGTCTATTTATGTATACATTGACTGTTATATTGGTTTCAGTGCGAGTGGAATTATCAATATTTAGACCCATCATCAACCTAGCCAGTCCTGCACCGGGACCCAGTGGGCTCAAGGCCACTGCTCTAGCTATGTTATCCATTATCTGAAACAAAAGAACATGTTTAGATCATTAAAGGTCGGCGGGCAAGTAGACAGTATTCTATGGTAGGAGGCTAACAAAATAGTAAGATCTTCAAGCGCACTGCCTTGATGGGATAAGTAAATTTTATCGTTTATTTCTTATCTCTTATCCGATAAATGATAGAAGGTAAACACAACAATACCAATGGGATTACATAGTATCTCAATGAATAATACTTAATAAATAGTGGGAAATAATGTGTAGGTAATGGTGAAATATATTTTTTAATTTTTAATGCATGTGTGTTGCCTTTACGAACTAAGTATAAACTAAAACTTATCAAAATTTTCTTGGATTAATAAATGTTTACAACTTTTTACAATGTTTACAACCTTCCTCGTTTATCCCTCTTTCCATAAATGAAAACCGAATTAAAATCGGTTGAGCGGAGTCCATAGAGGACAAACATACTTGCATTGATTTTTATTTATAATGTATATACCTACTACATAATAAAACTATCTAACTAAAATAGTAATTATCAAAATATAAGCGATCGCTTTTTTTTTTCACTTGGTTCTACTAAAATGCACAACAGATTTTTGGTGCGATATGCACCATATTTTTGATATTATTCACCGAAAGTTTTATAAAGGGATATTTACATATCACAAACAAGCACAACTCAACTACGAGTATGAGATACACTATTTTTCAACCAAACCTTAAAAATTACGAAAAAAAAAATTTAACAAAACCATAAGTAGATTGAGAACAAATTGTAATTTAATTCAAATAAGTATTCAATTATTTTCTATTAGCTAATCCTATCACACTACATAGATGATATAATAAACATACATTTACTTGGTTAATATTTGTTTATCACTATAGTGTAAACAGATCAGTTTTTTGTTGATATTTGTTAAACAAAAAGATTTATAATTATAATAATAACAATTTAACAAAGTATTTACTCACAAGTTTTGGCACCAACACAAATAAAAAGAGATGATTTATAAAATAACTGCGACTGGAACTTTAACTTTTTACTACAACTACAAGCCAAGCACAAGAGTAATCAATCAATTTATTAATCAGTCTACGTCTATTCCACAGAGCTGGCTGAATGAGAATGGGGCTGCTTGTGCGGTGCCGCGCAACGTGCAAATTTCAAATTCGTTCCGTGGTAATTCCCATTCGTAGTGTGCAACTGAGCTTACAGAAAAGATCAATGTGTGTGTGTGTGCGATAATAAAATAATCGTGCAAACATTAGTCGGGGATTTTTGTACCATAGAGAAAAATCGATGACAACTCAGTCTTTGCCAATCGTATGTTTTATCTGATGCAAACGTTATTCGGGGAATAACCATAGAGAAAAATCGGCGACATAACACTACTCAACTCAGTCTTTGTGAATCGTATATTTAATTTTAATATCGATTTAGAAAACCTAGTCCGCGGTAGAACGAATGCTTGGATGCCGAAATAATAGATGCAGGTTCGAATCCCGGTTGAACCTTTTCGATTTCAGGTTTTTTTTATGTAAAGGTTGGCAGATTAATAAAAGACATTTAATAGGATAAAGTATTAGTAGGGGAAATGGAAGTGGATTCAGGATTATCCCACTTTACTAAAACAGCAGCACAATATGCTATTACAGTCGACTCTCGTTAATTCGAAACTCGAGGGACTCTTAAAATATTACGAATTATCGAGTGTTTGAAATATCAAATGGTTTGAAATTAAATTAAATTCTTTTACAACATCACTTTTCTTCTCACCTCCCTCTACTTTTTCGATTAACTTCTTCTTTTCAGCAATCGTCAAGCATTTCTACTTTTTAGGACTCATAACTAACACAAACTTACAAAAACAAAGGCTCGTGTACGATGACACAAGTTTGAACTTGTCCTGCAACTCGAGTGTTTGACGCCGATGAGTTCGAATTAACGCGTCGTTTTGTTACGTAGCGATGATTTTTTTGTTCGAATTACCAAGTGCATAAAAATGTATTGATTTAGTTCGAAATATAAAGAGATTTTCTAGGGAACTCGTGATAACTGAATTATAGAGAGGTTCGAATTATCGCAGGGTTGAATTAACGAGAGTCGACTGTATTATTTCACAGTGGTTTTCAGGGTGTGGTTACTGACATCGATGGGTACTGCCGCTAAACGTGTTGCCTAATTTATGAGATGAGTGTGTCCTGCCCAAATATCGTTCTTTGGTCCTGCCACTATTGATTTAAGGTAAGGTAAGGATGCTAGTAACCACTTAATAATAATACGGAGACAACTAATTGTAAACTTAGTACATTTTATATTAGATAGTAAATGCAATCGTCTTATCTTACAAACACGTGCAAATTGCAATCGTCTTATCTAAATAGTAATTCGTCATTTTAATAGATAAATGATAATTATTAATTACTAACATAAGTAAACAGATGAGATGGATCTTTGAGTTAAAGAGCTTTAACTTGACTCATTGAATTTATAAGTCCAGATTTTATGGTTTTCCTTTTATTTAATTTATTAAGTTTGATAGAGAGATTTCATCCTTATAATTGACCCTAACGATCGATGCAATAAAAGTACTGGGTGTAATTTTTACAGATTTTAGTCGGTTTGATTCTCGGGTGTGGCAATCAAATCGAAAATCTTTGAATGCAGTTTTCTTTCTATTCAAAAATAAAGGAATGTTTTCTTTGAGTAAAATTTTCTATCTACAGTATTAAGCACAGTAATTTCCCTTCAGGTGGCATTACAAAATTCCATCCTGTATATACATAAACATTCCGTGAAAACCGCATCCAATTCCGTTACGTGGTTTAGAAGAACTTGCGGAATCAAACCTGCGTTTGCCATGTTGCCATCTGAGGGTTCAACCCGCTGAGCTGTCACTGTTTCCAATAGTTCCAATACTCAACAGTTCATATCTTTTTTTAACACTTTTACACAGGCCTTCAAAAATATACATTAATTTTGATACTTTTAATAACATCGAGCAAAACTTTTTTCTATTAA
This sequence comes from Synanthedon formicaeformis, assembly GCA_945859745.1. NCBI lineage: Eukaryota > Metazoa > Arthropoda > Insecta > Lepidoptera > Sesiidae > Synanthedon > Synanthedon formicaeformis. The sequence continues at coordinate 10,935,518 of OX243959.1, read as the reverse complement.
TTATGTTATCACAAACACACGATATTACAGTAAAATATTTCTTGAGTTGGGAATCCCGGTAATATCTGTGAATTTTCGCGTCGCCGCGCCGTAGGATATTTTTCTAAAATATCCTGAACTACTCTGAACTACTCCGATATAAAACAGTAATTTTGACAATATGCCATTATATTTATATTTGCTATATAATAAATACGGCGTTTTCTCCATATTTCAGATAATTCTTGTAATGATAACATTATCTTGTTCACTCAGAAGGGTGTGCTTATCATATCAACAATACTTTATTGCTATTTAAATCTTTGCTTTATTGTAAGTATTTAAAATTTTATATACCTATTTAAAATGTTGAACTTCTGTATGGTGAAGACTTATCAGACTATGACATTGATGGTAAAGTCTATATTAATAAGGAAAAAAAAACCTTTATCATTATATTAGTAGTCACAAACACAAATCACAAACACCGTAGAATTGACAGACATATAACTTGACCTAACACATGAAAGCATATCAAATATGTCTCCTCAAGTGAGCTAAATAGTTAGATTAGCTGTTAGTAAATATATTAGTTTTTAAGTACAGAAATAACAATAACGTTATTTTATTAATAAAAAAAAACGTGATTTTGCCAATGCCAATATTGCGTCAACGAAATAAATTCATGGAAATTCCCGGTGGAGCTTCGGAGCACTCACAGTGTTGCTATTACATAAAAATATTTGTAATCATGAAATTTACGTGTGTATAGCGTAAGAATGTGATGTCTATTATCATTATCTCTTATCAACGATTATTCCATCGTATTTAATAAGAACTTTTATAAGTAAAGTCACAGTCACAGTCTAACAACGACTATTACCAACCTATATTCAACCTATGATATGAAAGTGTCAAGTAATATGAATAAGTAATTTATTGTTCTGTGATAATTATGTTAAATTAAATTAAATAATGAGATTATTAAACTTAACTGTGATTAATTAAACCAAAATTAAACTAAATGAGTAAATAATTATTTATCCTTGGTTGGCGTGAAATGAGAAGGTACGTAAATTATAATATTCTATGGTTCGTTCGGTTCGAGCCTACTTGCGTGAAAACTTTTTTAATTTTGGATTTTGCTTTTATTTTATTTAATTAATAGGTACAATTATTAGATTACGTATGTGTTTATTATGACAGTTCCAAAACTAATAATTATTCAGAACAAAACGAAAGGTCGGTAAGAATTAATAAATAAATTTGATTAGATAATATTTTTTATATATATTACTAGCTGCTGCCCTAGACTTTGCCCGCTTAACTGTAAATTATATACTAAAACTTTCCTCGAGAACAACTCTATCCATTGCTGATAACAGCATGAAAATTGGTGCAGTAGTTTTTGAGTTTATCGCGAACAGACACAGACGCGGCGGAGACTTTGTTTTATAATCAGTGATATGTTAAGTACTAGATGGAACACTCAAGACGCGATGAGTGTTCCAAGTGATTGGGGTTCCGACGTCCTACCCGTTGACAATCTGTCATATGCGCTCGTAGAGATTAGGCGCGTTATTATTTTCAAAACCAGTAAAAATACCGTCTTGTAATATTTCACATACAAAAAAAAATATTGGTAAAACTGCTGGTGTGACGTTCCATAGGTAAGTTTTATTAATATTGAAACGTTTAATAGGTTAATATTTAATTTGTTAAAACCGGCGTGCTTATCGGGTCGGCCATATTAATATTAGGGTTGTCTACGACTTGACGTATTGACCTTGACACTACTGCCGCGCCGTCCCCCGCGCACCTTCCGCGTTGGAACATGAATTTAGCAAGACATCGTAGGGAGTGTTCAATCTATTACTTAACATATCACTGTTTATAATATGTATATACAGATAAGGATTATTAAGAACTAGCTGGCGCCCGCGACTTCGTCCGCGTTGAAAAAGAAAAAAGTAGCCTATCCTGTGTCCTGTACGTCTAAATGTTTATCTACCAAGTTTCATGAAAATCAGTTAATTCGTTTAAGAGTTATGGCGGAACATACATACAATACCTACACTTACAGATTTATTATTAGTATTGATGGCAGGCAGGCTGACGGTCCACTTGATAGTAGGTGGCTACCGTCGCCACGCCTAAGAAGACAAGCACCACCAAGTGGGGCACAAGCACAAGTGCATCGCCAAAGTGTCAACCCTGTCTTGCAGGAATTTGTTTACAGCTCGCTTGAAGCCCATATATATAATATTGTAGTTAGATGGCGTTATCTTCGATTTTCTTTGTTTAACTTTGATAGTTATATTTATTCTAATACTAGCTGGTGTCCGCGACTTCGCCCGCGTTAAAAGTAAGGAATGCGTAGCGCCTGACTAAATGTGTAAAGCAATATAACGCCTGAAATCTTTGCTGTTACAAATTTTTCAGGGGTTGTATCCCTGAAATCCTGAAGCTATCTAAATGGTGTCCGCGACTTCACCATGTTGAAAATTATATACTAAAACCTTCCTCTTGAATCGCTCTATCTATTAAACAAATATCATCAAAATCTGTTGCATAGTTTTAAAGATATAAGCATACATATACTATGTATGTTGTTTTATACTATGTAGTGATTAAAGACTTTTATTTATTTAATACATTTTAAAATTTCAGGTCTATCAGATTAAAAATTAATAAAAATTATAATGCAGTAAGATTTTTTCAAAGAGAATATAAGCAAACATGGCAGAAAAAAAGGAAAAAATAGCAAAGACAATGCTCGATGAAACCCTCAATGAAATTTATAAGCAAACCATAGCTCATAATGACAAAAGTTGGACAAAATCAATTCAAGTATTCAATGAGATATTCAATATGATCAGAGAAAACATGGCAAAGTCTTCTAAATATTTCAAACGTTATAACACTGAGGTCATTATCAATTATTATATATACATTGTCACTAAAAATTATTTCCTTCTCATTGCAATCTGTCATAATGCTGATTAAATAATATTGAGTCCCATAATTGTGTGGTAATGGCGAAGAAGTATCCATTGAGTTGCTTATAAAAACAAGGATAAACCGCAAGGAGTATAACTCAAATTCTGAGCTCATATAACCCAAATATTTTCAAAGTTCAAGTGAATAGGCACCTTCTGGGTGAGCTCGCTCCATCATAGGCCTCATCTTTGCTACACAGATGGTTGTTGACCAAGAGCAAACCCATCTCTAATAAAAAGAAGTGTGCTACTGAAGTTAATAGGATAAGAAATAGGATGCCATTACTCAATCAATGAAAAAACACCACAAATGGTGACCTGGCTACTATCCGAACCAAAAAAAGGGTAACCAACTAATAAGTTGTACTATTATTACTTTGTGTTCACAAAGAAGCAAGTTAAAATATATAAAATTCAAGATTCAATTTATAGGCCTCATAAAGATTTTCATTTAAAACATAAAGAAAGGATTTTAATATGTGTCAACTTGCAAGATTTATGTTTAATATTATTATTATTATTATTTAATATTGCAGGCCCTATATGCTAGCACATTGTTTGAAGATTTGAAAGAAACAAACATTAATGAAGTTGACCTGTATTTGGTTATGAATCTACCGGTCAGTTATGATGACAGCGAATATGGCATTGTAATTGAAAATGAAAGGCCCGGTTTCCTTAATCTTAAAGTCTCAAAAGGATTTGATGCTCTTGAGTTGGTAACTATGTTTACTTAAATAGATAATAATTGTAAAAAATTTAAGTTATTTATAACTAGCTGGCGCCCGCGACTTCGTCCGCATTGAAAAAAGATAAAAGTAGCCTATCCTGTGTCCTATACGTCTAAATGTTTATCTACCAAATTTCATGAAAATCAGTTAATTCGTTTAAGAGTTATTGAGGAACATACATACATACAGAAAAAAATTCTAAAAATGGTCAATTTAGTTTCAGTATCATGTATAGAGCCTATAAACACGATATCTCTGAAAACAAAGTAAATTACTCCATGACCGTCCCTTACAGATTTATTATTAGTATTGAATATTGAATGATGATGATATTACAATCACTTCTAGCTCTGTGAACTAAACTTTGTCAGTAATGATAACTTTTTTCATCTTAGTATCACTTATTATGTAAATGGTGGGGGTAGGTATAGGTAGGCTGATGGTCAACTTGATGTTAAGTGGCTACTGTCTCCTATGAAAGAAAACAACGCCATAAATGCTGCAAAAAAAAATATGATAAAATGAATAACTTAAAAGAATATAAAGTGACTAGAAAGGGATCAGACTGCAGACTTTTGACAACAGCATACATGATGTTTTTTCACGGTGGTCTTCTTTGGATACTGTCTCCAAATGAGTGTGACTGCCACCATTAATGCCATCTTTGAAGTGTTTTTTTTTTTTCCTGTGACCTATCCTGTTGACGCATATTGGTCGTTTTAATAGTACCTAAAATGAATTTTAATTTCAGAATCCCGATTGGAATTCCTGTTACAAAGAAACTGCGTCCTGGCGTGACGATGAAAAATACCTTTTACAAGCAACGTTTAGGAAGTGGATGAATCTTATTTTTTCTAGAATTATGAAGGATAACAGGAGATACATTGTGGACGACATCAAATATTATGTGAAATGCCAAGAACCCAAATCCAATCAAAACCAAGCTTATACTTTGAAAGTTAATTTCGAAGAGGCTTCGGAAAACTACTATGATAGACCAAAGTTGACTCCGTATTTGGATGTTCATATATTACCCGTGATTAAATTTATTCTTCCACGTTGGCCGGCGGGATACACGTAAGTTTTGTTTTTAAAATTCCTACATTTTTATTATAATACTGATCCTGTAAACTTGCAGGTTCAGTAAAAATGCCGATTACGAAAGGAAATTCATGTATTTCCACACACATTATTTAGAACAAGTTCGTTGTGCAGTATAGGTGTAGTTTCTTTACAATTTTATCAAAGGACCAGTACTTAATTGTTATTTCGAGTAGCTACAGTACTTGCTTGTTATATTGTTCTTTCCATAATTTTCTATGGTCTCTCTGCAAATATTATTGCAGAGGGGGTTCGGGTACATTAATTAAACCACTTTATGTTTACTCCCAATACTTTTATCGTTCGACTGATATATCAGAACTACAATTCCAATTATAAGATGTGCGGACATACTACAACGACCTCCCTTCGCGGACACGTTCGTTCAACTGACTGACTGATACCCAGTACCCTTTCAATATCATACCTTCGAATGAATCTGAATGAATGAACACCTCTTTTGAAACGTCACAGAGCACTTTTCAATGAAGTTCAGTCGACATAGATTGATAGACGCTAACAGAACTCTATCAAGCACTGTAGATTGTGGTTATAAGATTGAGAAAACATCAACCTCGAGCTAATATAATGTTCTTTTGAAATTGACAGCCAAGTAGAGCCGAGCACTCTGAAAGACGAGAAAGACTGGTTTGTGGTAGCGAAGCCTCACGAATCGATCGAAGACGAGAAGCAGAAAGATAAATGCTGGACCTTGTCATTTGAGAGTATGGAGCTTAAAATGATGTCGGGTTGTGGTTTTGCTAAAACTGTTATAAAATTGGTAAGACATCATTATTTTTGTCTATATACTAATATTATAATTATAATGAGGAAAGATTTGTTTGTTTGTTTGAATTGAAATGGCTCCGAAACTAGGCTATCCTTACTAATATTATAAATGCGAAAGTTTGTATGGATGGATGTATACGTACATTCATTCAGTAGTTTCAATTAAACATTACAATAATATAAGCTTATAAATACATCAGAATAAGACATAGGCTATATAAGACATAAAACTCGGATGAAGTCGCGTGCAACAGCTAGTAGGTACCTAAAACAACACTAGATGGTAGGTGGCTACCGTCGCCCAAGGTCGTGGGGTCTCTTTCCAACCCCCGGTCCATTCGATTTTTAAGTTAGATAATAGAAGCTATCGTTGATTGAGATCTGATGTATTCCTGTAACTAAATATAATGAATGAATTCTAATCTTAAATAGATTAAAAAGCTTCACAACACACTCGGCATGGACGAAATAAACAGTGACTACATTAAATCTGTATTTTTGTGGAAAGCGAACAGTCTTCCGGACAAAAGTTTTTGGAAAAAGAACCTAGGGACTATCTTTCGCATAATGATAGAAGAATTGCACGAGGGCATCAAAAACAAATATGTCCCTTACTTCTGGTACAAAGAGTACAACCTCTTGGATGATATTAAACCGGACGTGCTCGAGAAATATCAGAAGAATCTAAAGCGAGCTTTGGACAGTCTGTTCGTTGATGACGTGAAGAATATTGTAAATTTTCTTCTCACACCCGAAGAGTTGATCAAATTTAACGAACAACAACCGAAACTTTGCGAGAGGTTGCAGTCTCACTGTGCAAACATAAACGGAACACCTTCCACCTCTGACAGATCTCACCTAGTCATGGCCGATTTGACTGAAAATATTGTTCAAAAAAAGAAATCATCTAAAATTCAAACTCCAAAAAACTTGGAAAAACCAATTACAAATAATAATCGAACGAAAATCTTGGAAGAAGTTGAGTTAAAAAAGAAGGCAGACATAATGTCAAACAAAGAAGATGAAATAAACGCCAAGATAATACAACTCGAGAATAAAGTGGAACCTACAACAGATAGTAATCCAAAAGAGGATTCAAAAAAGCTTGATTTGAAGACAAAAGCTAATCGGATGTCGAACCAATTTGAACAAATGCTTGACAGGATCAAATCACTCGAACATAAAATTATGGAGAGCTGAAATAAATCTAACTAGTGGTTAGTATTGGTGAGGAACTAAACAATACTAACCACTATATACAGGACGTTCCAAGACTATAACACATCCCTTATGAAGGGAAAGTACCATAAATGTCGTAGATAGAATATTTTGCTGAAAGAAGACTATGTTATTTTTAAAAGTTAATAATACTGCATTCAAAGATTTTCTAAAAATTACGTCGTCGTCGGCAATAAATAATATTTTTGAAATTTGAATCAAACATCTTACGTTATTCCTTTCTTTTAAGATACTATGTTACTTAAGAAGAATCACTATTTTTTGTCCATTCTTTCGATTGGCATCATAAAAATACGGGTGATTTTTTTTTACATTTAAGTCGGTTCAATTCTCAGACGAAGCAAATAATTTTTAGAAAATCTTTGAATGCAGTAGTAATACAGTTAGTAATAACTTTGAAAATAACATAGTCTTCTTTCAGCATAAAATCCTATCTACGATATTTAAGGTACTTTCCCTTCATGTCGCATAGTCTTGGGACGCCCTGTATAGTTGAGTTAATTAACTAAAATTTTGATGACACGTTTGGTCTAGTGGCTAGTAACCCTAGTTGTTAACCAAACGGTCGCGTGTTCGAATCCAGCTAGGGGCAAATGTTTATGTGAACATTTTACCTTTGTACCTGACTCATGGATATTTGTATCTATAAAAATATGTATTTACAAAAAAAGTAATCTATGTAGTATATCAACGGTATGGTATCCAGAATACAAGCCTAGTTGCTTAATGTGGAACTAGATGGTGCTGTATGGTGTCAAAAGAAATATACATACTAAAAAAGTTGGAAGTATATTTTTATATACTTTATAATTTGTTATATTTTCTGTTTGCATTTATTATACATAAACAATTTTAATTACATACTTTGGACTCGTTTTATTTCACCCCACTATATTAGTTCAAATTGGACATATCGCTGCTTAAAAACTAAAGGGCCACAAATCAAATAACACTTTTTACAGGAGAGCTAATCGAAAAAAAAAAAATTATTTTTGTCATTTTTTTTCTTATTAGATATCAAATATATGCATATTATATATCGATAAAAGCGTATTTTTAAGTAGCATTAAATGTTTAAAGTACTTTTATAATAAACTGAATACTAGAAGAGATATAAGCATATAAGTTACTTTTGAATAGGTATATAAAAAATAATCGAAATATGGAATAAAACAACTATCTTTTTGCAAAATACAATATAAAGGATTGTGATTGTATTTTTGGATTTTTTTTGTTTTATGGCCCTTTAGTTTTTAAGCAGCGATATATTTGCTTTCGCTCGCAGTCATTTGGGCAGCCAGTCTGGCGGCAGTAACAACCACCTTACAGAATACCACCGTGAAATAACAGCATTATGTGCTGTTGTGTTTCGGTGAGTGATTAAGGGAGGCCAGAGCCCATTACCCCTCATCCCTCACTTATCCTTAATCCTTCTACGGTCGGCAGCACACTTGTAGCACTTATGGCGTTGCTTGTGTTATAGGTGACGGTAGCCACCTAACATCAAGTGGACCGTCAGCCTGTCTGTCGACATTAACATTTAAAAAAAATCCATCCATAATAGTCACAATAATTTATAATAATGACACGAATCGAAGTTTTTCTTTGGCTCTCTCTGACAACAAATCACACTCACTATAAACAAATTCTGTCGTATTTTGCATTTATTCAGTCATTATATGTAGCCTGAGAAAATAAGAAAAATCAGGGGAAATAAATCGTGTAGTTTTGAAAATTGGTAGAATTATACTTTACGGTATCCAGATCAACATACTAAAAGTCCTCAAGGGTGGGGGTTGTGCTAAGGGTGTAAGAGGGGGTTGAAGGTACCTTTTTTGAGGTTTTTGCTCATATCGCGAATATCTGTAGGAATAGCATTATGATTACTTCTGACAAAAGTTTCTACATGAAATTGTCTACAAATTTAGATATATTCATTTTTACTCTACGATCAATACTTTAGGGACTACAGGCTGTGTAAGTTTACAGATATATAAAAATAGACGATTTCAGCAAACGGTGTCGTTTTTTTTTTCGGCTTTATTTATCGCCATTTTTAGTTTAGAATAAGCAAGCTTAGTCATTGGCCTACCCAACATAAAAAAACCCAATGAAGATCCATGGAGAATTCTAAACAAAAAAGATGATAATGTAAACAAGGTCCGAGGGTTCAAGATACCGTGTGCCCTTAAGCAACGAAGGGCGTCAGCGGGTCGTGGATGGTGAGGTTGAGGTCCATGCATACCACTGAGGCTGAATCGACGTCTTTTCTACTGCATATACAAACAGGCCAAGATTTATAGCTCAAAAATGGGTTCGATCCGCAAAAAATCCTGCTATTTGATTTTTCGATTGGATTATGTCAGAGACTGTTTCCCAAGTATAAATCCAAGTTTGTGTCGCTTGAAACCGCGAGCGTTAGCCGCCATCTTGAGAAACGCCTTTTTGCAAATATCTCGGCAACGGTGAGTTTTACGTTAAAAATTGTAAGAATCTTTTTTGTAGAGAATAAAGTTTCCCATCGTTTTTATTTGAAACGTTTTTCTCTACTGTTAATATTTGCCGATATATGGTCGATTAAAAAAACCAAATTTTTGTTTTTGAAAAATATTTCGATAAATTTTAGAAATACGAAAAAAATGTGATAATCAAAGTTGTAGAGCATAAATTTTTCTATAATTTTTGTAGGAAACTTTTTTTTGTAAAATCAATAGTTGCTGAGCTCTACCGCAATTAATAGTAAAAGCAAAATAAAAGAAAATCTTTTTTTTTAAATTACCGAAAAAAAAATAAAAAAAAAATTTTATGCCGCAATTTCAAATGGGAAACTTATATTTTATATTTCTGTCTTGTGTTGCTTTTCATAAAAGTTGCCGTAGCTGTTTTTTTTTTACCTGACGGAAACTTTAATTGCGGTAGAACTCAGCAACTATTGATTTTACAAAAAAAAGTTTCCTACAAAAAGTATAGAAAAATTTATGCTCTACAACTTTGATTATCACATTTTTTTCGTATTTCTAAAATTTATCGAAATATTTTTCAAAAACAAAAATTTGGTTTTTTTAATCGACCATATATCGGCAAATATTAACAGTAGAGAAAAACGTTTCAAATAAAAACGATGGGAAGCTTTATTCTCTACAAAAAAGATTCTTACAATTTTTAACGTAAAACTCACCGTTGCCGAGATATTTGCAAAAAGGCGTTTCTCAAGATGGCGGCTAACGCTCGCGGTTTCAAGCGACACAAACTTGGATTTATACTTGGGAGACAGTCTCTGACATAATCCAATCGAAAAATCAAATAGCAGGATTTTTTGCGGATCGAACCCATTTTTGAGCTATAAATCTTGGCCTGTTTGTATATGCAGTAGAAAAGACGTCGATTCAGCCTCAGTGGTATGCATGGACCTCAACCTCACCATCCACGACCCGCTGACGCCCTTCGTTGCTTAAGGGCACACGGTATCTTGAACCCTCGGACCTTGTTTACATTATCATCTTTTTTGTTTAGAATTCTCCATGGATCTTCATGGGGTTTTTTTATGTTGGGTAGGCCGATGACTAAGCTTGCTTATTCTAAACTAAAAATGGCGATAAATAACGCCGAAAAAAAAAAACGACACCGTTTGCTGAAATCGTCTATTTTTATATATCTGTAAACTTACACAGCCTGTAGTCCCTAAAGTATTGATCGTAGAGTAAAAATGAATATATCTAAATTTGTAGACAATTTCATGTAGAAACTTTTGTCAGAAGTAATCATAATGCTATTCCTACAGATATTCGTGATATGAGCAAAAACCCCAAAAAAGGTACCTTCAACCCCCCCTTACACCCTTAGCACAACCCCCACCCTTGAGGACTTTTAGTATGTTAATCTGGATACCGTAAAGTATAATTCTACCAATTTTCAAAACTACACGATTTATTTCCCCTGATTGCCGATCTATGGCTTAATTTGCCTTGGTTAATGGCCTGAATTCTTTTTTAGAATTCAGAGGTTTTTGGGAGTGTGTATTTTAGATTTCTTTTTTTGAATATTATTTTTAAATTCGCTAGGAGTAATTGCACAGTGAGACTGCAACCTCTCGCAAAGTTTTGGCTGTGATTAAAACACTAATTAAAAATAACTTTGCATCGACATAATATAGCGTAAAAATAAACATTTCGATAAATTTAAGATTCTATACCAAATAATGTCTGTTCTACTTGCTACAGCTAAAGGGATTGAACAAAAATAAAAACCATAATTAATTTTTCCTCACTATTACTTTATTTGTGTCCTCGTTATAGAAAAAACGTATTTTACAGCCATAAACGCACTTTATTTTACAGGAATAATGAAAAATAACATACCGGAGATATCTCAAATATTTTTTATGGTAATTTACAATACAATACGAGCAAAGTGATATATTTTTTTGCTCATACATAATCATATTTAGTAAAAAAATCGTAGAGACATACGAACAAAATCTATCTGAGAAAATCTTGTTCTTAAATTTTTTACTTACAACAAAATAAATTTGGAATGTTGCACTTTTTTTATTTACCTATTTATTTTTTAATATAAAATTCGCGTTAAACCGTTCGTTTCCTTCAGTACAATACTTCCATTTGTGCTCTCGGGATGGATCATAAAAATTATAAAATACAAAAGGCTTAATAGAAACATTTTATTAAATATTATTTCAAACAAAAAAAAATTACTAAAGCAGCAAAATATTTGAGACATCCAAACTTTTACATAATTAAAACTACGCACTAAACGAAAACACTAGAATAACTAGAATAATATACATTAAAAAAAAACTTTTTATACATATAGGTACTTAAAATAGTTACCGAAATATATTACAAACTAAGCTAAGGTTAGGTACAGTAATTATGACGAATAATATTATTTATTTTATTTTAGTGCCTTGTTCGCGGGTTGGTTTGTTTTTTGAAAATTAAAAAAAAACCTAGCTAGACAGACACTCCGCAATGATTTCTTTTATTATAATACATGATTTGTAAAATATACCATAAAATCCCATAATTTTTACGTATTTTACTAAGATTTTTGAGGTTTCAATACTAGCGTAATTTCAGCCAGTCAGTTTACAGCGAATAATAAATAGCCAATGTAACGAGCAATTAATTAACAGAATATTGTGGTATAAATATTGCCTTTATATAAAATAAAGGCAATAGGCTTGGAGGTAAGCGGCGCAAAAATGTAACTCTTTATAGACAAATCTAAAATTTCGTTATAGTATAGTTGTCAAGGTGTTAAATCAACGTTTTGGAAATTAGCGGTACATGTACAGGTACATGTATTAGTTTGCATCAATTAAAAAATTACCAGGTCATAAAAGTGCTTGGATTAGAAAAGCAATATTTTGGACTCGCTGAAGGTGCATTTTATTCCCGAAGTAAAGAAATATTTATCAAAAAAACAAAAATACCTACCGCTAAAAGCACTTTTGCTACTCGATAATGCAATCAGCGCATCCACTAGAAGAAGATCTAGTGTTCTGCAAGGAACTTTTTGTTCCTTACAGAAAGATTTTTTTTTTTAATATACAAAGTTATTGAATTCACAATTTAACGCGTCCCATTTTAATATCTGGCAAGCTGACTACATAATTGGTACTTCGAGTGGGCTGCTGACCTTTATAGGGTAAAGAATGAGGGATTCTATGATCGCACATCGAAACGCAACAGCATAAGTGCGATGGTTTTCTGTTAGGGGCAAAAACACAATTTTTGCCCCCAAACGAGCTTCCAAATTTATAACTTCTAAAAGTTTTGATACTAAATATTCTTTACAACTTTGTAGGAGCCTATTTGTCAGTGTTGACTACCAATGCTAAATACCTAATGTCGAAAAATCATGCTTTTCAAAACAGTTGCATTTTTTAGCCACTGGCCTCCTCGGCTATAATTGTATATACCACATCAACATATAAATTATAAATGGAAAAATAGGTAAAGACATTTATTATTTATTTATTAAACACTAAGCGCGTCTTTCACAAACGTCAAGTAGGCCAAACTGTCACTTAAAGTCACCTGTCACCGGAAATAATTTAGCTGATATACCTTTGTTTGTACGGTAAACGTCCCAAACATTAAATAGAAAATAATAATAAAAATCGCCTATCGAATGATACAGTAAACCGAGTGCATAATTCAATAAAATAGAAAATGATTTCTAAAAGTAACTAATCAACACTTTACATGTAGTTTGTGAAAGAGGCCTTAAATGGTATTAATAAATACACAATTTACTTTACAAAAATTAGTTTTAAAACATTTTTTATTTGTGAAATTTCTGATTGGCTGAAATCTTACTGGGAAGTGAAATGTGATTATTTTGCCTCGAAACCGAATTTTTGGCTGCCTATTAAAAAATTTTTGCATATATATAAAAAAAAAGTCATTACTGCACAATTTTCAAACAGTCGACAAGTTATCATGCATAATAATAAGTAATAATAAATATAAAATTCAATTATGCAGTCAATATTACTATAATATTTAATATTAATACATATTTATTATTATTTTCATTGGTTTATTATTATCGTAATATTTTTTTTTTTTATTAACAATAGTCCTAAATGATTATTTAATTAAGATATCAACTGACCACAGCTCACATAGCAATGCTTTATTGGTTTTAACATGTCAATGTTTTATCAAAAAAAAAAAATTAAAAAAATCTCGTTCCACTCGATTATTTGAACTAATATCTGGAGTTTTGAATTTTTAAGTAAATAAAAAACTAAGACCAATACAATATAAATACGGTTTATTCTATCGCATGATTGACATGTTAAAACGATAAAACACTCCGAGGCTAAAAGTCAAGATATTCACAAAACAAACGCACCATTACCAAACTTCGACATTAATAATAACACAGTCCATTTAATATAGATCCATAAAAACAATAAATTTTATTTATTTAGTGTATTTTCAAGCGTAATTTCAAATTAAATCAAACAATTACAAATCTAGTGACTAACACAGTGTGACGTTCAGGGTTGTTGCGAATATTTGGATCTGCATATTATGCAAAACTTCCGCATAATTTGCATCTGTATATTATGCGGAACTTCTGCATGATTTGCATCTGTATATTATGCGGAACTTCCGCATAATATGCAGATGCAATCATGCGATTAGACTTCCGCATCGATTTAGAAATCCGCAATACGGAGCTAGTTTTAAATATGGCAGATTTCTTTGAAAATTTTTTTTATTGTTTCAATTTTCTACAAATAGTTTATTTAATAAAAATTTATTATAAAAAAAGATCTTTTTTATAATAAATGTTTATCTTGGGTTTCGAGGTTTCTTCTTAGAATCGTAATCGTCTTCGACTTTTTTTTTAAACCCAGATAAAATTTAAATTAATGACAATCGAAAGAGTTTCTTGGTGATACCAAAATTTCATGTAAATTATATATTTTGATTTTTTTTTTAAATTAAAATTATCAATTTCAATCATTTATTTCTGCATTAAAAATTAAAATCCATTAAAAAAATTCGTATCAGCAACAACCCTGGTGCCGTGTGAGACCCATTTTGCAAAAAAAAAAACAACAAAAAAAAACATATATATAAACAATTTAATGTAGATATTATTATTAACAAGTTAAATTCTCAACCTGATATTAGTTTTAAGGCAATAAGCGTTAAAGTTTTATTGGGCAAAATTAGTCCCACCATTTTGTTAATTAATTATACTTACAATGTATAAGATACTTTATTACCTAACTATGTGAGATAATTATATTATTATATATTATATTATATATAATGCTATATTAGAAACTGTAAACATACTAACATAGCACGCATTGTGTCTGCAATAAAGTTGCCGCGTAATATGGGAGTGGTGTAAAAAATGTAAAAATTGTGAAATTATTTTTTTCTTCTTGATATGTTCAGTAATTGATTGCGGTCACACACATACGGGAATTATTTGTAGAAAGGTAACTAAATTAAAATTTAAGAGTTCAACTTTTAAAAGCCTACGGTCGCTACGAGAGAACAAACACAATCTTTCACTTCGGCGACGAAAGCAATGCTTCGTAACCGGTTACGTGTGTAGGATTATTTTTTCTTGCTACGAAACTAGTTACGTTCAAAAAAAGGTTTTTTCTTGCTACGAAACTAGTTATGTACGACCGCCTACGAAACCAGTTTCTGACAAATCTTTGCAGTTGTGGGAAAGGGACAAAATACATTTTTGTATTTCGTTAACACATTGCTATTGGCTATTTCGTAGAAAGAAAAAAAATCTTTGTAGGTAACTGGTTTCGTAGCAAGAAAAACAATTCTTGTCACGTAACTGGTTACGTAGGCGACCGAAGGGCAATCTTTGATCCTTTAAAAGTTAAGTTATTTATAAGTGTTATTTTTTTAGTAAGGTGAAACTTCGACCAAATTTATTATTTTTAAAATTAAAAATTATTATATTTTATTAAAATTTAGAATTTTTTAATTTATAATAATTGGTTTATAAATAAATATTGGATTAAATCTAAAACTTATTAAGATAATATTATGTACTTACATTTTTGTTATTATGAATTATTATTTTTTAACACAAATTTTATCAAAAAAAAATCCAAATTTTGGTGAAGTTTCAAATGCTATGAATCAAGTTAAAAGTGTTAGATGACGTCATATGTATGACACAAAAAAAAGCTAATTTTGTATGTGTTTTATTTCACATCTGAAAGTTTTTGTGTATTTCAGATATTTAATTTTTGATTTTTTAATAAGCTAATGAAAGTGAAAATGATGTGTCAAACTAAATCACTGGCTGAAAATTATATTTTCATATCTATCTATCTATCTAATAACTTTATATGAGCAATTCTCGTATATATATATATATATATATATTTATTATATAAATTTATCGTATTTCGGAAATGGGTTTTGCTTTATATGTAGTTGCATTTCTTGTAAAAAAAAAACCTGTTACACATGTATTGTTACTGATAATCAAATGTTACTTCAAAAATTCGTAAGATGGCGCTATATGAACACCAATATGTTCAGTTTATATTCAATAATAACTATGCAATTATTATGACGATCTTAAGTCTACGTCAAAAAATCTACATTAACATGAGAAATATTTTTGCTTAATTTAATAAATTTAAAATGAATAAGTAATCATTATAAATAATAAATAAATAAATAAATAAAATACTCGACATTATTTTACCCTATATGTATGAATACATTCAACTACTGGCAACTTTATCGCAGACAATAAAATGTAGGTACAACAAATAAGGCATTTTCGCTCGTTTTCAAAAACATTTGTTTCAAATTCAAATTAATTTATATGCTGCATAGAATTGTTTTTTTTTTTGGATATATTTTTTTACAAAAAAATTAAACAAATCTTGGCACTATTCTAGAAAAAGAATGCGGCGACTTAAAAAATGCCTTATTTTTTTTAGAGTGCAAAACTCAAGCTAAGTAAATACTAATAACGACCTATTTGAATCTATTGTTATATATTTTTTTCTTCATTAATTTACATAACTTTAAATAAAAGAGTTAAAAAAAAAAAAATTAAAAAAATTACAATTTTATCCAAAAAAAAAATGAGTATTGAAAAGCCTTTTTTCATAACAGTTATGTATTTTAATGTAAAAAAAGAAAGATATTTTAACTATTATAGTCGCAAATTTAGAGAACATTTTATTTCAGTTCGAGCCCAAGTGTTAAAGTAACAACTTTGAATTAAACCTTATCGTTAAGAACATAAGACTCAATTTTGTTTTACTCAAAGAAAAATTTCATTCATTGTATTGCAATTTAGTTTCAGTTGGAAAATTACAAACTTTTAATTGACATATAATATTTTCATCTAGAATAATATAAAGTTACTTTATTAAACTGTATCTTCCAAAACATGTTTCATTGTTTTGTTTTATTTTTTATACATTGAATGGAGACTAATCAAAATCTATTCTCTAACTCAAAAATCTAGAGAAGAAACCCACCTTTGTTTGTTTTACCGCTTCCATTCTAAACCATGCAACGGAATTTGATGCGGTTTTCACTAATGTAAAGAAGAGTAATAAACGAAATCGGAACGGATCGCTAAGTTTAAATATAATTACCACTGGACAGTCATTCTTAATGTAACTTTTTTGAGAGCATCCCATTTTTTAATTTAAAATAAATATTCATACAAATAACAATTTGATCGTGATCTTTACGTGACAATAAATATATACTATGATTATTATGCAAAAATGTTATATTAAAATTCAAAAATAATAAAAAAATCTTATTTAAAGTAATTTTACAATGTGAATCGTACTTTATGATAACTTCAACACACAAGACCCTCAGAGTGACAACGACAACTTCCTAAAACGACAACATTTTAGAATGTCAACGTCCTAAAACGCCATCTTTTTGCATGTCAACGTCCTAAAATGACAACTTTTAAAATGTCAACGTCCTAAAACGACAACTTTTTTAGCATGTCAAAACGTCCTAAAACGACAACTTTTTAGCATGTCAACGTCCTAAAACGACAACTTCTTAGCATGTCAACGTCCTAAAACGACAACTTTTTAGCATGTCAACGTCCTAAAACGACAACTTCTTAGCATGTCAACGTCCTAAAACGACAACTTAGCATATCAACGTCCTAAAACGACAACTTCTTAGCAATGTCAACGTCCTAAAATGACAACTTCTTAGCATGTCAACGTCCTAAAACAACAACTTTTTAAAATGTCAACGTCCTAAAACGACAAGTTTTTAGCATGTCAACATCCTAAAACAACAACTTTTTAAATCGACAAATTCTTAAATTAATTCCTCGGTCCATCGGGGTTAAACTAGTAGTCATTTTAATACTTTGGCCTTTTTGACATTTTTTTTCACAACTGAGGGCCGAAATTGACATCCCTTAGTAAGTTGTCATTTTCGGAAATAGTCGTTTTCGGAGATTATCTATTTTGGAAATGTCGTTTAAGTTGTCGTTATCACCCTGAGGGACTTGGCGTTATATATTTATGTATATTTCAGTGATCTTACTGTTTTAATTTTTTTGTATTAATTAATAATTCAAATTAATAAACAATATATGAATATAATATAACTATTAAATGGATAAAATTACCTATAGATTGAAATGTAATACAGTTGAATTGAATATATATTGAACTTGGGTTAACACTTGGGCACAACTAACACGGAGATATTAACGGAGAGTTAACGAGCGCTCCCCGACTTACTGTGAGCGATGAGCCATTGTAAGGTTATGTCGATGTTGTCCTTCTCCTTACACGAGATCGAATAGCAACATATCTCGCGATCCTGAATTGCCGATAGGTTCCTGTCAAACAATTTAAACACACATCACTGCATTATCCAAGTTATATTTTGACGACACGTTTGGTCTGACGTTAACCAAACGGTCGAGGGTTCGAATCCCGCGCTAGGGGCAAATGTTTATTTGTGAAAATTTTACCTTTGTACCATGGAGTCGTGAATGTTTTGTATGTATTTATAATATGTGTCGTTCATTGTAAAAGTGAATTATCTCCTTATAACTGAATTTTAGAATAACGAGCTTTTTGCGAATTATAGTGTAGGAAAAAAATATATAAGAATTCATTCATTGTTTTATATTTTTTATTATTTAATACAATCAAAGATATAATAATTTGAAGTAACTTATAAATGACTAAATGTGATACCATTAGACAAGAAAAGATGTTTTTTAAAAATAGGGAGTTACACCACTTTTACAATGAACGACACATATGTAGGTATTTACAAAAAAAAAGCAATCTATGTAGTATATCAATCAAATATCAAAGGTGTGATTACCACTAGAAAATAGTGGAATTGATAGTGTGAATTTTCCGAGTACTCTAGTGTGAGGGAGTCTTAACGTTTGTGCTAGAGAGAGTGAGAGAGAGAGAGATACTCACATCCGCTCAATGAGTCCCGGTTCGTCGAGGGCGTGGGGTAAGTCCCGCTTGTTGCCGAGCACCAGAACGGGGATTCCCGTCAGCTGCTGCTTCTCCAGCAGACTGTGCAATTCGTTGCGCGAAGCTTCGATCTTGTCCGGGTCTGCAGCGTCCACCATGTAACTGTTCGTCACAGGCATTTAATGTAGTAGGAAAAAAGCTAATAAAGACAATTTTCTCATAGATCAATCGAACATTACAATATTGTGTTTAAATAAATAATAAACAATAATTTACTTTAACAGTGGAGAACACCATAAGGTTTACCGCCCACTAGGCAGCCGACAGCCGAAAGCCGAATAAATAAATTGACCTAATCCTTACATATTATAAAACAAAAGTCCTCCGCCGCGTCTGTATGTCTGTTCGCGATAAACTCAAAAACTACTGCACCGATTTTCATGCTGTTTCCACCAATGGATAGAGTGGTTCTCGAGGAAGTATATAATTTACAAAGTTACGCGGGCGAAGTCGCGGGCAGCAGCTAGGAAATTAAACAAAATGCTACATACACAATTGCATTGACACCTCGACAGTATCTCTCCCACATGGAACGGAATCTTGGCTGACCTCCAATATCCCATACCTGGAAACAACAAGGCATATTCTGTACAACTGTAGCTCAAAACTAAAATTGATTCATTGGTGACTAAAGCAAGGACATAGAGACAAACGAAAAGAATATTAAACATTTTTTTTTATAAAACAAATAGTTAACACATATTTTTACTAGTAGAACATTTATATATTTTTTATAGTAGCTGCACCAATACATTAAAAAAATATCATGAAAATTGATAAAAAAGTGACCAACTGTTTTCAAGATCACCGATCTTGAAGAAACCGATGGTGCTGGCCAATTCTCGCTTTTTTATGTGCAAGGGAAAAGGACACATATACATTTGTCTTATTATATAGATTATGTCATATTTGTTGGTATATTTATATTTTTTTTAATGTTAAGAATATATAGAATTGACGGTAGTTGGCTACATCTATTACACAAGCTATCCGAAGGTATGCAAGTGTGGGTGTGACATACAGTTGGATCCTTTACAAATGCACTGAAATATAACAGTACATTTTTCCAGAGACAATATTTTGATACCTGGATAGTTAAAATAGCAATTCTGTAAAGCAAAACAAATTTCAAAGATAAATAAATACCTTAATTGTAACATTTCCTTTGGTAATTTTGCGCATGTTGAAACCAACAGTAGGTATCATGTCTTCACTGAATTGGCCGGACTGAAAATTAAGACAATAAACAAATAAATGACAAAACATTATACAATAGTTTTAATACAAAACATGAAAATCAATTATATATGGGAACCAATCTAATGGATAAAGAAAAGAAAAAAAATCTCTATTAATTTGTCATAACCTAAGTGGAAGTAATTAAATATATACTAAAATATTAAAACTGAAGATTTTTTTTTTCTTTTCATTTTAACACACATATCAGAGGAATTAGAAATCTAAATATCAATTATTATTTTTTGCATTAAAATATAGCCAAATTCTTAACAATACGCTATGGACCCTTAGGAGCCGAGGAAATGTGAAAACCAATAAATGCCAGTCTAAAACGAAGTAATAGTGCTGGCAGGCATTATGAATGTTATGATGTAGTGGATAGGAAACCATCTAAAAAAACGAGCATTACTGAGAAGACCTATATCAAATTAAATTAAATGCCGGATAAAACTTAGGGGTACAGCTATATTATTGAAACTTATAAAATAGTCAAGCTTCATTGTGTTAACATGTTTCAGATAGTGGGGGTACCTAATCAATGGTGAAAGAGGTTAATAAACGAACAATTAATTACATATTTCCATGACATAACTTATCTCTGTTAAACTACGAAGTTTTTATTTAATAACAAACACTACACATTCTTATCTGTTTTGATAACTTAAAATGAATGTCGTTTATTTGGATGATAGAAGTCAAGGAGTCAACGACCTGGACCAAACTAAATAATAACAGAGACACATGGCAAACTAAACTATATTCTAAATATATAAAAGGTGATGTGTGTAAGTATGGCCCCTATAAACCGCTGAACCGATTTTGATGAAACTTTTAGACAATCTTCAGATTATTGCAGTAGGTGTTCCTGTGAAGTTTGGTAGCGATCGGACGTGGACTAAGTTGCGGGTAAATACTAGTTCTAAATAAAAATCAAAAATAAAAGAAAACAAAAGCAAATAACCTGGAATATAGGTTCACATGCCCTTTTTCTATAATGACTGAAGAAGTCTGTAGTTAATGCAGAGGATTGTCAATACTAATAATAAATCTGTAAGTGTAGGTTTTGTATGTATGTATGTTCCTCCATAACTCTTAAAAGAAAAAACTGATTTTCAGAAACTTGATAGATAAACATTTAGACATACAGGAGACAGGATAGACTACTTAATTTTTTCTTTTTCAACGCGGACGAAGTCGTGGGCGCTAGCTAGTTATTAATAAGTCTATATTTAATATTTTAAGACCATTATCAAATTAGTTATAAAATTCATTAAAATTTTAATACAAAATCACAACTAATATAAAATATATGAAAGTGAGTTTTGTTTGTTATCACTATTTGTTTTTATACATGCTATAACTACTCAGCGGATCATAATGAGATTTTGCATAGACATTGTCCTCTGAAAATGTCTATACAGAAAAGAACAATAGGGTAAAAAAAAGTATTTTTCTGAGGAATCTTGAAAAACCTAAAAAAAATATATCAGCAATATTTTTTTTATAAATGATCCAAAAATTGCTTGATCACCATAAAAACTCTAGTGTAACATTTAATAATTTAGTGATTCATAACTAACCTCACTAAACTGATCATTGTACGTAAACACTGTTGCTAAACTATGAGTCATTGAATCAAATAACCTTAAGTCTTTTAAAATTAAGTAAAGAAATAGAATCAGAAACACTTCAGTATAAGCTATTTAATAGAAATTGTGTATATGTGGAATGCAATTTAGTTACTAGAAAGTAACTACAGAATTGATTTATAACCAGAAAGTACATATTATTATTTTGTTTCTAAGAATATAAATTATTGAGCATAGTTTATATTTACAATAGATTATAGATTGTCATTTTACTTAAAAACATAGTTATGTGAAATTTAAAATATTTCATCTCATTAAATTGTTTAAATTTAGCAATGGCAAGGCCCATCTGGCGGAAGTAACCACCCCTTACAGAAGACTACTAGGCTAAGCTAAGCAGCCTGGCTGCAACAGCTGACATATTTGCGCAGCCAGTTATAGCAGCCAATCGATGGCCAGTTGTGACCCAAATCCAGCAATATGGACGAAGAACTGCTTGTTTGCTACGACAAGTGCGTGGAGACTGACAGCAGCCACATATATTCGGCTACTCGCTTAAGTACTCGCTCTGGCAATGGTCTGGCATGCAATCAGGCATATATATCAGCCGGGAGTTTGTGGCCGCTAGGTGTGCAGGCTCCCACACAGCGTCATATGTTCAACTGTCAACTAGCTGCCATTGCCAGGCCGTCTAGTGCGCGGTTAGCGTAAGGAATGCCAGCACCCATTTCCCCATCCCTTCCTCATACCTTATACTTAATCCTCCTATGGTCGGCAAGGCACTTACAAAACCTACGGCATTTTGTTATAGGCGACGGTATAAACCTACAATCTGTCTGTCAATCTTAGATCTAATCAAAATATATAATAAAAGCAAGCATTCTGAACTCACTTTGGCACACAATTCAACTTTTACATGACTATACAATAATCCATCTCATTTATAACATAATAAAGAGACTAAGTGTAAAAATAATTTGCAAAACAATTAACACTATGCAAATTTGCGTGCTCAATAGCACAACAGTCAATTAAAGGTGATTGGTATCAAAAAAAGCTAGTATTTTTGTTAGAACGAGGCTAGTGTTACATTTTTTATTACAGTTTTGGGTTTTTAAAAGTTACAGTTTAACGAACCACCCGATGATTATCACACTAATTATATAAAATGTATGCGATTCTGATATCTTTCAACCGAAACAAGTGCTGTAATAAAAATCGCCAATAGGTAACTTGATCGCGAACAGAGTTCGATTATCGGTTACGATGGTTATTGGCAAATGAATAAAAGCATATTGGATACTGAAATCACTTTGTTTTTAGATACTAACAGCAATGACGTTAACAAATGTTGTTTTTCCTGAAAACTGCAATCCAACCAGGGTCAGCTCCATTTCTTCTTTCCAGAAAAGGCTTTTGATCCAATCGAGGATACGATTGATCAGAGCGAGCATTTTGAAAAAAATAAACCACAATATTTCACGTGAAACGTAGAATTTTATAAACGCCTCTTACGAAAAACTGAATAGGTAAGTGAACACAGTACAGACTAGACTAGACTAAATGAAAACAGTCATAGAAATTTGACATTGACAATTCAACAATTGCGTTTCTTTTTACGCATAGTATGTTGCGTTTCGCCTAAATTAAGTAGCGAGAAGTGAAAAAAAAGTGATACAATAAAAAGCGAATTAATTAAGTATATAAATAAATAATTACAAATTTATAATTATATGGTAAATTTACTTGTATATTAATAACTATTATAAATACTTATGTCCAACATCGCATGCCGTTTTCATACATGTAAGTAATGCGTTATTACGAAAGAATTATTTAGTTGCGTAAGTTTTACCATAAATAAATAAATAAAATTGAAATAAAAACTTACTTTAATTACTTAAGAATTTAAATTCTTCAGAAGAGTGGGCCGTGAATGACAAAAATTTAGAAGATATTCACGCAATGACTAATTCTTGCCCCTTAATGCTGATAATATGTACCCCATAATGCTGCTAGGGTTGGGGCTGTAGGTATGGTTTTTCCTATGTCCTCGAAAATTTACATTGTATGTAATTTTATCGGTTGATGATAACCTTCCAATTAATAAGCTTATCGATAGTGTCATAATACTGTCAAAATACTGATTTGCCAAAGAAGAATAAAAATTAATAATGATTACTTATTTACCACCCTTAATATAGGCTTTTCCTTACCCCATTATACACTACCCCCTCCCTTACATACTTACCTCGTCTCAACGTTAATATTATAAAGTTATACGTTAATATTAACGTATTAAACTATTATTTTTGGGGAAAAATAATGAACATTATTATATTAGGTACTTATCATACTTATACCTAGTTATTGTTAGTGTACAGACTAACAGTCAATCGATTTTTTTTTATTTTATCTGATGCTAATAAGATAATAAAAATATATTACTTACGTACTATTTTTTTTAAATAAATAACATGATTGTATAATGCCATTGAATTGACTTTTTAACAAATCACCTTGCGAAAAGAAACGTGATGTTATGCAGCCACCAGCCAGCCACGTGCCTAAAAGACTACTTTTTGAGCTGGCTGTATCATAACACTTCTACCATGAAAATTTAATAGATGGCTTTTTTTTCTAGTAATATTATGTACTTATCAAGATTTAATATTCATGTTCTATTAGGTCAGCTTACACTGAAATGTCCAATTATTACGATAACTATTCTGAAAACATGCATATTATAACTACTTAATTAATGTTTTTTTTATATATTCCAAGTTATTATCCAATTTAGGTCATGTAGCTAAAACAGTATTTTAGCAGTAATCATGGCAGTGCACCAGTGTATCTTGTCTAGACTTCCCAAACTGCCAAACGCAGTTGTGCCCTTCCACTACTTACCAGATCCAGAACTGAGCCAACTTTGAAAGTTCATTTCCAAAGTTGGCCCTACCGGGAATCGAACCTAACACCCTACTACCCACTTGTTGACCAATGGTCTCGTTAATTTGTACTAGGTTTCAAATTTTTTTTTTTGGACACCTGAAGATAATCATACTCGTACTCGTGTAGAGAAAAATGTAATGTTATATTTTCGTAATAAAAAATATTAGTCACTAGAATTATTTATATGGCGCTTGCGTTTCCACGCAGTATGGTAACAAATACGGAGTATGCATGTAGTGGTAATCTTCGAATAGTAATTATTATAGTAAAGCCAAGGAGACAACATAAACAATGTAAACAAATCCAGCCCTCTGTCCTTTTCCTTCTCACGAAACCGCCGGCGTTTGTTTTGTGGTATTAGCTATCTTGGTAACCGTTAAAAATTTGTTTACATTCTTTGCATTGTCTCGTTGGCCTTGCTTTACTTCTTTGATTTACAAAATTCTTTAACCGAATCGAGACTCAGCCACACCCCATTTTTATTTTTATTTTTTCACTAGCTGCTGCCCGCGACTTCGCCAGCGTAACTTTGTAAATTATATACTAAAAACCTTCCTCGAGAACCACTCTATCCATTGGTGAAAACAGCATGAAAATAGGTGCAGTAGACAGACAGACAGACAGACGCGGCGGAGGACTTTGTTTTATAATATGTACTAGCTGGCGCCCGCGACTTCGTCCGCGTTGAAAAAGAAAAAGTAGCCTATCCTGTGTCCTGTAGAGCTAAATGTTTATCTACCAAGTTTCATGAAAATTAGATAATTCGTTTAAGAGTTATGGAGGAACATACATACATACATTCAGAAAAAAATTCTAAAAATGGTCAATTTAGTTTCAGTATCATGTATAGAACCTATAAACACGATATCTGAAAACAAAGTAACTTACTCCACGACCAACCCTTACAGATTTATTATTAGTATTGATTGATTGATGATAAAGATAAGCATGCTAATTTTACAACAGTCAGTTATATGGTAGAGCGCGGGCGGTGTTGAGGTGCGGGGGCCGAGGCCGTAGTCACGTGCGGACAAGCGTGGGGCCGGTACCGGCACGCCTCGCGGGCGCCCCGTGCCGTGCACATTCCGTTCCGACATCCGTGCCCGTGGCCCGTGCCGTATTTTGACGCCGCCACTTTACTTTACTTGCACTCGTCAGTCGTCACATGTCTCGCCGGCCGGTCTTTCGTGCCTATTTCACTTGTCAACACAACCGCCGCGAATCTTTAACTCGCTAAAGTGACGTACACCTAGCTAGCTCCTTTCAGATTCGTCATACATGCAGACAAACAAAATAACATTGATCAATCGTTCAGTGAATTTCTTAGAAATGGATTGCGAAGACTTAACTTAAGTCTGTAGTTGTGATAGTGGAAGTACTTATAGCCAAATATTCGCTACAAATATTGTGATTGGTGCTAAAACACAGTGCTCTGAATTGTTTGTGATAATAAAGTGACTACTCATTTTACAAATAATGGAAACACGTCAGTATTGGGAAGAAAACGGACACTCCGTCAAATATGAAAAGTAAGAAAATTTTGTTAATTTACTATAATTAATTTAATTTATTTATAAGTATTTATTTTGAACTATAATTGAACTGAACTATTTATAGGTACTTACCACGTCTGTGTTTCCTAGCTCATAATATATCTCAATACTTTTTAAATTTCGAGTTAATAGGCATTTTCTTTTCTGGATAAGCTCGCTCCATCGTCAGCCTCGTCTTTCCTGCATGGCTAGATGCTGGCCAGGTGGAAACTCGTTATTATTAATAATAAAACTACTTTATTTTAAATTAGAAACCTTTTTAATTAATTTTTTTTTGAAAGATGACGTGATCTAGATGGTCCTTAGCTATTACTATAATTTATTAAGATCTGTTCATGGGTTTGAAGATCATCAGCTCATTTCGTAGTTGACGAAGGGACCGGATCTTACTAACTTCCTCAGGTTCGATTGATGTGAAATTTGGTATTCTGCTAGGGTACTTCGGTGGTATTTTCACGACATGGTAACCTTGACCTGATGTTGCTAGTAGCAACGCCACAGGTGCTGTGGATAAGAACGCTGCCGATAGTAGTATTAGGTAAAGGATAAAGGATAGAAAAGGATAACGGATAAGGAAATGGGCTCATCCTCATCCCTTATGGCCCCTCTACACGATGGCCCATCTCTATGGCCCACTATGATGGTCCAGCGTGAAGAGAGCGTAGTGGTGTTGGATGGCTTATGGCGCGTGCCATGGTCGTGGGATGACGATGGTGTCTGTTTTCCAGCCCACATCAAAGGCGATGAATGAATCACAACTAATTGCCTTATTGGAAACACCTACCTTTCGAGATCGGCGTCCAACAATCGTGTAGTTACTGCTCCCAGACGGGCTGCTCAACCCAATGTGACCTGCAATAGGTACATATAGCAAAACGTTAATGTTCAAAACAACACGTTCGGGCGTCCGACGAAAACAATAAAGTAGGTAGGTAGGTACCTACCTAATATGCTCGTATTTCGCTATCGGTATTGTTTTGTTTCTGATTTTCTTGCTCGGGCCCTTAAAGGTCGTCGGTTAAAGTTAAATAGCTTTATCTTCCTCAAGAGTTGGTCTATGAAATGCATTATGCAATATATTTGCTTAGATATTTGATTAAATAAAAAATTGAAATCATTATTTTAATTTGTTTTCTAGATAACATTATTTATCATAACAGTTTACAATTTCTTAACTTATTTGTTAGCACATAGAAAAGGTCTATACGTGCTCCCATTTAAGCATAATTTCCTTGTTTATTTGGTACAAATAAGAGAAACACTGATACGTGTCCTTTTATTATTTCCTAATGGGATGGTTCCATCTGCTTAGTAAACTGATTTTCTTAACATACATCTCATCTTGGCTTTTCTTGTCAATAAAATGTACGAAAGATCGTACACTTATCGCTATTAATATTAACTTATATTCAAGTATTACACATACACATCATCGTCAGCTTGTGTTTCCACTGCTGTAAGATGTCTCGCAAGGTTAACCACCACGCACGGTTTTCTGTTCTTACCGTTTCTGCGAGGCTTTTTAGAGTCCCTAGCCAAGATGCAAACGCTTCGTTTTATTTTGACGCTACAACAACCAATCGCCAAGCTTTCTCTTAGCGTTCTTTCTTCGTTTCCGAAGTACGAAACGAAGCGTTTGCATCTTAGCTACCGGCCCTGGGTCTCCATTCGAGAACTCTTCTTCGCCATCGGTTATCCGCTCTACGACAGACGTGCCATATCAAATACTATGCCACTTAAAATATAAAACGTATTGATTAAAAAGGTTAAAAAGAACGACATCTACGAAAAAATAAATCAAACAAATCGTGCTTCATTCATTACGCCTTCATAATAATTGTTTAAATAATAATTAAACACGTGTTTTCTAAACATGAACGTGTAACGATAAAAGCTTTTTGATTATTTTTTATTTTCATTGTTTTACATAATCATAGAGCTACGACGTCGTCACGTGACTAGTGACGACGCGTGGCAATGACGACCGCATTGCCTGTGGCGTTGCTCCAAAACAAAGTCCTCCGCCGCGTCTGTCTCTGTTTTTTTTTTTTTTTTTTTTTTTTTTTTTTTATACATGAACCCCTCCAGCATCATGCGCTGAAGCCTATGTCTACAAATTTCACATTCATACCAGTTCTCGCTCACTTTCCTCTCGCACTTGCATTCTTCATACTTTATCTTTCTTTTATCCATCACTCATTTATACCATTGCGGGTGGGGATACCCGCCTGTCTGTCCTATTCTATCTATACTTTTATACTTATTTCTATTTTTCTTATTTCTAAGCAGGGTCAAGGTAAATAAAGGTACACGGGATCAATAGTATTTTACATCAAACTCTGTCTGTCTGTTCGCGATATACTCAAAAACTAGTGCACCGATTTTCATGCTGTTTTTACCAATGGATAGAATGGTCCTCAAGGAAGGTTTTTGGTATATAACTAACAAAGTTCATGATCATCATCTCAGCCGCAGGACGTCCACTGCTGGACATAGGCCTCCCCCAAAATTTTCCAATTGGACCGGTCAGTAGCAGCCTACTGGCTCCACCGTTGACCCGCGGCCTTTATTAGGTCGTCTGTCCACCTTGTGGGTGGACGTCCATCGCTGCGCTTGCTGGTCCGTGGCCTCCACTCGAGAACCTTCCGGCCCCAGCGGCCGTCGGCTCTCCGTACTATATGCCCTGCCCACTGCCACTTCAACTTACTGATCCGCTGGCTTATGTCGGTAACTTTCGTACGTCTACGGATCTCCTCATTTCTGATTCGATCTCGCAGTGTAACCCCGAGCCTATAGCCCTTTCCATAGCTCGTTGAGCGACATTGAGCTTCCTTACGAGGCCCATAGTCAGAGACCACGTTTCA
Organism: Synanthedon formicaeformis; assembly: GCA_945859745.1. NCBI lineage: Eukaryota > Metazoa > Arthropoda > Insecta > Lepidoptera > Sesiidae > Synanthedon > Synanthedon formicaeformis. Next base: position 10,906,443 of record OX243959.1, on the reverse strand, counting down.
GCGCCATATGTCATCACTGGCAACACACATTGGTCGAAAACTTTTGTCTTGAGACACTGAGGAATTTTGGACGAGAAGATGTCTCGGAGCTTCCCGAACGCTGCAAAGTTATAAACAACAAAGTTTGATTTACAAAGTTACGCGGGCGAAGTCGCGGGCACCAGCTCGATTTGAATATAATATATATAGATTTGCAGAAAATAATTGCGCCTGTGCGAAGCCGGGAGCGGGGGTCGCTAATTGTTTATAAATGATATGATGTATTATTGTGTTGTTATGAAATATTGTATTGTAGGTTAGTTATTAGCACAGGAAAAGTTTATGTCAATTATTTGATAAGGCAATAAAATTGAACGGGCCTTTTCCATTGTGGATAAGTTAAAAATAAGTGATAACGATGTCCGGTTTTATAAGTAAACTTGATTTATTAAAAAAAAAAAATACAAAATACTAACTAGTGCCCGCGACTTTGTCTGCATTGAAAAAACAAAAATATAACATCTGACAAAATAAGTATATGAGTAATATATTAATTATATAACACCTATAAACATCTTTATTGCTGTTATATTATAAGTCAGACGTTGGATTTTTATTTTTCATGCAACTTATTATGGACGAAAGGTACTTCAATAATCCCATTTCTGTATCTAACAATGTTCGAGTTGTTAAGGCGTGAAAAGGTATCAAAGAGACAACAAGGCCCAGTTACTTTCACATCTTTATAAATAACAATGCTAAGCGCAAAACTCGAGAACGGCTGGACCGATTTTAATTCTGGCTTCACTCATGGATAGAGGGATAATCTGGGAAGGTTTTTAGTTTTTTTACGTAAAAAAATGCACCCCGGGCGAAGCCGGGAGCGGGTCGCTAGTTTATAATATTCATAGAAACTGGTATTTTTATTTTCACTGCGTGCTAAAGAAATGCTTAAAACATACATTGGTTTACAGATATTGTTATCATATTGTGTGTAAACTTGTATTAGATAACAAATAAATAAATAAATTATACGTAAGACATAACTATATATTATAGACATTTTACATTTACATATTATACAGTTATTTAAAATAAAATCTAATCCTAAGTTATAATATATATACACATTATATAATATAAAGCATCGGTCCTTTTGGTAGGGTCCCAAGCATGCTGGCTGCATTACCTCGTTGTATAGCAATACTGATCTGTTGACCGAGGTAATAGCCAGCTTTAGAATCGCCGGTTATGTCGACCAAACGTTTTGATAAAAATTTAAATAAATTAAGAGCGTTGGGACCCCACGGACCCAGAGATTCGACACCGAAGGGAACGAATATGTAGCCGGTGCCGATATCTCTGTATTTGTAAATTTTCCGCTTTTCGGCCGCCTCCGCAGCAGCACCAGCTGTGGTAAGTGTTCCATGAAGGTGGGAAGGTGCCAAAGTGTCTACACAAGTAGCATCCCACACTAGTGGACGACCCATCCTCCATGGAACTAGGGACATCCCATCAGGTCTCTTGCCATCGTCACGTACGATACCATTTGGTTCAAGAATCGAAGGTACATTAATGGTGGCAAGAGACCGATGTATGATGTCATTTATGCTGGCGTGCCTTGAAATACAACCGGCGCTAAATAAATAAATAAATAAATAAATAAAAAAACATTTTCTCGGCGTAGTTATTTGTAGGTTTACAATTTGTCACTATAAGCTCCAACATAGTTTGATCGATCACCAAGAAGGTTTAAATAAGATTGAATACCTATTTGGAATCATTATCAGCTATTATATTTATCAGCTAATGATATTTTGGTAACATCTTATTATCTCCCACGTCACTTATTGTTGTGCAAGTATGTATGTACTCTTGTTGGCCACCCTGTACTTTAGCTTTCCGGTTCATGAATAAACACAACCCAACCAAACTATAGGAGAAGCAGCATTCTATAAATACTCAAACGAGTTCCGATGACGTCACACTTTTGCAGGTGCTGCTGATGGAAGAATTCATAAAGTCACCATATATGCAAATGTGATATGCAGAAATGCAAATAAAAAGTAATGTAAGGTCTACTTCTTGCCTACACAGTGTGTCCGATCATGAACTAGCGATGTTCTAGGTACAATACCTAGGTACTTTTTTTCTTAGGATATAAACTATGTGTACAAAAAAAATCATATGTCAAAGTGAAATAGACTTTTCGGGGGGCAACAATAAGTAATGAAGCAGTATTGTCTGTTTTCATTACTTACGTGTTCACATTTTCGTAATATATTATCTAAAATTTTAGTCTAACAAACGTCTAAAAACGTTCTTAGTTTTAACCCTAAACGACTAACTAGTTTTTCATTAACATATTTACTGAAAAACTAGTCGTTTAGGGTTAAACTCGCCAAAAACTAAATTAAAGTCGAAAATTTCGCGGTATTTTCGATTTACAAGCTTGCGTTCGGCGCTCGAGGTCTCAAACTTGGCGATTATTCGGGCCAACATCATATGCAAGTCAGCAAAAAAAAGCAGAACTACCGGATTTGACGCAACGTCAATATTATAAGGTTATTGAACTATAAGCCAAAGGTTTAGGATTATATAATTGCTGGGTCATCTATTAATAAACATAATTATACCTACTAAAAAAAGGACAAAGATTTCTCCATTAATTTTTGGTTTTGAAGACTTGTGTAATAAGAATAATATTTTAATTAAACGTAGAAAATACGAATACCAATGACTTTAATTACAATGGCCACCCTCCGGTTTCATATACTTACTAGTGATGTGCCGGATATCCGTATCCGTATCTGCGGATCTTGACACCAAATATCCGTATCCCCGGATCTACATTTTTAACGATCCGGCACATCAACTTACATAGATGCAAACTGGAAGGCCTTTCTCGTTTATCGCTTTTTCCATTATTAAAACCTTATCAAAATAATTTGGTTGTGTTTAGATGACGTTAGCTGAGAAACAGAATCTAATATTATAAACCTGAAGAGTTTGTTTGTTTGGTTGAACGCGATAATCTCAGGAACTACTGGTTCGAATTGAAAAATAATTTTTGTGTTGGATAGTCCATTTATCGAGAAAGGCTTTACAATTTGAACGCGGACGAAGTCGCGGGCAACAGTAGTGTAGAATATAAAAGATATAAACGCTAATGACTCAATCTTTATATCTAAAAATGTTAAGTTGGTTTGTGTATAAGCTTCAAAAACTCGAGATTGGGTAGACCGAGTTTAATTTGGTTTTTACATTCGGAAAGAGAGATATAAACGGGGAGGATTTTTGTATATAATAATTGCACCCCGGGCGAACCCGGGAGCGGGTCGCTAGTAATACTTAATTATGGCGGAGTGCGCTCGACAAATTTTAATTTGTACAGAACTTTTTTTGCATGGTTTTTTTTTTCATTAGAACTACCAACGTTCACTAGTGCAGTGTTGACATAATATATAAAAAAATATTATAATTATAATAAAATGTATTTGTTCAACAAATATTTACAAAAATAAATACAGGAGTTGAATTATTCTAAGTAGGTACTTTAGACGCTTAACTACTTAAGACTTACCTAACATACTTAAGATACGCTGTGTCTGAAGATTTCGCTCCGTCATAGCCATCTATTAAACAATTTATGTTTTCATTAAACATTGATTACTGTATGTACTTTTGTGTGTGATAAGATATGGGCTGTTTGTTGTTGACATGTGGCTTATTTAAAAAATTAACTACACCTAATGATTACTTTTTCTTTTCTTTATATTATTTATATTAGAATCTTCGATCAATGCACCTAAAGTAACTAGAATAATAATAAACGAACACTACCTATGTCTTATTTTGTATGTGTTTAGCGGGTGGGTGTCAAGACGGGCTCGGCCTTGCACGAGCGAAGGCGAAGCGATTGCCCGCACGCCGCGCGAAACGTGACCACAAACACACACAAAGGCCGTCGCCAATTCGTCTCCACGCACACAACCGCGCAGGGTCACGTTCATATCGCCTGATTGTTTCGGCCTATACTCGACTGTTATACCTCTTTTATTATTTCAATACTTTTACAGCTTAGGGATTTTAGTATTTTTTAAAATTTACATCTACAATCACTTAACGATCTCTGCGGCAACTGCCAACGTCTCTGTGACTACCTCTCTGTCTCTGTGTGACAGAAAATCTCTCGGATTCTATTCCCAGCAGGGTCAAAATTAGAAATGAACTTTTCAAAGTTGGCTTTTCAAGTTGGCGGAAGACCACTGTGAAATAATAGCTTATGTGCTTTTGTGTTTCGATAAGTGAGAAAGCATGCCAGTGCCCATTACCATTAAGGGAGGGTCCCTTATCCTTAGTCCTTCAATGGTCGACAGCACCTATGGCGTTGCTTGATAGTTGTAGTAGGCCACGCTAGCCAAGTGGACCGTTAGCTTGTCTGTAGACCTTAACATTAAAAATGATAACCATGAATAATTGGTCAACGCAATGAACTGGATGGCGTAACACACGTATAGTGGGACATACATAGTTCTGAGAAACCCATTAACTACGAGTAGTTGCCTAATTTTACCATACCATGACGCACTCTGTGCCTTCTTTTATTTCAGAGAATTTAAAAACACTAATAACTAGAGTTTTCTGTATGTTAATTATGCAACTTTTCTATCGGAAAACACTGGTGTCAATTTTTCTAAAACTTACTCGGTAATATTTTTAATGACAATTCAAAAGTTTTAGGTCTTTTTACTTGTCAATTTTGAAATAAATTTTATATTTTGCACTGCAGCACTGTGGCGTTGCTTGTGATATACGCGAAATCAGCCACTTACCATCAACTGGACCGTCAGCCTGTCTGTCGAGTTTACCATAAAAAATCCTTAATAGATCGGGCTATTTTTTGTTTAGTGGCTTACCGTCGTCTTTATTGTGTTCTGCCATTGCCATTTCAAATTAATAATTCTCAGTGGACTTTCGTTTGTTTACGGATCGCCTCATTCCTGATACTATCTCGCAGAATAATCCCGAACATAGACCTCTATAACTCGTAGATCGACGTTGAACTTTCTTACAAGGTCCAAAATCAGAGACCAGTTTTCAGCGTCATATGTCTTCACTATACTATTTAAGGTTTAAGGCATACTATAATATTTTGTTTTGTGTGCTGCAGGAAAAAATTACTCTATATATTTTTTGTACATTTCTCACGTTTTAAATTAAATATTAATGGTCAATATTGGCCATGTGTGTATTGAACTTAGTTTTAATGCATAGTTATAATAGTTTTTAATGCAGTTTCTGAAATGTTTTGAGAGTAGTACATACCTACTACCCTCCTAACAGAACCCGGGCGAAGCCGGGGCGCATGCGATTTGAAAATGTCACAAACACAAACACATCTAAATAATTATTATATTGAGTAAATTAAAATGTTTTTTTCCATTGCGTAAACATGTTTACTTTGAATGGTCATTGTCCCGTTAGCGGTCATTAATACAAAGTACAAACATCAGCTACGTCAGCGTTCAGCATGTAGTAAGTGCATTTATGAATGCAACAATAGCAATTTTAACACGTAGGCACTTAGGCGATGTGCGCTTGCCTTAATTTAGAAGCAAAAACTTTACTTATTATTTTCCTAATATTATAATGCGAAAGTTTGTAAGGATGGATGTTTGGATGTTTGTTACGCTTTCACGCAAAAATTTGGATGAAATTTAGCACATAGATAGTTTATTACCTGTATTAACACATATAGGATACTTTTTATCGTGAAAAAATGTTATAGGTTCCCGAGGAATCGTCTGAAAGTATAAGCGTCACCTTCGTCACTTTGCGATTAAGATGTCAGGCGTTATATTTTTCATTTTTCAATGCGAGTGAAGTCGCTGACGCAAGTTAGTAAAAATGAGTTGGTAGACGGCTTTGCCCGGGAGCAATGGTGGGATGGGATTACCTAGTAAGTATATATAATAGTATGCCATTGCCCAAAATCCAAAGTACTTTTTTAATGTCAGTATCATACCATGGTACCTTCATTATTGTCTATTTAAACCATTTTGGTTTGGATGTCTCCAAATGTCTTAGCACCGTATGTCAAAACTGTACATACAATACTACGGTCTTTCGTCTTGAACTCTTAAATAATGAATTTATAATTAATTAATTAAATAAATAATAATAATGGCTGGGCCTAGGGACAGATACAGAAGGCAGTACTTCTAGACACGGCACGAATTTTCAGGAGGTTCCTATCACTCTACAGCTCTAACCACCGGTAGCTTGGGCCCTTGCCCCGCTATTTGCGGTACTCTAGTTTGAATTTTTTTTATTGTTTTTTTATAATTATATTGTAAAAAAAATTAGGATTAAGAAAGAAAATAAATATCTATATAAATAAAAATGAATCCCCAAATGTGTTTCTAAGCGCAAAACTCGAGAACGGCTGGACCGATTTTGCTGATTTATTTTTTGTTATGTTTGATAAAGTCTGAGAAAGGTTCTAATGGAGAGAAAACCGTAAAAAAATACGAGAAAAAATTAAAAACAACAATTTTCTTTTCCCGTACAAGCCACTCTGTTCCCAGCTGTCAAACATTTGACGTCAATCAAAACAAAACAAAGTTTTTGTTTTGCTACTTGACGTTTGTGAAAGAGGCGCTTAGCACTGTAAATAAATTAGATTTCACTTGAATTATCTTTTTCCTTCTTCTGCCCCTATTTAACCTGTAACAGATACTAATTCTAAAATATATCGATAGTGGCACCCAATTCTGTTATACTATACCCATCACTAGTTAGGTCAATTTGCTAAACGTTAAATGGGAAAACTAACAGCGGCTGGACAATAGTAATTTTAATTCTGTCTTCACTCATGGATAGAGGGATAATCAGGGAAGGTTTGTACGTAAAAAAAATTCACCCCGGGCGAAGCCGGGAGAGGGCCGCTAGTATATGAATAATAATAAAACGATTAGTTAATAAAATAATTAAGTAATAGTTGAGTCTGTTCATACATAATTATTTTTAATTGTGCTTGCTTATTTATTTTATTGCTTATTTAATTATGTAATGTCTACCATGAAATACGCTTAACTAGTTTAAAATTAAATATGACAAAGGAAGTTCAGAAACTTCGTAATGCATATTACGTAGAACAGAACGTGGAGGGCCACGTGCCTTTTGGCTTTGCTCAAATCACGTTGTCAACCACAGGAGCTACGTAGTACGTAATTATGGCTCCTGTTTCGCTTTAATATATACCACATTATTATTATTTCCTATTAATCCACCCGCCCCATACATAATGTCACAATAATTGGCCGTTTCAGGTAACATTGTTGTGTAAATAGTTAGTGCTAATAATTCAATTTTAATCTTCAGTCCTTTTACATACTTATAACGAAATGACTCGATAGAACATCTATTACTAATATTCCTCGCAAACTCGCATTTTTAATATAATACGAAGTAGGATTATGTATTACTTTTGGAATAATTCACGTATAAAATAATGAAAGATTCTTTCAAATAGTTGCAAATTAAATTGCCTCCTGCATAAAACAAAATTACAATATCCGCTTTCTATCTCTTTGTGATATTAGTATAGATAGATTAGTTGTCTATACTAATACCTTAAAGAGATAGAAAGCGATAGATAGATAAGTTAGATAGATAGAGAAGTTTTTTAAGATAATAAAAAAAATAAAAAAAATAAACTGCCGAACATAATAGGGTTAAAGATTTTTTTATAAACTCATTTTTACAATAAACCTGTGAAAGGAGACTCCTTTTAAGCGAGTACCTGCTGTGCAAGGAGCCTTCGCTCTTCTATAAAAGCTAGTAACCAACATTTTTTTAAACAAGAATAAGAGAAAGCTTATTCTTGTTTTGAGGGAATGGATGGATAGGTTGCGCTCATTTTGATAAAAAATTGTATTAGGTCTGAGGGTAAAGCCTTTGTCTTAAAGACAAAGGGGCTCTTTAAAAATGCATAATTATGTTATACTAGCTGTGGCCCGCGACTTCGTCCGCGCGCGTTCAAAATGTTATATAGCCTAAAACCTTTCTCGATAAATGGACTATCCACAACAAAAATAATTTTTCAATTCTAACCAGTAGTTCCTGAGATTAACCCGTTCAACCAAACAAACAAAATCTTCAGCTTTATAATATTAGTATATAGATTTACACAAATAAATAAGCTTATTAACTTTTGAAGGTTTTTCCTCATATTAATAATAATTAACGGAATAATTTTATTTCTCTGCACGTTTTCGGATCACGTTTTTAATTTAATTCGGTTCGCTCATTCCGGCTCCTTATCGAGTTCCACTTAAATTTTTATCAGTTCCAATAATTTAGTCACATGTGCCTACATGTGTAATACCTATACATTTATACCTATATACATTTTATCAAGTTAATCACGTGGACCGGAGAGAAAGAGCAGCATGTTTTCACTTTATTTCGTTTTTGACTTCATAAAAAAAACCGCTACGTCGTCTATTTATAACAGAAGTCGCCACAGATGCTGACACTGGCGAATTTAGTAGGATTTACTTATGTATTGAGGTCAAAAATATGTTTTTTAAAATTTTTGTCTGTGTGCGCTTGTGCACGCTAATCTCAGAAATGGCTTAACCGATTCGAATGCGGTTTTCACTTATGTATTGACGATAACCTTGATTAAACTATAGTATGCTTTTTATCCTGCTAAAATGTTCAGTTCCTTTGCAATTTTCAAAAAAACGAACTACAGCAGCGTGTATGAAGTCGCAGGAAAAACTAGTTATTAGATAATGTTTCTTCAATGAGCCACACAAGTCACGAGTGGCCCATTTATCACCACACACGTGACGCATTCGTTAGCCACACGTGATCTGGATGACGTCATGCAGTTTACTAGTTCGTTTTGATTTGGATAATATAAATTCTAAGTTATGCACCGACAACATACTCAGCTTCTAGGTCTTATTTAAATTTTGGTTTTGTATCACCACAAAAGTACAATTTTAGTGTACAACCTACATTTTTTAAAACTCAACTTTACTTAAGTAAATTGCTTTAAAATATGTAAAAAAAAACAAGGAAATTAAAATAATTGGTGCACTTAAAAAAATAATTTTAACTTGGATTCATTTTACTACAGTATTGAGCATACAGGGTAAGGGCCTCTTTCACAAACTACAACTACACATTTTTCATTTATTACCAAATCGTGATGATACATTTTAGCATTTAGTTATAACAGTTTTTTATAATCTCAATTCTCAGCCGTAGGACATCCCAGCCTAGATCTACCGTCGACCCGCAGCCCTTATCATTCCACTTCCACTGTCCACCTATGTGATCTGCCCACTGCTAATTCAACTATCCATCCCTACCGAACCGAACAGTTTATGAATAGTGACGTGCCGGATCGTTAAAAATGTAGATCCGCGGATACGGATCTTAACTTTCTTAGTCAAGCAGTGTCGGTGCGCGTGACCTTGAAACGAAGGTGCCAAATGTTTGATTTTAAGAAATAAAAAATAATCCGAATGGAATTTAATAGTTTTTCATTGCTACCTAATCACCTATATGTAGAATTTCAGCTATGAATTAAAAATTAGCAAGGTAAAAGATCCGTAAAAAGATCCGCCAAAAAGTAACCAGATACGGATATCCGGCACATCACTAATTAGGTATGAACCCTCAGGTTATATATAAACTAATATAATGCGAGCCTTGTCATGACACAGCCACACCTCATTTTTGTTTTACTGAAAAAAAATTCGATTTAGAAATCTCAGTCAATAGGTAGGTATTTTCAAACATTTAAATTCAATATTCTACCTTGAATAGAGATAACAGTTTGAATTTTCTTTTTGTTCTGAATTTCTGAATAATAATATAGTGTTTACGTAGTAAACACGTGTTGCGAATTGTTTACGAAATGTCTCGTGGCGTGACGGCCGTCTGAACATGAGTCACGACCATCGACTAAACTCTGGAAAACAAATCTGGATATTTCATCATAGAATTATAGGTACTTAGGAACCAAGGAACATTATATATTATTAAGCGAGAGAAGAATGAAATGTTCAAACAAAAAATTATCTAAGTTCATACAACTAGTTCATACATCTAAGTTCATATATCTAAGTTCATAGTGGTAGAGCACACTGCGTTTCGCAGTTATTTGGGCAGCCCGTCTGGCGGCAGTAACCACCACCTTACAGAATACCACCGTGAAATAACAGCGTTATGTGCTGTTGTGTTTCGGTGTGTGAGTAAGGGATGCCAGAGCCCATTACCCCTTCCCTTCCTTATCCTTAAGCCTTCTATGGTCGGCAGCGCACTTGTAGCACTTATGGTGTTACTTGAGTTATAGGCGACGGTAGCCACCTACCATCAAGTGGACCGTCAGCCTGTCTGTCGACCTTAACATAAAAAAAAAAAAAAAAAAAAAAAAAAAAAAAAAAAAAAAACGCGCTATAGCGGCCTCCCAAGGCAACTTTGGTTGGAGCTCTTCAACTCTTATTATGTACTTAGCGGAATCACACAGGAGTCATGGATTGTTGTTGGTTCTGTCCGAGCTTCGTCAGTTGACTGACCAAGTATTAAAAATATTGAGCAATATTTTCTTCCAATAATATATAAAAAAAAATATAATTCTTTTGTTATACGGTTGTAATGTATACGGTTTTATTATAAACTTCCTGAGGTAATCAGAGCCTTACCTACAAATAAATTTAAAAGTGTAATCAAAACCAAACTCTTTTCGAAATGTTTTTATAAAATCGCTAATTATTTAAGCTATAATGAAGCCTGCAATTAAACGATTCTAAGCTTCTAATACTATATTTACTGTGATTTGTGTACCTACAATTAATTTAATTGTGATTGATAGGTATATTTACTATTTTAAAAGAATGCTGTCATGAGTTTTTTTGGGGTTTCTTCTCAGGATCGTCATCATTTTGACAATTTTTTTTTTTCGATAAATATAAGTAATACTTTTAACTATTGAAAGAGTTTTTTGGAAACTATTTTGCGAACAAATATTTAATTTGATTTGACTGCCCACACTTCGCAACAATTTAAAATGTATGCTTTGCCTAATGAAGTATCACTATATTTAAGTGTTAATTTTGATGGAGCTACTAGTCTATATTGAAATGCATTGACCATTGCATTAGTACACGTGACTTTGTTATTATTAGAACGCAAATCTAATTAAACGCTACATTAGGTCTTCGTTCGCATCGAATCGACCTGTATGATGATTTATAAAATTATCTTGAATATTGTGGAAATGTGGACACTGCAAATTGAGTCTAAAAATTGGAACGCGCGAATCCATTTGAATATTTATGAATAGTTCTGTCGCCCACATCGCAGTTATAATTCAGTATGATGATTTTATCTAAATTTCATTAGATAAATATTTAGGTACTATTTTAACTTACATAATTGAAACAGTTATAGTTAAGTATTTTAAAAAAATTACCTAGACATAATTACTTGTTTTATACATAAATTATATTAATATTTAGTATAAAATCGTAAGAGCCATTTTTTCAAACCGAGGTCGATAAAGCTTTTAAATTTTTTCAAAACTTTTTTTGTAAATTTTGTAACTTTTAGGATAGACAACTATAATAACTATTTTTTTTTAAAGCACATAATATTAATTTTATGATAATATTAAACTTCAAAATGTAATTTGCCAAATAAATGAATCGATAAATGATTTTTCAAGCAGCAAACCACGTGTAGTGTTGTGAATCTGATTAGGGTCGTACTTTGAAATCTATTTAAACTACAATTGTAATCAGATCCATAATGGCAGCCGGATGTGTGATAAGAATCAACATGAAAATAAACTCGGAGAGCAATCGATACCAAACAATTTCGAGTGGCCTTGGTCGCACACAAATATATTATTTTTCTTCCCTAAAGGACCGTATTTTGACAAAATAAACAAAGTGCTTACCTAGTCTCTACTTAATTATATTTACAACTAGCTGTTGTCCGCGACTTCGCTCGCGTAACTTTGTAAATTATATACTAAACCAAAACCTTCCTTGAGAACCACTCTATCCATTTTAATGGTATGGTTTTTAATAATGGTATCCTCAATGACTTCTATATTACTTCGTAAGGACAAGGCTAACGCTCCTAGTACGTGGCACCGATGCGCCGGTGTCAAAATCAGAAACTGACACCAATAACGGGTGTTCATTCTGTGCGTAGAAAGATACGAAAATGCCCACTTACCAGTGATATGTCCAACCAACCGATGAGAACACTTTACAATAACAGAATACGCCAATAAGAAATAAAAGTACGTATTAAGATGGCAATGAAACAAATTATTTTTAGTAACTAGATGTGCAAATTGGAGGACCATTTTTTTGTCACTAGTAGTATGGTAAGGGCGCATCCTGTCTTGTTTAACATATCACTGGGTATCCTATGTTTCTACAGAACACCATAAAACTAAGTCGATAATAAAATAAAAACTGCCTTTGTTTCTCAAGATTTTCTCTTTTGTTTTTAGTTACAATTCTGATGACGGCCTTGGTCGCGGTGTGGCAGAGCAGCTTAACTTCGCGGCGCCCTCTGACGAAGAAGGGGACTACCCACAGGGCAACTATCTCAAGAAGGGCAAGGTCTCAAGGGCAAGTCAATCATGTCCTAAAAATCATTATTACATTTTGCATGCAATTTAATTTAAGGGGTATTTTTAACATAAAATCATATTTAAAGTTAAAGAAATTTATCGATCGTTATGAAATTTTGCATACACATTTTCAGGGATACAGAAAAGGAGAAAGAAAATAGACATACTTTTCATCCAGAAAAAGTACTGTTCCCAAAAGGGATCACAAAAATAAAAATCCAAAGCCTAGCAAAGTTATAACAGCAATAAGATTGAATAAATCATTGCTCATTCATATATGTCTTCAGGCGTTATATTTTTTTTATGTCAACGCTGACGAAGTCGCGGACAAAAACTAGCTGAGAAAATTAATATTTCGCAGAAATACTCAACTCGTTTAAACGACAAGGTATTGTTAGAGGATAGGGAAATGGAGATAGGTGTACACTTAGGTGAACAGGTGGACCACAGGCAATTTTTATTGGCCGTGGTCAACCCAGGTGAACAAAGTAGCCGGACCACGGGCAATAACCGTTGAAAACATATCGTTTAAAAACCTCAATTCGCAAAACGAATAACTCCACTTTTGGTTGAAAATGAGTATTTGATACGGGAGAAACTTAATGACAATTAGAATTTAATTTTTAAAAGGTCTATCGGTTAATACGAGCCATAATTTCCAATGTAAAATTGTCTTTTTTCTTTTCTCGTATCATACAAAAAAAAATTATAACGTTTTTACTCTCCCCTATAAAGTTTGCCTCAGAGGAGTTATTTGGTTTGCGAATTAAGGTGTCGATATTAGTTTATGAAAAAGTAAGTAGGTATAGCTCAATAAAGTTAATTGTATTTATTTTTTCAGCAGCAAGATCCGATGTCTCATCGTATTATTGAGAAGCGTCGTCGCGACCGCATGAACAACTGCCTAGCTGACCTATCCAGATTGATTCCGCCGGAATACCTTAAGAAAGGGCGTGGCCGTGTTGAGAAAACCGAAATAATAGAGATGGCCATCAGACATCTGAAATATTTGCAGGATCGCGCCAACGGTTTGTACCATGCAAATGCAAAGAAAGGAAGCTCTGAATATGGTAACATTAATTTTTCACCTTTTAAATGTTTCTCAAATTTTAATTAAAAGCAGGTAAATAAAATCTTTATAAATTATTTGTATGTTAAGTAAAATCCATATTTCAATATAACCAATAATATGCTTATGTATGTAATGGTTTATTTTTTATTTCACATACGTACCTCCTTAATTCTGCATATTTTTTTTAAATTAATTTTAAATTTTTATTAATTTATTTAATTATTAATTTCACGCCAAAGTAGTACGATCTTTTAAAATTAATGTTTTTGATTTTATTCTCTAATGGATTTTCGATTTTTAATTGTAAGTATTTAAATTTTTTTAAAGTCACTTGTACTTGCGTAAGTATTAAGGTAATGTTATAAAACATTATTAGTCTTATAATATGTGATATGTGTTAGTAATTATGTAATAGGTATTTATGCTGTTGATAAATTGGCCTCTGAATTAAATATTTTAATTATTTAAAATAAGTAGGTACTTTCTGTGTTATAATAGTGAATAATAAAAAATACCTAAGTACATACGTTATAATTGTATAAAGATTGTAGTTGCATTTGTTTGTATTGTAATAAAACTGTTACCATAAAGTCGGGGCTTTCTAAACAAAAATTCAACAGCTCTATATCTTCTTGAAATGTGTTCAAATTTTGGCCTAAATATAAACATAAAATTTTACATTTTTGTACCTACATTTGGTCTTTGCAAAGGTTTTAATATTATACTTAGAGTTGACAGAGGTAATAATTTACTAAAAGTCAGAGTAATATATTAAAACTGTAAATACTTATAAGTATAGAAAATACATATTCAGTTGTAAATCGATTCTAATTAAATATTGAGGTAAAAATTTCAAAAATGCATTAAATAAGATTTTTAGCTGTTTAAACTTTGTTTGTTTTTTGTTTTTCGAAATCAAACCTTCTAACGATGTTTGAATAGATTTTGAACTGTTGATTTCGAATATATTTCAGTGGCCGAAAAACATATAGGCGAAGACTTCCGAGCCGGTTACCAGGAAGCTGTCGCTGAAGCCATCAGATTCCTTGTCGAGGTCCAGGGTTATAATCCTGTTGATGGACTCTGCTCGCAATTGGCTTCCCATTTGCAGAGGCATTGTGACCACATCGTTAAAGGTTGGTTTAAAATTAAAATTATTTTATTCCGTGTTCAAAACCACGGACCATGAGACCACGGTCCACCCACAAGGTGGACAGACATGATAAGGGCTAAGTAGGAAAATTAACAGTGGACATTCTATGGCTTATATGAGTATTGTTGTTTCACTTGGAAGATAAATAAATCAATGAATATCTTCATACATCACCATCTATTTCGACACTAAGCGACTAATGTTTGTATTATGGATACCACAGTTGATAATATAATAATATACTACATAGATGTAAATACAAACATCCATGACTCAGGTACAAAGGTAAAATGTTAACACATAATCATTTGCCTCTAGCGAGATTCGAACCCGCGACCGTTTGTTTAACAGCTAGGGTTACTAACCACTAGACCAAACGTGTCGTCATATTGTTTCAACAAACAAAAAATAACAATTTATAATTTCTCTCTATCTTAAATGGTAATAACTCGATATTTCTTCCTAATTGGTGTACCTCATAACCAAGACGTGTACCAATATAACTGTTTTTAACAACAAAAAAAACCGACTTCAAACCATTTTCTCATGGATGCCATTGTCAGAACTGGACCAAATTGAAATGGGACCACACGGGAAGAACCAGCTTTCAAATAAAAAAGAATCATTAAAATCTTTTCACCCAGTCGAAAGTTCTGAGGTAACAAACATAAAAAAAATCAGTCTAATTGAGAACCTCCTCCTTTTTTGGAAGTTGCTTGAAAATAGCAAAAACTGTCTTTATTATCAGTCGAATTGAGAACCTCCTCCTTTTTTGGAAGTCAGTTGAAAATAGCAAAAACTGTCTTTATTATCAGTCTAATTGAGAACCTCCTCCTTTTTTGGAAGTCGGTTGAAAATAGCAAAAACTGTCTTTATTATCAGTCTAATTGAGAACCTCCTCCTTTTTTGGAAGTCGGTTGAAAATAGCAAAACCTGTCTTTATTATCAGTCTAATTGAGAACCTCCTCCTTTTTTGGAAGTCGGTTGAAAATAGCAAAAACTGTCTTTATTATAGGTGAAATGGTACCTCGCGAGAAAAGGTCGCATCCAACTTCGTCGTCCGAAACGACTAGTTCTTCGGGCAGTACACACGGCTACAACATGGTGAAGCATCACCCCAACGGAGTGATAGCTCACTGCAGAACGGAACCACATCCGGAACACCGGACTTATGCAGCGGAACTCTACGAACACAGTGTCCCCGAACAGTCATATTCTTTGGAATGTGATCGAGGTATGTAAATCATTGATTTTTTTTTGTTTCCGATGGAACTTCGGAATAAAAAGTACATACATGGAAACACTCTTGTGTTAAAATGTAATGTTGTGTAAAAGTTTGAAGTCAATCCCAATGACTTCTATATTAGTTCGTAAGGACAAGGCTAACGCTACTAGTACGTGACACCGACGCGCCGGTGCCAAAATCGGAAATTGGCACCAATGACGGGTGTTCATTCTGTGCGTAGAAAGATACGAAAATGCCTACTTACCAGTGTCCATATGTCCAACCAACCAATAAGAACACTTTACAATAACAGAATACGCCTATAAGAAATAAAAATACGTATTAAGATGGCAATGAAACAAATTATTTTTAGTAACTAGATGTGCAAATTGGAGGACCATTTTTTTGTCACTAGTAGTATGGTAAGGGCACATCCTGTCTTGTTTAATATATCACTGGTCAATCCGTCGACTATAATTAATAGTTATAGTTTCCGAGTTTTGCGGACACAAACATACCTACGGAAGCTAAATTTTTATACATAAAAATTAAAAAAAAAATTAAAATTTGATTGAAAAATTTTAAAAGATCCATTCACATTTTATTGTTCTGTTCACCTTTAAGTAAATACAAAAATAGTTCAGAGAATGGTAAGACGTTTCTAAATGAATCCAATACAATTAAACCTCGATGAGTTTCATTGTAATAAGGATTAGGATGATGTAGTAATTAGTTTTAATAAATTTTTCAGTGTCAGTGACACAAATATCGATCCACGCGGATAAGGAAGCGACGCCGGAGGGCGAACCGCTGCCACTGGACGGACGACGCAAGAGGGAGACCACTTTGAGGACAATCAGGAAACCCGAACACAGTGACGACTACCTGCAATCTTATAAGTTCAAAAATAATATTGAAATGAGATTTTCAAGGTCACAAGACTGTGAGGTGAGTGGCTTTGTCGTTAACTATTTTATAACCTAACATTTCCCACGATAAAATACATCCTAATATTATGTTAATCCAGTTAATAAACTATAAACTATACTGGCACAGTTATATAGTTATAACTGTGCCAAATATCAACCAATCTGTTGAACCATTTTTGCGTGAAAAAGTAACAAACATTCAGACATCCCATCCTCTTATCCTTTCGCATTTATAATACTAGTAGGATTCTAATCCTTACCCCAATTTCACTAAAGTTAGTTCTAGAAGTAATTATTTATTATAAAATTTTAATTTCAAACTGCTTTTTAAAATTTTCAAATAGCAGTGTATCATTTGTGTTTGGTAAATGCATTTACGCGTACTTCGTCAGATCTAAATTTTTAGGTAAAAGTATACAATTCCTAAACATAAGTACATACATACCTAGGCTTGCAAATTAATTTAAAACATTTTTGGAAACTGTTATTCCTTGATTTTGACGACACGTTTAGTCTAGCGGCTAGTAACCCTAGCTGTTAACCAAACGGTCGCCGGTTCGAATCCCGCTAGGGGCAAATTTTAGGTATGTGTTAACATTTTACCTTTGTATCTGAGTCATGGATGTTTTGTATTTATGATATTTTATGTTGTATTTATAAAAAAAAGTATTATATGTAGTATATCAAATGTCTGGTATCCATAATACAAGCGCTAGTTGCTTAGTGTGGAACTAGACAGTGCTGTGTGGAATGTGTGAAGATATTTATTATATTTATTATTTACTAGCTGGCGCCCGCGACTTCGTCCGCGTTGAAAAAGAAAAAAGTAGCCTATCCTGTGTCCTGTACGTCTAAATGTTTATCTAGCAAGTTTCATGAAAATCAGTTAATTCGTTCAAGAGTTATGGAGGAACATACATACATATATACATACAGAAAAAAAAAATCTAAAAATGGTCAATTTAGTTTCAGTATGATGTATAGAGCCTATAAACACGATATCTCTGAAAACAAAGTAACTTACTCCATGACCAACCCTTACAGATTTATTATTAGTATTGATGATGTCCATTTTTTCGGACCGATAAGACATTGGTCACTTTTAATATTTAGTTGGTTGAATTTCAGGCGACCGACATGTCGGTGCGAGTTGAAAACGGACACAACAAAGCGTACTGCCACAAGAGGCGACGCGCAGCCAAACCTGTCCCTCCTTCCACCTCCACCTCAGGGTCAGGGTCAGGGTCCACCGAAGACCCCAGAGATACGTCACCGCAGGTATTCCAACTAACTATACTCATCAAAATATTTTGAAAGAGTTTAGCAATTATTTTTTAAATGAAAGTTAATTAAGGATTTATATTAATATTATAATTGTATGTATTTAAAGGATACATCGAGTGAATCGCCTCATCATCACTACGACCAACCGCCTCCAACTCAATACGTTCCTATTTTCGCATTAAACTCTCTTGGTAAGTATTTTTAACAAAAAAATCTTTTAAAACAGCGACTCCCAAAAGTAAATGATTCCGATTAGGTGTAAAATATGTTTATGTCCACTTTTGAAAAGAGTATAAATTATCTGTATGTTAAAATATATTGGTCCATTGCAATGTGTAAATTGATGATTGGTTAAATTTAACATTTTTTCTTTTAGTGTTTGTATTAAAATTAATGTATTCTTATGGTGATGACAAAATATCATCAGGGGCCCTAGCTAAGATGCAAACGCTTCGTTGCGTACTTCGGAAACGAAGAGAGAACGCTAAGAGAAAGCTTAGCGATTGGTTGTTGTAGCGTCAAACGTTTATTTTGACCAATCACCAAGCTTTCTCTTAGCGCCTATTTCACAAACGTCAATTAGGCCAAACCGTCACTTAAAGTCACCTGTACCCGCGAATAATTTAGCTGATAATTTGTTTGTACGGTAAACGCCCCAAACATTAAATAGAAAATAATTTAAAAAAATTGCCTATCAAATGATGCAGTAAACCGAGTGCATAATTCAATAAAACAGAAAATGATTTTTAAAAGTAACTAATCAACACTTTACTTGTAGTCCGTGAAAGATGCCCTTAGCGTTCTTTCTTAGTTTTCGAAGTACGCAACAAGTTTACTCTGTTAAACTTGTTTACCTACAAAACAGTCTTGGCTTTAATACTATTTTTATTTTTTATTGTAATTGTTTGCAGGTAAATACTACGTGCCACTGAACGTGGAGTACTCGTGCCTGGCGCGTCTGCTGGCTCCGATGGCAGCGCCTCTCGCGGGGACTCCCCTTCATCCCGTCACCATCCACGTCAACTTCCAGCCCTGTCTCGGCTTCCACGCCAAGCGTTAACTTGTCACGTTGACAAACGTCAAATGACTCACCATAGACTTCAAAAGAATAGACGCAAACAATTAAGTGACAATGACATTTATGTTTGGGGAGTAAAGTTGAAGATTATTTATTGTGACTTGCAGCAAGTCCCGCAAGCTGCTAAACTTGCACAAGTTGGCTTGCCATGGCCGTTGCTTGCAGAATTCATATTCTGCAAGTTTTATTGCTAGTCTAAACCTTGCATAACTCCTCGTGTGCCGAACGCCAGCGAGCCGAATTACCGTTTTGTATAATCTCGAGGTCACTTGTGATACATACAGTAGGCGCAACGCGGATCCGCGTTCCGGCTCACAAGTGGTGCAAAATTATTAACGCGGATCCGCGTTCCGGCTCACGAGTGGTGCAAAATTATTAACGCGGATCCACGTTCCGGCACACGAGTGGTGCAAAATTATTAACGCGGATCTGCGTTCCGGCACACAAGTGGTACAAAATTATTAACGCGGATCCGCGTTCCGGCATATGAAGGGTTAACACGAAGTGTCAGCCTGCATAACACCAAAATTGGAACACGAAGTGTCATCAAGTCAGTGTAGTTAGGAATAAATGAATAAAAACGAACTATGTATAAAAATTACTTTTTTGTTAAAGTAAAAATAATATAAACTTACCTACTTTCTGCGTATGTTTGTGCCATTTTGTTATTGTTAAAGATTTTATTGGTTATGTTACGCCGAGAACTATTTTTTTAACACTAAAGTACCAAGTTAGCTGTTAAGACATTCAACCCGTTCTATCACACGCTTGATTGTATTTACATAAATAAATGCGATACATATGTATGTACGCATTTCGCATTATTTTGTGTAAATGTCTCTTTTTAATTTAATAATTTATTACCTCCAATCATTTTAGAATGCAAAACAAACCAGAAACAGCTAGCGTGCAAACTGCTCTTTTACTTAAGATGCCTAGATTTGAATATTATTGAAGTAATAAAGTACAGATAAAAAATATTTTTATAATGATAATTACGTTATACTTAAATAAAAGTGCTGACATTGGATAAAAATGTAATAAAATTATATTTCGTGCATAGAAAAAAAAAATGAAAATCAACGTTAGCTCTAATTTTTACCGATTTTCAAAATAGCACATATTATAAAGGGATTTTATCAATAATGTCACTACAAATTATCTAAGGTTGACGTTAATGAAATTTTAATGGACAATTGCAGTTAATAATTAATATCTAATAACAATTAATTTTTTTTTGGCACATAACATTTTATGCTTACTTCTATGTGTTCATATAACGCTCTCTAGGTGCGAGGAATTTTTGGACACTTGTATGATATTTTGTGTATGATTATATAAAAGCAAAAATAAAATTATCTGAAAAAAAAAGATGTTGGTTTTGTGCCTATTCTCAACGAGTTTTCACTCTATGTTTGATGTTAACGTGTAAAAGGCGACATCTCTCTTATTTTTGGATTAATATATAATTGAAAGCGGCTTCTGGCTTGTTTTGTATTCCATGTAGTGATGTGCCGGATACCCGTATCCGTATCCGTATCCGCGGATATCCGAGGGAGAAGAAAGATCCGTATCCGTTACTTTTTGGCGGATCTTTTACTTTATTATTTTTTAATTATAAGCTAAAATTCTACATATACTCAGGTAATTAGGTAGCAAAGAAAAACTTAAATTCCATTCAGATTATTTTTTTATTTCCCAAAATCAAACATTTGGCAAATTTATAATGCAAACGTCAAGTTATACAGATTGAGTTAAGAAAGTTTAGATCCGGCACATAACTAAATTTCCATGCCAATATAAATAAACCAAGTCCAATTTAATTTTAGATATTTATAAGTATTGTAAGATTAATATAATTCTGGACAATTCTGAAATAGAATAAAGAGCAGCTGTTCTATTTTATAATTATTGTATTCTAAGTATGTAGGTACCTGTCTCATATTTTTAGAAGTCTACTTATAAAAGTATACCTAAGTAAGTGTTTTTTTATATTATAAAAGACTGTTTACAAGTGGTCAAGTTTAGTGTCCTTACAAAGGCTGTGAATAAATTATTGTTAGTCATTTGTTAAGAGTTTTTTTTTTGGCTGATTTTCTAACTATAAAATAATTATTAACTTTTATTGCAATGTATAAATTCTATTTTTTTTTGTGATTACCACAAAAAGCGAAAGAAGAAACTTGAATTCGTTTAGGGTCATACCCAAAAACTTTCATTGCTTTTCTGTAGTTTTTTTTTTAAATTATTGTTACGGACTACTCATACCACCCGTTTATCAAGGAAAATTGTCATGTTTAAAGTAAGATGAGTTGCTATTTATTGTCGAATTTTTCTTTTTTTATAGTTAACCATAATGATTGTTTTAAAACATCAAACATTTGTAGAGGAATTCCATAGCGTAATTAATTACCTACTAAATATTGAGGTGACTTTTCAGGCTTTTTGCTTTTGATTTGACCCTTTAGCTTGCCAGTCGGATTTATCCGACAATTATTTTCGTGTCCATTTCGCCAGACGACAAATAACTCAACTTGTATAAAGTTTATTTTTAAATCATTGAGTTGCTTTCTCTTAAAAAAAATTACGAGTCAGGCGTTAGGGGCACGAAAATTACAAAACAAAACGGTTAAAGGGTTACCTAATGATGAAAAATTGAGATGTCATCAATTTTCAAAATATAAGAATCGCTAAGTGGCTACCTACACCTAATTTAATCGCCACTAACATTATTTAAAACAAAATCCTCACATCTGTTCGTTTGTCAATACTAATATAAATTAATTGAGGAGAAATGTTTGGAAGTAGTTATTCTTGTATCTATATGTAATAAATATCCTAAATTGATTTATCATATATATATGATATCAAAAGCAAAAAAAAAGTCAAAAAAGCAATGTAAGAATTTTCACGAAATTTTCTCAATTCGTGGTGTATACACCACGAATTGAGAAAATTTCGTGAAAATTCTTCCAAAGTTCATTGATTATTATACTTTATACATTATTTTCTGTGTTCAGCCACTATTAGCAGTTAAGTACGCTATGGCAATTCGTTTATTGAAGTTTTTTTTTAAATACAATCATGCATGTGTTACATTTGAAACTTGCTTTTGCCCGCGACTTCGTCCGCGCTGAATTGGTTTTGGGAGTCCACAGGGAACATAAGTATATATAGAAGATAAGAATTATTGTCCGTTATATAAGTTATTTTATTGTAAATAACTGTTAAGATGTTTAAGAAAATAAATGTTGAAGAAATTTATCTACTGTTTTTGAGTTTTATTTGACCTTACCTTTGTGATTTATTAATTTTTGGCGATCAGTTTCTTATCTTGTGTTTGCAGATGACGTTTTGCTTATAAGACAACAAATAAACCTGATTTATTAATTAGCAAGCATTTTATCTAGTTAGTCTGAAAATCAACAACACAGGCAAGGCATACTTCAAATGATATAGTTTTCACTAATGCAAAATGCGATAAACGGGGGAAAAAATCATAAAATAGTACAAGGTCAGAACTGGTTTAAATGATAGAATAAGCGCCTCTTTCACAAACATCAAGTAGGCCTAACAGTCATTTGAAGTCACCGGTAACCGGGGATAATGGAGCTGATATACCTTTGTTTGTACGGTAAACGTCCCAAACATTAAATAGAAAATAATTTAAAAAATTCGTCTATCGAATGATGCAGTAAACCGAGTGCATAATTCAATAAAACAGAAAATTATTTTTAAAAGTAACTAATCAACACATTACTTGTAGTTTGTGAAAGAGGCCCTTAGCAGTATTAAAAACAAGAAAGAGGTATCCTTTATGTCTGTTATGGGTCGCTTCCACAATACATTATTTTCACCAAAACGCGAACACGAGAAAATTGAAATTCTAACAAGTTCGCCATACAGTCTATTTGCTCTCTGTCTTGAATCTCATGAAGAAGATTAGATTCAATGTGGGAACTGCAAAATTTGGGTCCATGAGGCTTGTGCTAATTTATATTTCCAATATGTCTGAATATTATATTTGTGAATATTGCTTTGATTAAATAACATTTACTGAAGTTGTATTTGCCTACGAGTTTCTTCATCAATATCACATAATAGAAATCATGTAACCTAAATGTTTTCTTTTTCCTTCTAAAAAAACCTTAGGGTGACGGTACTGTAGGACTCTCCCCTAAAGCATAAAATACTCATAAAGCAAAGGAATAAAGGAAAAAAGGCATCGATTGAAACAAAGATATTTTTTTTGTAATTAATTATAATAACATCTTTTATTCTATATTATTTTAAATTTTACACTGCTGCTTAGCTCAAACATTAAGAAAAGAAATATATTTAACATCTGAATAATATACAGTTTCTACTACTTTTTTAGATCCACTTAGCGATTAAAAATTACTTTAAATATATTGCAAAATATTCCATTGTTACATTACATTCTATTTAAGACTACTGTGAAAATGGAGTGGGTGGGGAGGAGGGTAGGGAAGGAAAATCCGGAAAGGGGGGGGGGGGGGGGTGATCAACATATAACCAATTATATAATATGGCAAACGATATACATATAGATTTAAATTGACAGCAAAGGTCATTATAAAGTGCGCTTTTTTGTCACCACATTTTAAAGATAGAAAAATTGTCACTACGATTTTTTAACTACCCTTAACAATTTCACACAGATATTTATTTATTAATTTTTTCACTCAAAAAAAAAATGCACGTAAAATACAAATTTAACGCGTAATGCTGCGTTAATCACACTGCCTTGTTACAATTATTTCATTTATAAAAAAAAAAATAGAATGTTTAATTAATCCCATTCTCAATTAATCAATAAGTGAAGCCACTAATGAAATCATTTACAACAATTTACTGTGTGTGTGCGTGGGCTTTTACATGTTCATATAAACTTTACATAGATATGTGCGTCTTTTAAAAGTACATATTGAAAAATGTTTATTACTGTATGTTAACATATATTTTTTTAACCTTTACGTTAAATTAAATTCAAACCCAGGCACGTTCATGCGCTCGCTAACAGTGGACCATTCGACGTTATTATTATTACTATTTTTTTAATTAAAATTTACCAGAACAATTCTCCAACAGAATAAGAGACAATCATCCTTATTTTGTATAATTTACTTTATGAATAAAGCAACCGTTATACATGTCAAAAATCATATGTCACTATTGGGACATTTGATTTTAAAGGTTGTCTATAACGGTTGCGTTATTCATAAAGTAAATTATACGGAATAGGGCTGAATATAATAATAAAAATTTATTATTATGCCATTTATTGCTCATTTTACAAAGTTTTTAAACCATTCACAATGCCTTAAGAACTTTTTTTTTATTATTACTTACAAACTTGTATTGTATGTGATGTTATGAGAAAATATATTATAATCATTAAGTAGCCTAGTGTTTTTTGTCTATGGCTCTATTGTAGACAATTTATTATTATCTTAAACTCATATAGTTACTATGAAATAAATAGCAACAAAAAAGACATAATTTAAAAGACTATCACCAAAATAAAATCTTCGCCCTTTCCAATATGTATATATAGAGATCTAAGATTGTGATGAATCTGTGATAAGGTCGGTTTTGAACTATCAACTAAACACGAATAACTATTTATTATAATACACATAAAATATTATTTCCATTACTACGTTATCACTATGTGATGTATATTTGTTTAGACGGTACCGTAGGGGGCCATTAGAAAAAATTACAAACTATTAGATTACTACCGCATATTTCATTATTATTACGACACTGGGACATAATATCTATTCAACTTAAAAATGAACAGTTTTATTATTTATACAATATAAAAAGACCATTTTATTGACATGTAATAATCGAATCACTTGTGTCAAATGATTGCGATTGCAAGTCTATGATTTAATTCATATTGTGATGCAAAAATAAAAAAAATTAAAACAATACTCTCTCGCTAATTTATCTAGGACGATTCACCGCCCACCATTTCATCGCTGTTATGTACCTCTCCTCGCGAACGCGTTCCTTCAACTGACCGATACCCTTTCAATATCATACCACCGAATGAAACTGAACGAATGAACACCTCTTTTTGAAACGTCACAGAGCACTTTTCAATCAACTTCAGTCGACATAAATAGCGGACGCTATATATTTTATATTTTTATTCCATACTACATATTTTGCTGAACGTTCAGTTTATTTACGAGTATTGTAATCACAGCGCCATTTCTTATGAATCCTCCTTGTCAATGTCAGTTGGTGGTGACGAATGGCGAGAGTCTGAGAATAGGTTTTTATCTATGTTTTATACGCGGGCGAAGTCGCGGGCAGCAGCTAGTATTCTATATATACTTAAAACAAATTGTGATGATTTTTCAATAAAAGAGATCGTATTGCTTGCGATTTGGATTATAAGATACCTAAAAACTACAATAAAAAAAAAAAAAACAGAAAAATACCAAAATGCATTTTTTGTGATTTCCTGCTGACGGATGATTGAGAGACTATAAAACATTTTTTTCTAATTTATTAAATTAATCTAGAATAATTAAAAAATAATCGATCAACAAATAATAAACTAGTTTGTGTGAAGAAAAAATATTACTTCACATGAAAAATAAGACTTACATCTTATGGCTGTCTTGTTTCTCTTTATTTCCATGTTATAATGTATGTATTCTATAATGTATAAATATACTTAAAAACAGTTGTGATGTGTGTTAAGAGATCTCATTCTTTTTGCATGATAGATACAGAAAAAAACTACAAATTAAAAAAAATCAGAAAAATACCAAAATGCACTTTTATTCCCTATTATTCAATGATAAAAAAAATTCAGCACATTAACATTAACATGACCAAAAAATCCTGGTTTTGTTTTTTCTCTTATAAAATGCTTTTTGTAAAATCACCTACGGTCACTTTAAAAATATTTTTAAAGCAAATTTTAATACTAGGCAGGCGAAGTTTTCAAGTATTATAATTTTTACAAAAGGTTATAGTTATAAAGTAGTAAAAGAACATGTGTTACGTAGAGTGAACTATTTTCACGATAATTCAAAAATTTCTCCAAAAGATTGTCTATCTATGTTTCCAAGTCTAAAGTTTGATATTTATTTTTTGTAAACGTTTTTGGCCAACCGGTCTTAATAGACATAATTAATTGCTTCTAATAGGAAATAAAAATATTTTCATAGCATTTGATACGATAGTTTTATTAGGATTTATACAAGTAATTGAATAATTTAATAGCTGGCGATATATTGCATTACTTGTCAATTATTTATTATTTAGACACAAAAAAAAAATTATGTAAGACCTAATAAAGGTAGCCATAATCAGTCACATTGGGACTTCATACGTATTACTTAAACACATTTTAATCAGAAAAAATAAAAGAGGATATTATGTACAATACACATGCAAATTTAACTTGTTTAAAAAAAAAAAAAAAACTAAGACGATCACCTACATATTCCAGACAGTATCTCAAATTTTCTGTAAAAAAAGTCCTAGTTTTAACAAGTCCCACGATTCCCGCAAAAAAAAAAATCGTCAGCGTGACCCTCCTCCAATTATTATGCTACTACATAAATATTATATTAAAAAAAAAAAACATGGCATATTAATTTAAGTAGATTTCTCTGTATAGTGCAGGTGGACAAATAAAAAAAATTCTCAAATATGTCGGAATTCTACTCTATATACTTAGTCGGATTTCTATTAGACACTACGCGACTTTATTTACATATAGATATGTATTCTCTATATTATTATTATTATTATTATGCATTTCAAAGATCGTTAAGAGGGCTCATGTCAAATTTATCTCAATATTATATAAATTCTCGCAACCATCGCGACGGACCGAAAACTGACCGTAAACGGACACGCAATACTTTATTAACGTTAAACGATTACAAATATTAGATTTGAACCGTATTGTGTAAGCTATATTGAAACTATAGACAAATTATACAAAAACTTTTAAAAAATCCATCTTTTGAAATATAATAATAATAAAACTTAAGAAATCGTGATCGTTAATATATATTACAGCTTCGCGCCGAGTTTCAAATATCCTTTCTTAGCGGATTCTCATGTTACTATATAAAATAAAGTTATCCAATTATCCAATGGCATTTCTGCCATTGCCAGTTTCTGTAAATTGTAGCCAAATCAATAATTAAAAAAAAAAAAAAAACTATCTTAAACAGAACAAGTCACAGTATGGATAGAGCGACGCAATTAAAGTAGGACGCCGACTGAAAACTAAGCTAACTTATTAAGCTTGCAGTTTTGCTATCTGCTCACAACTATAAATAGTATGACTCATACTTGCACAATGATGCAACACAAGTATAAAAAGTACGACTCATACTTGCACGAGTATGCACACACAAGTATAAAAAGTACCACTCATACTTGCACAAGTATGCAAACAAGTGTGAAAAGTATGAGTCAGCTATACGAGTTAAGATAAACTAAATAAACTTATCTTTCGGCCTGCATCCAGCCTAAGGCAGTTGGAAGATGTGCCGATACGGTTACGGTCAGGTGACGCTCCGGTATTGGTAGTAAGACACTTATCGTCATAACACCACTCTAGATAACCGTAATAATTTAACAAGCTACATTCCACGTAAGCTGGACAAAAAGGCGGTTTATTTTTCTAAATTTAAAACGAACTCACTATAAACAAACCTAGTTCGTTATAACTAACAGAATATTTTGCAAATGTCTCATTGTTGTTTGTTTAAAATTAGCATTGGAACCCTTCACGACTGACAAGTCAATAGTCAAATCAAATTTACACTTAAAAACCGTTTAGATCCAACCGCTGTTGTTTTTCAAATTTAATTTTTGGACGTTTTAAAAACTATTTTAAGACTTTATGAAATGGTTTTGTAAGTCCATTTAACCGAATCGTTTAGTCCGTGATCCCACTGGGACAAGTTTCAGGGCCTATGCAGACAGCTTTTAAAAATTTCGTGTGTGTGCATACGCCCTTAGTGGGGCGACCAAGTACCCTACATATTCGTTTAGCCCGAAATTTCACAACATTCGATTCGTTGTTAACACTACATTTCTTCTATAAACAAGGGGAGTGTATACAGCAAAAAATACCATAGACCTTTCGAGCTAATAGTATGTATTTTAAAACAAAAATAATAATTTCATATATAAACAAAACGCGGAGAGAAAATATAAATGCATGTAAATAAAATAAAATAAAATAATTAAAAGCATTTCATAAACACATCATTGAGAGGGATTGCACAACTTCAACACATAGTATTGTATGTATGTTTGTATTCACTAAGGTATTTTTAGCTGTATTTAGAAACATTGAAGAGTTGAAATTGATTCTTTATATATTAAAAAAAAAACATCAAAACTAACCGGATAAAGCGGGAAGCTGTTTCGTTCTATTGGTGCACACGTATATCACAAATTTATCCAAAAATTACTACATTACGAAAAAAAAACGAAAAACGAGTGAGAGAGAGTGGAAAAGGGAAGTGCACACTGAAGACAATATACATGCAGTTTGTGAAGCGCCATCTATCGACACTCGCGAGTTCGACATAAAACGTCATCACTGCGATGGTAATACAAACATGAGCTCACTTAAATAATAACACAGATTTAACATCTAAAATGGCTAATGCCTATCCCATATTAAAACATCACTAAATTCTTAAAATCCGACACGTCTAACACTAACAAGAGACCTAGGTCACAGGTCGAGCCCCGAGGCTCCATCTATACATGCTAAAAAAGTAAAAACAAATAATAAAAACAACTATAATTTACTTATCGTTAAAGTATCGATACTCTGATCATAAATTATAAACACGTACTTTTACATATACATTAATCAATACATATATAAAAAAATCTTTTATTATACCATTATACATACATATTCCGTAGGTTTCCTACTGCCCTTATATTTTAAAAAACCTCTCCTATATACAATATTTACAAAGGGGAAAATAAAAACAATTTGTACTTGCAGAAAACCGTGAAAAGTAAAAAAAACACAGAACCATAAAAGAAATATACAGTCCCTAACACGAATTCATATAAAACGTTAATATTAATTATTATTATAATATTATATTACACACTCGCCGTGAGATTATTTATACAAAAATAGTGTTATTTGAAAGGTTTGTCTGCCTGTCGCGCCTCTACCTGTCGCATCGTTTCGCTGTCGTCGCGGCGCCATCTGTTGGCCACAAGTCACACTTAACTACTGCGAAAATTACCTAAAGACAAATAAATAAACCATGGTTACCAATACTACTACATAATAGGCTAGGACAAGCTATAGATGAGACATACCAGTGTCGGTGGGCGGACGCGCTTCTTCGTCTTCGGGCAGCGCGAGACCAAACTCGCGCCTCAGTCGCGAGCTCAGCTTCTCCCTTTGCCGCTCCGACGCGGTCGGCTCCGCGTCGAAAACACCTGCAAAAATGCCCTCTCGTGTTAATATCATCACCACCCCACCTATCATAAAAACGACACTTAGCCCCTTATGGCACTTGCGGGTGACGGAGCGGATTCCCGCCAGAAATTCCGCCGTGTTTTCATAGAATACATAATTTCCTATCGCACTTGGGGCGTATCCGCCTGTCACCCGCTGAACTAGCGGAGCGGAATCCGCTCCGCCACTTGCAAGTGCGATAAGGGCCCTTACAAAAGCTATGCACAAACTTATAAATAGGTGGTGTAATTAATTTTAACATCGCACTTTTTTTTTTACTAGCAGGTAGCAGGTACCCCTAAAATGGGTGCAAGAGCTGGGTCTAACATTGTAATAGAGACGATATCTTTTGAATGTATTTTAAATATAAAAAGGGCAATGCTAAATTGAGATAGTACAGTGGGAACCTAACACTATTGTTAGGTTCCCACTGTATTGGCACCTGTTGCGGTAGTTAGTGCTGGCAAACATGCTGAGTTACTGAGTCTGTTACCTATGTCAAAAAAAATAACGACTGAATATTTCACATAATGAAAGCATTTTTAAGATTTGAGAATTTTCTTTTTTAAAACTATACCTAGTTCTAAATACATAAGGTAAGTCGTATATCTTGTCGGTAACATATGAATCAATGGTACAATTGCAAAACTGCAGCTCCGTTCGAAACTAGACAATCGAGCAAAGCAATAAAGTCGAATATTGTTTGCATAAAGTGTTTTTACATCGTTATTATCTCATTGTTTTGGCATTTGTGGCATTGACATATGCTCTGCTTGTTGGTTACACTATGATTTTACGAGCGCCATTTTTAAAATAAAATTATCAGATTCATGACGATCATACAAATTAATGATAACATACATAAATAAGGTTGTAAAAATTGACATAATATTCACCATATACATTTTTTCACAGCGGTTTTTTTTTATTTTGACATAATATATAAAAAAAAGAAAAAAAAATTAAAACACCATCTCGGGATATCTTCATTTTATATGAAAATTATCAAGCCACTTGTTAATTTGTAAAAGAAAATGAAGAAAACCTAAACCTGTACACTAAGTCAGGAACATAAAAAAACATTCATAGATACTTATACTTATGAATGAACGATGAAAAATCATTCATTTTAATTACATTAAAAAGTATACGAACATAACATAGGCATTGTGTTTGAGTCTGGTAAACAATTTTAACAGCGCGAACCGCATTATGTTTTCAAGGCCGCGTCGACATAAATACTGCGCACTACGCAGTTTTGAGTCGCCGTGTTTTCATTCATTATTCATTGTTTGTTTTTTGTCGATTTATATACAAACAAAACTACTTTATATATAACTTAGGTAGTTTGAATTAATTAAGGGGGCCTCTGTCTTATGGAATTTTAATATATTTATGTAAAAATCAGATTTTTAGTAGTGTTTATTCAGCTAACAAACAGTAGGTCAAAGCATTTAAATTAAGGTACCATCGTATCTTGATGCCATATCAATGTGACATCATAATTCGTTCAGCCAATAGTTTTTTAAAAACATGACATGATCAATACAAATTAAAAAATAAAGTACATTATGTTTCGGTCATATTAAATGCTGGACTTATTAAGAACTGTAAAAAAGTGTATTATTATTAAAAATACATTTATCAAAATTATTAATAAATAAATTGTATAACATTAGTATTTTTTTAATAATATCACTAGGTAACCTTGGAGATCACTGTTGATTAGATAAATATTTAGATATATTGAAAATTCAACACCTAACAAAAATATATGAGCAATAAAGATTTAATAAAAGTTTTAACGATAAAAAAATAAAAATACCTTTAGGAACATGTGTTGTGGTGAAATCTCTGTGCAGCCGTTGCTCCAAGTCGTCCAGAGCGACTGCAGCGGCCACGTCCAGCCGCTGCGGTGAGAGCTCGCTGCCCGCCGACGACTCCGACGACTCTGGCAGAGTCTCCATAGTGTCGCCGGACTCCGTCTCCATCGTCACGGAGTCTTCGCTCGCCGCGCCCTTGTGTCGCTTGCGGTACTCCGTTATTGACAGCTGGATAGCGTTAAGAGACAGTTGCCTTTAGAGACTACACATACACATGATCCTACTAGCTAGTATTTTTCAGGATTAGTATGTCTGATCTAGTAATTTTGCGGACAATGCCGCTCTCATGTGAGCTCATTGTATATCAAATGTGTGAAATGTGTGAAATGTGTGATGAGGAGATGAGGATGAGGAGTGATACGTGATAGTGGAATAGTATGGGAATTGTAACAGTGTTTAGTGGAATGGTATGATAAGTGATAGTGGAATGTGATGAGTGTTTAGTGAAATGGTATGATGAGTGATGGTGGATTTGTAAGTGTTTAGTGGAATGGTATGTATGATGAGTGATAGTGGAATGTGATGAGTGTTTAGTGGAATGGAGCGATGTGTGATAGTGGAATGTGATGAGTATTTAGTGGAATGGTATGATGAGTGATGGTGGATTTGTAAGTGTTTAGTTTAATGGTATGATGAGTGATAGTGGAATGTGATGAGTGTTAGTGGAATGGTATTAAGAGAGATGAGTGATAGTTACCTTCCTCCTCACAGGCTTGGGTTTGTCGACCGGCGGTGGGTTAAGACGCGGGTCGTTGCTACGCGCTGAAAAAGGTTTCGCGGTAGCCTTCGGCGAAGTCGCTGTCGACGCCAACAAACCACTCTGATTTGAACTCTTCAGTACACCGGATAATATAACACTACTACTAGAGTCCATATTGTTCACACGATCTAAAATCTCACGTACACTTTTAAGATCGTCCACTGGGGTAATACTATCCTTGTCGAATAAACTATTATCTAAAGTAGTCCTATCTATTGCACTCCTTATTATGTTGGGGACATTTTCGTTCATCGGACTGTCCAAGTACGACTGAGGCGTGTTATTGAAGAGACCCGAGAAAAGACGCGAAGTATTAAAATGGGATAAAAATGGTGCCTTTGAATCTGTATCTAACACTGACGGCCTTTCGTCATTTTTCTCTTTATCTGTTGTTTCGGTTAAGTCTATGGGCGAATGTGTTCTCTGTTGCTGCACAGGCGTAAGAGGTTCTTCGGGCAGGGGGATTGTTTCCGGAGGAGGTATTTCCAAGACCGGGGTCGGATCTTCTGGCAATGGTATGCTGTCAGGCTCCGGCAACGGTATAGACTCTACTGGCGGTAACGGGATATTATCGAGCGCAGGATTCTCGTGAGTATCTCCATTAATTTCAGAGGTATCCTCATCGGTCCTTAGTTGCACGCTAATTCTATCGTCGACCATGTTCAAGTCGAAGTTAAGATTAACTTTCTTTCTTTTCTCCTTGGGCGGTTTCTTGTTTCTACTCTTAAGCATCAGTATATTCTCTGTGTGAAATGAATGTATTTTCTTTTGTATGTCGTCCATTTCGTCACGTTGAGGCGAAGAATTGCCACTCGTGTCGGCCGAATTCAACTTTGGACTATCCACATCCTTAATTTCAATAGGTTCAGATATTTTCGTAGGAATCGGAGTAATAGTTGTATCAATCTCCATCGGCACCACTTTATTGTAATTGCTTTCTTCCATTTCAACATTATTATTATTAGTTTTAATGTCTTCTGGCTTTATAATAACTGGTGGCATTTCCTCTTCAGGAGTCGGAACACCTATTATTCTTCTAATATCTTCGCTGTCGTGTGGTGGCTTTATGTTTACATTGAGTAAATCAGAGTCCATATTGCATTGATCGTCCGAACCTTGTCCGCTGTCTGACCTCGTTCTATCCCTGCCATACAAGTTGTCCATAATATTACGGACTTTGTACTGTCGCAGTATTGCTGAATCTTCTTTGACCGGTGATTCTTCCGACGTGAGGTTTGGCGACGTGTCGTCACACTGTACAATGTGGACACATCACAAATTAATTATTTGAAAAACACAATGATTTGTAAGGCTGTGTCTCTTAAAGCACGTTTTTCAAAATTATTATAAATGTGAAACTCTGTCCGTCCATCTGTCTGCTATCTTTTCACGACTCTACTCAACTGACTATCATAAAATTTTGCATATACATATCAGGGATACAAAAAAGGAGATATGGTAACCTTTCATCCAGAAAGAAAATTGTTACCAAGGAATCATACTAAAATAAAATCGATGACAGCATTTATTGAATAAATTTTATTGGTCATATATATTTTGTCAGTTTTTACTTTTCAGGCCCCAAAAACAGATAGTGCGTGAGACACGGCCTCATCGTTTTTTATTAAATAGCACTAATACGAAATGACTTGTGATATACTTACAGGCACAATAGTGTTGGGTTCGCAGGAGAGCGACTCTCTCGCTAACCTGCGTTTCTTCAAAGGCGTCACCATTTCATTTGGCGGCGACTCTGGAATAAATGCATCTGTAAACAAACAAACAGGATTATTATATTAAAAAAATACTTATATTACGTTTAATTTGAGTTAGGCCAAATGTGGTGACATTCATTCATTTATTCACTACATTAGAAATTAAATTTTAAAAAATAAAGTTTGCATGTCCTGTGCAACCCTGTGAACATGTCTACATTATATACAAATATAAATAAATAAATAAAATATTCATATAAAAAAAAACAATGCCCTTATAAATAGGTGAAAAAGTGGGACACGAACCAGCAATAGGCGAATCGCTCTCCTCGCTTATGGCCTGTCTCAGCCATCGCTTCTTCGCGCTGTGTTGGGGCTGCGTTTGTGTCGGAACTATTTCAGCCATTTCCGTGACTTCAGCCGCCGGCGTGCTTCGCGTTATGCGCTTGGCCTTCTTGGGCGGTCTGCTTCTGTCCCTGATGGGGATCCTGGGAGGCGATTTCAGATCGTCCGTCTCGTGACCGCCGCTCAAGTCGCCGATCATCGTCGAGGCCACCTTGACGAGGCTCTCTAGAGAAGTGGCGGACACGAGAGACGGTCTGTACGGCGATCTGTAAGGTGACGGAGTCCGTTCGGGTGATCGCCCGACCCACTCCGTGGCCATAGTTTTCTTCGTTTTGGGCAGTTTGAAGGCGGACTCGACGGAACCGACGGCGGCTTCCACAAGCAAGCATGCGGAACTTAGACCGAGATCCTGTTGAGAAAAATACCAACATTACATCCCACCCGTGTCAATTTTAAGACTTTTTACACTTCAACTACAAATAGTAGAAAGGATATACTGTACTTGGAATCCCTTTAAATTACTCAACTGCATGACTCAATTATATTACAGATAAAAGTTTTGAATTTTAGTTATTATACATACATTTACATAATATCAATTATTTTTTTGACATTCTCTACTACAGTCATGTCAAAGGTATGGCCCGCGGGTCGCATACGGCCCTCAAGCCTGGCCCGTTAGCATGCAAATCTTATAAATAGCCCTATAGAAAAATCAGTTTGACACCCCTGCTCTACTACATAGAATATTATGTGCATTATGTGAATTGGTCCTTAGGTAATTAAAAGAGTCGTTAGTTACCTCGTTCAGATTGTCGGCCCTGTCTGCGCTGGAGACGGCGTGGGGGTGAGGGTCGGGGCGGGGCGGAGGTGAGAGGGGGCCCGGCTCGTCGCCTGACGTCATCAGATCACTGTCCGCCGAGTTCAACCGGCGACGATTCGACTGCGACGTTGTGCGAGCCCTTCCGCGACGTCTGTACAAAATCGTTACAAGCTTCATTGCCTAGCCTAGAAGATAGCCTCTTATAGGAACTTGTCTCTTATGTAAGTGTTAACTCGTTAGATATAACTTGACTGTTAGGTGAACACTAAATATTTTGTACATAAATTACCTTATTTTTATTTCTTTCTCTCTTATTGTCACGTTTCCACATTCCAATCGTGAATTTTATAATAACAATTTAACTAATCTTAATTTACTTATTATCACGTAGCAAGAGTACAGTCGGCTGCATAAGTCGATTAACACATTCAAAGTGCAAGACAACGTAACATTCAACGCGTTATAAGTCGTTGTCACGACTAGAGAACAAAATAAACTTCATGTACAAACGATCGTAAAAAGCTTCAGTAAGTAAGTCGGTAAAGTACAATGTTCAGTTGTTTTGCACTTTTGAATGAGTTAATCGATTTATGCGGCCGACTGTACCGACGTGAGTTTATTTAAATATAATTTCTTATTAACCTGCTTAATAAGCTAATTTCCTGAACATACTTTTCATCCTGGCTTTTCTCTGTTAATTCACGCTTGTTTTAGTGAGTAATACATATTTTGTAATAATTTAAAATATCACAATTTATTACATTTATTTACATTATATTGCAAATACTAATGCAATTACTAACACACCCTAAAATGCACCTATTCTACGATTTATTTACAGACTTGGCTATTCCTAACCACTTCTATTTATTCTAAAAACAATATTTTCAAATGTTCTAATTTTGACCAATTTTTAGTCCTGTACAGTTCATTTTTTATTGTTTTATAAATGTAAGTTAATAAAATATGCTAAAAATTTGCAGATCCTGTTGGGCATAGCAATCACCCTTGTCCCTACTATATTATACTTACCAAAATTATGCTGATAGAAAGTGATGACAGTGCAAAATTATACACATGATTAAATAACGACGGCGGTAAAAAACACGAAGAAATAACCAAGTCAAGTGTATAAAAAAAAAACCTCCCAGGTTGTTTATTACTTTTTCACACAAAAACAACTTTACGGATTTGATAAACTATCAAAGTAAGTTACCTCTTTCGGGCCCTCTTTGCACTATTGTGCACTTCGTCTTCGTCTTCCTTGTCAGGTGCATTCGGGTGAGGATCAGATTCCCTTCTCTTCTGTCTCTCTTTCACTTCCATTTTTCTTTGTTCCGCTCTCTCCATTCTCTCTATAGCTTTCATTATGGCCTCCATTTTGCGCTCCTCGCGAGTCTTCGCTCCTCGCGGTTCAATAACATTGCTACCTTTATTCTGTAAAAACATTTCAAAATTAACACCTAATCTCTTGTTTTCATTTTCACAAGCAGTAAAAAAGTGAAACTCACCATTTTCTTCTTGTCCTTTTCCTGATTTGTTTGCAGCTTGTCTTGCGAATCATCAGTTTTATCGTCCAACGAGTCTTGGTTAGTGCAAGCTGCGGTCCTGCTCGACCTAGAAGATCTGTCATGACAGGCAGACCTTGCCACATACTCCCGTGTTATAGGCCGTTCATCCTCCACCTTTGGTTCCTTTTGCTTTTTCTCTTCAAGTTTTTCTTTAATTTTTGGTGGTTTCTCCTCATCCGACAACAATGGCTCCTTTTCTATTTTAATTTCTGGCTTAGGCTCTTCCACTTTGGGTTTCAAATCGGGTTCTGGCTCACTTTTTATTACTTCCTCGGGTTCCTGCACCTTTGGCTCTATTTTAACGAAATCTGGCTCATCAAAGTCCGGTTTCAACTCCTCTTTAGCAGTTATATCAATTTCTGGCTTCTCTTCTTCTTCTGTTTCGGTTTTGATCGGCTCATCAAAGTTAGGTGCCGGGGGCAATGTGTTTATTGGGATCACAGGAGGATAGTCACATTTCACTGGAGATTTTTTCTCCACTTTAATAGGTGCAGCGACTGGGGTCGGTTCTTCCTTGATAGGTGTAGGCAAGATGGAAGAGATCGGCGGAGACGCCGGTGACGACGAGCTGGTACATCTAGTCCTACTACGTTTCTCCCTGGGATAATCCAAATTCTTTCTAGTCAACAATGGATTCATTCCATTGACTTTACAGTGTTTAGGATTGCCGCAGGCGCATGGCTGCTTGCTACCTGTGCTATCGTGGCCGACAGTGATCTCTGTGTTAGATTGTATAACACCAATGGTGACCAAATAAACGTGCAAAGTGCCCTTGACTATGCAATGTTGGAGCTCAGCGTTCGGTTTGCACGACCTGCGCGCAAATCTAGCTTCATTTCCATACGTCCTTGTGTCTATGCATATTTGCGTATTATCTTTAGGCAGTCTGTAGAAAAATACAAACGGACCAGGTTTTTGACTGCCAGCCCTCGCAGAGTTTTGTAGTTGCGGTCTATGTTGATTAGACAACATATATTTCCCCCTCAACTCGATAATGGGGGTATTCTCTCTCAGATCCTTAGTAGCGATAAGTATTTTACCTCCAGCGTGAGGTACTGTCGTGCATAAATGTGCAGTAATGGCCGCCGCCATATTCGGTGTGAGGCCCAACTTACTGCTGTACTTCATTATTTTAGCTCTCAATTCGGGACTGTAATGATTAGTCATGGCGAGCTCATAAGACTCTTGCCAGTGTGATTGATTTGACATGTTCGAATTGTATTTACTTCTGTTAAGCATCAAATCTTTTTTACGTTTAACTCTTTTCTCTGAAAGCTTTCTTTTGGTACCCTTCCTGATCACTTCGGGTTTCTTCGGTCTTTTGGGACCTCGTTTTGGCAAAGTCAAAGTGGGCTGTGGCAGTGGTGGCAATGATGGCAAATTTGAATTGTAGGTGGTAACGCATGAACCACTGGTGATTGTGTATGTGGTGACCGTGAGCAATCGTTTCCTCCTCTGACCTGGCGGACGGCTGCACTCTGAGGAATCAGAATCAGATGCGCCCAGAGCACTCAACTCTTCCCTCTTGCGCAGCTGTATTGCGCGGGCGTGTCGTCGATCTATGTTCCTCGGCTGGCACATTTCGCACATATACGCGTCCGGTATATTCTGTCTGTCTATCCCCATGCAGTCGACGTGTTGCCATTCACCGCATCTGTCGCAACATATCATATAACCATCGTCGTGTGTGAAATTGCAGACGCACCTCGTTTTACCTTCCTCCTCCCCTTCCGGTGCGGTTTCTGTGTCGCTTCCGCCTCGGTCACCAGGCGGCCTGTCGCCATCTATCGACGAAATAACGGAAGCCGCGTCGTCCTCCTGCGGCGGTGGAGGCAGTGGCGCCGGTTTGTAGTTAATAGCAGTCATCTGTATGGTAGAAGCGGGTACCGGTGGTAATATTACACTGGTCGGCACCGTAACGGGTAAATCAAATGATGCCGTTGAAACGATGACAGGTGAATTTCTCTTCATTGGACTCATTGGTGCAGTGGCAATTGGTGACGACACTACAATTGGTGGTAACGGTGCCACTGTTGTAGTCGGCGTTGAAACAGGATTTTGTTTGTCCAGGGGCAGGGCGTAGGTGTGATCTATCATAGCGAACGCTAAAGAATGGCATGAGTACCGACGTAGCGCCTCAAGAATACTCGGCCTCTCTTCTGCACCAACTGTGTCGTCGGTGGTGAATAAAGTTGATTTGTCGCCACTGAAAAGATGTAGAGATATTGTATTAAAAAAACATTCACAAAAATAATGTTACTGTAAATAATCTGAAATTGGCGAATCTTAAGATTCATCAGTCTATGTCGACATTCACCAAATTACTGTAAGCTAGAGTTTAACTATTAAAAAACATACAAGCTCTAAAAACATTTGGTGTAAACCACAGCAAGGTAGAAGGGCCCCTCAACAAAGTTTGTTATATGGCCCATCTTGGGCAAGCTTGCCATCTCTGTCAAAACCATTACATATATACTACACAGGCGATTCAGTCAATCATATATATATATACATAAATTTCCAAATTAAGTGAATGTCAACATACACCAGTATATCTTAAGACTTGTTTATAAAACTTACTAGACAATTCTCTTTTGTGTGACAGGTTTAAGTTCAACAGGTTCTTCGGCGATATCGATTTCTGCAGGCGCTGAAGCTATTACATGATTGTTTACGGGCAGTGTTGTGGCGTTTTGCTGTAACATTAATTTTGGCTGTGATAGTGACTGCAGTATTTGCGCTGTCAACTGCTGGTTCGCTGAAACCTGGGAGACGGTAGCCAGCTGACTGTCCGATGAGCCGTAAGTGTGGACATACCGCAAATTTGTCGTAGACCCAGATTGGACATAGTGCGGTCCTTTGGACATATTCACACTCAACGGCGCAGTCGATAAGAGAACGGGCCCGCACGGAGACTGAAGTACAAGACATTCAGTTTTAGATGCCATCTTCTGTATAGGCATTTGCTGTTGATTCTTAGGAGCGGGACTGCCCATCTTCTGTATAATCTTTGATGTTTTTGCACCGACAACTCCACATTTTTGCTGTTGGCTTTTAAACGTTCCAACAGAGCCAGCCGTCCAAGATTTAGCTTCAGTTTTATGAGTAGCACCAGGTTGCTGTATAATCTTTATAGCTCGAGATTGATTCTTCTGATTGCTCGATCCCTGACTATTTTTAGATCCTTTAACTGTATTGACAGATTTTCTTCCTGGGTGGGCGGCCATTTTGTTTGGCGCGGAAACAACTCGAGACAAAATATGGCATTGTGTATTAGCAGTGGATGCTGCAACTGCAGCATTTAAGTTAGCACCATTATTAACTTTGTTCAGTGTTTTTAAGTTTGTGCCTTTTGAAAATGTATGACTATAGGAGACATTTTTTATAGGGCTATCACTAACAATCGTCGGTGATAAGGTGGAACAGGTTATAAGAGATTGGTTCTCGAGTGTTTTATTACACAATACAGAGTTGTTTTGCTGTTTTTGGGATACAATATTAGTGCCCAATTTATAGAAATGATTTCGGGGACCATATTTCGCAACTTCTTTGCTCGGGGCACTATATTGCTGAGAAAAATTAGAGCTTTTTGGTAAAGATATATTACTTAAAATCTGGACTTTATTTCCTTTTGGCCTGCTCATAAAACTTGTTTCGGGGAAATTTCTTCTACCGGCTTGGTTTCCATCACTAACGTAACTTTCACTGGTTATAAGAATCTGTGACATACCAGCTTGCGACCGATCTTCATCACTCTTGCTATCGGTGGCTGCTGTACTAGTAGCAAGAATTGTTGGCAACCACAACGTTTGGGTTCCACTTGCATCTCGGGAGACATTCTGTATAGCTGTGATATTGCTTACAGTTGCGTCTACATTAAATGTATAATTCTGTGGTAATTTAGTGACATTTTGTACAATGGCTGTGTTAATAGGTGTTTGAATGATTTTAGTTCCAGGGTTATCTACATAGTTACCATCTCCTGAGTCTTCAGTTTCTTGTACAAGGGGGTATGCTATGTGGCCCACATTATCAACGGTGGCCTCCTCAATCCTGACTATGCCAGATAAGGCTTCAACAGACATATCTGCATCGCTTTTCGTGGCAACATGATATTCAACTTCTTTCTCTATTTTCTTATGTGTAGACTGAATAATGTTCTCGGGATTGGTTGAATCAGGTTCAGGGTCACCCCCTGTAGGAGAAAGAACTACAGCCCTCAAAACAGGGGGTCTAACAGAGGGAACATTCATGTTTTCTGCTAATTTATGTTCCAACACATGCTCATAGACATTTTCATTGGAGGTGGTCGGCCCGTAATTCTATAACAATAATACAAACATTCATTAAAGTTAACAAATTATGTGGATATCTTTAAAAACTGAAAATACAAACATAAATTTATTCACAATATTAAATTATAATATTCATTCAAGTAGAAACTTGGATTTTTACTGTTATGATATCAAATGCCCTCATTCATGTTTAGTGGAGATAAAATTCACATTCACAACTCAATATCACTACTCACCACAAATATTATTACGGATAGGAAACTATAAATAAGGTAATCAATAAGTACACATTTAAATTCAAATCTTTATTAGTTTTTTGAGTAGGTACCTGAAAAGGCAAAACATTGTTTTTACACAGCTACCACCTATGGGAAACATGTCATTAATTCGCCAAATTACAGATACTTTTGTGCATTATTATATATATAAACAAAATATAAAATATAAACAACATTTAGAGCTTAGCTGACAGAACTACCTAATTTAAGTATGTATTCTTATTGGAATTATAGAAATTTTGGTTGACACAAGTAATGCATGTATAAAAAAATAAAAAATAAATAAACCACTCACTTGCCGGGCCGCAGTTTCGTATTCTGATGAAGCTGACATGCTGTAAGTATTAGCATCTTGGGACAAGCCCGTAGTGACGCCGTGAAGCCCCCTCAGGCCTCAGAGTTTATTTTATAGGACTGCAATCGAAAATTGACTTTTTACCCTTCTATCTTCATGTTCTTCACGAAAAAACGACTTGCAGATCATAATAGTCTTGTAAAAATATTTTTAGTCCACAAATAGTATACGGGAGATTCGAGGTCATTGTTCCGTAAATTATCGGAAATTGCTTAACGATTGTTTCCTATGACAAAATATAGAGAATAACAGAAAAATAATGTGCTGTAGATCAATAAATGAGGTAATAAACGCTAATATTATGTGGATAGGTTAATCCACTGCCGCCATTATTGTGGCACGAAAACTGAAATGTATTCTTGATAAACATCATAAAAGTAAACATAACGATAATTTATGTTGATACAACAAAATTTAATATTATTTTCATAGAATCCAAACGTAATTATTTAGTTTCCATAGCATAAAAGTTCAGTTAGTAACAAAGAAATAAGGAATATAGGTACTTAGGAAAATGAGGTTTGTACATTTAGTTTGTTGGGTCTGTAATATGCAGAATGACTGAACTCGTTAAATTAGACAAATAAGTATGATTTTAAACATTAATATAATCGAATATTTATCATAAATGACAAATCACAATAGTAAAGCGCCGTGATACCCAGATGTAAACACATTCCTAGAAAATACTAAAGTAATGCTGTACTAACCTGTGAGCAAACAATATAACAACACTTATAACTTTGTGTAACGATTTCCATCAAATAATTTCATAGCACACATGAAAATGACCTCAAAGTTTGAAATTACGACCAAAACATTCACAAGAGTCAAAGATGGCGGCCATTGCATTTTCTCTACAAAACAACGGGGTTTCACGAAACATGTCCAAGTGCCAATACTTCCGGTCATTGACGAATTTTTTTATAGTATACTTAAAAGTAAGTATTATGGCTACAATAAATTGTACCACAAATTCACTTTTAATTTTTTATATTAATTTCTAAATTTACGTTTAATTTTGTCTCATTAAATTAAGTAGAAAAACTAAAATATGTAAGTTAATTGACCGGGTAATTGTCTATGATATATTAGATTTGTTTTTTACTTTAAAGCAAATGTTTGCCACAGAATACAGATTCATGATTTTTTTTTTCTTTAAAAATCACAGACCATGTAAATGTATTGTGGTATTATAATATAATACCACAATACATTATGAATAAATAAATAATATTATTATAGTAATGTTATTACCTATTTCTAACATTCTTGGATATACCCATAAAATAATAACTAAAGCAAATTATAATATATATTATTGTCTTTCATGTGTCTGTCATAGTTATGTGTCTATATTTTTACTAGTTTAACTATCTTATCATTTCATGTATTCTGGATATTATATTAATGGTACAGCTGTTTTTAAGCCAACAATATACTTTATATACTGTGGTGTCTGGGTGGCACTGGCTCTGTAGTTTCACCGTATATCCCGCAAAACACGCGTCCACTCCCGGCTCCGGCCCACGCAGCGTTCAGTGTGACCACCATTCAGTGTGTCCAACATTCGGTGTTGCCCCCATCGGTGTTGTCACCGTCGGTGTGGCCATCATATACAATGAACGCGAGATAGTGTATATAACTATGATTTAGTTTATCTATGCACATACACTACATCCCTTCCTTATCAATAGTTTTATTAATCATTTAATATAATTTTGCATCTCCTTGTCAACAATCGTTACAACTCGATGATTTCATTTCTTGTCAGTATTTTTCCTGGATTACGCAGATCTTGTCAAATCTTTGATTTGTCACATTACACTCTCGTCAAATCCTTGATTCGTCAATTCAAAGATTGATCAAAACCTTCCTTCCTCCTTCTCCTTCTTCTTTCTTATTCTTCTTCTTTTTCTTCTTCTTGTTCGCCTTTTTCTTCTTCTTCTCCTAACCAATAGTACCTTTGTACTAGGTATTTCCATTTTAATGGAGGTTACCTTTTCAACCAACGCGCCGTTGTACCAGGTGGGTAATTCCCTATTTTTACTTCCCTATTGAAACTAACAAAGCCAGCATACCATATTTATTACTCACTACCAGCATATCATATTAATTATATCACTACTCCCTTAATGGAAATTTCATTGTTCTAAAGCATAAAATGTGGGTCTCGTTTTATTTTGAATTTTCTAGGTTTAGTTTTTTTTTTTTTTAGTTTCAATAAAAATTGTTGGTAACTATAAAAATTCTGTTCCGTTTAAATTAAATAAGAATATTAAAAATCAAATCCGTTTTTATTAAATGTCTTACATATGAGATCATTAGCAAAATTAATGGTTTTAGAAACACGCATTTTTTTAGAGAATTAAATAATGGTCACTCATGTTACATGGATTTACCTAGGTATTTGCAATGTACCTCCATCCAAATTCAATTATATCTGAGCCAATTTTATGGTAGCCAATGCCTCCAATTTAATGATAACCAATGCCTCCAATTTAATGGTAGCCTCCACCAATCTAATGGCAGCCTCCACCAATTTAA
The DNA here is from genome assembly GCA_945859745.1 of Synanthedon formicaeformis. Lineage (NCBI taxonomy): Eukaryota > Metazoa > Arthropoda > Insecta > Lepidoptera > Sesiidae > Synanthedon > Synanthedon formicaeformis. The sequence continues at coordinate 10,861,965 of OX243959.1, read as the reverse complement.
TGGCAGCATCCACCAATTTAATGGCAGCACCCACCAATTTAATGGCAGCACCCACCAATTTAATGGCAGCATCCACCAATTTAATGGCAGCACCCACCAATTTAATGGCAGCATCCACCAATTTAATGGCAGCACCCACCAATTTAATGGCAGCACCCACCAATTTAATGGCAGCATCCACCAATTTAATGGCAGCATCCACCAATTTAATGGCAGCATCCACCAATTTAATGGCAGCACCCACCAATTTAATGGCAGCATCCACCAATTTAATGGCAGCACCCACCAATTTAATGGCAGCATCCACCAATTTAATGGCAGCACCCACCAATTTAATGGCAGCATCCACCAATTTAATGGCAGCACCCACCAATTTAATGGCAGCATCCACCAATTTAATGGCAGCATCCACCAATTTAATGGTAGCATCCATCAATTTTAGGCATTGGCTATTTCGTACATCAACCAAGGCATTGGCTAATCCGTACCATCAACTTCGTTTTACTATACGATATTTGTTTCCGTTTCAATTTAGGCCAACAACTAACCATTCACTCTTTTAAAGGTAAATTGGTATAAACTCTTATTTGCAATTTAATGGAAAACTCGGTATTCCGCAATTGAATGATTTAATTTCACGCAATTAAATGCGCTAACTCTACGTCACGCATTGAATGCAAACAGACGATATTCCGCAATTTAATGCAGTGGCTTCTCTCTCGCAATTTAATGCACAAAACCACAGTATTCCGCAATTCCATGCAGTATCAAACGCAATAGTTCATAGCGATCAAGTGCGTATCCTAGTATTGAATAAACTAAAACAAGTATACAATAACTACAAGTAGATGATTCATTAATTACTTAATTTGTAACAAATCTAACGATTTATAATAATATTGAATTTAACTCGAAGGATGTTTATCATTTCTATATTGCATATACACACCTCGTAACCAAATACATTGTATGGATTGTCTTCAACTTCATTAAATGGGCGTTACCAGTCACACGTATACTTTTCATGTCTGACATACCTATTTGGCATCGCATCGTGTACTTACAAACATCACCTGTACCGAATTACATTATGAAGTTTTTACCGTCCCCTGTTCCGGGACTACCAAACATCTTCTGGTAAAATCGCAACTTAACACAGACGTCTCGTGTTCTCGTTTGTTAACATCATTACTTGATAGAGTAACATTACTTGATACAATTAAATGATCTAACATAACGAAAATCACTCATGAAGCTCAACAATATTTACGCTTTTGTGTATATATTTATTGTAATTAGAATAATATATACATATATCCAATTCCAAACCAAACGGGGATCGAACCTGGACCCTTGTATAATGGTTCAGAGACAATAATTTTAAATATAACTTGTATTCGTTAATTGTATGACATTAATTAAATCATGAATTACCCGCCGCGTATATAAATTATTAGAAGAATTACTGATCGCTAGTCCTATCCGCATACCGCCGTCGTTTGTCGGTTGAGTATGTGGACATATCCACACTATTCATGTACAAACCATATTCAGCAAATAAATTATTTCGAATCCGAATTTAAAATTTGAATTTGAAAACTTTTCTATTAGCAGGTTTCTGAGACCGAACTTGTAAATAGCACAATGGCCCCCTGTGGCATTACACAAAAGCAAAATACTGTAAGTCACTATTATGGAAGTAGCTACAATACACCATAATTTCTCTCTCTTTTCCAGAGATGTGTCCGCTCTTTAGCCAACACCCAGCTGTGATTCTCACGGCATTTAAGTACGTCACAAGCTCGCGAATTCTTTAACAGCGTAAACAGCCTACTATAATTTAAAGGCTAGTTTAGTGTGATCCCACTGTATTTTGTAATCGATATTTATACTTAAGGTGACACAAGTCAGTCTTTCCTCCATACAGACGTAGAAAGATTATTACTTCGCCGTTTCATGTTAATCTACAAAAGTAAGCATGATACCGATTCATCTCGTCGCTAATTAGGTTAGTTTTCATACACTTTTTTTTTAGTTTTAATTTGAAAGATATGATCCTTGAAAAAAATTCATATTTTAACACAAGTTTTAATGCAATTTTAAGGGTGGATAGGTCACTCTAGTGTACAAAACTCCAAAATACTTTGAATACAAACATTGATTGGTTATTCAAGAGTTCAAATAACTTTACACGAAACAGATATAATGCGGTAGTTTTGTCAAAAAGAGTATACGCCCATACGTCTGTTTATGATTTTTCTGGGCTCATTTTTTTTTGATATGAATTCATTGTGCATCTCACACGACCGCTCCTCTCGCACATTGCACTGTGCGAAACGGAACGAATTCCAGCTACACGCACCGATGAGCTCAGACCCCCGACTAGCCGACTAGTTTTGCCTTAAGACATGTAATCGACATTTTATTGAACCAGCTCCAAATATTTCTGTCTTTCTACAAAAACATCAAACACACTTTAAACAGACCTTGAACACGTTTAAATAAACTTTACTACAAAAAGGTGTCTAGGCATATTTTGGGGTTAGACAATGTCTGAGCATTATTTAATTTTATACACCGCGAGACGCCAGATGGTAACTAATGACAATCTATCCAGTTAGCGGCCTCTCTTCTCTCGACGTGTTCTGTCAACTTGAAATCGTCTGCGCAATATTAAATATTCCTTTTGATTTTTGATAATTTACTAATTACGATTCGATTATGGGCAATGTTTTTTTGTATAACGAACATTTATAAAAAATCTAACGTATTTGTTGTAATTTAGGCTTTATTCCAATTTTTTAATTTGTTTTTGTCATTACTATAGTCTGTAATAATTGCTTGTGAAACCGAAAATTCATCTTTATATGCCTATCAGATCTGCATAAAATGAAAAACGACATGAATGAAGGAATGATGTTTGCCATTTCCTGCACTTCAACACTGTCCACAAAACAAACATAAAGAAGGTTTATTGGTAACAATGTTACTAAACTATGTTTAAATAGTTATACATTGTCTACGTTTAAACAGTGCTATTTCATCTTTTGTAGACGGTCCCATTTATATGAACGTTATTATCGATTGATATGACATTTGGTAAAAGTGAATTTAATACGAGATTACTTTATTTATCGATCAAATGATCAAATAATCGGACTTCTAAATTCTGTCCTAACTTTTCAAAAAAAGAAATTTTTTTTTTTTCTTTAAATATAATTGTCCTGTACTTATTCAAAGTCTCCACCATACCCCTGAGGTGTAGGATTATAACAAAATATATCTAAATTTAGTGCTTATACCAAACTTTATAAAAAGTATATTTTGGTAGGTAGATATTCTCTCTATTGCGCTACGCTTTTAAAATAATGCATTTAAACAACTTGACGCACGGCTTACAATTCCTCAATTACCCACTAGGATTCCTAGTCTTGCTTGAGGATGCCATGTACACCCCGACGACACCCAGGCAAAGAAATAGACATCTAAAGTCGTCACCTAAATATCTGCTTAGACCAGGAATCGAACCCGGGACCAACTTATCTACTGCCCAGTGATATCATCCCCTTAAAATCTTTTACATACATACGTCCATGCATACAACCCACCTCTTGTAACTGGTAACTAAGTATATTTCATAATAATTATTTTTTATTTTTAACCCAATCTACTAATGAATCAATTAATTGCATTACATACTGATACTTGCTCAAATCTGTATACTGTATCTGTATACCTACCCAGGTTCTAATTTTTCTTTGCCAATAATATCACCAAACCAACCAAGGGTTAACTGTGTGCTATTATTTTAATAAATTAAGGTACAGCTGGCCCCACGCTCTTATCATCATAATAAGTAACACTCTATTTACTTTAACGCAATTACAATTATTATAAACTGTGCGGTAGGTATTCTTTGTTCCGAGAATTTATTGTGTCCATGGCTATCCGCTACGTACTATTTATGTAAAACAAAAACTATTATTTTAACCACGCTATACTTTGGTCAAACCCTTGGAATATGTAAGGATAGCAAGGATACTACTGCATTAAAAAAAATATAATTTGTCATTTGTCTCGATAATTATTCTATTACACGACTAAAACCCATTTTTTCCGGCAGGTAGTGAAAGAAATCTTATGAAATCCTTTTCATATTACTTACGACAAATTATCTAATGAAACTATTTATGACATAACAAATGATTTAAACAAGAACATATTGATTTCACTAGAAATTTTTCAAATCAGTTGACTTTTAAAATGAACTTTTTAGTACATTCAATATAATGTGTTTCTACTTAGCTCCCTCCTCTTTCCTTTTTTTTTTTGAAGTTTGGAGTTTATCCTCGTCGCCATTTGTGGTGTCTGGGTGGCACTGGCTCTGTAGTTTCACCGTATATCCCGCAAAACACGCGTCCACTCCCGGCTCCGGCCCACGCAGCGTTCAGTGTGACCACCATTCAGTGTGTCCAACATTCGGTGTTGCCCCCATCGGTGTTGTCACCGTCGGTGTGGCCATCATATACAATGAACGCGAGATAGTGTATATAACTATGATTTAGTTTATCTATGCACATACACTACATATACTATAAATAGAATATCGTTGCTTGAAACAATAATGCTTGCACAATACATTTATTTATAGTAAGAAATCAAATGTGTTATCCCGTTCTAACCATCAAGTTGTTAAGAAAGAGACAACACTACAGTATTGCCACTTTTTAATTTCTAGACTTTTTTGCCAAGCTTACAGCCGCTGTTAGTTTTCCCATTTGACGTTTAGCAAATTGACATAACTAGTGATGGGTATAGTATAACAGAATTAGGTGCCACTATCGATATATTTTAGAATTAGTATCTGTTACAGGCTAAATAGGGGCAGAAGAAGGAAAAAGATAATTCAAGTGAAACCGAAATTATTTAGAGTGCTAAGTCTTACAAGCTAATGAATAAAACATGAATGAAATATATAAATTTGACAATTATAAAAGAACAATAATTTGAAATAAATACAAAACGGCCAGTGGTATTGCAAAAGGTCGTCAACAGTATCATTCATATACATTTATTACATAGCTGTAATGTTCACATTAATAATGGACACTTCAATTTCGAGAAAATATTTTAAGGCGCTGTTGTCATCATCAACTTCACCGACTTCAATTACAATATAATTATCGATAATGCATTCTATTTTGATATCGCGTTCAAAATCTGCTATAATTATTCTCTTAGTTTTTTTCAATGACCTTAGCCCAATCGTCTTTTGTGACATTTTTGCGCATGCTTCTTTTAACAAATGTAGCATCTTATTCGTGCCAAATGGCGGAGCTGTATTTTGGCGGACAGCGTAGCCTTTAATTTGAGCCCAAATAAACTCAATCGCGTTATAGTATTGGCAATGGTATGGGAGAATTCGCAGAATGCAATGACCGTATGCCAAAGCTAGTTCGTCAATTTCATAGCGCACTTTTGCTGGTTTGTGAGTTTTAACCAATGTTATCAGTTCGGCTTTAAGCATCTGCATATTTGTATAGATGCCATTTCGTTGTAACTAAGCAACTATTTCTTTTTTATTATTGGCTATCGTAGGTGCCTTATCTAATTGCACTGAGTGATATGGTGAATTGTCCATTAAAATAACGGATGGCTCTGGCAGGCCAGGTGACAATACAGTTTCAAACCATTCTTTAAATGTAGACGCATTCATCTCTTCAGTCCGTAGTCCGTAGTAGATTTGGACTCAAATGCCAGTAAACCATTTTCTACAAAACCTGATCCAGCTGACCCAGTGTGGCAAATGATAAGTCGGGCCCCTTTACCTACTGGTGCTTTCAGTGTCGATCGTTGTGTGTCATCAGTCCAATGCCTTGAGACCGAGGTATTAGCCGTAACACACGCTCGGATTCGGTCCGGCGGACCATATCCGCCAGACATATCCGTTGTCGCTACACACGATCGGACCGGACTCAAAGTTATGGTGGTAGGGATAACACTAGCATCGTCCGGGAGCCAGCGACACTTTTGGTTACTATATTTGCCCAAGCCTGTTTTTTTTTATTTGTCGTGATAATATACTCGTAGCTTATCAACAAAATAAACTCCTGCCATCTCAATCGCAGGACAACAAGTGGCAACAACATTAAACATAAATGTCAATTAAGTTTAAATGTCAAAAATGAAACAAGCGAGTGAATGTCAAAAATGTGCAAAGCTGAAACTTTACATATTGTTTATTGGCAGTCCATTATGGAAAAAAAAAAAAACTTCCTGCCACCTCTATTGTCGAACAACAAACTCCTGCTAACAAAAAATAGTGTCACTGGCTCCCGGACTAGATCCGCCGGTCAAGCCTACATACATTCGGATTTGGTACGGAGCGAACCAAATTCGATGTGCAAACAAGCGGACCGCGGCGGACTCGATTAATAATAATTATGTCCGCCGGACTACTCTACACACGGTCGGATTTGGTTCGGAGCGTACCAAGTCCGCTGGTCCGGTCGAACCAAATCCGAACGTGTGTTACGACTATATGTATTTCACTTACTCATTTAATCGACAGATTATAATATTTTCAAAGCACATCACTAAATCTATAGAAAAACAGGCACCTGACGTAACCTTGTCACATCGTAGTAAGGATATGAGAAATTACGAAAAAATAGTGCAATCTTAATTATTAACTAACAGTTTAAACGCGTTAACATTTATTTATTATAAAGTGAAAATGTAAAGTTGAAATTTTTCGTCGTAATAAGCTCGCCGCTTCAGTTATCCCGGACGTCTTTCACGAACTGTCAAATGAGAAAACTAACAGCGGCTGGACAATAGGTATTAATGGTTTCAGATATCTATGATCTAAATCCCATAAGTAAGCAATCTATTCTCTGGGCAGTATGAAAACGCCGTAGAGAGAGTATATACAAGAGAAGCGGTGAGCGTACACCCGATAAGGACGGAAACATAGTACCACATAGTACATACCGTAGAGAAAAATCATAAAAATATCATCTAAAACAGTTGTAAAATTTATAACAAGACATAAATTAGATGTTTACTGAACATGCATGCAACAATTATTGCATTTAACCAAAAAATAAAGCACTTACATATGAAAGGTTATGTTTACAACATTTAGCTCTGATCGACTTATACAGCCTAAAATGCTACAGTTCACCATTATCACCACTTTCAGCAACACGTACCACACCTAACACAATACCCAGGAACTTTGAAAAATGCTTGAAATATGAAAATCGGCAAAAAACGAAGTGCTCCAAGAGATTTGTGTGCCACACTTTCAAGTGTGGCAAACAATAAAAACGCATACGCAAAGAGAGATAAAAAAATCAATAATGTGTCTCGCTCCCTCTAAGGTAATAAAGCATAAATGCGTCTCGTTTTCACGACTATTATTATTTTAATGACTGCTCTAGTCTATACTTTCTCTATGGAAAACGCACAGATAAATTTTTAACATATTAATTTTGCTTATCCTGCAGTTTTAAGTGTCTATGGTTCTATTTGCGTTCTGGTATTGATCTGTGGTTATTCCATAGATACTCTATTATCTATGTCTATGGTTCGCAATCATCGCAATAATCGCAATCGCATTCGTTTTTGTTCGTTCATCGTTCGCATTTCGTTTCGTTCCGTTTCGTTCGCATGTGGTTCACATCAAGGAACGAACCTGAACGAACATAGTTCGCATTCAGCATTCAATTCAATCAATCAAATTTCAATTCCTGACAGACATCGCGTGTTGGTTTTGTTAACTTTTGTTATTTGATTTGTTTTAGGTTATATTTTGTATTGTAATAATTTGTTACTTTGAATTATTTAATAAAGTGCTAAGCGTACAAAATGACTGATTTTGTGTTAAACGATAGTGACACAGATGTAGACTCCGACTCCGATGAGGAGGTATTAGCATCTCAACTTATGTACTAATTTTTCTTCATTAAAATACCTTGCTTTGTTAATAACATGCTTCTCTTGTTTTGTTTTAGCTGCAAGAAGCGTTTGCGAAAGGTTTATTGAAACCAGGTTTAAATGAAGAAATTGAAAAGGTGTCAAAGAATTATGTGAACAATGCAGCAGAATTGAAATTGAAAACTAAAGAGTTCAAGTTAAATTTGCCTTGGGTTGAGACTTTAGATTTAGTTACTTCTGTAGCTCCTATGGCACCAGACGTCGCTTTACAAATGCAGGAAACTGCACAGCGAAGAAAGTGAGTCTTAATATCTTTATATCTAATACTATTTTGTATTTGTTTGAACACACAAATCTTTGCAAGTAGCAGTCAGATTGTAAAAATTCTTAGCATTTGATTGCTCAATTCTTCACACTTATAAGCTATCATGAAAGTGTTTCATTAATAAATAAATCCAGCCTGTTTTACGTGGCATGGCCTGCGAGAAAAAAAAATGAAGCATGTTTGTAAAAACATCATTCCTTTGAAAGTTTAACACAACTTTTTTGAATATAAATTTCAGAAATATAAAAGAAAATACGAAAGGCAAACAGATTTATGATCCGTCACAAGATCCAATTCTAAACGAGTACAAACGAGAGAATTTGATGCATCGTCAGGCACAAGCTGCGGTTGTAGAAGGAATCAAGATGCTTAAACAGCTTAATGTGCCAACAAAAAGGTAAATTTACACTTAGATATTTTTAATTTTTCTTGCTGTCCTGCTTTATACACATTTTAGTTTGTTTTTTAAGAATTCCACAGAAACAACATTTTTCCAGGATTCAATGTATCCTATATGTTAATCCAGGTAATAAACTATCTGTGCGTTAAATTTCATCCAAATCCATTCAGCCGTTTTTGGGTGATTGAGTAACAAATATCAAATATGATACCATACCATTAATCAACATTAATTAATGGTATGTTTATTAGAAACTACATAGAAAACACCTCGGTAATTTCTTTTACCAGCCACCTATCTCATTTTGTTAACTAAACTAGGTCTTATCAATGATTAATAAATAATCTCTCCACAAGTCTGACATTTTATTAAAGAAATAGACTCTATAATACTATGACTACTCTAATGAATAGATTTATAATCACTAAGGGCCTCTTTTACAAACTACGAGTAATGTGTTGATTAGTTACTTTTAAAAATAATTTTCTGTTTTATTGAATTATGCACTCGGTTTACTGCATCATTCGATAGACGAATTTTTATTATTATTTTCTATTGAATGTTTGGGACGTTTACCGTACAAACAAAGGTATATCAGCTCCATTATCCCCGGTTACCGGTGACTTTAAATGACAGTTGATGAAATGGCCTACTTGATGTTAGTGAAAGAGGCGCTAAGAGAAATGCATACTTTGTGGATATTAAAAGTTAAAGGTATTATTTCTGCAGATCTGATAATAGTACTTTATGCTAAGGTGTTTTTTAACCCAAGGTAAGAGTGGTTAAGCCTATAATAAGCAGTCTTAAAAGTTGATGCATTTTTATTGAAAATGAAATGAAGTGAAGATCTCTTAAAAATATTTGCATTTCTAGGCCCGATGACTACTTTGCCGAAATGGCAAAGACGGATGAGCACATGCAAAAGGTCCGAAAGAATTTGTTGACCAAAAAGGCCTCTCAGGAGAGAGTCGAAAAGGTCCGCCAACTCAGGGATCAGAAAAAGATTGCTAAGCGTGTTCAGGTAAATGATTTCAATAGTTAAAAACTCGTAGTGGTTTCATTACCACTATTAAAAATACACTACATACTAAGGTCTAATCCACTTATGTGGCAGCCATTTTTTTTTTGAGATAAATTCTTTTTTGTTGACAATAGACATATAATATAATATAGTAGAATAAATTGTTGACAAATAAGTTTGCATGGTTTTTGGCACAATGCCACATGTTAAACGTCAAATTCGTAGGATATAGGCTGGTTTCTAAAATATAGAATTTAACCCACTGTCTTAAAATTTTAAGTGAAATTGTGGTTAGACATTTTTAAATCATAGCAGAATATTGATTGAAATTTTAATTAATTCACAGATCGATACAAAACTTAAACAAGCCGCCGAAAAGAAACAGATGTTGGAGCAGCTGAAACGGGTGCGAAAGGGAAAGTCTTCAGATTTAGACTTTTTAGAAAACAATAAGGGCAAAGGTATAAGCAAAGTTCAAAGTAAAGTGTCGAAAAAGCGCGCCAACAAGAATAAGAAATTCGGTTTTGGCGGGAAAAAGAAAGGTGGCAAGTTAAACACTAGAGAGTCCTCAAACAAAATGGACGGTTTCAACAGTTCCGCAAAGAGGAAGAATCAGAGGCCTGGAAAATCTAAAAGGAAAAATGCTAAACGATAATTTACTTATTTTTAGTTAATTATAACTCAATAAACATATTCTTACAATTTATTATTTGTGTTTTTATTACTCAACTGTTAAAATTGTCTGATCGCATTATTTAATTGTAGTTTCTGTATGCAGTTTGTATATTTTTTTTTTTATTAAAAATAGTGGCAGACAATTTGACAGGCATCTAAGAACACAAGCAATGGTTATTTCATGTAATTCTACCATAATGCTAGGAAATTGTTTAAAGTTATTGTTTAATGTTTTAATTGTTCAAAGTTCAGGATTACTTTGAAATGATTTTTTTTAATAAGTATGCAAACTTTTTAGATTAAATTATATAAATATGGAGAGACTGGCTCTTAATCTTAAAAAAAGCAAAATTTAAAAATAGAACTGCAGTAAAACAAATTAATATAGCCGGGAAAAGAAAATTTACTCGTAGTATCAGATTTGCGTGTTATTTAAAGCAAAGTTTTAAATTGATTCGCATTGATTTTTTATTCTTTTGTCAATTGAATTATTGTTACCAGCAGAATTGTTGGGTTAGTTTTTTTAACTCATCGAGAGTTTTTGAACCATAATATGGATACTTCGTCCGAACAAGCGGCTCAAATTGTAGCACTGGTGCGGGAGGGCTTGGATCAACGAACGATTGGTAGAAATTTAAATTTAAACCAGTCTACGGTTTCTAGAATATACAGAAGGTTTGTGGAGACAGGTTCTTACAGAAGGAGACGTGGTACAGGCAGGGCTCGAGCAACCACCGGTCGTGATGACCGATTTATTGTTACAACTTCCCTGCGAAATCGTTTCCTCACGTCAGTTAACATCAAAACAGAGCTTAATGAAGTGCGTGGAGTAAATGTGAGTGCACGAACAATAAGAAGAAGGTTAAAGGAAGCGGATATCACCCCTTTTAGACCAGCAAATGGTCCAAAGTTGTCTGTAGCTCACAGACAAGCTCGCTTAAGATTTGCGCGTGATCACCTAAATTGGACAGAAGAGCAATAGGCCTCCGTATTGTTCACGGACGAGTGTAGGACATGTTTATATGGTGCAGATGGTCGCAGAAGAGTCTATCGTCGACGTGGGGAGCGATATGCTCAAAGTTGCATTGAGGAGCGTGTGCCTTTTGGAGGCGGTTCGTGTATGATCTGGGGTGGCATATCGATGAACGGGCGAACAGAACTTGTGTTCATAGACATGGTCCGTCAAAACGGTAATAGAGGGGGTTTGACTGCACATCGCTACATAACAGAGATCTTAGAAGATCACGTGATGCCTCACATGGGATTCATAGGCGAAAATTTTACTTTAAAGCAGGATAATGCCCGGCCGCACGCTGCTGCACAAGTTCGACAATATTGCGAAGAGGTTGGGATACGTACAATGAATTGGCCAGCACGCAGCCCGGATCTTAATCCCATTGAGCATGTTTGGGACAATTTAAAAAGAGCTGTATATGCGGGAAATCCTGTGCCCACGACAGTGGCAGCACTAAGCATCGTCACTTTCAGAAGAATGGGAAAATATTCCGCAAGATCTTTTAATAACCCTAATAAAATCTATGCGGAACCGATAAGAATCCGTAATAAGGGCACGTGGGGGTAATACACCCTATTAAAACATAAATAAGCCCTTGCATAAAGTTTGTGTCTATTGTTAAAACCAATTTTTTTATTAAACCCATTTTCCTTAAACTGTTTTTTCTTCAAAAAAGTCTTAAGGTCCTTTCCAGTACACAAACTTAAACTTAAGGATACGCTGTTTTAAAGTTCACGAACCAATCTAGAGGTTTCAATTTAAATCTGTATAGAAAATTTGCATACTTTGTTAAAATATTTATTTCAAAGTCGTCTATTACTTTGATGCAGTTTATGAGTCCGTCAGTGTATATTTTAATGGAGTTAAGGATAATAAGAAAGTTAATACTTTATGAAGTGTTATAGTGCATGGAGTAAAGACTCAATCTCTCGTCTGTTATTGACACAGATCTGCGTCAAGCGCCTCGTCTGTCACGTTTCACTAGATTTTTAATATTATGGGTATATAAATAGGGTTTAAAATTGAACAAACATAATGCCAAATAAATACGCATATACGCAATCTAGAAACGCAACAAACAAGGAGGTCATTGTCAAGTTTTAGAAAAAATAAAACAACAAAAGAAATATATAAAATGTTTTATTGTGACAACTGTAAAGTGGTATTCACTTGCGACCCTTGCCCTTCTTCTTCTGCTGCTTCCTGTGCCACCCCCCTCCGGCCGACGGAGGACCCCCCGCACCCCCGCTGCCGCCCTCCGGTCGCTCAGCGCGAGGGCTCTTCGCGGCCAAAGCCCCGCTGGCCACTTGCTTGCTCATGTCACTGTAACAAAAGCCTTGTTAATCCTTTAGCCCGCCGGAGTCGGATTTATCCGACAAATATTTTCTTGTCCATTTCGCCAGACGACAAATTCCTCTACTTGTATAAAGTTTATTTTTAAGCCATTGGGTTGCTTTCTCTAAAAAAAATTACGAGCCAAGCGCTAGGGGTACGACAACTCCTACAAAACAAGATCGACAGACAAGCTGACGGTTCACTTAATATAGGGATGGCTTAAAGGGCTCTGCTATCCCTTACTCACTCACCGAAACACAACAGCTCAATGACATATGCTGTTATTTTCTCATATTGTGTAAATTAGTGTGCTCTACCACAACATTCCAAATTCCAGAACAGAGCCAACTTTGAAAAGTTCATTTCCAAAGTTGACCCCGCCGGGAATCGAACCCGGGGCCCCTGTTGTGTTTCGGTAAGATTCTAATCCCATCGAGTGGCGACGGTGGCCTCGTGCGAACAAGTGATGGTGGAATACTGACTACTGGTCCGTGGCTGTGGTGGTCATGCCCTGGCTGCCCTTGATGACGTCACGCCGCAGACCGCGCCGTTTGCGGTACGCGGTGCGCTCGTACTTCGGCAGCCATCTGTCGCAAAACAATCCAATTGTTATTCACTCCGCATCCACGGAGGGTAGAGGTGAGGAGGACCAACTCCTCCTTAACCCTACATATGCCGGAACGCGGATCCGCGTTGCGCCTACTGTATGTATCACAAAAGTGACACTTGAGATTATGACTACGCATACAACGGTAATTCGGCTCGCTGGCGTTCGGCACACGAGGTTAATATTGTTTCCACAAATATACCTTTCTGGATCCGGTGGCCTTGAGAGGTCGGCTGTGGGAGGCAATTTGGTTTTCCTTTTGCGTTTCGTGCTCTTCTTTTGACCCAATTCTGAACCGGGCGTTCTGAAATGCATTTTTTTTTAAACAAAATGTGAGTCATAATAATGGAAACGCTAGATCGCAATTAAGTAGGTTATTATAATTAAGTAGTGGCTGCGTTTATCAGTAATTTTGGCAGACTGTCTGGCAGCAGTAACCACCCCGTTACAGACGACTACCGTGAAATAAATTGAAAATGACAAAGTTATATGACATACCCAGGTGATTGTTCCTGTTTGCTTTGTCCCGTCTTCTTGACAACCTTCGCTCCCATCATCCACTTGGAGGACTCCAGAGCTTCAATGTCGAATTTACTCTGTAACATTATCAGTGTCAATAAAGTTCTCGGGCCCATAAGTCAGTCTTAGATAAAAAGCTTAATATTGGTGTAGAGAAGTTGTGACACTCACATCCATCTGCTGCACGGGGGGCAGGTCGCGGGCGAGCTGCCGGGCGCGCTGCGGGTCGGCGGAGGCGAGCGCCTTGACGAGGCGCGCCAACGAGCGAGCGTCGCCGTGGGTGGAGTGCGCAGCCGCCAGCGAGTGCGCTCGAGCCGCCCTCGCCGCGCCCTCCGCTCCGCCCGCCCTCGCGTGGCACGCCGCCGCCGCTCTCCACACCGCGCACAGCGCCTCCTCACCGCCCTACAAACATTATAATATTATACTAGATACACAATCAGCTACAAAAAAAAAGTCTTCAGCAAATGAGCACCCACTGCAAACAATGCCACAGTCCTCCGCGTTTTACACCAACTCAATTTTAGAGGAAATTGAAGTTAAGGACAGGCTTTAATCGGTTGTGCTATTACGAATACATATCTATAAAAGAAGGGAAAGAAGAGAAATTTTACCTGTTGATCCTTGTAGTGTTGGTAGACTTGTTCGAACATGTCCGAGGCGCGTTGGATCTCGTTGTCGGCACAAAGCAGAGTGTTCAGGAGAGAGACGACGGCCGGACGGTATCTGAGCTCGCTATCCATTAGCACTTTTATGGCTGATTTTCGATCACCCTTAAAAGAAACATACCTTTTTAAATTCGGTCGATTGTTTCTAACTCCTATTATACCATTATGGCGTTGTGGTATGAATCAATTATTTTCCTTTATTTTTATCATCATTGGTAAAAATAAAATAGAATAACCACGATGATCTCGCCAATAAATCCCTGACTAATTTGTGTAAAAAATTGTAAGCATATTAAAAAATTATTAAGCATATTTTCTTTTTAAGAAATTGAAGCGTTACAACCACCGTCCAAAAAATTTTTTTTTTTGGGATGAAAAAGAAACTTAGATATTTTTTATTATAATAACATTTGTAGGCTTTGTCAAATAAATAAAAGACTAAATCTATTGTTAGAAAATATTCATAAATTGTATGCATGTACAGCACTGTTGTATTTCGGCTATCAATTAGTTGGAGGATGCAAGCTTTTCTTAAAGTTTTAAGTTCGATAGACAGGTTGACAAACCGCTTGATGGTAAGCGGCTACCGACCATAGTAATAAGACAAACCGAATGAATGAATTGGACTGACCTGGGCCAATAGTATTTGCACGGCGGCTAGTTCCAAGCTTCCCCCATATTTGAGGAGCAACTTGACGGCCTGATCCCTCTTGCCCTCCTTCACTTGCGAGGAGGCTTCCACGAGAACGGCCCGAGCCTCTTGGTTGAAGTCGCGGACCAGCTTAACGCAGCATTGCTTGCAGAAGTCCGGCTGGATACATTCGATTTAGTTACAATATGTTTCAATTATCAATTTTACTGCCAAATCATCCCTAACGTTGTTTTTTTTTTAGTCTTTCACTTCTTACTGTAAGACAACTATTTCATTCATTGAAGCCACGATATAGCGATAGAAAAACAGCAGTGTGCTTTGGTACGCTTGTTGAAAACTGATGAGAGATGAAGTTAGGTAATAGAGAAAATTGCCGGACTTGCCCTGTTCGGAAACCATAGGCGAGCCACCGCACCGTGTGGTGGTATGGCTAGATTTAATTTTTTTATTAATAATAGGTTCGCTCTTGGCCAGCATCCAGCGATGCAGCAAAGACGAGACCGACTATGGAGCGAGCTAACTCAGAAAATGCCTATTCACTCAAACTTACGCCGGAAAGGAGTTCCAATGTTTGGCAGTGCGTATTATGAAAGAGTTTTTGAAAGGTTTGGTTCGAAAAATTTTTCACTTTTCATTTTCTTTTAAGGGCCTATATATGCAAACGACATTTTTGAACCTAGCTGACATGGAAATGTTGAAATGGTTGGACCTGGTTGGAGTAGATGGCGAGTATGGCCTGGTTGTATGTGATGGCGGCGCGTTGGCGCGAGTTCAGCTTGTGCTCGAGGCCGTCCGCCGAAGCGGCCTTCATGCGCTTGCGCGAATCGAACACGTTCGCATCCCTGAAATACAATTTATTATGTATTAACAAAATTAAATATTACCTATTATTTAAATGTTAATTTTGGCTGAAACAGACTAGAGTGGAGATCACCGACCAGCAAGCACACAACTGGTAAAAGTCGTTATTTCACATAGAATTAAAGTCGTTATTTCACATTTTCAATTACAAATATTACAATAATAATTTTTAAAAAATTAATTAAAAATATCCAACTATAATAATTGTTATTAGTGTCATCAAATACCTATTAATGACGACAATGTTGTTACTGGCGATGGCGACCAGAGCCTGATCGCTGGGCTTATCCTTGAGGACGTTCTGGTAAACGGTGACCGCTTCCTTCTCTTTGCCCATCTGTTGAAGGCAGTACGCTTGCTGGACCCTGATGATGGCGGCTTCTTCCCTGGCCTCCTCTTCAGTGCCTCCGTCTTCCAGTACACTCTCCGAGCAGGACTGTTCAGCTTTCTTCAACACCTGCAGTGCTTCGTTGTACTTGCGGCGCATGGCCAATGTACTGCCCACATTGTATGACAGTTCATACGTGTTCTCCTCGAACTGAGGCAGTTCTGAATTCTGTAAACATCATGCTTTATTGGCTTGCTTTTACATATCAACAGTATTCATCTTAAGATATAAATTTTATAATGTTATGAACAAAAACTAATATTATAACTAAACTAAACTAAACAAAAAGTGTTACGACTTAAGTGTAAAGCAAGTTTGGCATACTGCGGCGTTTTTTACTTTTAGCAAAAAATTCAAATCTTCTCTCAATATATGATTAATGTAGATTTATATTAAACCTACTCTATTATTTTTAAACAAGACTAATAGACTGAACGATTAAAAACACACATTATAGAGTTAAGCTAAAATACTTACAGGATTCAATGCTGCGAGGTTAGCAACGACTGCTGCCATATTGGCCTTCCTCTCATCTTCGTAGTCATCGGTGGTATTTTTCACAACATCACGATAGACATTGTAACAGTCTTGATACTGTTCTAAGCGATACAATATCTGGGCCCTGCTCAGACACATAGAACATGTTATTGAAATAAATTTTGTGGACGTTTCTCTTGGCCCCATCTAGCTGTGTAGCAAAGATGAGGCCTATGATGGAGCGAGCTCACCCAGAAGGTGCCTATTCACTTGAACTTCGAAAATATTATGAATTATATATACAAGATAACATTACAATTTATAAACCATAGTAATTTATAATTTGATCACAAATTGTAATAATTTATAAGCTATAAGTACAAGTATAAGTACAAGCAAATATGTATTACAGCCAGGGCCACTATGCTTTGCCATATGTATACAAAAAACAGAAATATAAAAAAAAATCTCACTTCAGTTCCTTCAAGGCTGATGTCAACTCCGGTGCATTGTCAACAGTTTGCAATGCTTCTTTAGGACAATTGAGTCTATATTGACTGTAAGCCTTTTCAAAATGCAAATCGGCAGCGAGAGCTCCATTCTTAGGGTTACACAGTACAGCTAATGCTTCTTTGAAGTTATGAAGTTGGATGAAGCAGATGACTTTACAGTGAAACGCCTTTTGTTCATTTGGAGCTATTTGTAAGACTGAAATAGAAAGAAATTCGCATTGGATTATTTAAGAAAATAATGCAAGCTGTTTGGAATACAGAAATGGATAATTAAGAACACATCACTTTGTTAAAATTGACAAGGTGACGGGCCACTTTCGCTGTTAGATGGCTATCAGTACCTATAAAACAAGCAATCCACAGGTGCTCCGAGCATAGTAGGATTATGGATAAGAGATGGGAAAATGGGCTCTGGCATCCCTTTCTCACTCATCAGAACACAACAGCACACATGCTATTATTTCATGGTGGTTTTCTGTAAGGGGTGGTTATTGTCGAAAGATGGGCTGCCCAAATGAGTGTGAAATACAGTGTGAAATGCAAAAATTCTTCAGGAGTAGCGTTAATCAAAGCAGTTGTATGTTCATGATTTTTAATAGCATGCAGAATTGACGGCTTTAGCCTAATACCCACTTTTATCTAAATCAGCGTTATTCAACACAAGTTGAGTACGTTTAGTAATATCGGAAAAATAATTAATGAAAATGAAAGTTTACAGAAAATATAAAGACAGGTTATTATGTAAAAATATATGCCGAACAAAAGCGATACACATAAGTGTTAATTTATAATTATAAAATACTGTAAAATATAAAATAGAGTGGAGAAACCGATGTGGTATGTGACTTGGCATTAAAGGGTGAAATCTTTGCAATGTTAACAAAAAAACATGGAAAATTAAAAAGGACATGTCGCACTTACTTTTTCCTGCGGCTTTTAATGCTCTATCATAATCGCTTGCCTGGCAAAATTTATTTAATTCACTATAAGCCTGAACAAGGTTACTTTCCTTGTTGGCAGACATTTTTTGACAGGTGCTGTTTTTCTGTCTGCCTGACATTACAACATGGCCGATAAACGTCAACGTCATCACATCAAAATGCGTTTCGTTCAATCAAGTTAAAAAAATATTGTTATTTTTTTTTATAAAATAAAATTTCATTAGCTATTTATTTGCTTGTGAGATATGAAATAATTAATTACAATAAAAATAATATTTATATCAGCTTATAAAATTTATAGAAGTTTTCATGGAAATTTGCTACTACTTACTAAACATACTAAAAATTTGTAAACTACTTTAATTATTTTTTTAGTCAAATTATGAGAGTATACGGCCTTTTCGTCGCTAGATGTCACCGATTTTCCGTGACAAATCAGATCGTGACAAACCGACTCGAGTCAAATCAGAAACTCGCAGTTTTGCGGGAGTCGGCTGCGGATGTTTTCGAAATGGAAATGGGTGAAACAAAATATTTAATACGCCAAATGGAAAAGTATCCATGTCTATGGGATTTAGGAAACAAAAGCTACTGTAATAAAATTAGATACGCAAGGGACAGGAAATGGTAGAAATGGCCGAAGGACCAATTTTTGATCTGCGTTTACCTGGTCGGCAAAAAGAATCCTTCACTAGGCTATCATTGTCTTCCTTAAAACACCTTAAGTTTCTTTTAAGTTAATTCAACAACACGAAAACTACAGCTATTGTTCAAGGCTTCGACGTCGGTCCAACGCCATTGTACTCACGCGTTGCCTTCAACTCATCAAACTTCGAGGATCGTAAAAACTCTGTAAAAGTTGTAAAAATTTTCGCGGGAAAACGGATAGGAAAAATTGTTTGACAACGGCGCAGACTCTATTGTGTTTCTTCACTTACAAAATAATCGCGAATAAATAACAAAATATTGTCTGTTTTTTATTTTTCTTGTTCAGATCGACAGACGGGTACAACATAACACGCGGGAAATTAACGCGGGCGAAGTCGCGTGCGACAACTAGTACCCAATAAAGGAGTGAAGATTTATATGGCTAAACTAGACATTTTTTCCTCACGTTTTTTTAGAGAAAAAAAAAAAGACTACTTCTATTGGAGTAGAAGTAATGTAACCTCTATAACTTTATTCTCCTCGGTGACAATATAGTCTGCCGTTCATGATAATATCATATAGGTAACCGTATGGTATTGGTATCTATTTGTATAATTGTTCCGTTCGCTCAAGCGCGAAACACGTGAATTTCAATAAGCCAAACTTAGCCAATAAATCGTAGCCCATTATGTTATATCGCAAAATGAAATACGCGGTCAGCTCTTGCCGCTATAACCTGTCTCTCAGTTTGGTGGCTGCGTCATCAATTATTACACCTGCGACAGTTAATTAGGTACATTTAACCACAGTTCCATGAAAATAATTGGACAATTAAGTGTAATTATTATAATGAGTTTAATAGTCTGTTCTGTTGGCCCTACGGAGGTCACCTTGACTTAATCTATTAGGATTCTGTTTGAGAGCCAACAGTCATAATATAGCCAACAGACTATATGACTGTCTAATATCAGAAATACCTTACAAAGACCATGTTTTTCACACCCCAGTAAAATACTGTTGACCTACTAGTATGTATCGGAGCCTCATTGGTTCGTCTTGGGGATCAATCATTTTGCCGCAATTTTTTTGATCACGATGACATACTAAGTTCAATGTTCAATGTGTAAAATTATTTTTTGAGAAAACATCATGGATCGCTTTCGATTTCATAATATAATGTATACTTTGTATGTAGGTATAGGTTAGATTAGTACGAGTTTAACATGTCTACAGGAAGGCAAGATAACCACAATGTCCTTTGTCGTCAAGTACTAGTCAAGTCAAGCGCGAGACACGGATACTTTTGTAATAAAACAACATCAGATGGTCTGAAGTCAATGTGCCAAATAATCAAAAAGCTTGAGGGTGGTCACGTGACTAGCAGCGAATATGGTATGATAGGTGACCATAGAACTATGCTGTTGTCACGCATGTGGCAGAATTTTAGGCGTTACACAACTATAGGGATCTTATAAATTCATATTTAAATACCTACCTACATCAGTACCTACAGCATCGCATCAAATGTTGAACACAAGAGATAAACAACGTTAAAGTAACATCTATTGTCGTCGGGATGTCGACGAGTCCTCTTTAATCGCATTATTCCAAGTCCCAACAAGTTTGCGGGAAACTTCGACGGACCACGCCTGTGCTTGCATCCATCTAAATATTATCTAATAACTATTTTCATGTTTCAAACTTCATCTTTGCCAATGTTTTTTTTTAATAACATGTTAATAACAATGAAATTAAGCAATAGTTGCATAGCTTGTCCTAGATCAAAAAATGCACAGGTAGTACTCGTAACCTGACTTCTTCATGAGTGTGGCGAATCTCAAATGGAGGTTAGCGTAGGTACGGCCTAAAAATTAAATGTGATCCATATTAGTTAACCCAAAGCTCAGACAACCTCAAAGCTCAATAAAGATTGAATAAAAAGGACCTAAGAACCTAAAACACCTAAGAAAAAGGAAATCGGACAGTATCAGGCAAAAGCTATTTTTTTTATGTTAGGTGATGGTAACTAATTACCAAGTTGGCTACTACCAAGTTGGCCTATAACACAATAACACAAACAAAACAACGCCTCAGGTGCTGCAATTACACTGCCATAGTAGGCAATCCCCTATCCATAGAGATATGGAAATGGCTTTTGTAAAAGAAGTACCCCATTGACCTTGAGAAGAGGTGGTGAGGAAGCGACCATATAATAGTACATATGGGGCAAAAGCTCGGTGAGTGTGGACGTTCGATATTTCAATTGTTCAGTGGACCGACAGAGTTTATGGCCTGGCTTGGAGCTGGAGTGACGCCGTAATAGGGACGCAAACATTACCCTTTTAAATTGAATTTTGTGCAATTTATCAACAGGACCTGATAAAATACGATCCACTCGCCCTCCCTTCAAGCATTTTGTCAGAGCTGTGGGAAGTGTGTTTTGATATGTATTTAATATATTGACAGAACTTCAATAGAGACTTCAAATCAATTCAATATTCATCCGTACTAATATTATAAATGCGAAAGTTTGTATGGATGGATGTTTGTTACTCTTTCACGCAAAAACTACTGAACGCGATCACCATGAAATTTTGCATACACTTGTCTGGGACACCAGAAAGGCCATAGGGTACTTTTCATCCAGAACGCGGACGAAGTCGGGGGCACCAGTTAGTATTGCTTAAATCTGAATATGTATTTTTTAATCTGTTGAGGACAGCGAACAAGACAGAAGCCAAGCAATGTGCCATTTAACCAGCAGATCTTAGATAGTTTAGTATTAAACATTTAATTATACAAATAAATAATAATAGTAACACGAAAAGTTACAGATCGAGTGCCAGTCTTTTATTGTCTCGTTTTTAAATAAAGTTGAAACCTACATGAGGTTTATAGGAAGGGAGAAAGTTTTCATTAAAATAAAATAAAGTGCCTAATAAATAAAATATTGTGTTTGTTGGATCTTTTAGGTCATTTGTAAAGAATAATTACGAAATAATTTAATTTTTTTTTTTTAATTTTTTATGTTATTACTACTTTGTGATATTTTGTGGCTGATAAGAGCCGCGGATCAACAGTGGATCCAGGCTGCTTTTGATCGGTCTTATTGGAAAATTATGGGGGAAGCCTATATTCAGAAGTGATCACGATGATTACCTATGGACTAATTTGTCTGAGAATAAATGATTTTACTATATTATTATAGAAGACCACCGTAAAATATCAAGACATAAATGTATGTATGCTGTTGCGTGTCCTAATGTCCACTACCTAATGGATGTCAGAATCCATTTCCCTACACTTGATTTGTCCCTTACCTTGACCGTGAGCATTTCTGACGCACTTTATAAAAAAAATGTTTTGAGAAAATCATCCACATTTAACAGAATGAACGCTATAAAACACCTGTCAAGATACACCTACCCGTACGGATTAGAACATAATATACGAGATAATAGAATTAGGAAATTCGTTACTCTAAAAAGGTGCACCCATTTGTTTCCGGCAGGACACTTTTTTCCTGACAAATTGCTTGAAAGTAATTTTAAGCCGAGCCCAGTTATTTATTGTATTACCTACTTTAGCTTTTTGCTCACAATCTAACAAGAGTTCTACTTTTTCTTCTTATACTAATACCTAATACGCTACAACTGACTAAACAACACTAGTTAGTAACTAGTTAGGCGTACACACGCCATTTAGTCAAATTTTCAAAAGATTGTTACATTCAGTGATATGTTAAACAAGACTATGATATATTCAGTGATATGTTACTACAGTATGTTCGTACAGTGATACGAAGTAATATAGAAGTCATTGCTCACATTATATAATATTAAATTTTATGTCGCGATATGATGCGACAAAAGCTTAGTGTGACTCAGACCTAAAGATTGAATTTACATAGTTCTCTGCAAAATTCACGTTTGAAAATTGAGACGAAAAGTACCTAATAGTTTTGAAAAGGCGAATGACTTATTCTGATAAGTATTCCATCTATAATTTGATCAGAGGAACCTCATTACTGTGAATTAAATGAGCTGAGATGCACGTCGATGACGATATGACGCAAATTGGACAGGTGTCAGGGCTGTCACCATGAGACGAGAAGCCACCACGGCACGGCGTCGATCTCGGGCTCGAGTTCGAGTCGTTAGTACACCTACTAGAGTTAACGAGTTCAGCATAGACCACTAGGGTTGTCAACTTGAATTTTAAATTTGGCAATTCAAAAAACTGATGATAACAAAATTGTTTCCGTACACGATCATAGGACAAAACATACTCGTATTTCGGTGGGACCGAGTATAGGGTTTCTTTGATACTCTTCTTTTTATACTCACATAAAAATTTAATTAAACCAATCGATAGCTAAAGGATCAAAGATTTTTTTTTGTATAGATACATGGTATATTCGAATTAATTGGATATACAATACATAGAATGCGCCCAAAAAATATTACTCGTAACGTAACGAACGTACAATATTCGCGTATAACGGCCGTATCCTCGACACATGTGACACCCCATTTTTTTTTTTCGTAAAATATAATGCACCAATAAAGAGGCAAATGTTATGTCAGGCATTATAATTATTTCCTTATTGATATTTTAATTAATAAGAATTTGATATAAAACTTTATACACAAAGGTTAAAACATTAGAGGTAGCCGTTAAAACATTTATACAATCAGACGTTGAATTTTTTTTATTTTTATTTTTAGATGGTTTCTCGGGTACAGTGATTTTTTGGGAAAAAAGAGTCCTTTTCAGTATCCCTGGCGACGTGAATGCAAAATTTTGTAATAATCGTTGAGTAGTGGATCTAGAGGAATGTGGCCGCTTTTCTTTAGATCGAATTGTGTTGCTTCGTATCTCAATATGAAACTTTATAAAAGGTATTAAAAAATTCTAGACATACTTACCGAGGGCCTTATGGAGCCGTTATTAATAATTCCTTCTCAGTCACGAGATAATATTTTTTTAAATGAGTAGCACTAGTGTGCCTTTGTATGCGCTCTTAAGCGGTGAAAGCGTAACGAACTGATTAAATATTAGTTTTAGAAGATTTACATATAATTTGAGACAAATTTGAGCTTACACTTTCAATTTTTCTACCTGCCTGATATTTCATACCAGTACCAGAGGGCAACCCTACGGAGAACGTACCACTAAAACCGCCTCCTGCCACTCAAGTCAAGTCTACAGCGATCGGTAGCGATTGCCTAATAAAGGTATGGCATGGGATGCGATGGAGTACGTACGTGAGATTTTCAATTTGGGAATTTGAGCTTTGGAAAGCTTGCCTGTTGATAACTTTAGTTAGACCCATATCTGCATCAACCGGTATCAGCATGTCATTCAAAATATTCTGTCACTGTTCTGTAGTGGCAGAGCGTTTTGCAGACATAAATAGGGGCAGTTCGCCCGGCCGTAATGACTATTTTCCTTTCCTTTCCTTAATAATTTATCATTCACTTATGCTTGTCTTGATAGGCGGCGGCACAGCCACAACTTCAAAAATTGCGTTACTGTTTCAGAAATCACATAAATAACAACACAGTAACATATCTATAATATAATAGTATACCGCTTTTTAATATAGTATAAATGTGCACCTGGTTCAAACATGTTATTTAATCACTTATAAAATGCAATTTACCAAAAGTTGTCATTGGACTGAAATCAAACCTAACAGTTCAATTACAAAGATCGGCAAGAAACTAGATGCCTACGTCTAGATAGCCTACATCTAGATTTGATTCGTTCTAACTAGACATCACTATCCGTTTACCGCATGAGTCTATTGAAAATATCTACAATGACCACAAATTTTTCAAATCAGATATAAAAAAATAGGTGTAGCCATTCGAAGTTAGATAGGTCTCTGTGTATTTTTGCGTCTGTGTATAAATTGCTAGGAACCTGAATGTTGTTGCCTAGTCAGAAGAGTAAATTTTCTGCGAATGATCACAAGTACGCAGCTATACAAGGCGACCGCAACAAAATTTTCGTGTTCATCGAACTACAGGCAAGTGCAAGTGTGTTGGTGACTATACTTAGTAGAATTAAGAATATGTATATATATCTACGAATGGATACAGATATAGATACAATAATTATATACAGATACAGATACAATATAGATATTGTTACGACTGAACATTCTCGAAGCGTTTGTTTATTATAACAAACAGCGTGTTGTTGTTTATCATGAGACCTGGGCGTATGGAAATTTCCATACGTAGGAGGAAGCCCTTCTGTCTCAGAGAAAACTGTTCCTTATGTTCGCGACATAAGGTTCACATTCCCTTAAGCCAGAAAGTTGTTTACGATGTTTGTTTTTTATGACTTGTTTACTTGTGTACGAGCTTGTTTACCTTAAAGTTTCTAGTGTTTTCCAAAAACATCGCGGCTGACTGCACGTGTATAAATACGGGTGCCATCGCTCGAGTGAGACAGTTCTGCGACAACAAGCGATACGAAAACAACTCTTGGGAGCTTTTGCGAAGATATTTGCGACAGTGCATTGTTGACACATAGAGTGAATTATTTACGACTTTTGGCAAGTTTTACGGTTTAATTGGAAAAGCTCTGATATTTTGGAAGTCATCTTGGTCTGCGTAATAAATCGTGTTCTTACAACCCTAAACGGCATTTTAACTCACCCCGCACGTAACAACTGGTGTCAGAAGTGGGATGCCGTTAATGCCACGGGACGAAGGAACTCGTACTCCACGGACCAGGAGGCAAGTGGAGATGGATGCTGCGAGACAACGAGCACATGAGGAGCCGGAGGAAGGCACCGATGCTGATTTGCTTCCTACGGCAGTACCTACATCGAGCCCGTCGATGGACCTCGCTGCGCTGCTAGCTGCTGTACAGAGCATACAGGCTAGTCAGGAAGCCGCTCGCCGGGAACAGGAAGCTGCTGTGCAGAGCATACAAGCCAGTCAGGAAGCCGCTCGCCGTGAACAGGAAGCTGCTGTACAGAGCATACAGGCCAGTCAGGAAGCTGCTGTGCAGAGCATACAAGCCAGTCAGGAAGCCGCTCGCCGTGAACAGGAATCTGCTAGCCAAATGCTGCTTTCGAAATTGGACACAAGCCTTGAAGTCATCTGCGATAAAGTTAAAAAGGTAGAGTCCGAAGTTAAAGGGGTCTCAGTGAAAGTCGAAGGCCTGGAAGAGAGACTCGACCAAACCGACACTCGCCACCAGGCGCTCGCCGAGAAAGTGCAGAAGTTAGTGACGAGGGAGGCAGTCTTCACTGCGCCGGTACCTACACAAGGTAGGCTGGACTTGCCACGGTTTGATGGCACATCTTCCTGGACAGCCTATAAGTACCAGTTCGAAACCCTCTCTAACTGCAGCGGCTGGACTGAGGATCAAGCATTCATGGCGTTGACTCTAGCCTTAAGAGGAGACGCCCAACTGATTCTGGAGCGACTCCCTACAGAAGGAAGATCTCTGCAAGCCCTACTGGAAGCTCTAGAGACACGATATGGTGACAGGCATTTGGAGCACGTGTATAGGGCTCAACTACGAAATCGCATGCAGAGGCCCACGGAAACACTCCAGCAGTGGGCTGACGAAATCGAGAAATTAGTTCATCGCGCCTATATATCAACACCGAATGCAGTGGAAATAATTCTGCTCCAAGCCTTTGTGGACGGGATAAGGGATGGCGAAGTTCGCGCAGCGGTGCGATTGGGTCACCATCAGACCCTGAATAGTGCACTGGCACATGCTCTAGAAGTGGAAGCTGTGCGGCGTGACACAAGGCCATTCAAGGTCAGGGAGCTGGTAGCCGAGGGGCGAAAGCCTCGCTATGGTCCGATCTGCTATGGCTGCGGTGAAAGAGGCCACATAAGGCTGGACTGCCTAAGGAAGAAAAGAAAGGGGGTCTCAGAGATGGAGACCCAAGTTGACGAACGACAGTGGCGTGCCACAAGGCCATCCAAGGTCAGGGAGCTGGTAGTCGAGGGGCGGAAGCCTCGCTATGGTCCGACCTGCTATGACTGCAGTGAAAAAGGCCACATAAGGATAGACTGCCCAAAGAAGGAAAGAAAGAGTTTCTCTGAGATGGGGACCCAAGTTGACGAAGAGCAGTTAAAACTAAGCGTCGCCAGGGCCGAGGGGCAGGCACCGGCTGGGAGAAAGAAAGCCCCTGCTATTA
The DNA here is from genome assembly GCA_945859745.1 of Synanthedon formicaeformis. Lineage (NCBI taxonomy): Eukaryota > Metazoa > Arthropoda > Insecta > Lepidoptera > Sesiidae > Synanthedon > Synanthedon formicaeformis. The sequence continues at coordinate 10,834,804 of OX243959.1, read as the reverse complement.
CTGTCAGACAAGGTTCTAACGGAAAAGGTCATGGTAATGCTGACGCTCTATCGAGAAGACTATGTCCTGAAAACTGTAAACACTGCAGGAAACAAGAGTCTCAGGAATCAGTAAAAATTATCCGTACCCAAGGATTAGACGACGACTGGTCTGGAGAAAATATGAGGAAGGCGCAAGAGGAAGATGACGACCTGCGATTGATCTTAGATTGGATAAAAAAGGGAGTGAAACCTGAGTGGGCGGATGTATCAGCTTCCAGTCCTGTTACAAAAAGCTATTGGGCTCAATGGGATAGTTTGACCCTGGAAGGCGGAATCTTGTGCAGGAAATGGGAGTCTAATACCGGACATCAGGTTACGGTACAGGTTGTAGTCCCTCGAAGCAAGGTGTCTACTCTACTACGTCATATCCATGATGGGGTGTCTGGTGGTCATCTTGGAGTGAAGAAAACCCTTTTGAAAGTGCGACAGCGGTTCTACTGGGTCCATTGCCGGGAAGACGTAGAAGATTGGTGTCGTAAATGCAACGCATGCGCTTCAGTCAAGGGACCACAGACAAGAAGTAGGGGAAAACTGAAGCTCTACAATGTAGGAGCACCATGGGAACGTATCGCTATAGACGTGGCCGGACCATTTCCTGAAACTGAGGATGGCAACAAATACATCGTTGTAGTGCAAGACTATTTCAGCAAATGGCCGGAAGTATTTGCGACCCCTAACCAAGAAGCTAAAACTGTTGCCAAGAAGCTAGTTCAGGATGTAATCTGTCGGTATGGCGTACCTCAGGAAATACACTCCGATCAGGGGAGAAATTTCGAATCAGCCCTATTTCAAGAAATGTGCAACCTTCTCGGTATACATAAGACCCGTACGACACCAGCTCATCCTCAGTCTGACGGAATGGTCGAAAGGTTTAACCAAACATTGGAAAATAATTTGGCTAAAGTAGTCGACTCACATCAGAGAGACTGGGACCAGTACATTCCTCTTTTCTTGCTGTCTTATCGCTCCGCTGTACATGATAGTACTAGTTTTACCCCTGCCAGAGTGAATTTTGGACGAGAAATAAGACTACCAGTCGATGCAATAACAGGGTCTCCGCCGAATAGCCCAAGACTTGTGACGGATTATGTCAGCGATCTTCGAGAACAGCTGGATGAAGTGCATAAGCTAGTTCGCGAGTGCAGTCTCAAGACTGGTGAAAAAATGAAAACCCGTTATGATAGGAGATCAAACATCAACGGTTTTGAAGAGGGAACTCTCGTATGGCTTCATAATCCCTTCAGGAAAAAGGGCAAAAGCCCAAAGTTGCAAGCACGATGGGAAGGACCTTACAATGTGGTTACAAAAATCAACGACGTCACCTATCGAATCAAAAAGGGGCAAAGAGGAAAACCGAAGGTCGTACACATTGACCGTTTGACAAAGTATCACGGCACGAATGATGATCGGGACGATCATAACTAAGAGGAGGGTAATGTTACGACTGAACATTCTCGAAGCGTTTGTTTATTATAACAAACAGCGTGTTGTTGTTTATCATGAGACCTGGGCGTATGGAAATTTCCATACGTAGGAGGAAGCCCTTCTGTCTCAGAGAAAACTGTTCCTTATGTTCGCGACATAAGGTTCACATTCCCTTAAGCCAGAAAGTTGTTTACGATGTTTGTTTTTTATGACTTGTTTACTTGTGTACGAGCTTGTTTACCTTAAAGTTTCTAGTGTTTTCCAAAAACATCGCGGCTGACTGCACGTGTATAAATACGGGTGCCATCGCTCGAGTGAGACAGTTCTGCGACAACAAGCGATACGAAAACAACTCTTGGGAGCTTTTGCGAAGATATTTGCGACAGTGCATTGTTGACACATAGAGTGAATTATTTACGACTTTTGGCAAGTTTTACGGTTTAATTGGAAAAGCTCTGATATTTTGGAAGTCATCTTGGTCTGCGTAATAAATCGTGTTCTTACAACCCTAAACGGCATTTTAACTCACCCCGCACGTAACAATATAAAAATAAAGCTTCAAAATAACTTAGGACCTTGTAGTTATAAAAGCATTAATTCACATACAAAACATTTACCGATTCTAAAAAGTCTTGTTAGAAAAACGCATTTAGTTCAAATTCGTAGACAAACCATTTTTTTAAGGTGTACCTACGTTAAGAAAATGGAGTCATTGTAGAACATGCCCTGTGTGTGGGTTAATTTGGACGATATCGGTTCGCGGGCGGTGCCTCACCCTCGGCGGGCGATGGCACGGAAAATTGGGCTTATTCGCATTTCGATTACGCTCTAAGATCCTCTGAAAGCCATCCCGCGATTCTTTCTCCAAAATAAATTGAATAGTGAACGGGAGCCGAAAAACTAATCGGTTGCACTTTATATTTGAAATCATTCAGTGATAACCAAAAATTCTCCAATTAAAATAGGAATTCGGAATTTGGGAATAGCTTGTGCCTGCAAATTCCTTCACGCCCCTTTTTCTTAGGTGTTAAAATATTTTATTCAACCCCTATCTAGTGCTCATATATTTTGGTCAGGGGTTGAATTTTTATTTTTTATTTTTAAACGATCCCTCGGAAACAGTAGGTACCCACCTACTTCTTATTGGAAGAAAGGTGCTATGTTCTTTTTTGTGTCCCTGACCACGTGTATGCAAAACTTCATGATCAGTTGAGTTCTTAGTTGAGGCGTAATAAGCGTAAAAAAACAAACAAATTGACTTTTATAATATTAGTTGAAATTTTAAATAAGATTTTTTTAATATAATTATTGTTATTGAGTTTGTTTATAAATTATTATAAAAATATATATAGGCTTAATATTAATTATTAAACGATAGGCATTTAAATAAAGTTTAAAAAACACAATGCAGGCGATGTCACAGAGTATCTTAATCATAATTATGGAATATCTTAGCAAGGGAAACTATATAGTAAAAGTAGGTGAGACTAGACTAGACTAAGATTGGACTAAGATTTTCTATTTCTGTGCGAACTCCTGGTTCCTATTGATTATGTATTCTGAGTGTACGTATACCTACATATCTTATTAGCTAATGAGAATTCAATGAATGATTGGAAATTTCCCAAACTCGAAATGCAATCCTTTATGGCTTTTGAAAGCAGAGTCGATCGTATTACGCGTTTGATGAGTAGGTACGAGATAACATCCGAATCTCCCTTTGTGACGTTTAGTAGATTAATCCATAATAGGTTATTCTGCTCGACAGAGGACATGACATCATGTAAAGACACTTGTGACAACAAACAAGTTAATTTCCCCCCCTAGGTGGGCCATGACACCCTCGACAGTTCGGGGGGTCGCGGGGGCCGGTGGTTCTCACTGGCCTTTCCTCGTCCCATCGGATTGTTGTTGGGGACCAAGAAGGCCCACACCCGCGTGCTCCGAGAGGGCTCCGTTCTAAGGAGCTCGTGGCGGAGCGCACTTTGTTGAACATTCTCCCTGCCAAAATCCCTCTTCCCATCAACAAGAAGTCGCTCCTTTTACATGACATTGGCAGATAATGGCCATTCCCAAAATGAGCCGAAATGCCATTATACGTAAAGAAGAAGAAGTTGATTTTATCTTACTCCTTCTATGGTCGGCAGCTCACTTGCGGCACTTATGGCGTTGCTTGTGTTATAGGCGCCGGTAGCCACCTACCATCAAGTGGACTGTCAGCCTGTCTGTCGACCTTAATATAAAGAAAAAAATAATTTATTAATTTATTTGGGGAATCACATATTTATATATACGAGACTTTTCATTTTGTCTTTTTTTATTGGATACTATTAGCTGGCGCCCGCGACTTCGTTCGCTTTGATAAAGAAAAAAATAGCCTATCCTGTGTCCAGTACGTCTAAATGTTTATCTACCAACTTTCATGAAAATCAGTTAATTCGTTTAAGTTATGGAGGCACATACTCGTACATATATACAATACCTACACTTACAGATTTATTATTAGTATTGATTATAATCATAAAATAATTCGCGGTAGATGTCGTGGGGTAGGCAAAATATAGTAGTTTAATCGTATATACTACCTACTACTGTCGAAAGGTCTTTCAACTTTGTAAATTGCTTGTTATAGTGTATACGATAACGATTGGTGATAACGAATGGGCACAGTGGGTTCATAGAAAGATATGAAACGTTTGCAATGTGGCAATAAAACAATGAATGTTTCAGGTACAGCTGTAAAAATAAATATATCCGGTCGACATATAGAGAAGAAAAGGGTAGATAGGTACGTACTAAATAAATTCTTTTTTCGTCACCGTTCTTTCGTTACCTATATAAGTATACCGCGACTTTGTCCATGTACAAAGTGTATATGGACTGTCATTTATGCATTATGGATTGTCCATCGTATTATCTCAATATACCTATATAAAAATTTCGTGTCACATGTTGGTCGCCAATGAACTAATAAAATACTGAACCAATTTTGATAAAACTTCATAACTATGCGTAATTCTCGGGCGAAGCTAAAATTTTTTTTTATTAATTAAGCACTAGTCGTTTATTATTTTTTGTTTTTAACTTGACTTGTGGTTAGTTTACATAAGTTTCTATATAATAAGGGAAATGTCAACTGTAAGGGAATTTTATTGAGAAAACTAGCTGGTTCCCGCGACTTCGTCCGCGTTGAAAAAGAAAAAAGTAGCCTATCCTGTGTCCCGTACTTCCAAATGTTTATTTACCAAGTTTCATGAAAATCAGTTAATTCGTTTAAGAGTTATGGAGGACATACATACTTACATATATACATACAGAAAAAAATTCTAAAAATGGTCAATTTAGTTTCAGTATGATGTATAGAGCCTATAAACACGATATCTCTGAAAACAAAGTAACTTATTCCATGACCAACCCTTACAGATTTATTAGGGTTATTTGTTTGATAACATAACATGGCATGCTATCATTATATTGTACTTAGTTTAATACCTTCAATTACAAGTGTCGTTGTCTTGTGAATATCAACGGTCAAAGTAAACCGGTGTACAGCAAACTTATGTACTGTGCAATTATATATACTTAAACAAAAAAGAAATAAAATAAAAAAATGATATGAGTTCCTTTTAAAAAGGAAATAACAATATTACAATGGATCTATTCACTGTTCAAGAGCGGATGTCAAAACAACATGCCTTGTTTAAAAAAAAAGAACCCATTGATAACTACATTGTAGTTTTAAATATCTATCTATATATATATATTTATATCTATATAGCAGTGCCGTGACAAATCGACTAAAACTTAAGAAATAAATAAATCTACTTTTATATTAAAAATTTTTTATATGAAATTTATAATAAGATATAATAATATTAAATTGGTAGTAAGATATTCGTAGTTTTGTATGGCACGCGGGTTTCGTGTAGTAGTTTGATGGTAGTAAGCAGTAGTAAGGGATACCAGAGCCCATTTCCTGAACCTGTCTGTCTGTCTGTCAACCTTTACACGAAAAATGCATTTTTATAGATATTTAGGTACTTATTGTTTTGCAGGTTCAATTTAATGGCAGTCACTATGACAACCCACAGTTAGATAAACCAAACGAATTCGATGTGATTATTGCTATCGATTTGCCAGTGAGTAGGAGAGTAAAACAAAACAATCCTGCCGACAGTTATATTATTTTTGAACCAAAAAAAATTATATTAAAAAAATTTATAAAATATTTCTAGATGTTTTGCACAGCTAAATCAATACTAATAATAAATCTGTAAGGGTTGGTCATGGAGTAAGTTACTTTGTATTCAGAGATATCGTGTTTATAGGCTCTATACATGATACTGAAACTAAATTGACCATTTTTAGAATTTTTTTCTGTATGTATGTATGTATGTATGTATGTATGTATGTATGTATGTATGTATGTATGTATGTATGTATGTAAGTATGTATGTTCCACCATAACTCTTAAAAGAATTAACTGATATTCATGAAACCTGGTAGATACTTTTTTCTTTTTCAACGCGGACGAAGACGCGGGCGCCAGCTAGTTATATATAAATCTTTATATTCATACATTTAATTAAGTAATATAGTTAGTTAGAAATTTTTTTTAAGAGCCCCTCACCCATACCCATACGTAGCCACAGGTCCAAACACAATCAGGTGTAGAAAGAATTTCGTAGTTATTTCTAAAGAAACCCATTCTCGGACCTTCGTCATCTGTCAACGGCCAGACCAACCTCTGGCATTTGAAATTTAATTTGCCGTTCCCTTCCTCAGATGAATGCAAAGGAAATTTTTCGGTGTCTATCAATTATTTTAATTCAAAACTTATCGGCCGAAATTCTGAGAAACTTGATAAGTACTCGTATCTCGATACACATTTAGTAATTAATTTAACATACTTTAATTAAAAGACAACGACATACTAATCTAACAACGATAATATTAAATAACTTACAGTCTTTTTTATCTGTATGAAGACAATCACACCTTTGTTTAAAAATGAAGCGATATTTTTATAACAAGGTTTTTTTTTATCATAGGTCAATTTCTTTAATTGAATCATAAGCCACTGGCTGGTGCCTGCGACCTCGTTTGCGTTGAAAAATGAAAAATACCTATATAAATGAGAAAATACACGAGTAATACTTATAAAAACCTAACATCTTTATCGCTGTGACAACGTTGCAGCCACCACTGTTGACGACAGTGGTCCCTCGGGAACCTAACATTTTTACAGCATAAAAAGGATTCTATAGTAGCTAGTGCCCGCGACTTCGTCCGCGTTCTGGATGAAAGGTAGCCTATGCCCGTTCTGGTGTCCCAGACAACGTGTTGCAAAATTTCATGGTGATTCTGCCTTATTATCTAACAGCAGACAACTTGCGACCAACTTGCGACAGTTGAAAACGTTCTATTAATTTATGCGATATCACACTAAATCGTGTTTATAGTACCACGTAACTCATAAAAAGGTCTAGTTTTGCGATATGCGATATCGTCTGCTGTTAGATAAATAAGGCAGCCGTTCAGTAGATTTTGTATGAAAGCGTAACAAACAAACAAACACACATTCACATTTATAATACCTATACCTATTATTATATATATAATATATAATTGTGTTACCTATACCTATTATAAGTTTTTTGTTTGTGCTGTTGGTGTACATTTTGAAAAAAAAAAAAAAAATATTAGTAAAGATAAGGATATTAGTAGGATTAGTAAGGATACCAATATAAGAAATTTTAAAATTATATTAGCTATTCTCTTCCGGCTTAGTAGAGATGATTTTTTTTATTCAAATTATACACAAACTTACGGCCGTTTGCACATTATAAGAAAATTTCTTGTGTCTCATAAGAAATGTCTTATAAGAAATTCAGTCGCATTGATTGTTATATGAGACCATACACATTACAAGATATTTTTTCTTATGTCTGATTAGACACGTGCATTCTACTCATTTTGTCCGCTGCAGGTTCGATGTCGTGCCTACGCAAGACGTCTCGTTTAGGCAAGACATCTACTAAACTATGTAAACAAGTATGCGCGTGCACATTGCGCGCGGCTGTGTTAGCGTAAACACGTGGTGTCCACACTTTTATTTAAATTTAAAACTTCCATTTAAAACTTTTATCAACATGAGTACCATAAAAGTAAATATTGAACATTTAATAGCTCTAGTACAAGAAAGAGCTGTAGTTTGGGACAAAACTAGTTGGGAGGAATACAAATTTAGGAATTTAAAGACTGCCGCCTGGGATGAAATATGCTCCATATTAATAGAAAATTTCAAAGATTTGCCAATAGTGGAAAAAAATGAAAAATATATGTATCATATTTTATATTACGTAAACTATAGGGGATACCTATTTTGTGACAAGTTTTGAGATTTTTCGAAGATATATTTTTTGTTTCTCAACTTACATCGAAATAAAAGATAGTTATAGAATCTAGATTATTTGGAAATATTTACCTAAATTATATATGTTTTAGTATTTAATACCCTTCCAAAATCCTCCGTAAATTGTGACTACACACTGCGGATAAGACGTCTTGCATGAATGTGTACGATACACCAGACAAGATTTTTTTTTGTCTAATGTTCGTGTCTGATAATGTGCAAACGCACTAAGTAAGTATATTTTGTATATAGTTATAATTTTTACAAGCACGCAAAACGCAGAATATTCTAAATGTAGGGTGATAGATGCTTGTATTGTATCCTTCGCTATCTAGCTTCGAAAAGATATCAATTCCAGTTCCCACAACGAGTTAATTCAGCAGCGATTTGTCTAAGCACATAATCATGTATTCAACAACAAATCTTGAGTTTTAGCAATTACCATGCAAATTTGGGAAGTTCGCGAAATAATTAAGCACGGTGTAGTCGTTGGATTCAAAACAATTTATATGTTAATTCCTCTAGGTATGGACCGGGTTTGGCCCCAGTGAATTTGCTCCGAGTATGATGTTAAGTAGACCCAGTGCAACATGAATGGGTTAGACATAGTGTTAGAAAACAGATATTATCACCATTAATTAACTCATAACAACATACACAAAGTCTTCAAAAAACATACCTACATCCATTGCGAGGGAAATGTATTGGAGTTAGAATGAATCAATTATGTATTTCTGTGAAATGTGTTACGTAGAGTACTTACGTAGAGATTGGCATGGCATATAAATATTGAATTACAGTATTCAAATAATTACAATACTCATTCGTTTCAAAGCCCATTCCCCTATAAAATCAATACTAATAATAAATCTGTAAGGGTCGGTCATGGAATAAGTTACTTTGTTTTCAGAGATATCGTGTTTATAGGCTCTATACATGATACTGAAACTAAATTGACGATTTTTAGAATTTTTTTCTGTATGTATGTATGTATGTATGGTTCCTCCATAACTCTTTAACGAATTAACTGATTTTCATGAAACTTGGTAGATAAACATTCAGACGTACGGGACACAGGATAGGCTATTTTTTCTTTTTCAACGCGGAAAAAGTCGCGGGCGCCAGCTAGTATTCTATAAAGGGGTGCTTCCGAAACCTCATCCCTTCCTTCCTAATCCTATCCTTAATCCTACTTTGGTCGGAAGCGCACTTGCAGCACCTGTACTGTTGATTATGTTATAGATATAGACGGTTAACCACCTATCATAAAGTAGACCATCTGCTTGTAAGTTTCAATCAAAAAAAAATTGGATCAAAAGCGGTCCATCCGTTTGGGACCTATGACGCAACAAACACACGTTAAACTTGTAAAACCCCTTTTTGCGTCTGGCGTTAAAAACAACAATGAAAAATAGAATAATAATGCCAGAAAAATTGACAAACGAAAGTTAATTTAAATAATTTTAAATGAAAATGACTGGAGTTTTTAATGTAATGCGAAGGAAATAACTGTGGGATATATTTGAGAGGACTGGCAACTTCAAGAGTCGCTTTATGCATCAAGGGTTTTGAAATGCGAATCCGTAGTGCACCGGAATGCGATTCGACATAGTTTCGAGTTCGTCGAAGAGCATTTCTCTCTGTAATTTTCAACGTTATTCTGCATGCTTACCTAATCAAATTTAGGTTATATATAAAACGTATTTTACCTATTGAAATTATTGTCAAATTCAATGCTCAAATAAAGTTAGTACCTACCTCATCATTATCACCATCATCCCAGATGTGGGACGTCCTGCATTCGCGCTGTGTACTCATTATTTTAAAGTTGAATTACAAACTAAATTGTCTAGCCTTCAGCCTTACTGACAGCAGCAACCAATATCTTTTAGAAGAGCACTATGAAAAGAAACGTTAATCGTTATGTTATGTGCTGGATACCTTTATACTATGATGTCTAAAAGCGCGTTTGAATATCTACATACCTTAAAGAGTTGCTTGTTCTGTCGGTTACCACTTACATTCAAGTGGGCAGTCAGTTTTACTGCCGCCCTTTATCATTGAAAGAAAATATAACATACTCGTATGTTCGTGCTTCTTAAGTGATTTCATTTATTTATTATAATTATGTTACTAGCTGGTACCCGCGACTTAGTCAGCGTTGAAAAATGAAAAATATACATACTCGTAACTTTGTAATATAACGCCAGACGTAGCTTTATCGCCTGACACGATCTTTAGACGATCCCTCGAGAACCTAAGATTTTTCCAAGATAAGTAGTATCATATCGGTTCAGTTCAGCCGCTTTTGCGTGATTGAGTAACAAACATCCATCCATACATCCATCCATTCGTCCATCCTCACAAACTTTCGCCAATTCATATTTCACACAACACAGGATGCGCCCTTACCATACTACTAGTGACAAAATAATGGTTCTCCAATTTGCACATCTTACTTACTTACTTACTCCTCTGGCTCAGCGACCCGTAGTGGATCTTGGCCTCCGACACCACAAGTCTCCAGCGATCCCGGCCCAGAGCTATCTCGCACATCTAGTTACTAAAAATAATTTGTTTTCATTACTATCTTAATACGTATTTTTAATTTCTTATTGGCGTATTCTGTTATTGTAAAGTGGTCTCATTTGTTGGTTGGACATATAACTGGTAAGTAGCGTTCGCATCTTTCTACGCACAGAATGAACACCCGTCATTGGTGTCAATTTCAGATTTTTGACACCAGCGCGTCGGTGCCACGTACTAGCGTTAGCCTAGTAACAAAGATATCGCTTCGGTACGCTTCGCTTCGGCCGAGGCAATTAGGGGATAGCTTGCTCTGAAGAGAACGCGAAGAGACGCGAGCTACAAATACGATGTCGAGACGCTTCGGCATGCTTAAGGACGCCTCGGCATCCCTAAGGATGTTGCAGCATGTCAATTAATACTCGTATACTGTGGCATAGTTTCCGAGAGTGTGCGCTTGCATGTAGGGATGCCGAAGGATCTTTTTCCTTGCTGATGCCGATAATGTGCGCCGGCCCTTAGCTTTACCCCATAATCGTCACCTAGGGGGGTAACGGCGAGGGTCAATAATTCATTAGAGTTTGACATGACATAACGTGTCTTCGCCTCGTTTAATCGGATTCAAATCTGTAGCGCTGAGAATTCGCTGAATCAGAATCGATTAGCAAGAGATTTCAAGTTAAATCGATTTCGCTAGAGTATCTGGAGAGTAGATTCCGAAGTTGGTGAGAGTTAGTTAAATACTCGTGATTGTATCGTATTGGAGATTTACCGACGTTCGCCCTACTTGCAACTTGATATTACTTAGCCGGTCTCTATGTCATTGGATTGCGTTATTATATGTAGGTACCTATTTTAATTATATATTTTTTTGGAGTAATTATGAAACATGTCGCACTAAGTAAGTGTCGAAATCATATTGTACTGAATGTATGTTACCTATCCGTAACTTTTCTTAGTTTGTCAATCAAAGACTGTATAGGTAAGTATGTGTTGTCAATAACATAAAAAATATATTTTTTTAAATCAGTTCAGTCAAATCAGTCATGTCTGTTTCTCTGCTAACTACTTGTAAACCCCCAAACGGATTTTCACTAATGAAAAGAGCTATAAACGAGGAAGCCGGGAGCGGAACGCTAGTTGTAAAATGAAGTCGCTGTCCGCTCCCGTCTCTTTTTCCGCTAACTTCTTCTAAACCAAATAACGGATTTTGATACGGTTTTCACTAATGGAAAGAGCGATAAACAAGGAAGGTTTTTGTTTGTGATTTGTAGAAAAAACTGCATGTGTGCGAAGCCGGGAACAGGTTGCTAGTATAACTCTACAATCCGAGACTTTAGCTAATAAAGATCTAATTCGCTAAAGTAATGAAAAAGGCTAAAACTAAATAAAAAAACACTGGTCATTTATCCTTGTTATTTACATAAGAGTACATATATATTACTTATTTTAATTTAGTTTGTAAGGCCTATTTGTTTTCTAACATTAGCTGATATTGAATCTATGATCTTTTTAATAATAATAAGATGTATTTTTATTATTAACTTTTTTTACCACAAGTAACGAGTCTCATAAATATTACTTACATGCTCGCGGTAAGAAAAAAATAATTCCAGGAATTCTAATTTATTAGAGTACTGGATAACCCTCGCTTAATATTTTGAAGCTTAATTTTCAGAAGTAGGACTATGTCGAGTCTCATGACGAAATCCTAAGAAAGCATAATATAACGTAAATTCAATTTATTCTAGTTTTTTTTTTTTTTTTTTTAATTTTAGCTGTATTTCAAAGGATTGTGTGGAGAGAGGTAATAAAAAAAATCTAAAAATCTCATCACTCTTTAATGTTTACGCTATTAAATATCTCTCTGAATAATTTAGGTGCCTTTTCTCTCGCGCCCGGCCACCTTAATTGCATAAATATATTTTGAATTTTAAATTTGGCCTAAGACCTTTTTTTTTTGTAATTTTATTATTCTTCCATTATGAAATTCGTCTGTTAAAAGCCCACGAGGAATTTGTAGGAGCGGGTAAATAAAAGTTGGTGCGTAATAATATAATATATATATTTAATATATAATTTTTATTACATTACTAACTGGTGCCCGTGACTTTGTGCAATAAAAATGAAAAATATAACATCTGAGAAAATATTATAGGAGTAATGCGTCTTATATCTTTATCGCTGTGATGACGGTGGCGAATATCCTATATTATGTTAATCCAGGTAAAAAATAATCTTAAAATTAAAAAAAAAACTATTCTGAGCACTGATTTTCATTTGTATTTTATTTCATTATCTATCTTTTGGTGCAAATACCTCAATTAGAAGTTGTAGCTAATATACCAGAAATTTTTACTTGTATAGCTTGTTAATTTATTATTATTATCAATGAAAAATTTGCATTTTAATCTTTATTCGTTTCGTTCATTAAAGTGAAGAAACTATAGCTTAAGCGTAAAATCTGTAACAAAAATAAAAGTTAATAATATTAGTATATTAATGCAAATAAGCACAACTCGCTAACTGATGGTCAGCTTGATGGTAAATGGCTGCAGTCGCAAAAAAAAAAAAAAAAACAAGCAACGCCACATGTTTTGTAAGTCTAGGTACGCCCTCGTACCTTAGTAAGGTAAAGGCCCTTAATAAAAATAAAAAATAAAAATGTTTATTAAAAATAAAAAATAAAAATGTTTATTAAAAATAAAAAATAAATAAATGGTAAGGGCCCTTAGTAAAGGAATTAGAAGGAATAGGGAAATAACACAACATAAAGGCTGTTATTTCTAGGTGGTCGTAATATGTATATGAAGACGTGAGTGGATGAAGGTGATATGTCGCTTTTTTGGGTTTTTCGTTTTTTGCATTGATGAAGGTAATATGTCCATATGAATGATTACAGACCTTAAGGTGGCGCTGGACGAGCGTGAGAACTCAGTAATAGGTATTTGGGAGAATTTGTTGTCTCAACTTACTATAATGCTAATAACCTAAGACAGAATGCGAAGCAACACATTCGCGCACTTATTCAACTAGCGAAACATACGCCAGCAATTCCAATATTTTAGAAAAACCTTTATAGATAGTAACTATTGACATCCCAATTTTTAATGTACACTATAGCTAGGATGTTTTCATTGGAAAACATTATTGGCTTTCAGTCAAAAATTACGAGATCTCAACCAGAGAAAATGTGACAAATTCTGCACATTTTAGAAATTAATTATACTAGATATAAAATAAATTTCAGTTTTTTGTTTTGATGTAAACCTTCATATTATGTCTCAGAAAAGTCATATTTTTTCATGTATTACTACGACCAATACCTAATGAGTAATCATGGAATTACTTAGTATGGAATTGGTACGCCGCTCAAGTTGGTAAGTGGCCTCTTAAGATCGTCGATTTAAGACATTTTTGGAAAATAAAAAGATGAAAAAGGTGTTATGTAGAGTTAATTTTAAAAAGCAAAAAATGCAGAAAAGTTTACTTTTGTTAATGGAAGAGGGAGCTATGTTCACTTTTTTTAAATTAAATAATACAATTGTTTAATTGCTATCATACCATTAATAATTTAGGTTGTTTACACAACTTTGCATCATAATTTAGTGCAAAAATCAGTTCCGTAACGACTTATCTTAAAAATTAAAAGTAAAACTTTAACCTCGATTTATTCAAAATTGGAATTATTGGACATATCACCTTCATCCACTCACGTTTTCATATGTAATATAATATGTCTGTACTCCCGACCATAATTCTCAAAATCATAACCATAACATGGGAAAAATTGAATTTAACTAACAATAAACTATGTTTTTCGTTCGTAGATAAGCTTACAAGCTTACAAGAGCTTACATAGGTACCTATAAGAAATTAAAATTAACCGACAAAGCAGGGATTCATTATTCATACCAATCAATAACTCAATACAAATTTCAGTGTTTCAAAAGATTAGGGCCTCTTTCACAAGCTACAAGTAAAGTGTTGATTAGTTACTTTTAGAAATCATTTTCTGTTTTATTGAATTATTTGAATTATGCATTCGGTTTACTGCATCATTCGATAGGCGAATTTTAATTTTAATTTTCTTTTCAATGTATGGAACTTTTACCGTACAAACACAGGTAAGATATCAGCTCCATTATCCCCGGTTACCGGTGACTTTAAATGACAGTTTAGCCCAAAGATTTAAATCGAGAGATGCGGCATTACTAGCGAAAGTGTGTTACAAAATACAACATACATTATACTAAAGACAAAAGTATAAAATACATATACCTTTGTCTAAACACACTTTTAAACACAGACAACACATTCCTTACTTCAAACGTGACTGTGACGATAGCGACGCTCTCAACAAGCGACCGTCACTCACTGTAGCTGGCGTGCAACTGTAGTTGGGTTGAGCGCCTGCGCCCAACCCATTGTTAAGAATTTTCGGTGTGTTTTTAGTATGGCGCGAGGAGATTACGCCGCATCTTTCGATTTAAATCTTTGGTTTAGCCTACTTGACGTCGGTGAAAGAGGCGCTTAATAAAACAATAAGCAATTGAATAAATTTGATATTTATTCTTCACACTTTTAAAGATTGGGCGGCAATGGCCCTAATGATGATGAACAGTGTTTTAATAATTTTATTAGTAATTTAGTAGTATGTACCTACTTACCCCAATAAAAGTAGATAGTGACATTGCATTGAATGGTCCAGCGTTAAATATAAGTCTTTTATTCATGGATAGTTGGAGCAATGCGATTTCCTTTTGAATTCTCCTATTACATCTTCTCCATTCGCTTTCGAATACTCCATACTTCACAAATCCACTCTGTTAAATTAAAACAATTATAAAATCCATACTAACATTATAAATGCGAAAGTAACTCTGTCTGCTTGTCTATCTGATACCTTTTCACGCCTTAACTACTCAACTAAGTGGACCGTCAGTCTTCTTGTCAAATTTTAACAAAAATATCTAAGATGATACCAAGCCCGAAATCTTCAATGTTTAAAAGGTCCTGTTACAAATAAAAAAGATAAGAATTCAAACGTAGGCGTTCACGTAGCGGAAGTTTCAAATATTTAATGGTTTAATTAATACAAATACCGCTGAACAATTTTTTCATTGTATTAGCATAGGTATTTTTGCCTACGCTTCCTGTTCTCCAGTGGCGTGATGTACGATACAGTAAATACGAAGGCCCACTTCAATTTTAGTTAATGTTATTCGAAGAAATTCACGTACCACAACATCAGTATTGTTCTTTACTTAGTCACGCGCGTGATGTTTGTAATAAACATCGATTGTAATAAAACATTTTACTTGAGTATTTCATTCGATTCCACCTAAAGGAAGCTGTAACTTTGTAGTTTGTAGGCACAGAATTGAGATGTTTGGTTCTAGAATCATCAAAACTAATAATAAATCTGGGGTTGGTCATGGAGTAAGTTACTTTGTTTTCAGAGATATCGTGTTTATAGGCTCTATACATGATACTGAAACTAAATTGACCATTTTTAGAATTTTTTTCTGTATGTATGTATGTATGTATGTTCCTCCATAACTCTTAAACGAATTAACTGATTTTCATGATTCTTGGTAGATAAACATTTAGACGTATAGGACACAGGATAGGCTACTTTTTTCTTTTTCAACGCGGACGAAGTCGCGGGAGCCAGCTAGTTTAAAAATAAAGTGTTTTATTTATTCGAAAGCATGAGTGTAAAAGACTGTAGATCTCAGTCTAACTATAGACTATAGACCTTATTATTATTAGTATTGATATTATAAAGATAACAAAAAGAATTTTACAGTATTTACAAACTAATATCTAAAAACTAAAAACTAACTAATCTAAAAACTATCTATAAACTAATATACTCATGCTGATGGGCATTTGCTAGGTGTAGGTAAATCTAAACATGTAAATGGAACAAACCTCTTCAGTTACTTCATTGGCGTTCCAATAAAAGATTAATAGTTGTATTAGGATTGCATTTACGTAAACACAGCTAGACACCACCGCGGCTAGGTCATCTTTAATCTGAAATTTCCAACCAAAATTCTAGGTATCCAGGTTCTAGGTATCTTAATATTAGTGGAGCTAAAAGCTAACATTTCCGACATTGAATCGGGTTTTTAATTAGGCGCCCATGGATATTACAAATTATTATAAACATTAAATCCATATTACATTTACTATATTTACTAAGGCTGTATGAATTAAAATAAAATCTAATCCTAAGTATTTCTTATTATTATATACTAGCGACCCGCTCCCGGCTTCGCCCGCATCCGGTCGCTACTAAACTTCACAGGATTACTCGCTGGACTAATCTGAAGATTGCCTGAAAGTTTCATCAAATTGGGTTCAGCGGTTTTGGAGTCCATAGGGAGCATACACACACACACACATCGCCTTGAAGAAGAAGATTATAAGAAATTCTTACATTAAGTAAGTAAGTAAATAAGTCTACAAGGAATAAATATCCACAATGGACGATTTTATTACTAATAGATCACATGTTTTATCATTATTTACGTAACTCTCTCTTTTACCATTAAGGCCACCAATCACGGGCACTCCATTTGGCACCGCTCCACTCCATCCACTCCAAATTCATGCATTATCTCATCGTAAATGTAAAAAAAAACCACGTGAATTTTGTATGATAAGAATTTGGATGCGCTGCCAAATGGTGTGCCCGTGAATGGAGGCCTTAAAGGTATCTATTTAGACTTTAGACTTATACTTTTTCAATAGCGCTTACCTGAACAATTTGGATTATGGCAACACCAAGGTTGACGGAGATCACTATCAAGTAGACAAACATTACTGGAGATATTAACGAATTGAACGCCTTTTGATATCTAAAAGCATGAAGACAGTTAAAAATTTAAAGAACTTTTGAAATTGACTCTTCTGTTACACCTGGTGAAAAGTTTTACTTACTTTATCAAAGTAACATAAAACATGTGACAATCAGAAATATTCCTATGGGTTAATTCATTTGTGTCCATGACAACTTGTTTGCAAAGGAAATGTGTCACTTTTAGTTGTCCAGCGAAGAAAATCATCGTGGACACAACAAGAGTATCCCATCCAACCACGCAAGCGCTGACAATGTTGCCGAGAATTGTCTGGATTACCATCGCGATGTAATATCCCGGTGGCATTTTATGGTCGAAAGGAGTGTAACCATCGAATATGTTATTGTAAACGCTGGTGCCATTCTCGTTTATTTGATTCTTCTGATAAGGTGCCGAAAAAATGCCGAAATTTGAGAAGAACGCTAGGGTCCAAAAGAAATATGTCACTCGACGACTTCGTGCTATATAATCTGTAATGATTTCATCGACCTTACTCTTCTTAGTCGCCAGTAATCTGCGTTCAATAGACGATGTGTAGTCAATTAGTTGCTCCCAGAGTTTATAATCTTTTCGAAAGAAACACGCCTTCACAATTCCCAAATGGAACGGAGCGTATTGGAGGATAAGCGTGAGAGAATTGAGGTTGAAATAAAAGCAACATTTTATGTATTGGCTAAAGAAAAAGGCAACAATTATATAGAACAGAACCTGTTTGGCTTTAGTTGAATGAGAATTGAGATCTGGATGCCACATTCCAACTAGACCTAAAAGGCGAAGATGAGGACCCAGGCAAGGGTACTTTGGATCTTCGAGGAATTTTAAAAAGCCTAAAATTTTGGAAGTCATTTGAATTAAATGTTTCCGTATTTTATTATCAGTTAAAAGCTAAACTATGGGCTCCAGGTTCCAAGGCAGACTGTCCCATGATTTATAATCGTTGCGGACTAAAATGACTATAATTGTCGTGAGAACATTAAAATGAGTCACGACAGTTGCGTTATAATTTCATATGTTAACGAGGTAAGACTTTAGTGTGAATAATTATTTATAACTACTTATGTAGGCACCTATTTTATTCAACCTATAATTTGTACAATTGCATTTCACAGATAATTTCGCTGCTTATTATTTCACGTGGCACATTTTGATTTTGATAAATATTTTAATTATTCACATACTATTTTGCTAATGACAGAAATTTAATGAAAAAAGTTGTTGTGAATCTAAGGGCCTCTTTCACGATTTTTTTTATTATTTTCTATTTAATGTTTGGGACGTTTACAGTACAAACAAAGATATATCAGCTAAATTATTCCCGGTTACCGGTGACTTTAAGTGACGGTTTAGCCTAATTGACGTTCGTGAAAGTAAATATTTCTTTAGTTGATAGTTGATTACAAGCAGCGAAATCATGGTCGCGCTTGTATGTATAACCTTACTAGTTGGTGCCCGCAACTTCGCCCGCGTAAGGGATGTGTAGCGCCTGACTAAATGTGTAAAGCAATATAACGCCGGAAATCTTTGCTTTATTAAATTTTCAGGGGTTGTATCTTTATTCTTAGTAGATAGCTGGTTATAATTATATACTAAAACCTTCCTCTTAAATCACTCTATCTATTAAAAAAAACCGCATCAAAATCCGTTGCGTAGTTTTAAAGATCTAAGCATACATAGGGACAAATAGACGGGAAGCGGCTTTTGTTTATACTATGTAGTGGATGATAGTATTTTCAAAATAGCTTTTCAAAATACTCAGCTTACTTAGCTTTTGACTGTCTAACATGGTCTGCGACCGTAAAAATAAGTAACAAAGGTTAAGTATGTTGGAATGCAAATAAATTGCTCTCTCCTAGATAAGGGTAGATTATTTTTGGCTCACTGTGATTTTTTAAAAATATAGGTTAAAAGGTTAAGAGGTTAAAAGATAAATAAAACTCTTTATCTTTTAACCTCCCTAATTGTTAATTTTAATTTTAGCAAAAAAAATTATAAAAACGTTTTTAAATTCTCTAAAATATTTGTTAACTTTCTTTTTGTAACTTTTACTTGGAGGATATATTCTAGAAACTTATATTAAGGTTTAAGGTACTTAAATTTTCATTTCTTAATAAAGTTTCCTTAAATTGCGGTTGAAACCAGTCAGCCCAGTTACTAAATCAGGTACAAAAACCTAAGCTCAAAGCTAGGGTTTTTGTGATCTTAATTTATATTTAGTATCAAAACGGAAACGCGAGGCGAAACGGTGTCACCGCGACGCGCTTTTAAATGTTTCACTATTTTTAATACGGTAATTTTACATTTTTTACATTATGAATAACACGACAAATCCAAATTCAACAGTGGCCCTTTAGCAAGGAACATAATATATACCCTAGTGTGAGTTTATAATGCCCGCACTCGCTAGCGAGAGTAAAATTTTTATATGGAAAATTGGCAATTTACATTGATTATTGACAATTTTCCATTTTATGCTCTCGCTAGCGACTGCGGGCATTATAAACTCATACTAGAGCCAAGGAACCAAATATCGATAGCTATGGCCACCCGTCATAGCTATCGATAGATAGTCTTTGACGATAACTCTACTCTGTGTACTTTGTGACGTAAGTAATAGTCGTACACGAATCCTGACATTGACAGCTACGTATACGTAGATAATGGACAATGGATTAGGAGGAATGGGATCGTATAAGGATCGTATTTTAATCCGGCGCCGGCCATTTCTTTCTTCACTTTACTTACACAGTGACGTCAGTGACAGTGAGCAGTGAGCTGTGAGTCAGTCAACAGACAGAAGCGCCTGGCCGCCTGCACTGCAGGAGTGAGAGAGACGTTCAGAACTATAGATAGCGCATGCGCTTGCGCATATAGATTTATTTAAATTATTTACTGTAAGTAAAGTGATTTTGTTTGCAAATAAACGAGTGAAAAATTGGTTGCGTGTTTTTGAGGACAATGAGATTTTTTATAGGCATAGCTTACGTGTAAGTACTTGCATATTTTTAGAATTAAGTATTTATTTATTTAGGTAATAAAAAATAAGTATTTTAATGTTCATGATACTAGAAAAATTTAATATTGTGTTTTTTCTCGATATTCTTTTACGAATTTTTGTTTCGTCTACTTTTGCTGTAATGTGTAGGTACGGTCATTCTAACAAGAGTTAATAATGTGTAGGTACGGTAATCATTTTTATTCTTAGCTTTTATATTTTACATCTTGTACATAGTGACTAAAATCGTAAGATTGCTTGTTTAAAGAACTCCATCCTTTCTCCCTTATATAATAAAATAAATTAAACTGAAGTATATGAACTTAGCCTACATATTATTACAGTCCTATAATACACTTATGTAATTTTTTTGTACGTATGTGTAAGAAATATACTTAATATGTATCTCTACAAAATTCGCAATAGTAATCCATTTTTGGTGATTAGTGCATTTGTTCAATTAAAGTAGCGTAATTATTGACTAAGTACTAGTTTTTGCGCGCGACTTTGTCCGCTCCCCTTTTTCTAAGGTGTTAAAACATCTACTTATGCAATACTAGCAACCCGCTCCCGCCTTTGCCTGGGATGCAATTTTTTTATAACACAAACCTTCATCGTTTATTTATCCCTCGTTTGTAATTAATTATTAATTAATTAGCGAAGAGTAGACGCGGACAGTTACGGCGACTTACCTAGTTGCAAAATTTTTTTTTTATTCTTACATATATATTTTTTTATGATAATAGGTATAGTTGTAAGCATACGCCTTCCGTGAAAAATTATCTAATGGTAAAAACCGCATCAAAATCAGTGATTTAGTAAGGAGTTAGAAGACGGACGTGGAAATCGACTTCAATTTATACTATAAGGATTTATTTTTATGCATTTTTACATGCGTTAAATATTTTATTTTTAGACGACCCCTTGACAATAGTACCTACTTTTTTTGATGAAATGTCTATGTCCTTTTTCTATCCCTGACGACGCGTAGTATATATACAAAATTTCACTATAACAAACTAATTTTCGCATTTATAATATTAGTTATAATAATCTATGATCTAATTTAGATAGATTAATTATATACTTAATGGTTACTGGAACGCACCGTCGGAAAAAATATTATATATTCGTTAACTAAAGTACCTCCAAAATCTTTGCATTAAAATAACACTGGATTAATTGACGAACCCAGTGGTCGAGTGGCTAAGGAGCTCGCTTTAGCACTCTGCCTCAGGGTTCCCGGGTTCAATTTCGGCAAGGCTAACTTTGTAATTATTTATATTTTTATTTTTTATGTTAAGGTCGACAGACAGGCTAACGGTCCACTTGATGGTAGGTGGCTACCGTCGCCTATAACACAAGTAACGCCATAAGTGCTACAAGTGCGCTGCCGATCATAGAAGGATTAAGGATAAGGTATAATAAGGGAGGGATGAGGGGTAATGGGCTCTGGCATCCCTTACTCACTCACCGAAACACAACAGCACAGTCATATGCTGTTATTTCACGGTGGTATTCTGTAAGGGGGTGGTTACTGCCGCCAGACGGGCTGCCCAAATGACTGCGAAACGCAGTGTACCCTACCACTACTGAAAGTAAAGGCTCTGGCAAGTAACACTTCATTTCGCAGTCATTTGGGCAGCCCGACTGCCCCCTTACAACAGAACCCTTACAGAACCCCCTTACCACCGTGATACCGTGCGTGTGTTTCGGTGAATGAATAAGGTCCCCATTTGCCATTTACGAAGTTGCGGGCACAGTTAATAAAATAAAAGATTTCTCTATCCCTTGACGTGTACGCAAAATTTAATGATGACCAGTTGAGTAGTTAAGGCGTGAAAGAGTAACAAACGAAACAAACTCACTTCTGTTTTAAATCGTCACAAAATATTCTTGTATAAAACAACTCTTGTATGTGCTCAAAAATACCTTGCAGAACAAGTTTTGATGTAATTTTACATTGATATTAACTATACTATAATAATAATTATTATACAATATAATTAATAGGCTACAATTAAAGGTCCGCGGACGAAGTCGCGGGCAAAAGTTAGTAGTAACAAGTGTGCGTACTATTCTCGAACAATTGATTATATGGGCGTTATTTGGTACAATATACAAATTATACATTAACCGACATGGAAAGTGGCCCAAACGTAAACATCCTGACAACCATATAAGAATGCTTATGTGCTGGGGTCTTGAATGTATAAGGTGTCAAATGATTAGTTCATTATTTTTAAGTAAATGCTTCAAATATTTATTTATCAACTAGCTGGCGCCCGCGACTTCGTCAGCGTTGAAAAAGAAAAAAGTAGCCTATTCTGTGTCCAGTACGTCTAAATGTTTATCTATCAAGTTTCATGAAGATCAGTTAATTCGTTTAAGAGTTATGAAAAAACATACATACATAAATACAGAAAAAAACTGTAAAAATGGTCAATTTAGTTTCAGTATGATGTATAGAGCCTATAAACACGATATCTCTGAAAACAAAGTAACTTACTCCATGACCAACCCTTACACATTTCTTATTAGTATTGATTGATGATGATTGATTAGGTTTCTCCAAGAATCTCTTATGATAGTCATTATTTTAAAATTTACCAGGATTTCGGAAAAAATAGCCAAGATGACGATCATGAGAAGAAACCCCGAAAGAAACTCAGGATACCATTCTTTTTGTCATGTTTAAAATAATAACTAACTATTACAATTATTTCAATTAATTATAGACAAATTCAAAGTAAACTAAACATAGGATGAACTCAGAATCGCTTAAATCCAGGCTTCATTGTCGCTTAAATAATCAGAGACCTTTATAATCAGAGACCTTCAGCAATTGAATTATAGCATTGTATTGACTGTAAACGAATACTGGTAAGTCATATGTTCATCATTTGGATGAAGTTTCGTGAATTTCTTGATTAGTATCAAACGGTATTACATCTGGGACGCTATTACATTATTTGTAAGGTCTGGTTATACACCCATTTAACGTACCTACCATTAAATGTTTCGTCAGCCTGTTGTTACATAAAGTTATTTTACGAACATTGACTAATTTCAGATGAACCACAGAAATAACAACGACGAGGAAGACAATAACGATAGTTTTGTAGTATTGAGGAGCCTTCTAACGACTTTAGTAACGGTGGATTAGCTTACTTTTTCGGACGGAAACTAACCAAAGAAATGGGGTCTTTTACCTCCAGACAGCAACCGCAGCCAAACCAAGACACCAATGGTATAAATTACGATGAGTCCGCATTCGATACGACAAATTTGAGACGTTCATTGCCATCAGTTTCACCCAATGCTACGTAAGCCTACAATTTTCTAAACAAAAAAAAAACAAGGAAAATAGTGAGCATAAAGCCATTTATAAGCTAAATTTGTTTCATTACAGAAGCGTGTCGGTACATTCAGTTCCTGTAAGAGGAATAAATAATCTCAATGCTCTACTGGATGACGTTTACGTGAAGTTCATAGCACTGAAGGATGATGACTTTGAATTATATTACAAAGTCTTCTGTGAAGTGTTCGGTCAATTCCACGAGGCTATGAAGGATGTTGACGTATATTTTAAAAGATATTCAAGCATTGTAAGTATACAATAACTAATTTCCTTTGGAAGTGTGATTGTGTAAACACTAATCTATTATTAATCCTTATTAATTATTATTAATTAAATATGATTAAATAATTAATTAGGTTTGGTTTGGCAAAGAGGCATCACACCGTTGTTATGGTCTTACATTACGGCAGCATCCGGAGGTTCCTACGTTTGCTACTAAGAGCACCTTCGACTATTATATTATAGTTTATAGTCGATCGACGGCTAAAAGCTAAGAAACAAGTTTCATTTCCTAATTAATCAAGATTTTTCCGATAAAGTTCTGTTACAGTTCTGGGACATATTTCAAATAACATGTGTACCAGTAAACATTTTTAAATAAATAAAAATAATAATGAAAATACAATAGTAGAGCCCATTGCCCTATCTCTTCCTATGCCTTTAATCCTTAATCTTTGTATAGTCGGGAGCCATTGATATCGGGAGCGCGCTAGCAGTACCTGTGGCATTATTTGTGTTATAGGCTTTGGTAGCCACCTACCATCAAATAGACCGTCAGCTGTCTGTCAACTTTAACATAATAAAGTATGTTTATTGTTTGCAGGTTCAATTTAACGGCAGTCACTATGACAACCTAAAGATAGATAAACCGAACGAATTTGATGTGATTATTGCTATCGATTTGCCAGTGAGTAGGAGAGTAAATCAAAACAATCCTGCCGACAGTGATATTGTTTTTGAACCAAAAAACCCCGCATACATTCAATTGAAAATGGGTAAACAATTTCAATTGCTGCCCAAGCAACATAACTTTGAAATAAATAAGACTGCATATATGTGGATGGATAAAAGTAATTATTTGCTCCAATCGAAATTTACGGATTGGTTTAAGAGTGTCACATGGAGAGCTCGCGACAGATTAAGTCGCATTCAAGTAAATGGTCGCTGGTACAACATAGGGATTAGAGTGACTGGACCTGCTATAACTCTGAATATCACCGATGGCAATGGATTCGATTGTGACGTGGACTTAGTACCGGCGTTCAGGTTTCACAAAGATAGATGGCCGATTTGTCGCGGATACCGTGACATTCCCAAAAAATGTACAAAGGAATGGTGGTTTACTATACCCAAGATCAATAGGAAGGCGCAAGAGCCCACTCCGCATGACAACAACCGCTCCTGGCGCGTTGTACTTCCGTTACAAGAGAGAGACATTATGCACGGGTACAACCACTTGAAACAGACCATTCGTTTTGTGCGTATATTTTAATTTATATCTATCTATTTTATATATGTTGGGGCTGGAGCCGGAAGGTTCTCGAGTGGAGGGGATGGACCGGCAAGCTTAGCGCAAGACGTCCACCTACAAGATGACCTGACAAGGGCCGCGGGTCAACAGTGGATCCAGGCTGCTTCTGATTGGTCTTATTTGAAAATTATGGCGGAGGCCTATGTCCAGCATAGATTTCATGCGGCTGAGATGATGATGTTGATGAATATGATTATATGGTAGGCTAAAAGGTAGAAAACGTTTATTGCACAAAAAATGGCGGAATTTCGACCGCATAGTTCGATCGATCGGAGTAGCTCACAATGCGATGTGGTTTCGCGTTGGTTCGGTTTTCACTAATCGAAAGAGCGATAAATAAGGTTTTGTGTAATAAGGAAATATTGCAGTGAATCTTGTTTAATTGCAAAACAGAATTTTATAATCAAAGTCACAAACTGCCTTGATCAAGTTACCAAAACCTACTACACTTTTCTCAATCAGCGTCGGCAGCACACATGTACTTGTTTAGTAGGCGGCTATCCCTTGATGGTATGATAGCCACATACCATTAAGTGGACCATTGTATACCTTATCACATTGTATTTTTTACGAGGGGAGAAATCTTCAACAAGATTCCCTATGAACAAATGCCGCATAGGGTTATGTGGGAATTGTACATACTATAAAACTCCCCTCGGCACGGGAGTGGTTCTATCCTGATGGTACTTTGGAGCCTTCGATGACTAAAATTTCTTTCTCTTGTTTTTTCAGATAAAAAAACTTCGCGATGTCTTGAAAATGGACAAAATTGCCAGCTATTACATCAAAATGCTTTTCTATTTGAAAATCGTCGATAGTGACGATTGGAACAGCGCTATTTGGAATAAAAATCCTTCAACACTTTTTATTACTATGCTTAAAAGATTGCACGACGCTCTAAGAAGTGGATCTTTGCCATACTTCTGGCACAAGGGTTACAATCTTTTTGGTCAGATTGAATACGACCAAGGAATTGGTTACGCTAACAAGTTATTGAAATTGCTTAAAATTTTGGAAGATCCCTCACAGTACATGTCGGTAGCAACATATTTGTTGACTCCAGAAGAGTTCAAAATATGGAACAGATCTATTGCGCACATATAGATCTAACTAAATGGAGTCAACATAAAACATTAATGTTACTTCATATGGTTCGCTGGTGATAAAGTTTTGTTATTGATAAAATGCCTAATATTAAAAATATTTTATGCGTGAAATGCTAAATACAACCGTTCCGAGATTCTATCGGTCCTTAATGTTTTATTAGTATGGTTAATCTAAGGTCTTTTTTAATCTAGGTTAAAAAATACCTTTTTTTCTGTGGCATTTAAACATATTAAGATTAATATAATATTAAGATTAAGATTTATTTGTAGTGTTCAAAACAGTTCGAGTTATCGACGCGTTTAAATTTAGAAAAATAAATATTAAACAATGATTTTGTTTTAATTAAGCTGATTATATTAAAAAATATATTATAATGTTGTAGTTAATTAAAATCAAACCTAACATTAATTTCGTTTAGTGGAAAAACGAATGGGATTTCGGCAAGTTCATAGGTTTTTGGTGGGAATGATAATAAATAATATAAAACTCGTAGTAAACTACTAATAAATAAACTCAAACACTACTGGATCGATTTTGAATATTCTTTCACCTATAGAACTCCTATAGAACCTATAGAACGTTAACAGCGAGTAACATAGGCCATATTTTATAAAGTTACGCGGACGAAGTCGCGTTTAACAGCTAGTTGTGTATAAGTGTATCTATACTTAGTTAAGAATTTAATTTTTTTAATCTTTAAAAAATGACATTTTAAATGAACCATATTGTTTTTGGACGTTCAGGATATTAAATATTACGAAGTCTCTTTAAAGTTCCATTTAAAACTTGCAAGTTTTTGTCCGTGAATTCGTTCGCGTATAGATTATATTATAGTACTTGCTTTTCTGATGTTTAAACTGTATTACTGTTAGGTTAAGTTTCATTAAAATCTGTTTAATAGTTTTTACGTGGACCAGGGGGATTATTTTTTGCCCGTAGTACTACTATCGTGTCAGTAGTTGGTTCCACGGGAGATTTTGCATTACCCCTGGTACTACTAATGAATTTAACATATAAATATTACAAACGTATTCGAGGTAAGCCTCGATTCCTTGCCTTTTAAAAGAAGATACAAATTTTCAGCCAAAACGACTTCCATTTAGATTTTTTTTACATAGTAGTTAAACAGTTTGAACAATATTATTTGTACCTTATATAGATAAAAACTTTTTAACAAAAAATAAAACCGCCGAAAAAACTGAAAAGCATAAAATAAAACAGCATAAAAGCTCAAAATTACTTAGGTAAAATAAAATAAGAAGATTATTTTATGCTTTTCAGTTTTTTCGGCGGTTTTATTTTTTGTTAAAAAGTTTTATTTTATATTTTTTTGTGGCTATTATCTAATATTTACTACATGCTTAATTTTTAATTTTCCCACCCCCATTTTCCCACCCTTAGGATAAGAATTTTATTATCCAAAATTATTCCCACCCTTATGGTAGGATTTTTTTTCCAAAATTATACGAGACCAACTTCGAGGTATACCCTATCCATTAAAAAAAGAATTATCAAAATCGGACTACTCTGTAAAAAGTTATGCGTGGTTATACGCTACAATCGGTGAGTGAACAATCAATCATCCCCTGTTTTCCTACCCTTAGGGTTGGAATTTATTTTCCAAATTAAAATGGGACCCCCTCGGGGGTGCACCCTTTCAAATAAAAAAAGAATTATCAAAATCGGACCACCCTGTCAAAAGTTATGCGTGATCATACATAAAAAAAATATATACGCGTCGAATTGAGAACCTCCTCCGTTTTTGTTTTTTCGTTTTTGTCGGTTGAAAATATCAATAAAAAGCATTTTTTTTTTCGGAAATTTATGTTGACTTATGAAAGAGGAGATAGCCTCTGAACATCCGGTTTTTCAACCGATTGGCTCTTAATATCGCCTTAAATTTATAAGTACTATCAGACAGGATAGTAGTACTACGGGCAAAAAATAATCCCCTTGGTACCAACCAGTAGTACCGTCGGTAGTACCACGGGTTGTTTGTTACTGCTATGGTCAGCAAGTAAACTTAACAATCTTGTAATATATGGACTCCAAAACCACCCAACCGAATTTATTTCGGTTTTTACTTATGGGATGAGAGAGTTCGTATATATAAAAAATTACATCCTGGGCAAAGACTGGAGCGGGTCACTAGTTACATATATATATTTAGCATCCGTATGTTAAATATTTATAAAACTCGAATAGTAGGCGATGGCTGAATTTTAATTTTTACACATTTTATTTTAATATTGTTTTATATATATAAAACATATGATATAATTATGCTGTTTCCTAAGAATGCAAATTGTTACTTTAATATTTTATGAATAAAGAAGTGTTTGTGTAATTGTGTGTTTTAATAACAATTTAATAAATGTGTTCCTACTAATAATAAAATAATAACTACAAATAATAAAATCGTAAACAAGCCGTCGCTACGACCATGGATGAAGGAAAATATTTTATGTAAAAAAAAATTTGCACATCTTAAGTACAAGGTGTACAAATTGCTTATTTTTACCATTGTTACCGGGTCAAAAAATAGTTTTTAGAATTTTTCGTTTGTGCATGCTAATCTCAGAAACAGCTTAACCGATGCGAATGAAATTGACACACATAGTTTGTTCCTTGGCTTGGATTAACATATAGATAGAATACTGTTTATCCGCCTACAGCGCTTATGAAGTCGGATGCACAGCTTGTTTCCAATTAGGTAGGTACTTATAGTAATTGGGTGTCTAACTGTGGGCCTCATAAGAAAGCTCTACGTCGCTCAACGAACTATGGAGGAGAGGCTTAAGCTCAGGGTTTCTCTGCGAGATCCAATCAGGACTCAGAGCAGATCCGTAGACAAACGGAAGTCACCGACTTAACCTGGCGGATTATTAAGTTGAAGTGGCAATGGACAGGATAACATAACGTAAGACATAATGATTAGGTATATGTAAACTCGACAAATAAAGTGCTTTATCACCTTAAGATTGAATATTCTTTGTATGTTGCAGAATGATAAGGTCTGTTTTCCTTTGAAAATTCAAAGTGACAATTATGTCAATCAGTAATCAATTTCTATTTAAAATCTAAGCCTTAGCGAATTTTGAAATTAATGGAATTTGTTATCGAAACTGATAAAGCACTTTTCTGGTCGGTCATATATAGTTCGAAATGTTTTCGAATAGAAACCACGGTCCGGCAAGCGCTGCGTAGGACGTCCACCCACAAGACGTACTGATGACCTAATAAAGGATGCAGATCGACGCCGAACCAGACTGCTTTTTTATTTTTATTTTTATTACAAAAAATATATATAATTGGTGGTACACAGTTTAAGTGTACTATAAACTTAATTAAGTTTCTAAACCCGTGTTCTAAACTTCTAGTTCTATGTTTCTATTAATTAAATTGTAGGTAAAGCTTCTGACCGGCCTTATGTGCAGTGGCCATCATCATCTCAGCCGCAGGACGTCCA
The DNA here is from genome assembly GCA_945859745.1 of Synanthedon formicaeformis. Lineage (NCBI taxonomy): Eukaryota > Metazoa > Arthropoda > Insecta > Lepidoptera > Sesiidae > Synanthedon > Synanthedon formicaeformis. Next base: position 10,805,068 of record OX243959.1, on the reverse strand, counting down.
CTGCTCTCTCGTCGTGGGCGCCGATATCTCGTTGCTGGCCATCGTGAAATCAATGCCGTGTAAATTTATTTTTTGGCGACTTGGTTGGAAAACTTTTTTTTTATAAAACCTTAATCTATACCAATATAATTATAAAGCTGAAGAGTTGTTTGGTTGTACGCGCTAATCTCAGGAACTACTATCCATTTAGCGATTAGCGGTTAGCGGTGATTAGCGGCGGCCATACAGACAGACGCGGAAAGCGACTTTAAATTATAATAATCATGTTAAAGATAGTTCGCATAGGCTACAATTATAACAGTTATGCGGACGAAGTTAAAACTACTGTCAATATACTAAAGAATAGTAGGTAAATAATAGATTTAGGTACGAAACTAAAACCACTTTAAAACGTTTATGTTTTTTATTCTGATAAGATAGTTAATCTTATCACAAGTTGAATCTTATTACCTACCTAAAAGTTCGGTGAATCCCCGAAGTTAGTTTTTTTTTCTAAGAAAAAACTATTTTCGTATAATTGACAAACAATAAACCACTTAAAAACGTTTGAATTAATTTTTATAGATTAGGTTAATCTTGTTAGGTCGGTGAATCCCCGAGACCCGATGTAAAAAGGATACTGTATTAGGTGGCATACCTACTGTGAAAAGGAAAATATAGTTACAATTTTATTTATTTTACTTAAAACTTGCAAAATATAACTTTCGCCCGCGTAACTTTGTAGATTATATACTAAAACCTTCCTCAAGAACCACTCTATCCATTGGTGAAAAGAGCATGAAAATTGGTACAGTGATAGGGAAAGTAATACGAGTTGATCCCTTGGGGTAAGATGATCCTTTGCGTTTGTGCTGAAACCACTAACACCGTCAAATTTATCATCAAATCCCATATTGTTAGTTTTCCTAACAAGTAGCTTTACTTCATTTTAAGTAATCATCTATACTGGAATAGATAGAAGACAGTCAGAGTTGCAGGGCAGTTAGCATCAGTTCAACACGACGCGATGCCGATGGGACTCGAAGAGGTCAGTGGAGGTGGAGAATGAAGAGGTCTACGAGGCGCATCACGATTCACGATGATCGCTGCGACGTCCCACTGCGTCTCGGGTTGCCCCGCTGCGCAGCGTTTCGGTGTGATTTGACTTTTGGTCAGTTCACTCACACGTCACACCTAAACGCGGCACGCGGCGTGGCGTTCACGTTTTAAGATAGCAATTACAATATATATATATATATATATATATATATATATAGGTATGATCTATTCTTTTTTCATTGATCAAAAAGGTAGACAAACAACTCACGATATAGAACTAAACAAATAATATGAACAAATTCTAAATGAGGTAATCACTTAGTCAACTCTCTTTGATAATGCCTAATGTAATGTACAAATTCCATCTTTAAAACAGTCCAGTGACCATGGCGACGCTATATTTGTTTACGCTTTTGATCAATAGAAAAAGAAAGAAAGAAAGAAAGAAAGAAAGACATTTATTCACTGCACGAAGGACATTAACATGACATTACATAAGAAACAGAAACAACAAAAACAAAATGACACAATTAAATTATTAAAGCTAGACAGGTAAGATGTGTGTGTCCTCGCGGCAGTGAATCGGATGCTGGCTCAGCATTGTGCTGAGACGCTGGGAAAGCACCTGCAGCGCTGATTTTCAGCCAGCACCGTGTGACTCACGCGAACGCCATACACACTCGTATATATTATATAATTTACATAGATATTATATTGATAGCTTAAATAATTAGATACATAGATAAATATAATATAGCAACTTATAATGCAATAATAGTAATAATAGATAATATAGTAGTAAGTTCAATAATTTCAATAAATAAAAAATAAAAAAATAAAAAAGTATAACCCGATTCCAAGTCAATTGCAAATGGAAACCATCCAGGGTTACACAAAGAATACACAAAATTTCATCCAAATCGGTTCAGCTGTTTAGGAGGAGTTAGATGAATAAATGCTGGATATAAAAATTATGATTTTTGGAGCGTCAACAAATGACCTCTAAGCTTACGCCTAAAGGTGTATCTGCTAGGCGCTCCTTGGATAGGAGGAGGGAGATCATTCCAGCATTTGGACGCAGCAAACCTGAAGCTTCCTCGAAACGCCGTGGTCCTGTGCACAGGCACGGCAGCAACTGCCCCAAACCTGCGCACACGTTTGGACCATTGGAGCTTCCTAAAAAGGTAGGACGGCGTTTCGTACCGTACAACCCCAAACAGCAGAGTAGCCAGATGAAGGCGTCGGCGTGCAGACATATTCAAAAGGCCAGAGGCGCTCAAATACGGAGTGATATGGGAACGAGGAGGAATGTGAAAGCAAAAACGAGTGCATGCGTTTTGCACTCGTTGTATCAGCCGCTTAGAGCGGCCGGTAATGCAGCCATCATACACGACATCACAATAATTTAATCTAGATAATATAAGCGATTCACAAAGCGTGACACGCAAATCGACACTAAGGTAATCACGTACATTATATAGAACTTTGAGGCGATAGAAGCAGTTGCTCACAACTTTCAGGATGTGACTCTCGAAGCGTAACTTGCCGTCCATGAGGAGGCCGAGGTTGTTTGCTTCCATTACCCGCTCTATTGGTTCGCCCATGATGGCTACATCCCTGCCGGTCAGAGCTTCGAGACTATTACGGATTTGATGCTTAGACCCGAAAACCACGTATTTCGACTTGCCCGGGTTAAGAACCAAACAGTTCCTCTCCGACCAAGAGGAAATACGATCGAGGTCCGCGTTGATGCAATCCACTGCAGCAGACATATCCGAAGGCGAGCTGGAGAAGTACAGCTGCAGGTCGTCCGCGTACATATGGTATCCGCTGTTCTCTATACTGTTAATAATGTCAGCGCTATACAATATAAACAGCAGAGGACCCAGAATTGAACCCTGCGGGACTCCCCTTATCACAGGACAAGAGGAGGACCGCAGAGCAACTCCATCCATCCCACGCAACGCAACAATCTGCGCACGGCCTGACAAGTAACTGTCGAACCACCTCAACGTAGTGACATCAAAGCCGTAATAGGACATCTTGGACAACAGCAAGGGCACGCTAATGCAGTCGAAAGCCCTGGAGAAATCTAAAAAAGAATAGATCATAGTAATACAAACGGCGGAGTTGCGGAAGAGTGTTGGTCCAAAGATTTAAATCGAAAGATGCGGCGTAATCTCCTCGCGCCATACTAAAAACACACCGAAAATTCTTAACAATGGATTGGGCGCAGGCGCTCAACCCAACTACAGTTGTACGCCAGCTACAGTGAGTGACGGTCGCTTGTTGAGAGCGTCGCTAACGTCACAGTCACGTTTGAAGTAAGGAATGTTTTGTCTGTGCTTAAAAGTGTGTTTAGACAAAGGTATATGTATTTTATACTTTTGTCTTTAATATAATGTATGTTGTATTTTGTAACACACTTTCGCTAGTAATGCCGCATCTCTCGATTTAAATCTTTGTGTTGGTCCGACCTCGTAACTTCGCCTATAGCGGACGCGGATTACGTGAAGAGGTTAAGTCTACCCCTCTACCATCTCGGGGCGGGAGTCCGACATAACCCACCGGTCTGTCCCCAGGCCGGTGGGATTCCTCGTGTAAAAAAAAAGGTAGCATTACAAAAAGGTACTTAAGAAGCATCTTCGCATCGCGTTGCGTTTCGGTGTGAACTGACCATTAGACAATAGACATACCTAATTGGATTTTATCACGTGCCTATTCATTATGGACACATACCTACTTATATATTCATGGCCGATAAAGTGATTGAAACAATTTTATCTTTCCTTTGATAGCGTTCATGTTCATCATCAGTTTCATGTCAGATGTGAAATAGAAAACTTGATTTGAAGCAATTAAAAGAAAAAAATAAATAATAAGGTACAGTGTGATGTTGCTTAAATTTTTAGTTTAATTATTTTAAGGTCTTAAAAATACGGTAATAAAAAATACAGCGTTGGTTTTTGATAATATAGAGATTGTTTGGTGAAATTGTGGTGATGCATTTGTTTTTATCTATTTTCAAAACAATTCGTGAATTGTTATTGACGAATCTTCGAGAATTATTGAAATCCTTTGTTGTAATTGATTAAGTGTTTAGTGTGTTTATTTATGTTTAGTATTTATCTATCTCTACCTACTGACCTACAACAATATATAAAATAAAGTTGCTGTCTAAACATAAATATATAAACTTTGCTTATAACCGTTAGGCCATTGCTTGTGTTTTAAGTAACTATACCATTAGGCAAAGATTTAAATCGAGAGATGCGGCATTACTAGCGAAAGTGTGTTACAAAATACTACATACATTATACTAAAGACAAAAGTATAAAAATACATATACCTTTGTCTAAACACACTTTTAAACACAGACAGCACATTCCTTACTTCAAACGTGACTGTGACGATAGCGACGCTCTCAACAAGCGACCGTCACTCACTGTAGCTGGCGTGCAACTGTAGTTGGGTTGAGCGCCTGCGCCCAACCCATTGTTGAGAATTTTCGGTGTGTTTTTAGTATGGCGCGAGGAGTACGCCGCATCTTTCGATTTAAATCTTTGCCATTAGGTAACTACTCTCAGCCAGTGCCGTAACTTAGGGCGGTGCCAGCGTTGACCCTAGAAGGGTGCAAAAATGACCAGGAACTCAAGTAATACCTATTATTAAATTAAAGCACGCCAGCTACAGTGAGTGACGGTCGCTTGTTGATAGCGTCGCTATCATCACAGTCACGTTTGAAGTAAGAAATGTGTTGTCTGTGTTTAAAAGTGTGTTTAGACAAAAGTATATGTATTTTATACTTTTGTCTTTAGTATAATGTATGTCGTATTTTGTAACACACTTTCGCTAGTAATGCCGCATCTCTCGATTTAAATCTTTGACAAAAACGTAGTTTTTGGACGTTACATAAATATAACTGGGTAAGATTAGAAAATTTTTCAAAGGCGTGGTTATAGAAGCTCGCACCGGGACATAAAAACTTAGTTACGGCACTGCTCTCAGCCTTTTCTTACAATATGAAACTTATTTGTATGAATATAAACTACTTTCAGATGAACCGCCGTCGAAATAGCAGTGATGAGGAAGACAATAACGGAGGGATAGGATTGGGGGACGTCCTAGCAACTGTAGGTATTGGCGCAGCAGTCGGTGGACTAGCTTACTTTATCGGAAGAAAATTTTTTGCATCAGCCGAAGAACCGGGACCTTCAACCTCTAGACAACAACCGTACCCAGACCATGACATCCCCGATGTAGATTACGATGATTCCACATTCAATACGACAGGATTGAGACGTTCATTGCCATCAATTTCACCCAATCCAATGTAAGTCAAAAGTTAAATAGTTTAAAATCATGAATAGTTTATTCTAAAACTAATTACAAACTAAATTGCAGAGGCGTGTCGGGAAATTCAGTTCCTGTAAGAGGAATAAATAATCTCAATGCTCTACTGGATGACGTTTACGTGAAGTTCATAGCACTGAAGGATGACGACTTTGAATTATATTACAACGTCTTTCATGAAGTTTTTAGTCAATACCACGAGGCTATGAAGGATGTTGATGTATATTTTAAAAGATATTCAAGCATTGTAAGTATAATAACTAATTTACCATAATACTGTGGTCATGTATGTATTTAATTTCAATGTTAGGTACACTAATTTATTGAAATTATATATTAATAATTAAAAAATATGATTAAATAGGTAATTAATTATGTTTGGTTTGTTAAAAAGAAACGGCAACTGGATTATTATTTACTTACCTAGGTAACTAAATAATAAAATTAATAACAACTAGAAGGCCAGAGTACAATGTCCTATTCTTTTATCATTAATCCTACTATGGTTGGGAACGTAATTGCAGTACCCGTGGCTTTGCTCATGTTAAGGTTATGGTAGCCACCTACCATTAAGTAGACCGTCAGCTGTCTGTCGACTTCAACACGAAAAATGCGTTTTTAAGTATACTTATTGTTTTGCAGGTTCAATTGAATGGCAGTCACTATGACAACCTCAAGATACATAAACCAAACGAATTCGATGTGATCATTGCTATCGATTTGCCAGTGAGTAGAAAAGAAAATTCAGACAATCCTGCCGACAGTGATATTTTTTTTGAACCGAAAAATCCCGCATATATTCAATTGAAAATGGGAAAACAATTTCAATGGATACCCAAGCAGCATAACTATGATATAAATAAGACTGCGCATACGTGGTTGGACGAAAGAAATTATTTGCTCCGATCGAAGTTTACGGATTGGTTTAAGAGTATCGTTTGGAAAGCTAACAGTAAATTAAAATGTATCCAAGTGGATGATAGCTGGTACAATATAAGGGTTAGAGAGAATGGACCGGCTATAACTTTGAATATAAATGACGGCAATGGATTCGACTGTGACGTGGACATAGTACCGGCGTTCAGGTTTCACAAAGATAGATGGCCGATTTGTCGCGGATACTGTGACATTCCCAAAAAATGTACAAAGGAATGGTGGTTTACTATACCCAAGATCAATAGGAAGGCGCAAGAGCCCACTCCGCATGACAACAACCGCTCCTGGCGCGTTGTACTTCCGTTACAGGAGAGAGAAATTATGCACGGGTGCAACAACTTGAAACAGACCATTCGTTTTGTGCGTATATCTTAATTTCTATCTATCTATGTTTGTTTGTAATGGATAGCCTTTACTTCGTCCGCGTTCCTAAATGTAAGGTACCTATTTACTCCATTTCTAATACCCTGACAACCTTTATGCAAAATTTTACGGTGACCGATTGAGCGGTTTTGGAGTCAATATGGTACATGATATACACATACAGATCGATTTTTATTTACGTATAAAGAAGATTTCGGAAAACATGACACAAAAAAACAAATCTGTTAATCCGATCGCTACTAAAATTTAAAATCATTACTGAGCTTTTGTTTTTTTTTTTCAGATAAAAAAGCTTCGCGATGTTTTGAAAATGGACAAAATTGCCAGCTATTACATCAAAATGCTCTTCTATTTGGAAATCGTCGATTGTGGCGATAACAGTATTTGGAATAATAATCCATCAACACTTTTTATTACAATGGTTAAAAGATTGCACGACGCCCTAAGAAATGGATCGTTGCCATACTTCTGGCATAGGCGTTACAATCTTTTTGGTCAGATTGAAAACGCCCAACGAATTGGTTACGCGAACAAGTTATTGAAATTGGTTGAAATTTTGGAAGATCCCTCGCAATACATGTCGGTAGCAAGATTTTTGTTAACTCCAGAAGAGTTAACTATATGGAACAGAACTATTTTATAGAACTATTAACAGAATAAGTATATAGAGCCTTTTTAAAACATTGGTTCGCTGCTGATTAAGTTTATATAATAAAAAATAAATATCTATTTTAGTTTTATTCTAGTGCCATTATGATAAGAGGTATTAGAAGACAAATTTAACACAACTATAAAATTATAAATATCCAAATACGTAAACAATGAAATTCAGTTCCCGCCGAAGCTTTCCCAGTGGAATGTTAAAGCTCTCGTTATGTCCAGATAAGATCGGCAGCGGAAATTAAGAGGAAATTGTATTTGTTTCTTATATAGCGAAGTTGTAACAATAAAGACACCCTGGCCTGCCCAGTTTGCGACTATTACGCAATCGGTTTTTTTATTTAAGAGTTGTCACACTGGATCTCGTATAATTTGTACAGTACCAAATGGTATTTTTTCTTATTTTAGTAAATTATTTATCATTAATTTGTATAATGGCCTTCAACTGACACAAAAAGATTACAAAGTGAAGTCCTGCCAATTTGTAATAAACATTATATGTATTCTAAAATAGACATGAAAATGGTACAAATCAATTGCAAATCAATAAATAATCGAACGAATAAGATTTTTTTTTTATATAAAGGTCGATAGACAGACTGCGGGTTCACTTGTTGGATGCTTGTTGGTTCCATCGCTATTTGCTAATCGCTATAAAATCTAGCACATTATATGATTACCGTAATAAATTATAATACAGTCTGTCAAAAAAGTGTTGAAATTAAAAACTGGCAATTCTGTAGTGTGTTGTCCCGTTCCAACCATTTATTTGATAAGAAAGAGACACTATAGTATTGCCATTTTTTAATTTCTACACATTTTGACAGACTACTGTCATGTAAGTATATAGTGTTGGCTGTGTTTCAGCATGGGATTAGCAGTCGGTTCTTTGGATAAACGCCTATGACAGAATCATGGCGGACTCTTGCCTTCACGCGTCTATGGTAAAAGGTAGTAACGATCAACTTCTACTATTTCATTTTAAACTTTAATGGGTTGGCGTAAAGTCACATTTTCTTTAAATTACGTACTTATTATTATGTTTGTTTTGTTTTAAATGACAGTTCATGCTCTACGCATATGTCACTTTTAAATGTTCCCTAAAATTCATGTGTTTTGTATGGCACGCGGGTTCATGTTCATGTTGTAGTAGTTTGATGCACAAAACCTATAATAGCTACTGTCAGAATTACAGTTTGACAGCAGTATTTTTGAGGCGATAGATAAAACGTAAAACCGTTAAATGGTATTAAATGGTAGCCAGGGGCCTTAGACAAAGTGCCATAACGATAACGATAACGAAGTTCGATAGTTATAAATGTATGGGAAGTATCACGTGATTTAGCGAAGGCATATGTCAATCCCATACATTTTATTTTTAGCGAATCGAATCGCTACGGAGCGAATGCACTTTGTCTAGGGCCCCAGAATGGCTCTTGTGTAGCATTGGTATTTAGAATAAAACGTAGCGCCCTCAACTCCAACCAATGAGTAATAAATAAACAAGCAATCAATAAATACCTTGAAATCCTATTGTTTTTTAGTCATTGATATAATATTTATATATGAAATTACAAATTAAATTAAATTATAGTGCTGGCAACATTGAATGTGACGCGGCGTCTGCGTCTATCACGCGTCTATAGTCTATGCTATTTATTATGTCATGTCAAATTCAATTTAAAATTAGATTCGACGGTTGACGCCATTGACGGTTGTCTTAGTTTGTTTGAATCAAACGAAGAAAATAAACAAGCAAAAAGTATTAAAGTAATTTGAGGAATAATTGTTTAGAGTGAATTATATAAACTTTGTGCATTATACAGTGAAAAAAACAGTTCGTTACTTTCATTAGGTTAACAATATTCATTGATGGGTTTGTATATTTGGAGCATATTTTGAGTGCCAGTGTTTGCTACCGTCTTTGAAAATGTCAAATAAAACAGTGAAGAATATGCGCCCAGGCACTGCAAATCCACGAAATCCTGGCCCTTCTAGAACAGGATCAACTCAGAAAATGTCGGCTAACATTAAGGTAGTGGTGAGAGTGAGGCCACAAAATTCTAAAGAAAGTGAATTAAACTATCGCACAGTGGTCGATGTTGTCGACGATAAGATGTTAGTGTTTGATCCCAAAGAGGAACACAGGCCATTTTTTTACCAAGGCGTCAAACAAAACAATACGAATTTCTTAAAACGACCAAATAAAGAATTGAAATTTGTATTTGATCACGTTTTCGAGCAAGAATGCTCCAATATGGACGTGTTCGAGTCGAGCACGAAAAACATGATAGAATTTGTCATGAAAGGATATAATTGCTCGGTGTTTGCCTATGGTGCAACGGGTGCAGGGAAGACCTTCACTATGATCGGTAGTATTGCACAACCGGGCATTACTTATTTGACTATGGAACATTTGTTTCGGGAAATAAACAGTTATCAAAGTGAAAGGGAGTTTGACATAGGTGTTTCTTACATAGAGGTAAGCTACCTTTAATAAACAGCTTTTATTTTTATGAGCTTAGGAGGTTACAGTTGTCTACAACATGGGAAATGAATGCCACAGCTGCTGCAAGGGTGGTGTCGACTATAGTAGGAATAAGAGTCTCCGCAGACTACAGACTTTATATGGGCCGATAGTTTAGTCTGCTTTTGAATTAATATGAAGAAGTGAATCACTAAATGAGGCACTTGCGTACCTCTTCATACTGATTAAAAAGCCGACAAAACTATCAGCCGATAGAAAGTCTGTAGTCTGCGGGGACTAGAGACTTTTCCTAATAACATTAAAATATCAATAGTTATAAGATAACCATGAAGAGTAACTGATAGACATCAAGTAGATAGTCAACTTGTGCTTAAGCTATGTTGAATTGTTCACTTATTTAAACAGGTTTAATAAAACTTGGTACTGTAATATTTACTAGATTAATTCCTTCTATCCCTTGATTCCATGCTGTGGGCATAAGCTCTCATTAATCTCTTAACTTCATTAAAAATTGTTACTCCATTTTGTTATAGGTCTATAATGAAAATGTATATGATCTACTAAAGCCATCAAATACACCGTTGCAACTGCGCGAGGACTCAAAGTATGGTGTGATGGTGGCCGGCCTCACACTTCACAATATAAACACTGCCAGGGAACTATTAAACATGCTTGAAAATGGAAATAAGAATAGAACACAACACCCGACTGATGCAAATGCTGAAAGTTCTCGGAGCCATGCAGTTTTTCAGGTAAATCTATACTAAAATTATAAAGGGAGAAGATATGTATGTTTGTAATGAAGAAGCTCAAAAACTACTGGATCAATTATGAAAATTCTTTCATCTATAGAAAGCTCATTATCATCATTATCAGTGAGTAACACAAGTAATATTACAAAGAGGAAAGATTTGATTGTTTGAATTGAATAGGCTCCGAAATTACTAGACCGATTAAAAAATTCTTTCACCTACAGAAAGCTATGTTATCAGGGAGTAACATAGGCAATATTTTATAAACTTACGCGGACGAAGTCGCGTGCTATAGCTAGTATTTTTTATACTTACTTTACTTTTGATTTGCCAATAATATTAATATACCTAATTAAGGACTACTGTAGCTGTAACAGCTGAGGAAGTACAGAAGCTGTTCTTTTAAACAAACTCTTATGCTGTGTTTTTCTATGCTTGCTTACAGACTTACATACGCTGCATCACAATTCTTATCATAGAAATGTGCGTAACATCAATACTAAGTGACATAATTATAATATAACATAAATTTTTGTCGACTACTGTGTTATGTTGTTTGTTACTGAGATTTTATGTATGTGTGCCTAGGCGTTTCGCTGCAGTCGAACATTTAATAGGAGATCGTAGCCGTAGCCTTAAATTTTTCCAAATTTTTATTCGATCCTCTTCCATTTAGGTGTACATCAAGATGCGTTACAAGACTTCCGGTGAGTCTAGACTGGTGAAGCTATCCATGATAGATCTGGCTGGCAGCGAACGCGCCTCTGCCACCGGATGTGTGGGCGAGCGCTTTAAAGAAGGCGCCAACATTAACAGGAGTCTACTGTCACTCGGAAACTGTATAAACAAACTGGCAGACGGCAGTGCATACATTCCTTACAGGTACAGTTTTTTTTGCTTTTATTTTTGTTTCACAAATTTTGAATAAAATATCCGGTTGTTATTTTTATATTCAACAAAAAATGTATTTATTACCTTCGTCTACAGAGACTCCAAGTTGACTCGTCTCCTGAAGGATAGTCTCGGTGGAAATTGCAGAACTGTAATGATCGCCAACGTCTCGCCGTCGAGTCTAACGTACGAGGATACATACAACACTTTGAAATATGCCGCAAGAGCGAACAAGATTCAGCTCAGCATTAAGAAGAACCTCGTCGATTCCAACGTGAGGATATCGCAATACGGAAAGATCATTGACGAACTGAAGAATAAAGTTAAGGAGTTGGAGGCGAAACTGTTAGTGTCGAGTGTGAAAGTGAAGGAGGAGCAGGGAAGTGAAGTGAAGGAGATGCGTCGGCGCATCTTGGAGTCGGAGCGTTGCGCGGGCGCTGCGCAGACGCAACTGCTGTCGCTGCAGGCGAGGCGGCGGATGTTGGCGCTCGGCAATCGACTGCGACGGGCTCATCACGCGCGCATCGCCCTCCTCACCAGCAGCTCTGCGGACGCCTATCATCAGGTATTCACGGAGCAACACGTCGACCTAACACGTTAACCTGCTAAGTCACATTTTGCATAGTTTTCAGGAGGAAGAAAAAATGACATGACAAAATGTTGTGAGTCGCATCCAGGCATGTGAATGAGGCATGTACAAAACTTAGGATTTTCTTTTGCTATTGTAGTCAGAAAGCAGTTTTTCATTTATGAAATTTCTCAACTTTTTAGTTTGATAATCCTCGTTATTCCTTCGATAACGATTTTTTCGATGACAATTTTAGACGATAAGATAATCGTCTAAAATTGTCGAAAAGTATAAAAAGTGAAATGGACTTAGCAGGTTAACGAATTAGGCCGATGATTACAGTTTCTGTTCTTTGCTCTCTTGAAGCCGGAATATGCATATTGTCTGTACTATCCGTACTAATATTATAAATGCGAAAGTTTGTATGGATGTTTGTTTGTAACTCTTTCGAGCAAAAACTACTGAACCGATCACCATGAAATTTTGCATACACGTTGTCTGGGACACCAGAAAGGACATAGGGTACTTTTTATAGTTCAACGCGGACGAAGTCTCGGGCACCAGCTAGTCAAATATATACTAATTAGTGTTTTAGTTTCGAAAGGTACTAAGGAGTATAGGAAAATTGAAGATTTTCGTATGTACCTCGACTCATTTCTCGGTGGTCTTCTGTAAGGGAGGCTGGTAAATGCAGTCAGATAAGCTGATTTTGTTAAAATGTTGTTAATATCTAGACATAAAGGTAGGATTTCGTAGGCCACCCCGGGTCTGTGGGTATCCATGGATCGATTTCCCCTTGTAAAAAAAAAAAGTATGAAAGTTTAATTTTTAAAGTACCCCTGAGACGGAGCGTGAATCCAAGCACACTAACCACTCATCCAAGTGGCTTGTCAAATATTTAATCTTTAATTAATTAAATTATAATATATTTGCACACCTCAAGGGCAGGATGTAGTGACCAATTTTATAATATAACTAGTTTTTTATAATATAAAATGGATTTATGTTCTGTAAACCTACATTCAATAAACCAATAAAAATATTCAATTAAAATCATTTCACTGCTGACACACAAGTTCATTACAAATGTTTGGTTTTAACACTAATAACGTTAAATTGTCTTATTTCATATTAAGATGTTCACGGACGAAGAGTCTCGCGAAGTTCGCTCTGTCGATAGTTACACCAAGCAAATGGTGCAGCTCAACAATTTGGTGGATGAAGCTTGGGAACATTGGCGGACAGCTCGAGAACGCTTACAAAAGCTACTGGACACGGCTCGCACCAACGCTCCGGCCCTCCAAGACTTGTTGGAAGCGGTCACTCTTCGTCTCGACAACCGAACCCACTCAGCCTCAACCGACTTAGACCTCAAACTGTTTACCAGACTCTATCAGGAACAGAATTTGGTGACGTGTTACATAGAAGATTTGTCGAAGATGTTGAAAAAGCTGTTTCTAACATTGAAAGGATACGATAAAGTGCCACCAGCTCTGGCGGAGGAATATCTGAATTTGACGAAGAAGGCAAAGTGTCTCCAAAGCATCACATGGTCCGATCAGGACCAGGAGTGCGATATAGGTGATCCCTTTTTGAAATTCCTCTCGACCTTAAACCTTGAGAAGCCGACGAGTGTGAATGGTATTCCTGAGTTGGATTATATGAATAAGGAAATCGAGATGAGGATAGAAAATGAGTGTTTAAGCGATTCAACTTGTGATTTTGTTATTCAAAATTGCAACGGCCTGGATACAGAGAGGTCTCAAAAACGCAAATGCCCTAAGCCTACTACGACAGATGAGACTATAGTCATAGAGGATTCCTTCGAGAACATATACGAGTCGACACCGGCCAAGAAGGCAAAGTCGGAGTCGGAGGTTGTAAACGATCAAAATACCTTCAATCCGATCGAACCCAGTGATTTGAACTCGACCTTTGTCATGGCCGGCAAAGTTGAAGCGGTCAAAGATAAACCAATAGGGATTAGAAGGGAACTCATGGACAGGACAAATTTGACCGGATCAGTTCAAAGGATCAACAGCAACAGGACCGATGGTGGTAAGTCCTTTAAGTATTGTCACAATAAATGTCATAGAAATTTTTACAAACATTCTAATGTTCTTCAAATGCTTAGTTAATGTAAATTTTTTGAGTTCAGTTTCATTATTGTAGTAAATTAGTTTGAAAAGTATGAACAATTACTAGATTGATATGTAATGTGGTAATGTGGTCTCATGGAATAATTGTATTTAAGTTCAGAAAGTTATAGAAATTCGTAGAGAACAAACATGGACATGGAATACAGCTATTCTTTAATTTATCTGAGGAATGTTTCTCTACTTTACTGATTTTAATAATATTTTATTATAATTTTATATAATTAAAATAACAAACAAAAATTGAACATTAGTAGGTAATTATAACATTTTTTTTCCTTACAATTACAATACTTTTTACAACTTTCAGTGGATAACAATCATGTTTGATAATATAAATAATTAAACGGCGAGACAGATGTTATCACGCTGGTTTAATGGGTGTTAATATATTGAATAATTAATTTTATAAGCTATTAAAAAAAACAACTAATAATGATGTGTGAAAAAACCAAAGTAGAGCAACTTTCAATATGTGATCGAGTCGAAATCGCTCAAGGAGTTTTGTTGCGGTGATTTTCTTTTCATCATAAAAATGATGATGATCGATACACTTTGAATTTGCAAGAAGTGGTACAGTTCACTAAGTGGAATCTATACTAATATTATTATAAAGAGAAAAGATTTGTTTGTTTGCTTGCATTGAATAGGCTCCAAAACTACTGAACCTATTTGAAAATTTCTTTCACTGTTGGGAAGCTACAGCTGTAATATTATATTTTCAAAAATATTAGGGATCCTTACTAAAACTCCAATAATGTAACCCAAGGTATGAAAAGATGATAGTTGTAGATAATTGCATAATATAATAATAATAATAATTTATTTTCTCAAAAATTTACAAATAGATTAGATTTGATTTTGATCCCTACACTAAGCTCAGCTCAGTAGGGGTCAATTAGTAGTTGACAAATAGAAAGAAAGCCCAAGCAAGTCAGAATTAGGTGTTTAATGATACTCGTAGGTGCTGTTGAGCATTAGCTTTTGTTATATATGACCTCGTGCAGGTAAGTGTGTGTTCTGCAAGTAGGTGTGGAGTATGTATATGGCTGGAGTATGTAATATATCGCTTCTTAAAAACGAAAGGGTCACAAATCAAAATTACACTTTTTACAGGAGCTAATCAAAAAAAAAATTAAATTATTTTTTGTCTATTTTTTTTCTTATTAGATATATATCAAATATGTATATGCATATTATACATAGTTAGAAGCGTATTTTTAAGAGGCATTAAATGTTTTAAGTACTGTTATAATAAACTGAATACTAGAAGAGATATAAGCATATAAGTTACTTTTGAATATATAAAAAATGATCAAAATATACTAAATATGGAATAAAACAACCATAAGTCTTTTTGCAACATACAATATGAAGGATTGTGATTGTATTTTTGCAATAAAAACATTTTTGGATTTTTTTGTTTTATGGCCCTTTAGTTTTTAAGCAGCGGTATGTCGTGAATGTGTGTATGTGCATGAAAGTATAATATATATGTCGTGTATGTGTGTATGTATATGTGTGTAAATATATTATTGCGCACGCGCAGGTCGCATAGTGAAGCCGGTGCAAGTGGCGCGAGTGGCCGCCTTCAAAAAGCCACAGCCGCCTCCAAAGGCCGGATTCGGCTCCAGCCTATCAAGAGACGGGACGCCCTTACACAACAGCGCCCAACAAAGTAAGCCTATGTTTCCATACTATTTGTACTATTAACACAGCTTTACAATCCATACAGTTGGGCAACGAATGTACTTGGACAGAGCAACGGTGGGGGCTGGCGCGGGGAAGCGGGCGGCGCGGGCCGCCACGGCGAACTCACACAGTTTGCATTACAACTTTCAAGGCTGGCGCGTACAATATGTTTTTGAGTTGAGTGAGCGGTGGCGGATTTTCCATTTTGTGACAACCCTAGCGCGTGACAGCGAAGTATTTACACGAGTGGCGGCGTCGCCCGACATCAAAGGCGTTGCCCAACTGTATGGATTGTAAAGCTGTGCTATTAATCCATACTAATTCTTACTTACTAATGTTATAAATGTGAAAGTCTGCCGATCATCATGAAACTTTTCATACACGTCGTCAGAGATACAGGAAAGGATATAGGATAAAAAAAGTACTGATCCCGAGGTATCATCTAAAATAAAATAAAAAACTACTTAACGCCTGAATGTCTTTTATTATGTATTTTTGGTAATTAAATTAATAATTATCAGTAATTGGTTTGTTTAAAACATGTCCTAATATTAATAAGTACTTACTAACATTGATTTCATTACTAACCTTAAAACTCGTAAGCGACACCTCTCGGATGATATATTGTTATAGTTTGTAACATTTAAAAAGTAACGAAAACACTTTAACTGTGTTCTATAAACAAAAACATACAAATGTTGGGTGATTTCTTTCCTACCTCAATATCATTGTATTCTAACATTTGTAGAGATTTAAAGAATGGTATTCCTGATTCCATTAATAAAAGAGAATTGGTTTTTGAAATGAAAACTTCTTTAGGCGCTTTGGGCACTAATTTAAAGGGTACAGGGATAAAACACAGAACTCGAAAGATGACACCAGTGTCACCCAAGAAATACAATTATTCGACGTTAGATGGCGTTGTGGTTAATGTTTTAGGAGTAAACCGTTAGATAGCACTGTTCTTAATTGATCAAAATAATTTATAATAAAGTTTTTCCTAAAAACATATTTCTTAACAATC
Source organism: Synanthedon formicaeformis (assembly GCA_945859745.1). Lineage (NCBI taxonomy): Eukaryota > Metazoa > Arthropoda > Insecta > Lepidoptera > Sesiidae > Synanthedon > Synanthedon formicaeformis. Next base: position 10,788,126 of record OX243959.1, on the reverse strand, counting down.
CAAAAATAATTTTACCAAGTTTTTAGAAGCTAAGAACTTTTCACTTATGACACTACGACTGACAACTTATTTTTTAATGCGTGAAATCTAGGGAAATATTAAAAAGTATCAAGATCACTAATTTTATTGTAGGTAATACCTAGTATTCATTAATTATTTTTTGATAACAATCTTCATTGACTTGCATTGTTATTATTAGAAGTAGTCTCGTCACATCGAGCTCAAGTGTTTTCGTTACATCTATAATGCTACACACACTATACAAAATTTGTTAAAAATAAAAATATGTTTTCATTTCATGTTTGTGCCGTCCACTAACAACTAACAGAGTCCGCACTAAGGAACAATATTCAAAGATCTGTTGCTTTTAAATTAGCACGACCCAAAGAGAGGAACAACCAGTTGCATTCTTACGCGCGACTTGCGAATGGTGCGAGGAGATAACAATTTCGAGCAGAACTACCACAGAACACAGAACAAACCAGGGACTACAAAATACAGAACAAACCAGTGACCACCGAATGCAGAACAAATCAGGGACTACAAAATACAGAACAAACCAGAGACCATCGAATACAGAACAAACCAGGGACCACTGAATCCAAATAAACCAGTGACCACCGAATACAGAACAAACCAGGGACTACAAAATACAGAACAAACCAGTGACCACCGAATACAGAACAAACCAGGGACCACTGAATCCAAATAAACCAGTGACCACCGAATACGGAGCAAACCAGAGATCAAAGAATACATAATTAACCAGGGACTACCGAATATAGAACAAACCAGAGACCACAGTTTATAGAATTAACCAGGGATCACCTAATACAGAACTAATCAGGGATCACCTAATACAGAACTAATCAGGGACCACCGAATACAGAACTAACCAGGGACCACCAATTACAGAATTAATCAAGGACCACCGCATTAAAAACAAATCAGGGACCATAGAATGTAGAACAAACAAAAAATAATTTAACTTCGTACTCTACAGTGCCCAAAAACAAAATGGACGCAGAACAATTCTTGAATAAATAAACGTACGAGTGGTCTACTTATACTGATATTAAGTAGATTTTCGTAACAATGACACAAAATAAACTTAATAGAAAACGCAAACCATGTCCACAGAGTAATTGATCGCGTATTCTATTCTGATTGTGTATTCTAAGTTTGGTAATTATTATTTTTTTACTCTTGGTACCACTCGCCATAGTTGTAATTTTAAAACTAAACTTGATTAGTGGTAAGTATTCTATTTTAAGTATTTTTATTTTTTATTTTATTAGTTCGTACTTTTGTATATTGTTTATAGGATTTAATATTATATTGTATTCCTAGTTATTGAAAGTATATTTTTAGCTATGATTTGTAATAATTTACTAATTAATAAATAATATATTGTAATGATTTTGTAGTTTTTAGATCACGTGTGTAGCATCGAAATGAGTGACAGTGGGATAAAGTATAATATTATACCGATATTGCATGCTTGTATTTGTTTTAAAAAATTATAAAAAAATATTCATTTTTGTTTCCTCTTAATTTAAAAATAATGCTGAAAGGTTAAAATGACCACGCATGGTATACATACATACCAATTTATAGCTGATATTAGTCTTTTTAAAAAAAATAAAACTGTTTTAGTGCCTATTTTTGAAGTAGCCAGTGTTTATGGCTACAGTAGTTTCATTAATTTCGAATTTGTTTTGTAACCAATCTTACATCACTCTAATCAAATTGACAAAAATGCCTATATATGTGTTTACTTTTGGGCCATAATTTAATAATAATGATAAGATTGTAACCTTTTAATAATGAATAACATCTAACCATTCATAAATAAATAAATATATAAACGCCAATATTAAATGTAACCGCACATATAGACTTGTCTTGTTTTATTTCATTCATTAAAACTTAAACAATTGTACAGTGATATTACATACATTAAACAAATAACAAAGAACATAATCAATACTAATAATAAATCTAAGTGTAGGTATTTTATGTATGTATGTTCCTCCATAACTTTTAAACGAATTAACTGATTTTCATGAAACTTGGTATATAAACATTTAGAAGTACAGGACACAGGATAGATTACTTTTTTTCTTTTTCAACGCGGGCGAAGTTGCGGGCTACAGCTAGTTATAAATAATGTAATTTTACAACCAGCACAGTTATCTAATACAAATTATATTATAGATATAAAAATTAACAAAATAATGAGGTAAAATATTGCAAGAAAGTATCAACCAATATAAAAAAAAATCCTACATCGATTATTTTTCAACACTGGCATATATACAAATTTGTTAATAGTAATACACCATTGGAACGATTAACAAAAAAAAAACAAGACAAAATATTAAAAATATTAATTGAAAGTAACACTATTATTGCAATTATATAAATCTGTAAAGTTATTAGTTTTATAACATAAAACTGTATAAAATTTTAAGCAACACTAAAACCAAAGTTGATAACTTTGCTAAGTTTAAATTTTCATTTACCAGTTCCCCTAAAGCTAGGCGTCCACTAGAAACGGGCATTTTCTAGTTCGGTGCAGCGAGCATTTTTGCGGACGGACGTTACGGGTCGGGTCGCATAGACTAAATTTTGCTGTCAGTCATGTGTCATAGCTGTGACATGCGTAGGAATGGACAGCTCAGACGAAGAATTATTTTTATTTAATATTTTGTTTGTATTTTTACTATATATTATTTTTATTTAATATTTTGCTTCCTATTTCACTCCAAATATTATTCCTTCGTAATTCACCAGTATTATATAATTCGCAATATTGTTGAACTAGTGATATTAACAATTCCTCGTTCATTTTCTTGTATGTATTTGAATTTATGATACAATACAAATAAACAAACAGTATGTAGTATAAACATAATTTTAACAAAAAAAAAACCGACTTTAAACCTTTTCTAATGGATGCCATTGTCAGAACTGGACCAAATTGAAATGGGACCACACGGGAAGCACCAGCTTTTAAATAAAAAAAAAGAATCATCAAAATCGTTTCACCCAGTCGAAAGTTCTGAGGTAATAAGCATAAAAAAATTCAGTCGAATTGAGAAACCCCTCTCTTTTTTGAAATCGGTTGAAAATACATCCCTGCGTTGACGTCACGTTACATCCACTGAAGGCGGAGCGGGGCGGGTCGCATCGCAGTAACGAAAAAATACGCTTGGCGAGCAAAGCATCGACGGATTCCTCCGCGCTCCGTCCCGCCGCGCCTCTGGTGGACGCAGTTCATAAAATGTATAGTAGGCGGATTTTTGCATTGCAATGCGGGCCGGGCCAATGCGGCCCGGCCCGGCCCGCCTGGTGGACGCTAGCTTCACTACGGGTCGGGGTGGAATGAAGGCTCTGTACAATTCACGTGGACCTCACGTGTTAGGGGTGCCAAAGTTACCAACCGTAAACTTCTTGAGTTCTTATACAAATTCTATACAAATACAGAAAAACGAACTATACTTAGGCATTTTTAAAGTTTTTTACTGTCCATAATCACTATTTTATCCTTACTCATTTCAAATTTCCATATGTTTTTGGGTATTTTTATATTCATAGTTTATATTAACGTGCTGGTTGATTGATACATTTTCGATTAATGAATTTTAGTTAAAATTAATATTTTTTTATTAAAAATGGTTCACGGTAACTTTTGTAGGTATACATAATTTATAATTATTTTCTAAGGTGTTTTAGACTGTAATGTGTTATTTGCATTTTATAGACCAAACGGTCTAATATTAAAATTAAAACTATTATGTAAAAGCTAAAGAATCTTTTACCGGAAAATCTTTTTCTGTGTTCTTTTGTCATGTATATAAATATTATTATGTAAAGAAAGAATTTATAAGTATATTAAATTAATATGGATTTCTAAATTGTTTATTTTATTACCTCCTATTGTAACTTGTTTCTGCAAGATTTATATCCTACTAATTAATGAATGTATATATATATATATATGTATGTATGGATGTTTGTTACTCTTTCACGTAAAAGTTACTGAACGAATTTGGATGTTTGGCACACAGATAGATTGTTACCTGGATTAACCTATAGGATATCGTGAAAAACTGTTATGTTCCTGTAGGATTTACATAAGTCAAACTACAGCGCTTACGAAGTCGCGGACATAATTACTCGTATGTAGCTAGTAGATAATATTATAAATGCAAAAGTTTGTATGGATACTTTAGGATACTTTTTATCCTGGACAAAAGCCCAATATACCTATAGGTTTTTTCCTGTGCCATTATGTATTTTACGTACTATAGGTATACCTAAAATAACCTAAAAAATCATTTGATAACACACCACAAAGACAAGCCGACAGTCTCACTAAAATTTTCCTATAGGAAAAGTTGCAATGTTTTTGACATTTTCGAAAAAGTCAAAAACGAAAAAAGTTATGACCGAAATAGTGATCCGATTTTTTTTTCTCGATATTTTGGAAACGAAGAATGATCAAAAATTTGAGAAAAGCTCCTCTGGTCAATTTAGTCAGCTACAATTTGAGCCTAAAATAAAGACGATCGGGTTGAGGGTTTGCCCTGTAGCTTAACCTTTTTGAAAGAAGTCAACAAGTCAGAACAACATTTTTTCGAATTCCGTAGATTCATTTCCAAAGTGCTCGATAGTCGTGTGAGGCACAAAATCTGTGAATTTCATAGCTTAGGTCATCGAAATACTACAATGGAATTTGCGTCACAAATGCCAAAGCGGCACATAAAAAGAACGCCTTTGACAGAATCATGGCGGACTCTTGCCTTCACGCGTCAATGGTAAAAGGTAGTAAAGATCAACTTCTACTATTTTATTTTAAACTCTAATGGGTTGACGTCAAGTCACATTTTATTATTACGTACTTATTATTATGTTTGTTTTGTTTTAAACGACAGTTCATGCTCTACGCATATGTCACTTTTAAATGTTCCATAAAATTCGTAGTGTTTTGTATGGCACGCGTGTTCCATGTTGTAGTAGTTTGATGGCTTAGGTATATAAAAAGGCATGACTATGAAAATGTGTCGCTGTGTACGATCTAGTATTACGAGTAAATAAGCGTTTACAAGTTACATGTATAGATATCCTGTTTTTACTGAAGTTAATAGTTTTAGCTCCGATGCAGTTGAACACAGTGCCTTTAATTTGCGCTGTCTCCCGCCTCGCGTTTGCATCACCGTAGGTACTTGTACCTAGACCAGTGCAATTACAAACGGTAATTGAAAGGCCTCTAATGAAACTGTTCGTCTGCCGAGTTCAAAGTGACAAAAGGGAACATTTTTCAAATCGAATAATAACGCCTTTAGAGTTTACAAAAAGGCTAAATTCACATAAATACCAAAAATTTATTCATAACTTCCACAGCTAGTTCGTAAAGTAATTATTAATTATATACAATTTTTCGATAAATTTCAACATTTTCCCAAGCATTATCAACATTTTCATAAGCAAAATCAACATTTTTGTAAGGAAATTCCTAAGGAAAAGGTTGAAATTGACCGAGAAATGGTATAATAACATTTTTATTACATAACAGAACCGAAGACAATATTATTTTGAATATTTTGTGCCTATATTCAAATATTTTGCGTTTAAAAAAAACTAATGTTACTATTTGGATAAGTTATGAACATCACTTTGTTAATTTGTGTGAATGTAGCCCTTTTTACGTTTAGTTTTTTTCTGTTAAAATCTACAGGCTGAAGGTCCACTTGATAGTAGGTGGCTAGCTACAGTGACCTATAACTCAAGCAACACCACAGGTGCTGCAAATGCGCTGCCGTAGTGGAGATTGATGACAAGGAATTGGGGTAGGAAAATGGACTAGCCAGTGATATGTTAAGCAAGACAGGATGCGCCCTTACCATACTACTAGTGACAAAAAATGGTCCTCCAATTTGCACATCTAATTACTAAAATAATTTGTTTTCATTGCCATCTTAATACGTATTTTTATTTCCTATTGACGTATTCTGTTATTGTAAAGTGTTCTTATTGGTTGGTTGGACATATGGTTGGTAAGTAGGCATTTTCGTATCTTTCTACGCACAGAATGAACATCCGTCATTGGTGCCAATTTCCGATTTTGACACTGGCGCGTCGGTGCCACGTACTAGGAGCGTTAGTCTTATCCTTACGAAGTAATATAGAAGTCATGAGAACTAGCATCGCTTACCTACCGAAACACAACTAGGTAATATAAATATGTAAAGGGGTGGTTCTGCTGCTAGATGGACAAAATATTCAAAATAACAGCAAACAAAATTTAATAAATTATTTAGTCCTATACCTATACCTATTTAGTCAGACGTTATATTTTTTATTTTCGAACGTTGACTGTCGAAATCGCGGGCATCAGTTAGTAGATAGATATAATATCTACATACTATTTACTTAAATTTTTACAAAACCATTTTTAAGATTAAAAAGTGATTTTTATTTACATAAGTATCTACCTACTTCATAAACGTAGGTATTCCTTTATGAACGAGGTTTAGCTGTTAAATAACAGTACTAAGTAATAGATGTACTTATATAGATAAGTGGATATCTCCTCGGAGACCTCGATGTCTGTTATTAAGTACGGGATCGTCTGATCCTGAAAAAACCTGCGAAGGTGTCAACAAAAACCCACCGCAAATGAATTGACTCAAGCCAATCAATTTTTTCCTGCGCTTCGACCAATCCGCTCATTCACTCTCTCGGTCTGATTAAATCGGTCAATCATTCCGTCTCACCGTTCAGTTAACTGGAAAATTGGTTAGCTTCAATTAGACGGTGCTAGTGATAAAGGAGCCGCTAAATTTTACGCACCTCCAGTAATATAGTTTTTTTTTTTAATTTTATACACGAGACTGCACATACTTACCTACTCGTACTATAGGTACTAAAGAGATTACTGACTAAAAAAATTTAGATGAATAGTCATTCAGTAATACCTAATAGACATGTTTGACCAATGACATGAACTGATTAAGGTGCTTGATTTCACTCCGACTTTCCCGGGTTCGATTCCCAACAGGGATTATATTGGCCAAAAAATAATAAGCAATAATTTTTTTTATTGCTTATTATTGATATTATACCAATTAATTGTAAGACCACACAATTGGTGTGTTAGTCTTGGCGTTACCTGAAGTAATAAAAAAAAACATACCTAATTACCTACCTATGTGTTTGAGAAAGTCTATGTGAAATTTTACTTTATTTTGTACTAGCTGGCGCCCGCGACTTCGTCCGCGTTGAAAAAGAAAAAGTAGCCTATCCTGTGTCCCGTACATCTAAGTGTTTATCTACCAAGTTTCATGAAAATCAGTTAATTCGTTTAAGAGTTATAGAGGAACATACATACATGCATACATACAGAAAAAAATTCTAAAAATGGTCAATTTAGTTTCAGTATCATGTATAGAGCCAAATAGAGCCTATAAACACGATATCTCTGAAAACAAAGTAACTTACTCCATGACCAACCCTTACAGATTTATTATTAGTATTGATGATAATCTGAAATTTATTCTAAGTCTTCTTTTTTTACGTTCCTTTTAAGTTTTCTCAGTCTTGAAAAGGCCTCTATCACGCGCCACTTTGAACAGCTTCTTCCACTCCTCCATTTCAAGTCTTCGCCCCTCAATCTTGCCCTCCATGATAATATTGTTTCTACATTTCAGTAACGAATGAAAATATAAGAACGGTACAAATATTGTTCCAAGTGAGCACATATTTCATACAAAATGTATGTAAATAAACGAATGGGAAGGCACGGAGCGCGTTGTTGATAAGTCAGTGCGCTTGAGTGGCGCTCACTGACGCGAGAATATTACGTCTCTTGACTGAACCTACTAAATATGTTTAAGAGACGTTGTGCCATCGGTTTTGGAGTATATAATTAAATTTGATTTAAAAGAAGAAAGTATTTAAGGAAAAGTATTCAAAATTTAGACTTACTACTAGATTTTTTCAAATTGTAAAATCCAAAAAAATATTCGTAACAATTGTGGTAGTTGTGAAATTTTAACATAAGTGTACCTACAATCGTCTGTTATTAAAACAAGAGCATTCATTAGTATTTATAATTGACCAATATGTTGCCAAATTAATTAATTGTTGCAATTGTGCATAACTAATTGAAGTTCTGTAGGTATTGAATTTTTGTGTTATGTGCCAATATTTATTAAAAAAAAAAGAACGATTAACATAACATAAAACTACCTATTCTTGCTTCTTTTTTTACCAACTGACATTTGTCTGCGGCTTCTCCCTCATAAAAATTTGGTACACCTATAAAAATGCGGTTCAGGAAAGTCTGCGACTGTAAGTGAGAAAAAGAGAAGAAGAAATTTACATAAGGAAATACATAAAAGATAAGTAGGTCGCTTAAAAGATGGCTTATTTATAGTATTTTAATGAAAATGAATTTTAAAAAATTAATGTATTGCTATGTAAAAAATTCGACTAATTTAAATATTCGTTGAAGTCTGAGGAAGGTTGTTATGAAAAGGAATATTCCCCGAAAAACGTAATAATCCCAATTTTCTTGGTCCCATTCAAAATTCCCAGCTGGTGAAAGGGAAAATTCCAACATTTCAATGAAATATTGAAGTCAAACACATAATTAAATTACGCATCAGTAGAGGGCCGTAGATCTAATTCACCCACGCAAGTGATTTAAATATACTATTTAGTAAATTTAGTTACCCTATGAGATAATTTAAAACATTTTGATAAAATATAAATATTGTAAGATCTAGAGAAAGGAGAAAGATGCTTCGACGCCGTAATGATATAATAATAAATTGTAGAATCAATTTGAGATGGGAAAAAACAATTGAACTCGCGGCACTGTCATGTAATGTAATGTAATGTAATGTAATCGAAACCTCTGTATATTTTCAGATATTAATTTAAAATAATAAAAAAAAAATAACAATTTTTGAGATGGGATAAAATCATTGAACTCGCGACACTGTCATATAATTTAATATAATTTTGTGAAGCTTAGTTTTCACTTCTGACGTGCAGTCCAACGACTGACATATATACTTATTTATTCTAAAAACTGTTGTAAATAAATAGTTATATAATTAGTTTATTTGTATAAAAATATTGATTGAAATTCATTCAATCAATTAATCAACATTTGTTTGAACTAAAAAATAACATGCACTTTAAAAAAACACAGACTTAAAGAGCAAGTTTGAAAATTACAAAAACAATATAAATAAATAAATATCTTGTCAGAACATAATTGTTTGCACCAATATTAATAACATGATTAAAACTCGAGAAATTAAACAAAAAATATATATACAGGCCAGATATAAAAACATTTTTTTTTATAATGTTGATTTAAATTATATTTTAGAGCGTTTATTTTTTATATTATCACTTTGTAAGTATTAAAAAGTTTCCATTTAAGTGGAATTGTTGAGAAGTCACGGGATCCAATTACACTGAGCGGCTTATATAGTGGAAAATTTAGAATCGCATCACGTCCCTACTGCTCTTTCATTACTTAATTTACAGTTGTAATTAACTAAATCTTCGTTAGTAAAAGGTACGTGTTAATTTTTCTACTCACAAAGGCGCCTCGTGGCCAAGCGTCTCTGTAAAAATGCGCAAGATAAAATCTATCCCCTTTTATGTTTGGGGGTTTTGTTTGGCTTTTTTATGTGCGCGAGGTGTGACTTGTTTTCTAATTGATTTCACTGGTTTTTATTCGAGACCAAAACAGCGTTTTGTGGTGGTTATTTTAAATTGTAATTTCACGGGCTACTTGTTAAATGGAATGGCTTGGCGAATGCAAGGCACTGTTCTGATAGAAATCAACTTCTTTAACAGTATAATTGCTGAGATTTAGGTAGAATAGTGATTAACTTCATTAAATTTAATTTTATTATCAATGAATTTTTTATGACATAATTTAAATCACTCAATATATCTATAAATTTAATATAATTATCATAATTATCTCAGCCGCAGGACGTCCACTGCTGAACATAGGGATCCTCCATAACTCCAATCTGCCTATCCGAGTTGGATTCGCCGACTGACGTTCTCGAAGTTGTATATTTTATGTTGTAATGACACATTATCTTATCTTATTAATTAATACATTTATTTTAATTCAATATAATTTAACAACGTAATTTAATACATTAATGAGACAAAAATCATAGATGCCAGGAGTCCACGAAGAGCTATTATCTGATGGAGCTATTTACCTACATGACAAGAATTCAATTTTAAGTGTAATAGAACAAAATTTGTGTAGGTATAATCTCAATAAGTCTCTAATGTACAAGATGCAGAAGAGGATAAATCACATTCTCGCCTTATTCACCGATAGGATGTCATTGGAATTTCAACTTTATTTACATTTAGTATAAAATTATTGCGGAATGTGGTAGTCGCGACCTGAGACGGTGACCCGAGCTGTAATTGGTTTTATGTAAATATAGGAGGCAGCCGCGAATCTGACGCCACCATAGTATGCGGCTAACACTGTGGACTCAAGCGGGAGCGGAATTTAAGCGGATATATATTTTGAAAATATAAAACAATATATTTTTTGTGAAATTTGGTAAGCAAGTTGGTGGTCCAGTTCAATGATAGGTGACTACCGTCGCTTATAACAATCACAGGAGATGAAAGTATAATGCATAGCTACCAGTGGCGTTACTTGTGTTACTGTAGCCACTTACCATTAAGTGGACCTTCAGCTTGATGGTCACCTTAAGACAAGGACTAACCTCAGATCGAACACAATTTTACCAAAATGAGCGCAACCTAATAACCTATTAGTTAAGGTGCAATATTGAACAACAAATTTATAATTGGAAGGTTTTTCTTAAATATTGTGTAAAATATGAAAAAATAAATAAAGTAGCCAATTGAAACTTTAGTACAGAACTTAAGTTAATTAATAATTAATCAAATGATCTTTTTTGGGCAGAATTTTTTTTTCAGAAAATAGAATTATTTGAAATCCGCCCATAAATCCAAAAATAATACAATATAATACAGTAATTAAAAAATATATAAGTTAATAAGTCCGCTAATTTCGTAGCCGAACCGCATTCGTCTTCAATTCCACAAGTGATATCCGAATTAAACTGAGAAGATTCACCCCAAGGATTGCTGTTGCTAAAATAGGATAGATGTCACCAAAATGGGCTGGTGCCCTCAACACGGTCCGCCTTGTCGGTACTTAATTGATTTACGTATACACTCCAGCCTCCGTTCCTAATAGATTTGTTGGGCCCATCACACTTCGTGATGAATTTCAAATTGATTGTCCTTCATTTTGATTTAGTCCTATTGTTTTGTAGCCGCCTGGGATTGTTTAGATATCATTTTAATCTGCACAGCCAAATACTTGTACTTGTTGATACTCTCGGAAGTGGAATTCTCTTACTCATTTCTTACTTTGTCGGTGGATTTTCTGAATTTTATATTTAACTAGGTGACCCGGCGAACTTCATAAAGTCTCAGTTGATTTAATTTATTAGCTGAATTAAAAGGATTTAATTTTTTATTGTTGTGATTTTCTCACTTTTCTCGAGTCATCATCGAAATCTGATCCGTTCTTGAAATATCATAAAAAAGCCATTCCATACAAAATTTATGAGAAAATAATTATCTTCATATATTTTTTGTGAATGTTTCCTGTTTTAATAGTTATTCTGCAATTTGGGGCGTTTCATTCATAATTAAAGATAATAAAACTCGGTTCAACCGTCCTGGAGTGGTAAATGGTAACACGACTTTCTTTGTATACCTTAGTATTAGTTAGTTTCCTTAGTATTAGACTTTATTAAATAAGCTAATACAAATTATTGAGTCTGAGTCGGTACGAAGTTTGCCGAGTCAGCTAGATATATAGAAGATACATATCTAATCGCTAAGTATTGATATGTATCTTTTGGAAAACTGCGACTAATACGATCACTAAATCTAGTAAAAAAACGATGTTTTAAAAAATATGATTAATTACATTTGTTTTGTTAACTTTCACTTAAATTCAATAAAAAGAGTATAACTTAACTGTTAATTAAGTAAGTATAATAACTTTAGATAGAAACAAGTCTAGATATTCAAATCAGTTATACAATGCACATAGTTTTGAGTCGACTTCGTTATTGGAATAGTTATCGGAGGGTACTATTAAGGTATACGTAGATGACGTGATATTATATTATACATTGTATTGGACTTCGTAGATAGTTTGCAATTTCGAATTCCAATAGGTGCTCGCTTCTTTGGCAGGTGGGTAGTTGATTGTAACTTTAGTTTTAGTTGTGGCTTACTAATTTGATTGTTCAATGGATCTCTAATCAAAAGCTATCAATATGAATTGTTTAAAACTTTTATAGCATAAAAGTTGTATAGAATACTACAATATTGTAAAACACAATTAACTAAATTTAACTTAATTAATTCTGTGGACAGTATGTGAAATATTACAGGATATCAACAACACACGTTTGACGTTTTGACGACACGTTTGGTCTAGTGGCTAGTAGCATAGAGTAAATAGTTACATGCCAGTAGTAACTCTAGCTGTTAACCAAACGGTCGCGGGTTCGAATCCAGCTAGGGGCAAATGTTTATGTGTTAACATTTTACCTTTGTACCTGAGTCATGGATGTTTTGTATTTATAATATGTATGTATTTATAAAAAAAAAGTAATCTATGTACTAATTCAACTGTGTGGTATCCAAATACAAACATTAGTTGCTTACTGTGGAACTAGATGGTGCTGTGTGGAATGTATATATATATATATATATATATATATATATATATATATATATATATATATATATATATATATATATATATATATATATATATATTCATTAATTAGTAGGATATAAATCAAGTTACAATAGCAATACAAAGTTATAAATATAATTTCACGGTTCACTTGATGGTAGATGGCTGCCGAAGCTCCTAGATATCTTCACGTAAGTATACAAAACATGACGGTGATAAATCAATACCCATTATATTGAACTAGCTGTGTCCCGCGGCTTTACCTGCTTGAAATTTGACAGCATAAAAGCCTTATCCACAAGTGCCAACTTTCATGTATATATCGCTGCTTAAAAACTAAAGGGCCACAAATCAAAATTACACTTTTTACAGGAGAGCTAATCGAAAAAAAATGAAATTATTTTTTATCAATTTTTTCTTATTAGATATGTGTCAAATATATGCATATTATACATCGTTAGAAGCGTATTTTTAAGTAGCATTAAATGTTTAAAGTACTTTTATAATAAACTGAATACTATAAGAGATATAAGCATATAAGTTAAATTTGAATATAAAAAATATATCAAAATATATACTAAATATTGAATAAAACAACCATAAGTCTTTTTGCAATATACAATATGAAGGATTGTGATTGTATTTTTGCAATAAAAACTTATTTGGTTATTTAGTTTTATTGCCCTTTAGTTTTTAAGCAGCGATATGTGTGTTATGTGGCAAATATTTCCTCTATGTCAAAGAAGAACTAATCCATCAAACACAGTCATATAGAGCCATGTCATTTCAAATCTTGACAATATGTCTGCTTCAAGAGAGAAAATTGAAGTTGCCTTTACGTGAATTGTAAAATTGATAATATCAGCATTTCAAATAATACTTTATATGAAGGAGATTATTGAATAATATTCGTTTAATTCATTTGATTAATATTAATATTGATTCCAATTCGTCTTTAGTAGGTATACTAGTAGTGACATATAATTTTATTATAATATTACATAAATTTATTCGTTTAATAAATAAATTAATATACATAAAGTAAATATAATTGTATCACAAATGCAGATTAGATAGAAAGGCTATTGAGTCAACCGTACTGTTTAATCAATTTTCGATTATTCCACTAACAAATGCATTTGAATTCCAAATGTTATATTAAATACCTACTGATTGTCGATATAATGTAAATAGCACCTAACAATTTCAAAGGCCTGTTAATTACTCTTTGTTGGACACATCTCGTTTGGAATTAGTGAGTAGGTACGAGTAATTCAAAATAAATGGAATTTATCCAAAACAAATGTAGCATGACCGCAGCGCGTGGTCTCCGCTGGAACCGCACGAAATACCAGAAATTATTTTGTATTGAAAATATCTGATTTTGGATTACAAATTAATTTTTATTTAAATAACATTGTTTGCTACAATAAATTTGAAATTCATATTGGTATAGATAGTGACACTACGTGTCTGCTAAGCACACCCTTACAGAAGTACAGTCGTAAAATAACTGCACGTATTATTTCGGTAAGTGAAAAAGGTACCTATATCAGGACGCTGCTTAAAAACTAAAGGGCCACAAATCAAAATTACACTTTCTACAGGAGAGCTAATCGAAAAAAATTAAATTATTTTTTGTCTATTTTTTTCTTATTAGATATAAATCAAATATGTATATGCATATTACATCGTTAGAAGTGTATTTTTAAGTAGCATTAAATGTTTTTAGTACTTTTGTAAAAAACTGAATACAAGAAGAGATATTAAGCATATAAGCTATGTTCTATGATTATACTAATTTAATACCTATAATAATTATGTTATAGCTATATAATAATCCTTACTAATATTATAAATGTGAATGTGACTTTGTTTGATTGTTTGTTTGTTACGCTTTCACGCAAAAACTACTGAACCAATCACCATGAAATTTTGCATACACGTTGTCTGGGACACCAGAAAGGACATAGGGTACCTTTCATCCAGAACGCGGACGAAGTCGCGGGCACCAGTTAGTGTTATAAAAACAGCGAAAGAAAATATTGAAAGAAAACCTACATTTAGGAGAAGGTAAACATTCTTAGAAGATATGAGATGTCAAGCCTAAATGAAGCCAGATTTTTTCAATTGCTACAAAATCGACAATCTATACCAATATATACAGCTCAAGAGTTTGTTTGTTTGTTTGGTTGTACGTGCTAATCTCAGGAACTACTTGTTCGAATAGAAAAATTCTTTTTGTGTTGGATAGTCCATTTATCGACGAAGGTTATAGGCATAGACATCGAAATACTACAATGGAATTTGCGTCACAAATGCCAAAGCGGCACATAAAAAGAACGCCTTTGACAGAATCATGGCGGACTCTTGCCTTCACGCGTCAATGGTAAAAGGTAGTAACGATCAACTTCTACTATTTCATTTTAAACTCTAATGGGTTGACGTAAAGTCATATTTTCTTTAAATTACGTACTTATTATTATGTTTGTTTTGTTTTAAATGACAGTTCATGCTCTACGTATATGTCACTTTTAAATGTTCCATAAAATTCGTAGTGTTTTGTATGGCACGCGGGTTCCATGTTGTAGTAGTTTGATGGCTATAGAGAATGCGGGCGAAGTCGCGGGCACCAGCTAGTTTTCAATATAACTTGACTTGGCGACAAAGTCTACAAGTATATTTATAATTACTGGAATCATTATTGAGCTATTTAATGGCTTACAAGAGAATAAATTTGTACATATTTTTAAGGCTCTCGTAATACACCCCTTAGTTTTCCTAAAACAAACTGTCTTAATGTGAACGTTTTACGTACAATGAAACCATTGATTTCCAACTAAATGTTTTACATCGCTAAGTTATTTAAGTCACCCTTATCCTAATGCTCTCGCTAATGGACCAAGTTTCAACTTAACTGTTGGTACTTAATTAACTCTATAACTTATAGGTTCACAGTTCATTGTCGCGATGCGATCTCAACATTACTACCTATTACTCAGATTTTTCTTTTTTCTTTTTGGTGGTGTCTTTTTCTTTTCAATTTTAACATTTAAGTTAGTATTTTTGCTATATGGGCAAAAATATAGTAAAATAAACTCCCAACATTAGTGACATAAACAGAACTACAATTTCGTATCTAACTTTATCTTTATAAAATGTGGTGAAATTTTGGGATATTTTTTAAACACAAAAAATGATTCAAAATGTCACATATTTGAGGCCAATGAACTCCTAAAACTACTGAACCGATTATGAAAACTTTGTAAATATGTGTAATTTGGTCCAACTTGAAAGATAGGATAGTTTTTATTTTGAACCCGGGCGAAGCCGGGAGCGTGTAGCTAGTAAAATATAAAAGCTCAAGTTTGTGATAGTATCTCACAGAACTGGGCTGTCTCGCTTGTTATCATCGTTTAATTCAATTCACAAAGTAAATTTTATAATAATTTGAATAGTGATAAAAAATTCAAAATTTGTACAAAAGTAGAAATTTTCGATACAGGTGCCTCAGAAACAGAATTCTGTGGTACTCATTTGTTTTTCCAAGATTTTATGCGAGTTCTTGAGTATACTCAACAGAATACTGGTACATTCGAGATTTTCAACATTGTTGTAGCTGCTCTTATTTCGTCACAGTACAGTCAAGATTTAAGTAATTCATATCAGAATTTTATTAAAATTTCTTTCAAACAATTCGGCTTACATTCAGACCATGTATCTTTTTAAATATCAATTTTAATATTGTTAAGTAATATACCATAAACTTAGACAGTTCATTTAAGTAAATTATTGGGTACATTTGGATAACATTTTAATTATAACATTTCTTTGCAAAATATATAAAAATAAAAGTCACATTTACAAATTTTAGCCATCTAAAAATTTATGCCATGAATTTTATTAGTTATCAGGAAATTCCATTTTTTATATGTATATAATCCTCATAACTTTTTGTTCCTTGTCTACCATTTTTGTCCAAATATTATCACGAACACATTCATCCACCATCTTACTCGTTTTCCTCTTCTCGTTTTATTCACATATAAATAAATATGTATATCCCAATAATACATTTTTTAAAGTATATGGGTCTCTTTCACAAACTACATGTAAAGTATTGATTAGTTACTTTTAGAAATCATTTTCTGTTATATTGAATTATGCACTCGGTTTACTGCATCATTCGATAGCCGATTTTTTTAAATTATTTTCTATTTAATGTTTGGGACGTTTACCGTACAAACAAAGGTATATCAGCTCCATTATCCTCGGTTACCGGTGACTTTAAATGACAGTTTGGCCTACTTGACGTTTGTGAAAGAAGCGCTAAGTCTAATTTCTTTCTTTCTTTAATCATATACCTAAAGTCTTCGTCTTTTTCATCATGCTGGCTAATTCCATAGTATATATTCATTTAGAAATAGTTTTTCCAAACATTTAGAAGAGTTAATAGACAAATTCACACATAGCCTCTTTTTTGTTTCAAAATTCCTTACCTTTTAATCGAGATTAACCACTACTGTGTTTTATATAGACTGTGTATCGGTCTCGCGCGAGATTGGAACAATCTTAGTTCCGAACTAGTTCCAGCGAGTTGGTGGCGCACGCTCCCCCTTATTTGTTTTACCATCTACTTAAGTCAATTTTAAAGTTTATTCAGTTTGTTCTTAAATTACTGTCATTCTGTACAATAAAAGGTGTTATATTCTCTGCGAATTATGTTATACTTAGTATTCTTTATTCACTTATTAACTATTACAGCTTTAGCCAGACCTTTTTTTCTTTCATTCTTCAGAGCCAATTGTCCACTTGATGGTTGATGGCTACCGTCGCCTATGACACAAACAAAGCCACAGCAGGGCAAGAGGTCTTCTGCAATGGGGTGGTTACTGCTGTCAGATATTCAAATGATGATCTGTCATTCGGACAGCACCTGTGGCGTTCCTTGTTTAATAAGTGACGGTAGCCACCTACCATCAAGTGACCTTCAGACCATCAGACATGACGTCCTTTACATGAAAAAAAAATAGGAAAACTTTTATCATAAAATATTACAAAAATATATATATTTACAATATATATTTACAAAAAAGTAGTTATGTATAGTATACTTTATCAACAGTCTGGTATCCTTAATATAAGCATTAGTTGCTTATTGTGGAACTAGATGGTGCTGTGTGGAATGTGTGAAGATATTTTTATTATTATTATTTTAGTTTTCACTAAATTAACTTTGCAAAATAAATAAAACGACACATATCGCTGCTTAAAAACTAAAGGGCCATAAAACGAAATAATCCAAAAATGTTTTTATTGCAAAAATGCAATCACAATCCTTCATATTGTATGTTGCAAAAAGACTTACGGTTGTTTTATTCCATATTTAGTATATTTTGATCATTTTTATATATTCAAAAGTAACATATTATGCTTATATTTCTTTTAGTATTAAGTTTATTATAAAAGTACTTTAAAACATTTAATGCTACTTAATACGCTTCTAACGATGTATAATATGCATATATTTCAATATATCTAATAAGAAAAAAATAGACAAAAAATAATTTAATTTTTTGATTAGTGGCCTTTTAGTTTTTAAGCAGCGATATATATTTATATAGCCTGAAGAACACTATCTCTTAAAACATATTGGCGAGAAATCACGTCCGTTTAATCCGAGAGTTGCCGGCAGGTTGGCAGCAAGCTGTAACAACAAGGCGGCCTCACTCAAGAATCCGCGGAGTTACCCGTCCGGCTAATAGAACAGATTCCGGGCGCGATTGGAACCAATCCGGGTGAAGGAATGCCGATAGCGGCCCCTAATTAAAACTGCCACCATCTTCAACTGATATGCCGCCACCTGGGCGGGTAGGACCGGAGCCAAAGCTTTATTTTAATTCTCTCACTGTGTTTTTACTTACTTGTTATATTTTGCCTTCTAACTTCACTTATCTCTACTGTTGGGCTACCTTTTAAAAGCCTATTTAGGTAAGATGACGCTGAAGCCAAACGCATCGTATCTAAAGCTAAAGCCAGACGGATCCTTATAACTGCTTACTGTGACGTGGATATCGTAAAATATTATCCACCTGACAGTAATTTTCATAATTTTAATTTATTTTATAATTAACTGTACGAAAAGATACTTAAATTAAGAAAGTTTACAAAATTAGGGCCGAGTGTAAAATGACGATTTGTACATTTGTTTGAAAACCTATTTTGTTCCCTTAACCCTTTGAATTAAAGTTCATTCTAATGTCACAGGCATCTTTACTTCTAATAGACCCGGAGGTGATGCATTTCTTATGACAGAAGAATTGAAAAGTAAATATTTTAAATTTACATAGGTATGATTTGTAAGTTTGTATAAATATTCACTCTGGAACCTTGTGGGACGAGTAGGAACAATAATGGGACGAACCGACGAGAGAGCACAACAACTCTCCGATTATTCCGTCAAATCATATCGACAAGAGTGTTTGTCTGTTAACCCTGTTCTTTTAAACCCGCAAAAGAACTGTTTCTTAAGAGGGGGTATAAAGAGAAATTGCCAATCCTAGATTTGAATTTTATCTAAGTAAACAAAGTCTAATTTAATTAATTTTTTTAAATAGATAAATATATTATAAATGAAAGTGACGACTGTAACAGAAAACATAATATAATGAAATTTTCTCGATAGAAAAAAAACACCAAGTGAGCTCTCATTTCCATCGATTTTAGTTTTATTTTCAAAATGACACACATTACAAAGCTAAAAGTGTATCAGTAATATCACTTCACATATTATCTAAGGCTGTATGTAACAATTTCTCATTTGACATTGTAGTTTACGAATAATTAATATTTAATACTTTTGGCACTTATAACATTTTTATTGAGCGAAATGCGCTATCTTCCGTCGCATGTTGTGCGTAGTTCTACATATTTTGTGTCACTGTCATGTCCAAGGGGCCACGCGGGTGAAATTACAAATTTTGTTTGCTTTATACCCATTCTTAATGTGTATTAAATATCGCCCTTAGTGAATTTAGTTAGCCGAGATATGATGGAGCTAGTAAAGTAATATTTATTTTTACTTTGATAAAAAAGGTTCCAGCTCTTGAACTATTTCGCAAACTGTCTAAAGTTGTTTTCCAAGGAATTTGGCTCCATCTCACTACTAAATAGTTTTCTAGGTTATTCGAATTAAAATCGGAGGAAGGTGCAAATGAAAACAGGTAAAAATAATGATTATAGCTAATGTTTATATTTGTTTAGCTGACGGTCAACCGGACTGTTAACTGAACTACTGGGAATAGACCGAATATTTAAGGCGTACCTATCTTAAATTTGCTATGACTGACATAAGTTGGGACTTTGGGATTATGAATTGGTGGTACATTTTACAAATACACGTTGAATCAATAAATCTATAAGGGTTGGTCATGGAGTAAGTTACTTTGTTTTCAGATATCGTGTTTATAAGCTCTATACATGATATTGGAACTAAATTGACCATTTTTACATTATTTTTCTCTATGTATGTAAGTAGGTATGTATGTTCCTCCATAACTCTTAAACGAATTAACTGATTTTCATGAAACTTGGTAGATAAACATTCAGACGTACGGGACACAGGATAGGCTACTTTTTTCTTTTTCAACACGGACGAAGTCGCGTCCGCCAGCTAGTCCAAAATATATTTAGCGAGACGTAGTAAAAACTTGGAGTAAAAAAATGAAAGTAGATAGTAAAAACTTAAAAAATAACACTGTATAAACATCGCAAAACTTGATGGGCTCTGGTGATGTCACGTGTCAAATATGCGCAGTAACCGTTCCTACTGTTTGTGAGGTATTGCGACGCGGGGATGGGGGAGCCAGGGAATGAGCGAGACGCAATGATAACATTTTGTACGAGAGAAAGCAGGTCCGCCGTATTGTTCGCAATTCTACATAATTACGCAAACGAAAGATACCCGCTCAAGGTCAGAGTCCATCAAGTTTTGCGATGTTTATATTAGCGACCCGGCCCCGTCTTGGCATGGATGCAATGAGTCTGACCATCGATTTTAGTTAATGATATCCCCCAAATATAGCTCACTAGACAAATACGGCAGTGTTTTTATTTTTTTGATATCTTAAAAAATGACCGAGTTATAAGCGTTCAAAGTACGCGCGCCACCCAAATTTTTTAATACTACTCGCGAACGTTGATGACGTCACAAGGGCCGATTCTAGATGCAAGTTCATAGTAAGAGAGATATTTGTATGTTTGTAATTAATTAACTCAAAAACTACTGAACCGATTTTAAAAATTCTTTCACATATAGAAAGCTACGTTATCAGCGAATAACATTGGGTATATTTTATAAAGTTACGCGGGCGAAGTCGCGGGCAACAGCTGGTAATATCATAAAGAGATTTCTATTTTTGTTTGTAATTAGTTAACTCAAAAACTACTGGACCGATTTTAAAAATTCTTTCACCTATAGAAAGCTACGTTATCAGCGAATAATATTGGGTATATTTTATAAAGTTACGCGGGCGAAGTTGCGTGCAACAGCTGGTAATATTATAAAGAGAGTAGATTTTATTTTTGTTTATTAATTGTTTTTGATTTAATTATTAACTCAAAAACTACTGGACCGATTTTAAAAATTCTTTCACCTATATAAAGCTACGTTATCAGCGAATAACATACGCTATATTTTATCAAGTTAAGCGAGCGAAGTCGCGTGCAACAGCTGGTAATATTATAAAGAGAGTAGATTTCTATTTTTGTTTGTAATGAATAAACTTAAAAACTACTAGACCGATTTTAAAAATACTTTCACCCATAGAAAGCTACATTATCAGCGAGTAACATAGGCTATTAACATAGACTATGAAATTACGCGGACGAAGTCGCATGAAAACATCAAGTTGATTATAAATTATAAAAATATTCTTAAAATGATTCTTGAGCGGGACTTACGACAAAGATTTCCTCAATACTTTCCGAAGTTATCGGGTTCGGAATAAAAATACGTCAAACGTTCAAAATGGTACAAAAAGTACAAAAGGTCCAGTGCTTATTATAGGTCAGTGCCGCCGGAGCATTTGAAAATTTAAATAATGACCGTTACTTCTGCCATATAATAAATACTAATAATAATAATAAACACTAATAATTTGTACATAATATATAGTGCCTATATATTATGTACAAATTCAACCATCCACACACCTTCTAAATTATTTTTCCAAGTGCCAATGGATACGAAAAGACGTTAAAAGTGGATGACCGTGAAGCCCGTCATACACGTATTTTATTTTAGTGTGTGTAAGACATCATCACTTTTCTCACTTTAAAAAATATACTTACCTGCCTAGTATACTAACAAAAATACCTATTACACTCTTTATGATATGAGGATGACTTAAAACAAGTATATGCTTGCAAAGCAAAGTTGCAAGTAAAGTTGCAAACCGCAACCTAGCTGATACAACAAAACGTACATTTACATTTTATGTCATCGAGAGACAGTTAAAACAAATGAATGATATGTAGTACAGAAACGTAGACAAAAAGAACTGACCCGCAAGATACCTACTTCATGAAGATATTGCGAAACCGATAACTTCAGAAAGTATTGAGGAAATCTTTGTCGTAAGTCCCGCTCAAGAATCATTTTAAGAATATTTTTATAATTTATCAACTTGCTGTTTTCACGCGATTTCGTCCGCGCAACTTTATAAAATATGGCTTGAGTTACTCGCTGATAACGTAGCTTTCTATAGAAGAAAGAATTTTTAAAATCGGTCCAGAAGTTTTTAAGTTAAATCATCATAAACAAAAATAGAAATCCACTCTCTATAATGTTACCAGCTGTTGCACGCGACTTCGCCCGCGTAACTTTATAAAATACGGCCTTTGTTATTCGCTGATAATGTAGCTTTCTATAGGTGAAAGAATTTTTAAAATCGGTCCAGTAGTTTTTGAGTTAATTAATTACAAAATACAAATCTATATTATTACTATGAACTTGCGTCTAGCATCGGCCCTTGTGACGTCATCCACTTAGCGCGAGCGAACTTAAAAATTTAAATAGCGACCGAAGTTTCGGTGTCAATAACTTCGGAAATACTGCATCGATTTTGATGAAACAAAAACTATTCACATGTACATAACCATAGCTCTGATATTATGTGTGTTTTATAGTCATTTTCAAACCCATCGGTCAGACCCATTATGCAATTCGATTTATCGCTTATTCCATTAGTGAATATTAAATTGCATTGGGTGGTTTAGAAGAAGTTAGCACAGCAACAGACAGCGGTTGACAGTGACTTAATTTATTTATTTATTATACAAGACCTCCAACGAGGCAGGCATCAAACAATATCTTCATCGTTTAAGTTAAGCTCTAGGCAACGTCCAAAGTACTAAATCTACGGCTAAATGAGAAAAACTAGCCCGCGACTTCGTATGCGTTGTAGTTCGTTTTTTGAAAATCCCACAGGAATCCTACATTTTCCCAGGATAGGTTCCAGGAGAGTATCCTATCCAGGTAATAAAATATACTTTTCGTCTGGTAAACAGATGGGTGAATCGTGACCTCTCTTTGGATCTTAGACCATACAGTCTACATGCAATTAATTTAGCGTGTGATTTGTGTTATTCTTTTTAATTTTTAATAGACAAAAAATGTATTTTAGTCGAATGCAGTTTGAAGGTGTGTGATTCTTGTAAAGAAGATTTATTCAAAAACATCAAAGTAAAATAATGTACAAATAATGTAAAATCAAAGTACAAACCTAGAATAAAAAAGGTGAATTCATGAATGTGAATTGAAAATGGCGGTCAGTGGATCCGAAAGAAAGTTTACGACGTTGACAGATGTCTCACCTCGCATTCGCTTGGTGGCTACATTAAATTTTTCATATTTGCAGACTTAGGTTCGCAATGCACATAATAATTTTATGTCTATGGACCATCTATGTAGTATCTTTTAGTAATAAAAAAAAATCCAATCTGTGTTTTACATAATATTTTTCTAAGAACACAGAACTGACCAGAAAGCGCGTTTAACGACAATTGGCTATTTTTAAAGGTTATTTTAGAATTTCCTTTAAAAAACCCTATATATCTATATCTATAATTTGTGTCAGTGTAAGCAAGTTAAAGCTTGCTTTGAAAGCCTATGCTTCCCGTGTGGTCCCATTCCAATTTGGTCCAGTTCTGACAATGGCTTCCATGAGAAAACGGTTTGAAGTCGGTTTTTTTTGTTAAAAAGTTATTCAACATACTGTATATCAAAAATGCATAGGTGTGAGTACTAAAAAACTACTGCACCGATTTTCAATAAAAGTTATATATAGGTAATTAATTAATCGATTGATATAATTAAATGTCGAGTACTGTTTTAAGTTTTAAGTACTAATAATGTTTTTCAATGTTAATAATAAACCTAGATTTTAAATCAATAACCTTATTTCCATATAAGCCTGCGACATTAAGATATTGTTAGGCTTATCTCACAAAGTCTCACTTTTATGCTCAAAATAGTTTTGTTTACCAGAATTTAATTTGATGGGACTTTTTTGGGACATTGCTGTTTGATTTTCAAGACGTATTATATCTAAGTTAATAAAAAAAAAACTTTACTCTTGAGGAAATTATAAAATAATTGGTACCAAGAAATCTATATCAGATTATTTGCTACACAGAAACGACGATCTTCAAAGAATTCCAAAAGCGCTCAAAAGAAATATGATACAAGAACTTATCTGTCAAATGTGGTATTAGATTGATGCTCCTTGAAACATCCTCAAAGGAATAAAACGGGAAATTCGACCCTAACCAACGTTTCACGTTTCACGTTTGGGACTCGAAAACTTCAATAATAAATGTAAGAAAAATACTTTTTTTTCTCTCTCTCCAAACCCCAAATGTAAAAGTTTGAGTGATGTAGTAGAAATGTTTATTATCAATATCGTCTGGAGGGAACTACGAGTGTTATATTTTTGTTGAAATTACGATCGTTCGGTTTTCAAGTTTCTTTTTGAACATCTACATAATAAATTAGTTTTTTTTATTCTCTTTTAGATTTAATTTCGATTCAAGATTCTAATGATAATACCAAAAAAATTTACCATTAAAGGCACAACACGGGCTGACAAACTACAAATTTATAAAAGTTCTAAAAATATTATGGACGAAATACACGATCAGTCCATCTTGTCAAATTGACTGACGTGAAGCCAAAATTTGATCGTGAATGGTAAAAACTGATGGCTTGATGTCAAACATTGGAATTCAAATCATCGCGCCAACTGATCGTGAGTGTAGAAACCAAGGAGGATAGAATACATTTTCTATCCTCCTTGGTAGAAACACTACGCCGTGACATCTTGCCGCGCTTCCGAATCAGAGCTCATGTCAACGTCACTCGACCCGGTTAAACGCATAAATGACAGAAAATTGGACTGACTGTGGGTGGGCACAATGTTTGGCGTGGCTCCATTTGATTTAAGTCGTTCACGTCAAATGATTGATCGTGTATTTCGTCCGTTAGTCTCGCCTAAATAAAAAAAAAACTGACTGCAAGCTTGGTAATTAGTGGCTACAATCAACACCAGGAGGTAATATTTTAATATAGAACAGCCTTCTATTTAATACAGGTGCTCTGCAGCTCTTGGTAGGACAAGGTTTGTTATTAGGCTTCATTTTACACGCAAATGTTAGACTGGACGTCGTTTGTTTAAACTAGAGATAATTATGCTCCGATGCTTTGCTTAGCACTATCATTGGGCAGATTTTGAGGTTTAAGATAGATGCATAATTTGTCTCTGAAAAGTAGTGGCAGTAGGGCACACAGCAGTCGTTTGGGCCTGATCAAAAAAATATATTTTCATCGTATTGTGAATAAATTTAACAATTGAATAAATGATTAGGTATATTCAGCTACTCCCACACTAATTTTATAAATAAACCAAGAAAGTAAATAAAGTATTTGATAAATTTTTTCAATAAATATTATTTAGAAAGATATTACACAAAAGCCTGTTTACGTTGGAAATTCTTAAAGAAAATTTTGTTCAGTAAATAAATTTCGGGATTCCATTTTTAAATACAGCCATTTCCTTATTATCGCTCAAGGTCGACACGCTTGTGCCATGCCGGATATCGTCTCCACACTTATTGGCTTGATAGATCACAAAATGACTAGATATCTAGATCTAGTCATTTTGTGAAATTATAAGTCTGAAAGTCTAGTCTTTTCGTTGTACTAGATACATTTATACATAAAGGGACAGTGTGGATACATAAGGCGGCGCGTATTATCAGCTCTATTTGCTTGTATTTATATACATACATTGAAGTGGACCATGAAAAAAACTGTAAATAGGTAATTTTAATTTTGATAATTTTAGACTCTATGCACTATATAATAAAGTCTGTTTCATCATTGATTTCGTGACAAATTAACCCTTTGATTTTACGCCAACACACAAACAATTACAGTGTCAATAAGAAACGGGACGATTTATACATTTCAACGATTCTGAGGCAATTTCCGACCAAATGCGAAATAAGGGTGAATGCGAAATACATGTGTACTATTTGTGAAAGGATGGTTCTGGATGTGACATGTTAAGGTATTATAAGTGGTATTAAATAAGTGATATACGAGTATTTACACAATTTTAACTATATTCTTATATATTTTCTCAGAATAACCATTTTGAAACGTTACGTATAAAATTACAATAGAATTAATGTGACGGTACTGAGTGTGTCACGAAATTACGGTTAAAGTTGTCATCTCGCACGATACCTCACTGTTCCTCCGGCCTCCTAAAGAATTTAACTTCGTCAAGTTCTTTTGAGAAGTAAATACTTTAAAGAACTTCTAGAGTTGGAGTTCTAGATAATATGTGTATGTGTGTGTGTAAATAATAATAACAGTGGAAATGAATTAGATCGAAGACGAGAAATTAAACTGACGTCTTGACTTTAAAAGTGACGTAATATCTGTGACTTACTGAAAGAGACTTGAATGTCAAATGCGACGGCTAAGAATTTGTAAAAGCTGATACAATTGGTTTTAAAGGAGGCACTCCTAACAATGCAACTGAACGCAAAAACAAACGTTTTTCATAGCTGAACTACGCGATTTTTTAGATTTGCGCGAATTCAGGCGAGCGTCCGATCGTAAATCAACCGATTACCTTTTCAATATTTTTTTATTTAGTCGTATATTGCGGAATTTATATCCACGTCGGGGCAGCGTAATTGTTTAAAATGCCGCCGACCGCCCGCCAGATGTCGCCGCGTTGGAACACAAAAAAAATGTACAATAAGAATCAGTAAAATATACAATAACCTGCACTCTCGCTCGACGTTTTGTTTTGTGTAGGTACATCTATGTGTGGGTTTAATGTAATAGCTACGTATGTGCAATGTATGCACGTTAAATAATGTGTGAGTCCTTGCTACTATGAGTTTTTATGATAAAATAGTAGGATAAAGGTTTTTGTGCAAGGGATTAGGATAGGGAGGAAATGGGCTGTGGTATCCCTTATTTATACACCGCGACTCCTACTTTTTTTAGCGTGGGGGGGGAGGGATGTTGTGACACGATATTTGCGACTCCCACGGCTGTCCAGCGCGGGAAGGACTGCGCTCCCTGGCTGCGGAACCTCGGCGTACCCGAAAGTGGAGGTACCCGGCCATCTCAGGGGAATACGCAGTGCGCCCTGCAACTACAATTGATGTCGGTATCAATATCAACATCAATCACGCAGGCAAATCGTGAGAAGTCTAGATCTGTTCGTCGACCTTCCCCGAATTTGGATTTGCTATTTGTATAAATAAATCAAAGACGGATTAGTCTACCCTCACTAAGACTAATATTGAAATTCAATATTCAAATTAACTTCGCGCTTAATATTTTCTTGAAACGAATATTTGCGAACTGCTTTCTCCCTTTCTCTTCATATTAATTTGAAAAAAGCTGTTCACAGTGAAAAATGTGAAAGTCAAATTAAGCATAAAATTTCCATTTTTGTTTATTAAACGATATTACTTTGAGAAAACGATTTTAATTTGTTTAATTATAGTTTGGATTTACTTACTTATATTGGACATAACAATACTCATGCATTTTTTTACTCATGCAAGTACCGTGTTTTAGGAATAAATTAAGTGATCCACATTGTCATTGCTGGAAACCTTAAGGTTCGTTTTAAGTTATGATTTGTTCAAACTTTCTATTAAGTTGCATTGCAATAACATTAAATATACACATTGTATAGAAAATCTAAAATCACTTGCAGTAGAACCGAGGCATATTTTATTTCACTTTTACTAGCTCATTCATTACTTAGTAATAAATTTTTGTATCTAACTTCAGGAGATTCATATAAGTTTTTATATGTTTAGGTAGTTTTAGTTTTAGTTTTATACAGTTTTATAAAGATTACATGGGTAAAGGCTGCTTTCACATGAACCATTGTTTTTAAAATGCACATACTGTGTTATTATCAAACACACTGTGTTTGTTATTATCAAATGTCACAATCCCAAAAATAAACATCTACGTATATTGTAGTTAGTACATATACGTCTTATTTATATGTTATCTGATTCATTCTACGTTTTGAGAGCTACAACTCCCCATCTTTCGGTGCAAATTAAATAATTTATATTCCCTAACTGAAAATAAAACATAGCGTGTGTTAAACATAGTAACATTGTAAATGACAAAAATGTTAAGTACCTTATATTTTTATATTTCCTCTTTTTCTTCATTCTTTAGATCCAGATCCAAAGTATGATGATAGAGAGGAATGCTTAAGGATTTGACAATGCTTAAGGCTCAAAATTTTTTACAACAGATTTAGATTTTTTTTATCATAAACGATGACAACAGTTGACGATAGGCGGCTACCCTAACCTAAGGACACAAGCAACTAAAATGCCTGGCTGGCACTGTAAGATTTTTCTTTATAAATTTTTAAGACCGCTTTGTTGCAAAGGAATAGAAAGATTTAGCAAATTCAAACTTGAATACCGATACCGGTTTAGTGTAGTACCTACATTTGAATTTCTCGTGTGAACTAGAAATATCGATAACCTGGTTCAAGGTGAAATAGAAAAGTAGGAAAAAACTAACAACCTTCGAAAACAAATTATGCCATGTTGATATACTTATTTTGTGCAGGTTTCCCAGAATAATTAAAAATTGAAAAACAATTTTCAAAACAAGACGCAGTTCAAAAATCGAACTTTACTGACTTTACTATCACGGATATTCTCATTCCTGATTCGGTCTTGTAGAGTAATCAGTCCCGAGCATAGCCCTCTCCATAGCTCGTTGAATGACGTTGAGCTTTCTTATGAGACCCGTAGTTACATACCACGTTTCAACACCATTTGACATCACCGGTAATGTTTTCAAAACAGCATCGTCATCATATCAGCCGTAGGACGTCCACTGCTGGTCTTTCTTGGCTCTCTCTCTCTCTCTCTCTTTCTCTGTTGCCTATATGCTTCAATTGGACCTGTTAGAAGCATTCTGGATCCAACGTTGACCTGCGACACTTATAGATCGTCTTTTCACCTTATGAATCTTGTGGACAGATAATCTGCATATCACAATACTGAGCAAAAATATTCACAGTTAAATAGAAAATTGGACTAAGAAAAAAATGCCACTTACAACGTTTTCAAGTAAAAGGGTCCGATATATATACACGAGAATTTTTTGTCTCTGGAATTTAATATTTTTCATTACAACATGTTTTATGAGACGCTTTTATTGAATTTTGTTGGCGCGTTATTTTTGATTAAGCGCTCCTTTCTTACCTGTGTTTCTGTAATTTTAAATGTTACCAAATTTTTCTCCGTTTTTCACATTCGTTTTATTAGAAATCTTTTTGCCGCATATACCTGTTGTTGGTATGTCGGCTGGTTTTGGTATTTTCGGCGAAGAATGAAATTCAGGGTTCCTTACGGTTTTACTGTTATTAAGAGTTATTTTTGTAGTCAATATATTATTGGTAAAAATACTTTAATTCAAAATGTTTCTTTCCCTTTTTTGTATTTTTAGTAAATCCAGGATAACGTAGCTCGAATTAGGTATTATATATTTTTTATATGACCTACTTAAACTAAAATACGGTATTGCATTCAGAAGAATCAGTTTTGAAAACTAAAATAAAAAGGTTTCGCTTCAATACAGCTTCACTTTTATTTTAAATTTTTTCTTTTATTTTAATCAAACGAAAACACGATCGTCATAAAGAAGAGTTTCGTTGAAGTGCTTGACGAAAAAAAAAACCAACAAAAATTACGTAAACTTCGCGCCTGGTTTTTCCCTGAGGTGTCGTTTTCATGTGACAAATTCCCGTTGAAAGTGCGGGATTATTTCGGTGTTGCGGTGAGGGGATTCCGATCCATTAATCAGTTGAATTCCGTAGCTATGCCCCCAATAGACGCTGCGCCTTGTCTAGCTGACTTTCCGATTTGGCATGCTAATAATTAATTGCTTTTTCGTTTGGCGTATTTACAACTTTCATTCTAGAACATTTCACATATACAAATTGTGTTATTCTTATGTAAACAAAATTTTTAATTAATCAACAGTCTGGTTGATGGTGGTTGATTTTTGAAGGTGTTCTGACATCCTGAAGTTGCATTGCATTGTAGGTAACTACTGCATGTAATTCGGCGTAGGCTATCTGTATATTAATTTAATTTAATTTAATCTTGTTAATTAGTAACCTTTATCTTACTGATTTTGATATTGCTGATATATTGTTATAATACTTTTATTAAACTTGTGTTGTGGTAAGTCTTTGTTTCATTTCTTAGGCTGCCCTCTTCTTCTCTCTGGCAAAGGCGCTCTATAGTCTCGTGCCTTACTGGCTGAACACTAGTCGGTGGTAACATCTGGTCTGGTGCAAAGCGATAAACAAGCGCAGCACGCCAGAGGGTTACAATATGTATGATCTATTCTTTTTCTATTGATCAAAAACGTAAACAAATATAGCGTTGCCATGGTCACTGGACTGTTTTAAAGATGGAATTTGTACATTAGGCCTTAGAATAACAACGCCTAGAATGATAGTTTCATATCAAAAGACTGGCGAGTTTGAGGCACAAATTTAATAGATGTATGCGTAAGTCATACGTAATGAGTACGCTCGGCGACACGCACACAAGTATACAAAAAATGTTGAATACTATGAGCACTATGACGCGAGAGACGCGAGCTGTTCGCTTACCAAGCTTATACGGCTTGGTAAAAGTTGCCTCACTTTTCGTCCGTGTACTCGGTTTCTAGGCGTTGTTATTCTAAGCATTAGGCATTATCAAAGAGAGTTGACTCATAGATTAACTCAGTTAGAATTTGTTCGTATTGTTTGTTTAGTTCTATATCGTGAATTGTTTGTTTACCTTTTTGACCAATGAAAAAAGAACGCAATATATATCTGTAATTATAATTATGTTTTTCAATAAAACTATTGTAGTATAAGTTTTTGTTACCGTTTTTAAGGCCAATGCTCTATACGCCTATAATTGGTACTCGTGTCAGCCGAAATAATATGCATATCATATGTATGTATATGTTTTATCATGAATATTTTCAACACGTGTACTGTTGGTGTATTCTAAATAAATAAATAAAAAACAGTCAACAGCTGATGTTGACTTCTGGATTATAAACTCCCTCATATTTAGCCAAAATTATACGTCACCATTATTTTTCTGCACTTTGAGGTCACTTGGAGATTTCACATCTTAAAGTTAGCCACTTACAATTAAGTGAACTGTCAGCCCGTCTGAGACCTTTACAATATCTAGCATTTCTTTGCAGGTTTTGTTGGCTGTATAAATGGTAAATGCTTTGTTTCAATTAATGCCTACCTGAAGTTTTCCCCACTGAACTGTGCCATATATACCTACGCAGTTTATTTTCATTACTTGGACAACCTTTGCGCAAGGTCCTGATGTTTAGAAAATTTATTCTTCGAACAATGGAATAAAGTACCATCTAAGATGTTCCGCTAAAATATGGATATATAAATATTCAAGACTTTTTTGCTGTAAATCTTTTTTTTAATTAATTTTCGATCTAGAATCATATAGACAGCCTTTTTTTAGTGAATATTTATGTGTTATGTTCGAATTTTTATCTATCAATTGTACGTCTAAAGGCATTATATTGTGTGCATTGGGCTGTCATAGCTCATTTAACTTCTTTTAACAGTAAACGTTCCAGACATTTTATGGAAATATATTTTTAAATATAGATTATCGCTTGCCCTTCAAACGCCTGCAGATGATAATTTCTGTGTTGCAAATATTTTTTCTTAAATAATTATTAGCAATTCTAATTTTATATTTTAAAAAAAATGATATATTTAAAAAAAAATGTCTTCGTTTGTTCTCGACAGGTGAAAGCGCTGAGCATTGCTAATTATTTAATTGATTAAATATAATTGACAGAGATGAAATAGTCATAGTGTGGACTTAGCTATAGATTCAACTTTACATTTACTATTTTGTTGTTGGTTTGCATTACAAAAGAAATACTGCAACATTCTCGACTAAAGGTAAGCGAAGACACGTTTGGTCTAGTGGCTAGTATCCCTAGCTGTTAAGCAAACGGTCGCGGGTTCGAATCCCGCTAGGGTAAAATATTTATGTGTTATTTTACCTTTGTACCAGTCATTGATGTTTGTATTTATAATATACTAGTTGGCGCCCGCGACTTCGTCCGCGTTGAAAAAAAAAGTAGCCTATCTTGTGTCCCGTACGTCTAAATGTTTATCTACCAAGTTTCATGAAAATCAGTTGATTCGTTTAAGAGTTATAGAGGAACATACATACATACATACATACATACAGAAAAAATTCTAAAAATCGTCAATTTAGTTTCAGTATCATGTATAGAGCCTATAAATACGATATCTCCGAAAACAAAGTAAATTACTCCAGACCGAACCTTACAGATTTATTATTAGTATTGATACCTATGTATATACAAAAAAAAGTAATCTATGTATTATAGCAACTGTCTGGTATTTGTCTGGTATACATAAAACGAGCATTAGTTGCTTAGTGTGTAACTAGATGGAGCTGTGTTGAATGTGTGAAAAAAAAACCTATCCCTCTACGTTTGCATATAACTATGGTCTGACGGATTTGAGTAAATGGCGAAAACATCAACTGTGTTATAATAGCGGGTTCATAAGCGGCATGAATACCTAGTGATTTGCAGTCAATGCACAAAGAATATCCCGGGCTCGGTCGATTTGCATGCACTTAAAATGCACTTAAAATATCTTAGTGAACGCTGTCTGCTCTTCGGGTTTAATTTATTGACTGAGTGCAGTTCTATGATTACACTTCGTTGCAATTTGAGTATATTCTAATATAATTTTAGTCATAAATCAGTACACACAATAACAGGATATATTATTTCGATGGACTTCAGATATTTTAAGAAAATTAAATTACACAAAAATTTACATTAGTCAAGTGCATAAATAATAATTAATTATATACAAAGAATCGTTTCATAAATATGTTTTTAAAAACGTTTATTATAAATGTGCACATAATCTGTAATTAATATGTCTAAGTTATTTTTAATAACATCCATACATTAATATATCAGAGATAGGTAATTAGTGTAGGAAAATTTATTAACAAATCAAAATTTGAGTTCCTCAGCATTTTTGATATAAGTTCCTAGATTCCAACATGTAGAAGAGGTGGAAAAAAAATCCAAAAAAGTTCCAAAAAAGTTTCAGACAAATATTGTGGAGAATTTAGTTTTACATATAAAAATGTATATAAGTTTTTTTTCTAAAATTATATAAGGGAGGTTAGAACGGTGCTATCCTCATGTGATGCTGCTTCGTTATATAGAGATATAGAGGCGGTAGAAAATAAACTACATAAAATGCGGTCAGACATTGTTTAAAACATATAAAAGCCCACGTGCCGTGAGATAAATGGAGAAATTCGGATATCGGAAAAAGTGAGGTATTTCCTCATTTCCTACGAACCGTCATGTGTCAAATTGATTAATTCGTATCGACATCTTCGCAGCCCTCTTTTCTTTCAATTGCCGATGTAATGCAGCGTACCGTTATTAGAAATGACATGTTTGGACCATGCCCAATTCGAAAAAATTCTTTATTTGTTATGACGACCTCTGTATTTACAAGAAATTTTAATTTTTTTACGATGAAAAAGCGTTCATGGCGTTCGTAGAATTCAATCAAGCTAAAACATTTTTCCCTTTGATAAAAGACAATAAGAATTAAGTTGATGGCCATTATTAATCAATTTCATAATCTAGGTTTAACTAAAATTGTTCTTTAATCTAGAAGGATGTTTTCTCCCAGGTTACACTCTTAGGTATCTCCAGCAGCTCTGTCGAGAAATGACGTGAGTGTTCATAGGGGTGTTTTAATTATATCTTTTTTTTTTGTTCTTTGCTGCACGGCTAGATGCTGGCCAAGAGCAAATCCTATATTAATAAAAAAAATATATAAAAAACCTGTTATTCAGTTAGTAATAACTGGATTGTTTAGTATTGGTGGGGCACAATGCCTTTTGCAGTCATTAATTTTATTGGGCAGCCCGTCTTCCGGCACATGTGATGTGTTTCTGTAAGTAAATAAGGCATTTTATTTTGTTTATTTATTTTGAACATTAGACACCTACATCACTACTAATTTATATAAAATATTTCACTAGGATGTAACGTAGTCAATTATAGATTTTCTTTGCAATTTTACTAAGAAATAATTTTAATTTTAAATTTTAGTTTAGTTTTTGTTTTCCTAAGTTATTAAGTTAAACTTAAGTTAAACTGTTCATATGTTGTTTTATTTCAAACCGCTCCAAAACTTTTTCTGGTTATTCTTACGTATTAAAAAGATTATTTACCCACTATTTGATTGAGTAACTTTTTTACTGAGATTGGTAATTGATTAGTTGAAGATGGCTAGAGCACTTATTGGGTTAACGGTTTAGACTTCTTATGCAGTAATACTTTTCGCTCTCAAGTTGAAATATATAAATGTTGTTGGTGGTTGAATGTGTAGTGGTTGTACGGTTCTACTTTGATCCATCGCATCTCCCGTAGGCTCAATCTGTCCACCGGACGAGGGTTCTGATGACGGGATCCAACGGCTTTAACATAACAAATTGGGTAACTTACATGTTGGCCGAAAAAATTCACAGAGCGTTTCGCGTATGGAAATTTCTTCGGGGAACGTATTGAGTTAGATTGTTTCTGTACATTTACGAGTATGTACTAATGCTACCAACTTATGATATTAGAATATCTTATGTATGCACACAAAGTACGTCATATAACATTGATGTTAGCTAGACAAAACTTTTCTAACAATCACTTAAAATTACACTAACTACTTACGCAAATTTAAGTAATAAATTCAAATCATATGAAATAGTTTATTTCTCAAAAAATTGGATAAAAAGACTGGTTTTTTGAAGTTGCTAAACTACTTTAGTAAAATATATATTTACTAGTACTTATTACATATTTTACTATTTGGATTTCTAATAATAAAAAAATAATAGCTTAACGAAGATGTTAACGTTCCTGTGAAGAAATCCCGAAAGAAACTCAGGATAAATCTGAGATTTGCTTTATTGGAAATAGTCTTATACAAACAGTGAAAATAAAAGACAATAAAATTGTAATTAATTAAATTTGCCAGAGTATCGGTCGCTTAGTAACTTCCGGAACTAATTAAACAATTTTAAGAAACAAAAAAAAATAGGTAGAATAAGCAGTGTAGTGAGAAAAATTATAAAGCGAGTTTTCACTAATGAAAGTTCAAAACGATCCATCCACAAAGGGCAAAAAATATTCGTGACCTCTTTACAGGAGTACAAAATTAACTTACAACCCCAATAACTAAGCATAAATTGAAAAACATCCCTAAAGCCTTTTGTATAAGCACTAAGATTGGATCGAGCAGAGCTTTCGGAGGATCGGCTTACCGCGTTCATTGTTTTCAAACTTTTAAACCTTTTTTTTTAATCCGCGGCAAAACAATGGTTTGCAAATTTTTAAAAAAAGTCTCAAAAGCGTCCACAACAACTTGAACAATGCAAAGCGTTTGGAACAATTAATCTTTTGGGACGAAATCGAACTTTCTGTCAAGTTAGTCATTGTTGCAAAAATGTAAGGACAAAATTGGAATGGCGATGACGTATACAGGAAGTAATTTTTTTTATAAATTCAAGCCGAATGAAAACTTATACAATAGAATTAAAAGCATTTATTTTTATTTACTTCATTATAAAGGATAATATAATTAAATACTTCTAATTAAAAATAAAATTTTAATTTTATTATGTTTAAACATGTTACTCTAGATAAGTAACTACTTAAAGGTTTTTGTAAAACTACAATTTAATTTTTTAATCTGAAAAAATATTTATATACAACAGCTTATCTGAAAAAATTATGTTAAAATAATAAATGCCACTGATACGAGTAATTATTATAAATGCGAGTTTGTGAGGATGATGTTTGTTACTCTTTTGGATTTGGATGTAATTTGGAACACTGATAGTTTATTACCTAGATTGACATATCCTTTTTATCCTTTACATCTTGGAACTTACTTATACTTATCCTTTAAATACTTTTATACTTTTTATCCAGGAATAATCTTAAGTTCATGTGGGATTTTCAAAAGACGAACTACAGCGCGTACGGAATTGCGGGCACAGCTTGTTTTAATAATGTGTATAGATTTGAACTACATATATCATTCATTAGAGTCGGCTTCTTCATTGCTGAAGGTCGTGCCAGCTCTGAATTGCCTTGGTGACATTGACCACCAGCTGCTTCCATTCTACCCTGTCCTCAGCTTTTCTCAAAGCCTTCGCAACTGTAAGGCCTGTGAAATGCACAACTTGATCTGTCCATCGGCTAGGAGATCGGCCACGAGACCTCTTGCTATCCACTTTTCCAACCACCACCAGCTTCTCCAAGTTTCCTGGTTCTCTGCGGGCTATGTGTCCAAAGTAATTGAGAACTCTTTGATAGCAGGTGGCGGATAGTCTTGTGCGAATCGCAAGCTGTTTGATGATCGAGCTGTTTGTCCTCTTGTCCATGGAATGCGCAACATCCGTCTCCAGCACCACATTTCAAAAGCATCTATCTTTTTGCGCTCCAGAGATCGAATCGTTCAAGGTTCAGCGCCATACAAGAATATGGAGAAAACCAATGTTCTCATGATTCTTATTTTGGTTTTATTTGAGACTTTTCTGTTTTGCCATATTCTCGTAAGTTTACTCAAACCTGACTTGGCCATTTGAGTTCTTCTTCGATTCTCTCTCTCACTTCCCCCCTTGGTTGGAAATTAATGAACCCAGATAAATAAATCTACCTCAGAGAGCTCTACCGTCCTCGAAAGCAGGCTAGTTCTGTCCACGACCATGGCGCGGTTAATTGAGAGGCCACCTAACTTACTCTCATACTCCACCCTTCGGAACAACTCGGCTAGATATAACTTAAACAATATAAATATGGATAAATAAATGGATTGTTTGTGCGGTGGATGTTTTTAATTCAACAAACAAATCTAAAGCTCACATAATCTTGTTTAATTATTAAATTGTTACTGGAGGATTTTGTTATTTTTTATTATTTAGTTGCTTTTTGTTAACTAAATCTGTACATATAAATTAATAACAACAAAGCAAGTTTAATTAACGAAGAACAATGTCCGTTTTGTAGCGATAAAGAAACAAGTTCGAAGAACTGTTTTGTAGTAGATAATTGTATATTTTTGACTCTATTCAACTCGTCCTGAGTGTAAAACAAAGGATAGAACAGTAACGACGTTACAGTAGGTGCGTAAAATTAATTACAAACAAACGTAAAAGCACATTTTTTATTGATTTTTTATGTTAAGTCGTTAGACAGGCTGATGGTCCATTTGTTGATGATGCAACCTCGCTTGTGGCGTGCTGTAAATCATAGTAAATAAACTCTGTCTCAGAAGTCTCAGGTTCGATTCCCGGTAAGGTCAACTTTGGAAATGAACTTCTATAGGTGAAGGAATTTTCAAAATCCAGTAGTTTTTGAGTTTAATCATTACAAACATAAAAAATAATCTTCTCTCTTTATAATATTAAGTATAGATTTATAGGATTGAAAATAGACATTAAAAAGTATTAGTATGGATACTGCAAAATTATTCACAGTGTGAACAAAGAGCAGGATCATGTAGGACACACAGATTAAACATTCCTTCGCAGACGTGTACACTGTCCACAGCATTCCAATTACAATCCGCCTTTGTCTAAAAACGTGAACAAAAAAATTAGCCACCCATTGCCCAGTGAGTGGAATTAGAATGTTTCTGTTGCTTGTTTAAAGTAAATTTACTAGCTGTATTTTCACATTATTTTATGAAAACTTTATAAGAACTTATAAGAATACAGTCATTTAGTTCGAAAAATAGTGGAGTACACTTTGTGGTGCTCGTATGCAAAAACTATTGACTTTATGAAAAAAAAGGTACATAAATTAAATGTAATTGTCTCTAGTTCCATTTTTTATATAACTGTTTTTAACGTAAA
This sequence comes from Synanthedon formicaeformis, assembly GCA_945859745.1. NCBI lineage: Eukaryota > Metazoa > Arthropoda > Insecta > Lepidoptera > Sesiidae > Synanthedon > Synanthedon formicaeformis. The sequence continues at coordinate 10,749,677 of OX243959.1, read as the reverse complement.
ATAAGCCGGAAAGGTGATATGGTCAAAAAACTGCTTTGGCAAAGTCAAAATTCGGAAAGAGCATATCAAAATTTATAAATTTACCAATTTTCAAAACTCCCGGAAAACTTTTCAGGTAAAAATACCAAACGACCAAAATACCAAAAAAAAATAAAAATTAAGAAGTTAATATGAACTCGTTGTTCTTAGTTACAGTGGTTAGGGTGCAAGCCTTAACGCTCTGTTCCTAGGTTCGATTTTCCGACAGGGGCAATTTTGGAAATGACTTTTCAAAGTTGGCTCTGGTCTGGATCTGTAAAGAAGTTGCACTGCATTTCACAGTAATTTGGGTACAGGGCACTGTTTGGTGTAACAGTAATCACCCCTTTACAAAATACTATCCTGAATACAGCATGTGTGCTTTTGTATTTTGAGTGAGGGATGCCAGAGCCCATTTCCCCATCCTTAATCCTTATGGATACACTGGACCGCAAAGAAGAAGTACCTCAAAAAGTTCAAAGGTACCTCTGACCTAGCTTTATGAAATAACTAGCTGGTGCCCGCGACTTCGTCTGCGTTGAAAAAGAAAAAAGTAGCCTATCCTGTGTCCTGTATGTCTGAATGTTTATCTACCAAGTTTCATAAAAATCAGTTAATTCGTTTAAAAATTATGGAAGAACATACATACATACGTACAGAAAAAATCTAAAAATCATCAATTTAGTTTCAGTATCATGTATAGAGACTATACTATAAACACGATATCTCTGAAAACAAAGTAACTTACTCCATGACCAACCCTTACAGATTTATTATTAGTATAGTATATTGATGATTATTAGTATTGAAGACTGTATTTCATAAAAGCTAGGTCAGGTACTTTTGAAGATATTGAAGATTTTCTAGCCGACCCTTTTTCTTTGCGGTCCATTGTATTTATTTATATAAGCAAGTAAATTGACTGAAACGACTGAAATACTGTCCACGCAATTTATTTAAGTTTCACTGATTTATTAAATACTATTATTAATACGGCCACCTTTATACGAATTGGAAGTGATATTAATGTCACAGCTTCATAATTAATTAGTCGCAGACAGCCAAAACTACACAAAGTCGGTATAATTTATCTGAGTACCTGCGACGTTGCTCTCTGAGCTATGATTAATTGGACGGCTATAGATGAACAAGTTTCGTAGACGCGACACTTCGAAAAAGAATCTAGATAGTGAAAGAAAATCCATGATTGTAAGTTTTCTAAAGTATATAGTGGAACTTGTGTTTTGAATTATATTGTTCAATAGAAGTGTCCGAGATATTGTTATATTGTGGCTATTCATCACAATTGACAATTTACTACCTCTAGTGTGTGACTAGAAACTAGTGAACTAGGACTTAATGTAGGCCTAAGCCACTAGGCTTAGGCTCAGTAGTGCAACATAAAATAAGAAATTCTTTTCAAGGTGCAGGTATGGCGGTACAACTAGCTTGGTACTCGATGTATGTAGTTAATAATTTTTATTATATTCTAAATTTATAATATTTTTTATATTGCAGGTTTATTCAAAAGAATAACTATGGAGGTTTCTCGCCGGTGGATACAATGGCAGAGATAGGACATTAAGCATGGGACATTTTGGGAACAATATTTTTGAAATTGTGGGACATTGTGAAAAAACCGTACGGTCCAAACGTAGGTCTATTACCTACGTTTGGACCGTACGGTTTTTTCACAATAGAAAAAAACTATGGTAGATTAATTTAATTTCACTTTGTTTGACGATATATAAAAACACTATAAAAGTTGATATAGATAAGTAAATAAATATAAAATATATGCTTACAATAAAAGTTGCATAGCCTGAACCAATTCGGAACATTTAGGTTCTTCCATTGAATTTTCATCTGTTTTCGTGGAAGTATTAGGATATAATTTTTAAATTTGCATCAAAGTTTTATATTTTATAATTTTTTATCAGCACTAATAATTTACTTGCAAAGGAATGACGCCTCTGCATTATTGTTGGTGTATACAATGCTGGCCGCAAGTTACATCATACAAACCCTCATACATGAACATAATGATGTTAACGCGACTTTTGATGTATCCATGTTTGTGTTTTACTCATGCAAATTCAATTAATCTTATAATTGCATATTAAAAAATACTGATTCTTTCTCGATTTGTCCGAAAATGCAAAATAAAAACGAGTCCGATGGTGGAATGAAAAAATTGTCAGTTCTCGAAATCAAAACTTCCATTTACGATACATTTACTATTTTCCGATGATTCTGTATGGATGGTCCCATTTAAAGCGTGTTAACGAAATAATTCCGATAGTAAAATATACAATGAGTAAGCAGTAAACATACACATGACTTTTTCTGCATGCAAAAGGCTTTTGTTTGATTCAGGTATCAAATTTTAAACCTGAAAGAGCAAATACTAATCGTATTTCTATGCATTACATTAAACATCAACTATTCCAATGCATTCATACAATACCAGTATCACAGCTTTACAATCCATACAGTTGGGCAACGCCTTTGATGTCGGGCGACGCCGCCACTCGTGTAAGTATATATACTTCGCTGTCACGCGCTAGGGTTGTCACAAAATGGAAAATCCGCCACCGCTCACTCAACTCAAAAACATATTGTACGCGCCAGCCTTGAAAGTTGTAACGCAAACTGTGTGAGTTCGCCGTGGCGGCCCGCGCCGCCCGCTTCCCCGCGCCAGCCCCCACCGTTGCTCTGTGCAAGTACATTCGTTGCCCAACTGTATGGATTGTAAAGCTGTGCCAATATTATAAATGTGAAAGTAACTCTGTCTGTTACCTATTCACGCCTTAACTTCTAAACCGTGAAATTTTGGATAGACGTTGTCAGTAATACACAGGAAAAGACAGGGTACATAGGAAAAGACATAGTTAAATATTTGTATGTATTATTTGTATTTATGTTTTTGAAATTAAAGAAATGTTTTATTTAAATAAAATAAAAGATATTCATAGTGTACCATTTATAATACATAGTGTACCATCCAAACTAGTTTTTTTATACTTTTTGTAAAAATTGATGACATGCTGATACAGCTAGTATGTATAAGTTGACATTGTACAATTTCCTCCTAATTAATTTAGGTAGAACTGTAAGAAAAAAATTCCTCTTACAGTGAGGTCATACCTTTTCTTTTACAAACAAAGTGTTTACTGAAGTATTAAATTACTTGAAATCATACTCTGTTAATTAGCCAACTATCTTTTGTTAAAACTTTGTGTCAGGTATTTTCGAACAGAACAATATGACATGACGTCCCTCCGAGCTCTAATTAAGTTATTATAATTAACTTTGTGAGTTTAACTTATTATAGTTACTGACTTCAAAGTCAATAGTAAAGAGGTCACAGTAAATAGGGGGCTTAGAGCTCACGGAGAGATTTTCACTTACAAACCAATTCGTGGGTGAAGTAAAACTTAAATTCAATATTTTTCATATATTCAAATTCTATTCAATGGCTTTGACAAAATTGGACAAAATATAGGAAATGGAAAATATCCTTTATTTGCTTGTGGCTTCATCAATATTAATAATAAATCTGTAAGTGTTGGTCATGGAGTAAGTTACTTTATTTTCAGAGATATCGTCTTTATAGACTCTATACATGATACTGAAACTAAATTGACCATTTTTAGAATTTTTTTCTGTATGTATGTATGTATATATGTAAGTATGTATGTTCCTCCATAACTCTTAAACGAATTAACTGATTTTCGTGAAACTTGGTACATAAACATTTGGACGTACAGGACATAGGATAGGCTACTTTTTTCTTTTTCAACGCGAACGAAATCGCGGGCGTCAGCGGGCGTCAAATAAAATAATAACGCAGTTATGTAGTCTATTCGTTTGCGGATTTACTTTTAAACAAAGGACGGATGCAAATGCAATGTATTACGACACAGTTAACGAGTCCCTTTGAGAGTTTTTAAAAACGGAGCTGAGTGTAGTTAACGTAAAAAGGAACATTTATGGAGTTTTAAAAATAATAATCACTTTTCAGCACAAAGAAATTATGTAATAAAGGAACTGACTACTTAATACTTTTCATTAATGCATTATTTTTTATTATTATTAATGTACTAGCTGGCGCCCGCGACTTCGTCCGCGTTGAAAAAGAAAAAAGTAGCCTATCCTGTGTCCCGTACGTCTAAATATTTATCTACCAAGTTTCATGAAAATCAGTTAATTCGTTTAAGAGTTATGGAGGAACATACACACTTACATACATACAGAAAAAAATTCTAAAAATTGTCAATTTAGTTTCAGTATCATGTATAGAGCATATAAACACGATATCTCTGAAAACAAAGTAAATTACTCCATGACCGACCCTAACAGATTTATTATTAGTATTGATATGTTAATATTAACTATATCTGTTAACTGTTAAATTAACTGTTTCATCATGCTATGTTTTTTTTATAAGTACAATTAAATACGTTAACCAAGCCAGTAGAAAGTTGTGTTTGAAGAATTTTATATCTGCTTCGTACACGAGAACATATTTCATGACCTAAACATATCTCTGGAGGATGTCTATTACCGTTTCACGCATCGGCAACTGAGTAAATCTAGAATTCTTTACGTTACTCCAAACCGCTGACCTGTTTGCCATGAAACTGGAGACAAAACAAATAAGATAACAGCATGTAAACACATTTTGTTAAATAAATAGACACGTCTCGTTACGCGTCACCGTGCAATCGTGCTCGGTTGCCAGATTAACTTCATTAGTGCCTCCTCAGTGTTGTTAATTCGATGAGGACGATTCGCCTCTTCTATCTACGAACACACAGTTCGGATGAGAGTTTAACAGACAGATATTTCCACGAATATTTTTTTGTGTATTAGTTATAATATTAGTTACTTACTAGCTGACGCCCGCGATTTCGTCCGCGTTGAAAAAGAAAAAAGTAGCCTATCCTGTGTCCCGTACGTCTAAATGTTTACCTACCAAGTTTCATGAAAATCAGTTAATTCGTTTAAGAGTTATGGAGGAACATACATACATACATACATACATACATACATACATACATACATACATACATACATACATACATACATACATACATACATACATACATACATACATACATACATACATACATACATACATACATACATACATACATACATACATACTTACATACATACATACAGAAAAAAATTCTAAAAATGGTCAATTTAGTTTCAGTAACATGTATGGAGCCTATAAACACGATATCTCTGAAAACAAAGTAACTTACTCCATGACCGACCGTTACAGATTTATTATTAGTATTGATGATAATATTAGTTAGGATTAACATACATATTGTGAAATATAATCGCTGTTCGCGTCTGTCTGTTTCTCCGCTAACTTCCTCTAAACCACCCAACGAATACAGTTTTCACTAATAGCAAAATTGAATAAAAAAATTACATACCGAATTTAAAAAAAAAACATCCGTAGTTACTTAGGCCGCGGGCGGGTAGAATGACATATGATAGAATAAGCGCCTCTTTTACAAACGTCAAGTAGGCCAAACTATCATTTAAAGTAACCGGTAACCGGGAATAATTTAGCTGATATACTCGTACCTTTGTTTGTACGGTAAACGTCCCAAACATTAAATAGAAAATAATAAAAAAAAATCGGCTATCGAATAATGCAGTAAACAGAGTGCATAATTCAATATAACAGAAAATGATTTCTAAAAGTAACTAATCAACACTTTACTTGTAGTTTGTGAAAGAGGCCCTAAAGTAGCTTTCCCCTTGTTTGTTTCTCTGTTAATTTTTTCTAAACTATTCAAAGGATTTTGATTTGGTTTTCATTAAACTAAGAAATGCGTAAAATTAGAAAGGTGTGTAAATAATTTGTAAAAAATTTGCATCCGAGCACATGCTTATCATAATAAAGTATATATATTTTCTCCATTATACTTTGAGTTGAATCTATGATGACGTGTGTAGCATAACATTGTCCTGTTACCCGCTCTAATAGTACATTTATTTTATGGAGGTCTCTAGTGAATCAACTAACAAAATTAGGGCTTTTTGTTTGTTACTGCGACCCCTGAATGAGTATTTGATAACGGACATTATGACTATATATATGAAGAAAGTTGGTTCTTGTGTTTTGTTATTAATATCTATTTTATACAAATTTATATAAATATTTCATATAAAAATATGAACTATTTGTAATATTAGGCGGCAGCGCAAGTTGGCCCTGCCAGGAATCGAAGACAGATCAGCAAGGCAAGCCAATTAACCACTGGAGTAATAGTCTAATCTATTCAAAATAAGAATATACCTACTGTGATAAAATCGGTTTCAAAAAAGGCAAAAGATTGTTAGATAATAATTATATATTTTTCATTTTTATTATAATTAAATTGCACAAATATTACATTCATAAAAAAAAAATTAACCTAAAATATAGGCTATACAGATCAGTATTGCTATACAACGAGGTAATGCAGCCAGCATGCTTGGGACCCTACCAAAAGGACCGATGCTTTATATTATATAATGTACAATATATTATAACTTAGGATTAGATTTTATTATAAATATAGGCTAAGACTAAGTTATGGTCAATCGCTGTTATAATTGATGATGTATTAGATCAATAACTCAACATAATAATAAAGTTCAAGTTAATATCCAGGCCCCAATGCTCTATCAATATATGCATATACGTTTCTTACAGTTATCCTTAATTTCTTAGTTACAATATTTTTATATTTACGTAACGCACGAAACCGTTGTGCTCTCTTAGTTATTAGAGCGTTGCCATTTTCTAATATTTTCTTTGAGCGACGATTTACTTGTATTTCGACTGCGAGTACAATGGCTGTAACAAAGATATAATACTTTTTTAAGATACTGAATTAGATTAGTCCTTAATTACGTTTTTCTACGAATACGATTAAATTCTACAGTATAAGAACAGCATTTGTGTGTAATTCACTACTGCACTACGCGCAGTCTGATCGACAATTTTCCCTGTTACTTATGTACTTAGGGGATCCTCTATAATAAAAATTTTCGTCAACCTGCCTGTCGCCCTTTTTAATATTTAATTTTTACTGTTCGATTGAATTAATTTTTATTAATTTTTACTGCTTCGGCAAAGCAGAGAATGAGTCTGATTGATTAATCAGACTCATTCTCTGCTTTGCCGAAGATCGCCCATGCTTTTAAATGCCTCGGTGAAAACGTCCACCAGCAATTTCCATTCCCTCCTATTATTTTGAAAAGTTTTAACTTCTAAAAGAACAATTTTGACTAGCCAATTAAGACATATTTTAAGTCTTATTTATGATCTAGTCCTCAGTCGATAACGACCGCGATAACGAGTAGGTTGCTATTCTAAAGCAGTAGTTGTCTTCAGCAATTAGAACAGCAATTATTCCATTTCCTTTATTCTATCAAGGTTCACATTATTCTTGCAATCCTTTTTGGTGTTACTTATGTTAAGCACCAGAGCTGAACTTTATTTAAAAAAACACAAAATTACGGTCGAAAATAATTGGAAAATTTAACTCCAAGTATTGGAAATGACTAGTAAATAATGCCTTCCTACTTAACATGCAAAAATTTAGAAGTGGTAAAAAACATTACAAAATTAGGTCACAACGAATATACTTCTAAAGGCAAAAGTTTTCGCCAAAATCTGTCAAGGATTTTATCAATCTATTCGAGACAAACACCAATCTCTAATATGTAACATACCTGCTAAAATATGTCCAATGGCAAGCAGACAAAAGGCACCTTGTAACATTCTCAACGTGACAGGCTCCAGACCTTTTGTGGTCTCTCCTTGAGCCTAAAGTCAGGGTTAAATTAGTTTTGTAACAATAACAACTCTTACTAGGATTTGCGCGTTTATTAATAATTACAAATGTTGCTTAATCAGACGATGGATTGATTGCGTTTCAATTTAAAACACAATTCCTAATACATTATCCTTAACCCTAGTATGGCTGGCACCATAACAGGTGACATACTAGGCGACGGTAGCCACCTAGCATCAAGTCAACCGTTAGCCTGTCTGACGAAGTTTCAAATATTCAGTAAATACAAAGTTGATTATATTTATAAAATAACTAGCTTTTGCCCGCGACTTCGTCTACGCCCCTTTTCTTAAGTGTTAAAACATTGATTGAATTTTTTAAATTTTATTTTTGGATTAACTTCCTTTCTCGATGGAAGCAATACATAATTATATCCTTTTATGTATCCTTGGCAACGTGTATATGCAAAATTTAATGATGATCGGTTGAATATTTGAGGAGTGAAAGCGTAATAAACAAACAAACACAAACAAAATATTAGTTAGGTTATCTAAACGTACTTGTGTGTTAGTTGTAGAATCTCTTGTGACGTCACTGCCTGTCCCTTCACTCTCGGTCACTGGGTCTGATCTTCTAGAATGTTCTGGCAGGTTCTTGTACTCGTCCGCAGTTATTTTTGCCAGTATTCCTGCTTCGAAAAGAGTCATGACTCTGTAAAAAATAATAAATATAATTATATTTTTAATGGGGTTGCCAAAATTATTTCTTGTATTTTTTTTTAAACTTGTTCTAAGCGGTAGAACCCATTCGGTCTATAAGAGTCCCCGCAGAGTACAGACTTTTTATCGGCCGATAATTTGGTCGGCTTTTGAATCAGTATGAAGAGGTGAATTGCTAAATGTGGGCACTTCATACTGATTAAAAGGCCGACCAAACTATGGGCCGATAGAAAGTCTGTACTCTGCGGGGACTCTAAATACTCGAGTCAGTGATGCCAAAAATAATTCATTCCTTTACCTTCCCTGAAACAAATTTTATTGTCTAATCCTTTCTGCGTAAACTATGCTAGTTCTGTGTCTCCTCTGGGGAGGGTGGAGTGCTTTTTTCTTTTTTTTTATTTCGTTTTGGGCCACTGCGGGATGGATGCTCTATGTTAATACGATATTAAGTCAATATGACAGAATCAATGTATTATGAGTATAAATCTTTAGAAATACTGCCCCAAGGGACTTGAAGTTTGGAAAAAAATTTAGTTCGTCAAGGAATAAAAGTACTTTCATTAAATAAAAACGACTTTGTTATTATATTCTAATATATAAAATTCTCATGTCACAGTGTTAGTTGCCATACTCCTCCGAAACGGCTTGACCGATTTTGATGAAATTTTTATGTACAATAGGTTTTTATCTATTTTTTATACGCGGGCGAATTTGCGGGCAGCAGCTAGTTTTAATATATATTCTAATACACAAAAAGTGATTAAAATCAAAATTAGATAAAATAATCGGCAACAAAAAGTTTATATTGAATTGAAAGATAACGAAATTTTACACAATTTTGTAATGTTTCTATGACTCGAATATGGGCATTGTTCGGCAACACTCCAATTTATTTCTTACTAGCTGGTGCTCGCGACTTCGTCCGCGTTGAACGATGAAAGGTACCCTATGTCCTTTCTGGTGTCCCAGACAACGTGTATGTAAAATTTCATTGTGGTCGGTTCAGTAGTTTTTGCGTGAAAGAGTAACAAACATCCATACAAACTTTCGCATTTATAATACGGATATATCCTTCACGTCGTTCTGCATTACAGACAGTAGAACATGATTCCGTTATCATGTTCTTCTTATATCTGCAACTTTATGTATTTTTCTGTAGCTGGCGTGTGACAAGGTATGCTGGAAGTCCAAAAATATCGTAGCATTTAAGCTACTGAGGTCCAAAATGGCTTCGGAAATGACACCTTGATCACAAACTCAGCTAAAACCACAAGATTTTCTGATGGCGATGAAGTCATACACTGTTGGCTGTTATCAACCTGCGTTTGGCTAAGTTTAGGTTGCAATGACCGTCTTTGATCGCACGACAAATATCTAGCAAATATATACTAAACTATATTCATAAAATTTGATTGTTTTAGCATCACCTGACTGGGTTGGAATGTGGCCCAAGTATTTCAATCCAGGTTCTATGAGAACACAGATGTGTTCTTCTGTCGTGATTTTCCTGCGCATGTCTTCATAAAAAAGGGTCTTGTCCTTGCGTCCGTCAAATGAGATGCAAATAGTTTTTGACGAACAGGTTTTAAGTTCATTACTAGCAGCAAGCGTAGCTGTTCTTGACTTAGTTAGCGCTCGACGAATTTTGCTGCGATCTAAGTACGGGAAATCTACGAAAATGGGCTCGCTCAAGTATAATATTTTGTCGCGTTATTTAGTACATATTATAATTTGAGGATATTATCATGTTGTCCTTGAATATTGTTTTAAATCAATTGAAGTTGATAATTTATGTATATGAATTGAATTGTATGATTAAAAAGTGACAAGTAAAAATCCTTTTTTTTTCGTAGTTTCTGAAATTTTCAATGGCTCAGACCGGACCATTTTTGGAAATGAACCTTTAAAAATTTGCTTTTGTCTGGATCAGGGCACACTGCGATTAGCAGTCATTAATTTAAAATAACAACAATCGTGGTGTTATGTTTCGAGATAGGACCAGAGGCTATTTTTTTATTTTTAATCTTAATAATGGTCGGTAGCGCACATGCAGCACCTGTGGCGTTGCTTGTGTTATAGGCGTTAGTAAGTGTTATAGTCCATTCAGTGGAAGACCTTTACATAAAAAACCCTAGTTTTAGTCATAAAAAGTCTGTGTAAAACTATGTTATAATTTAATGCGAAGCAAGAATGCCGTTGAAAATAATCATGTTTTAGAATTTCCAGTAAATTTATAAGTGTTCTTTTCATATATGTTAGGTATATGTTCAGGTGTTATATTATAAATATTATAAGATAACTTTTCATTCTATTCTGAAAACCACAGAATATATAACTAAAAGTGTCATAAAAATCCTTCAATAGTCAAAATGGAAACTGTCGCATCAGCATTTTTTTTTGTATAATCTACTTAATTTTGTTTCTAATGATAAGAGAATCTAAGGAAAGTGTCCCAAATATTATTATTTTTTCTTTCACCACTATTTTATATTTATCTCATGGTAACGAAGACCTGAATCTTGAGAATCCTAAGACCTAAACCAATGCTAACCTATTCACGTAAGACCTGAATATGTGGTAATCTTGTAGATTGAGTCATTAATAATAAATTATTTGTAAGCATAATATTACTTACGCGCTGTTGAATGTTTCAAGGAAAGGACAACCAATCTGCAAAGCAATCGCGGAATATCTCGTGTAGAGTTTCTCGCTGAGATGAAAATTATGTGAACCTGGTAGGAAATATAAACAATTTTGAAATGTGCTAAAATTTCATTTAGAATCATATGGTTCCTTTCTTTTTAATATAATCACTTAAAGTTAAAATTAGCAACCTGTTTCTTGACTTATTTAATTTCTATTTAATTACATATATCATCGAATTTCTTGGAATCATTTTGGAGTGTTTTATTTCAACAATAATATATCAGATATGATGTTATATGTTCATCATCTCAGCCGCAGGACGTATAGGCCTCCGCCATTATTGTCAATAGGACTGAACCCACGGCCCTTATCGTCAGTCCACCTTAAGGGTGGACGTCCTACGCTGCGCTTGCCAGACCGTGGCCGCTACTATAGAACTTTCCGCCCCCAACGGCTGTCGGCTCTCTCTGCTATGTGTCCTGCCCACAGCCACTTCAGCTTACTGATCCTCTAGGCTTATGTCAGTAACTTCAGATATCCTCATTTCTAATTCGATCAGCTATTCTAGCCTATATTGTTATGTGTTATGTAACGGAGTCGTAATAAAGTCAATTTTCGAATTGATGGCTAACGCCAGCTAAACCTTGATCAAAATATATCAAAATTGAGAATCAAAATACTCGAGGTCAAATAAATTGGCCTAAATATTTTTTAGACAAAATAATAAGCATTTTTTAAGTCGACACAATCTGTTACAGTAGACATTATTAAGCAAACGAAATGTCAAGTATATTTTTCGTTTCCTACTAACTACGAGTAATAGGGTATTTGAAATTATTACGACAGACATACGAAGGTCGTCGAGTGATAAGCTCAGTAATTTATAAAAAAAAAAAACATGTGGTCCTAACTGCCTTTAAACCCGAAAAATCTAAAATGCAAATTAATAAAATTAGTTAAAGAATCTCAAGAACAAGCCTATTACTGCAGATGGTCTGACTGAAGTAATTTACAATTATGTAATTAAATAAAATTACAATTTAATGGCTTTAAATAAAATTAAAAAACTGAATATTTTATAGATTCGAAATATTTTATAAGGCGCATGTCTGATAATATGTGTATTAAAATTTTAACTATACTAGCGGGAAACACGCTAATATAAATATAAATATAAATATAAATATAAATATAAATATAAATATAAATATAAATATAAATATAAATATAAATATAAATATAAATATAAATATAAATATAAATATAAATATAGTAGTGGTAGGGCACACTGCGTTTCGCAGTCATTTGGGCAGCCCGTCTGGCGGCAGTAACCACCCCCTTACAGAATACCACCGTGTAATAACAGCATATGACTGTGCTGTTTTGTTTCGCTGAGTGAGTAAGGGATGCCAGAGCCCATTACCCCATCCCTCCCTTATCCCTTAACCTTAATCCTTCTATGGTCGGCAGCGCACTTGTAGCTCTTATGGCGTTACTTGTGTTATAGGCGACGGTAGCCACCTACCATCAAGTGGACCGTCAGCCTGTCTGTCGACCTTAACATAAAAAAAAAACGTAGAAATGTCGCTAGATTAATTCCGGACTAGGAAGAAAGAAGAAGAACTCACCAAACTTTTCTGTGTCATAATACAGTGTTTCTCGCCCACCGAGTACAGCGATTCTTTTGTGAGACAAAACCATACGTACTCCGACTTCAATACTGCGGACCCGTTGCACTTGTTGTTTTCGCATTAACTTAGCAAGACGCCCGTATACACCCGTACCATTCTATTGTACAAAATAAATGTCCCATTTCAGGTTCCGATCGGATATTAAGTGAGATAAGGGAACATCTCTTCGTTAAACTAACTCGTTCGTACGTTCGTTACTTGCCTAAGGTCTCAGGGGCCTCGGGTTCAATTCCCGGCGGGTCAGTTTGGTAGTGAACTTTTCAAAGTTGGCTCTGGTCTGAATTTGGAAAGTAGTGATAGGGCACACTGCGTTTCGCAGTCATTTGGACAGCTCGTCTGACAGCAGTTACAACGCCTTACAGTAGATCACCGTGAAATAACAGTATTGTGTTTCGGTGAGTGAGTAAGGGATGCCAGAGCCCATTATCGCATCCCTTCCTTACCTTTAATCCTTCTATGGTCGACAGCGCACTTACAGCACCTGTGGCGTTTCTTGTGTTGTAGGCGACGGCAGCCACATACCATCTGCCAACCTTAACATAAAAAATTACATTATTTATTAATAGAACTAATTTTTGTTTTTGCTCATATGCATAAATTCTCAAGCGAACTATGTACGGGTGGGTAGAAACAGTACAGTCACGTACATATATACGTAAATATGGATTGCTTTGTACTGCTTTAAAAGCTTCGGGCCTTACAGAGGTAGTAAGGATGGTGGTTTAATTTATGTGGTATGTTTTGTATGTTATACTTACCTCCAAAATGGTAATAGAAGAGCTGTGCCTTTCTACCACTAGTTCATAGCCCCTATTCCTCATAGCTTCCTCGAGAGCTTGCAATGTTCCAATAGGCAGTTCTCGGGCTGGTCGAGCTAGCAAACTAGTTAGATTTGCAGAATACATGTCACCAATCACGTAAGTGGCTCCTAAAGATATTAGAACTGATACAAGTCGTGCCTTGTTTGTGCTAGATGGTTCTTTACTGGAAGCTAAATGAAAAAAAAAAAAAAAAAAAGAAGTTGCAATAAAACAAATTATTATAAATAATTATATACTAAAACCTTTCTCGACACTCTATACATTGGTGAAAACAGCATGAAAATTGGTGCAGCAGTTTTTGAGTTTTTCGCGAACAGACAAATAGACAGACAGACGCGGCTGTGTGTATATACTCGTGATATAGTGATATATACTCATAATTTTAATCTTATAGCTAGAACATTTATGAGCCAGGCACTATGCTATTTCATTGCTTTTATACTGAACACTGATAAAGACAGTTATCAATTTCCATATCCAAAGTATGAATAAAAGCCAAAATTCAGAGTAGCACGCCTGATTGGCATGCGAACTGACTAGACGTTAGTCGTAATATAGGACAAAGGCATTCTTCTCCTTCTTCTTATCCCAAATAATGTTGTTTTGCTTTTCTGTCACCATTAAACGCCTTTGTCTACTCGGACACCGATACCCTTGAATTTAATCCGCCTTTGTTAGTCGGAGCTATATATACTAAATTCACATTGCTACTGATATGAATAGAATATTGTATGTTTTTCTGCTCATTCCGAATCGATGGTCATCGACTGTCAATCAATGATAAAATATGGCAATGGTAAGTTTACAATTTTATCATCGAACATTAGATAGGTACAAATAATATCTAATGGTTTATATAAAAACTAGCTGCTACCCGCGACTTCGCCCGCGTTTAAAAAATAGATTAAAAACCTATTCTCAGACCTACCAAATGTACATATAAAATTTTATCAAAATCGGTTACGCCGTTTCGGAGGAGTATGGCAACTAACACTGTGACACGAGAATTTTATATATTAGATAATAATACCAAATTAAGAAAGCTAAGATCAAAGCAGTGAAACACTATTTATCATTGGTGTCGTTAACAAAACCTACTAGTATACATCTATATCTATACATATTATAAAATAAAATCGTTGTCCCCTTTGTAGGTTTTTCGTTAACTTCTGCTTAACCACCAATAATTTGAAATGTTAAAACCGTATTAAAATCAATTAAGAAAGAGCGATAAACAAGAAAGGTTTGTGTATATATATATAATTAGCACAAAAAAATGCATCCATGAGGAACTCTGAGCAGGTCATTAGTATGCAATAAATAATATTTGGATTTCAATTTACTTAACATAATTGAATATTAAAAGAGCCTCTTACATTGCCGCAAATATAGTGTCGTTGTAAACCAGCAACATTTGTTTAAGAGGTTCAGTTGATTGCGTCGATGACGTTGCCATAAAGACGGCGCTGCTATTACCATCCAGAGAGCTGGACCAGTTACCAATATGGTTGCACAAAGTAAAGGCCAAACCTGATAATTTAAACTTAATTTAATTCAGATATTTCAAATTATTTTCATGATAACTTAAAAGAAATTATATTGTCATGCAAAAGGCACCAAAAGTGCAGAATTGGCAAAGCATGGAAATGGCAGCCTTCTTACAGAAGATCACCGTAAAATAACACCTATAATGTTGTGTTTAAATGTCTTTATCCTTACATTCTCCTCTTGTAAGGATAGATTTATATAATAGCGATGGTTGTCAGTTACCAAATTTGGAAAAAAAACAAAACAGCAAACATAATTTAAAAGGCAATGAAAATTATTCATATTTATTTTTGGCGTTCGACCACACGATTACAAAATTTGAACCAGATATATGAACTGTTCCTGTAAGATAAGAGAGGAATTTCATTTGGAAATGGTTGTTGTGGCTTTAAATAATAAATGATTACTCGGTCCAGGTCAATGAATTATTCCAAAATAAATTTGCCATTTATGGATGAAAGTATAATGGACAATATATTGATTGATATCACGCGTACCACAATTTTATTGTGGTGCTGTGCTCATTAGAGATTCATGTCAATAACTGAGATATATTTTGTTATAGCATGGCACCATTTATTAAAAATAATAATATTTGTTGCCATTCGGTATGCGAGTAAGAAATGCCAGAATTTCCTTTTCGTGAAGATATGCCTTATTCGCGCCATTCCTTATCTAATAAGCATTACTTAGCACTACAATTTTATACCTTTGGTGTAGGACTGTAGGTATCCTTTCTGGTGTTCCTTTAAAAGTGGGCTTGTCATAAGAAATACTTACTTGCCAATGAAAAGGTCTTATAATGGCAAGAGTTTCGCTCAGTTTTGCTGGTGCGTGTGTTAAAAATGCACCCGAATCTGCTAATGTAAGGAAGGAAAACTCAACCGCTTGCAAGCGTTCCCACGTCATTGTGACGTCACCGAGGAAGAAGTCAGCTTTCTGCAAAACAATGGAAATTTAATGTTTCTCTTGGTCCGGGGATATAGTGCTTTGTCTGTGTACGTTTCTGCGTCACCACAGATGTGACGAGACGAGACACTCCGCCTTGCGTCTGGGATTTTACGATAAATGAGAGTCCATAATGAATGTATAGTATCAAAGTATTTAACTTTTATAAATATCAATCCTTTACAAGCATCCACATATTTTACATTATTTAAAAAATTAAATGTTTTACATTAATCTTCATTGAAAGAGGTTAAAGACAAAACAGTTCAGTTACTTTTTTCTCAATTGCTTGTGAACCTTCTATTCCTTTTTTGTTTAGTACCTATTGACAAGTTTTAGTATTATCAGAAACATGTATTTTTGTCTCCACCATCGAAATAATAGTGGTCAAATTTTGAAAACTGTACAAAAACCAGTTATTTTAAATGGATAATTTCCTCTTTGTTCATATCAAAGACAAAAAAGTTTAATTTACATAAAATTTGGTGTTTTTCGATTCGATATACATATAAAGGCTTAAAATTCACTTCACTCATAGAATAAAATACAGAATATATTTCAAAGATAAATGTCTTGCGAGTAAAATGCATTAGTTATTCAGATCAGACAAAATTATTCACAATTTGACAAGCAGAATCGTAAAATATTAGTTTTAAAATGAAAATTGTTGAATACTTTACCCTCTTCCAAATCAAACCGAGGGTGCCCTTGAAAGTGCCGTTGCCTGATATGCTGGAACCTTGACTTCTGTCGGGAGGGTCGTAATATTTGTATCTGTACAATAATAATCAGCTTTAACCCTCTAAAGATTAGATTGATATTCCTTTGTCGCTATATTCACCTGAAGTTCAACTTCTTCGCAAGTAATGCTAGTAACTTGTCATCACGTCCTCCAGTCACGTTGACAGAAGAATTATAGTATACAACAAAGTGCCACGGAGGTGCCTGTCAAAGTTATTTCATTTTTAAAGTTAGTAGTAACTATTTGACACCCCCCCTGGGTGGGCCATGACCTTTGTCGTGGTGGGGTGGGGGGGGGGGGGGTCGCGGGGGCCGGTGGTTCTCACCAGCCTTTCCTCGTCCCATCGGATTGTTGTTGGGGACCAAGAAGGCCCACACCCGTGTGCTCCGGGCGGGCTTCGTTCAGCGGAGCTCGTGGCGGAGCGCACTTGTAAATGACATTCTCACTGCCAAAGTCCCTCGTCCCATCCACATGAAGTCGCTCCTTTTACATGACATTGGCAGATAATGGCCGTTCCCGAAATGAGCCAAAATGCCATTATACGAAAGAAGATAAGATAAGATAACTCTTTGACATATTGTAGACATTTAAAATTCGTAATATATTAATAAAACTAGCGAACCGACCCGGTTTCACACGGATATTGAAATTTTCAATTTTCTGTCTTCATAAGAACTTTTATGAAGATAAATTTTCATAAGGGTTAACAACAATAAACTGCAACAACAAAAATTTTATATGATTTAAAGATTCTATGAAATTTCTATGAAAGATTACAAGGGTGTTAGATTGAAACTGGGGCCTATTTTTTTAAGAAATCTATTTATTTTCCAAAATTTCACATCACAGTTATCCTGATAACTGTATATCTATGATCTGTGATGTTAACGTGAAGGAAACTTACATGAAGAACAGGAACTTGAAATACTCTTCCATTGAAATTCTTGTAAACCTTATCAGCAGGTGGTAGTACTGGAGATTTGTAGAGCCGACCAGACCACCAGTTGACTAGTGTGAGATGATGAAGACGGTCTGGTGACGCTTGGTTGTAATACACTCTAAACCTGAAATAATATATTCAGTTTGGACAGTAATTATTTTAACTATCGTTAATTAAACCAAAAATTATTATTTAATTTCATGGTGGTCAGTACGGTTAGCCTATTTGACACTTTACTCAGAGATGGTGATAGAGGCCCTAAGACTTCTGTCTCAATGAAAAATAAATTAAATTATTTTAAGTAAAAAAAAAAAAAAACAATAATAACAAATAATCACAATATTTTAAATAACAAAAGGAAATTATTGCCGATCGGAACAATAAACAGTGAATTTCTTTCTGGCACTCATAAAATATGTTTCGGCCAAGTCTCAATCGGCGTTGGGGCCAATCGAATTACAAAGTACGTGATTGTCCGTTGCTTTGTATTCTTCGTGCAGCTTTATTGAGCTCCAGTGGAGGGGCGAAATGTAATTTTTAGAAATACCCCTCGGCGGGCGGTGAGCAATCAGCCGCTGTTGCTTCTACTGACACGGAAAATAGTATGGCAATTTCACTTTTTTTTAATTCACCAATAGCCTCCACGGAACTCACCTGACGCTTGACGAGATTGGCAAACCTTTGATCAAACATTTAACGTATAATTTAAATATTATATTTTTATCCATTTCCAGTAACACAATTTACTGGAATTACTAATTTTTTTATTTTTGTATATTTATTTATTGTTAATTTATTAGACCTTTAACATTTATTTATTTATTTATTTATTTTCAAGAAAAACTTACAGTGATATTTATACAAAAATTTACTCAATAACTAAATGACAGATTATAAAACTGATACAATATTAAATTAAACTTACACACTGGTCCTGGGATTGGTGATGACAGCAACTCTCATGGCCTCCCTTATGATGGAGAGAAACCTGACTGTAATTGTTCCGTGAGGCCAGTAGAAGACGTAGAGGATAGTGCGATGAATCAAATTGTTATCTGTCAACTGAAATTTATTGTCAATTTGGCAGGACACATTGGAATTACAGGGAGCGTAGCCCTCCCCGCGCTAGATAGCCGTTGTGGGGCACAGAAGTCGTCTCATGACGTTCCTGCGACCCCGCCCATCAACGGCGAAGCTAGAAAGTAGTTGGGTCTTAGCCGGTAGGAATCCGGCATATAACTCCGCAGTGTCCCCTACACTGCCCTACACTCTTGTATCCAAGAGGATTTCCCAACTTTAAAAATAGGGCACATTGGATTTCACACGAGTGAAATGGATAAACACAATTTTGATAAGTTTTGATGCACTAACAATGGGCGGATTTAGGGGAATATATTCTATATTCTCCTAAATCCGTCATGCTTTTTTTCTACTGTTCCCGTTAGCTTTTTACCTGGAATTATTAATTGCTCGTTGTTGTTGCAAATGTTTAAAGCTCTGTCTGTTACGCTCTGTCTATCATAAAAAACATTGATGTTGTCATACAAATTTTCTAACGTTTATCTCAAATCTACTTGTATCTTTTTGTAATCTTCGATCAAGTAAATTTTAAACATTGTCCTGGATTCAAATCTTACCTGCATTTAAATATATTATAACTGTTTATTTTTTTAGAAAAACTAAATAAATCTCCATTTAATAGTCAGTTCAGCACAGTGAATGTCAAGACGGGCGATCACCGGTGGAATGGTAACAATACAAGGCATATTGCCGACTCATGTTTTGTTTTCAAATGTAATTTTCTAAGTGGCAACCGCGCATGTAAATTATGAAAATAAATTTGATCGAAGCACAAAATAGAAGCTTTGAATCTAATCCAATCATTAAATTCAATAATTAAAATAGAATTTCCTAACATATTAACAACTGTTTCTTCATTTCAAAAGCTTCATTTAAATTACGGTTAAACATTTTTTTAAAAAAATATGAAATCTTGCATATTCATTGTAACTGTTGAAAGGTTTCTGTATATTTACTACGTATATATTGTCTATATTGTATACACAAACCTTACTAATTTTTATTTATATAACTAAACTAAACAATGTATTTATATAATCTATTCGAATTTTAATACCTCATACAAAATTGATTCACACTCATAAGGCTGGCACAGTATTAAGCTTATTCTTTCGTCGGACGTGTCCAGAGCTTTCTTTAAATAGTCGTAATACTGAAAAAAGAAAAAGCAATTTTAATTTCTGGAGTTAAATTAAGGGTAAGATGCCTAAGGCAATATAGTTGATGAAAAATTAAAGAAATAATTGCTGCTCGTCTAGGTACATGATTGTTTGAAACTAAAAAATTTACGTCTCCGAAAACGTAAAGGACACAACAAAAGAAATATTAAAATATTTTAAAAAATGTGCCTAAAGGTTTTATTGGATGAAAAAGATGGTGAATGAATAAGAGCAATAAGCTAAATGAAAAAATGCTTACTTTGTCCTTATTTTCGTTAGTTTTTACGTCTAAATTAATTATTTGAATATTGTGCTGGTTTAAAAGGCACAATAACTCGAACAAGTTTTGAGAGCTGAAAGAGAATATTATATTTGTTTAATATTAATATTATAAAGAGAATTTCATAATAAAAAAGGTACCTAGAGAATTATTAAATTTAATAGCAATGCATTAATTAAAAGTCTTTGATAACATACCTTAAACACATTAGGAGTATTTTTTTTAATAAAGTGAAATATTCAAAGCTTTGAAGAGAATTAAATATAATGTAAAGAATTCCAAATTAATGCCTATTTTTTACCGCCCTACTGTGCGCCATAGAAGTGGATAAGATACCGCTTGTCCACATCTATGACGATCTATGAAAATCTCTTGTGTGATGTTTTCGCCTTCAATATTCAATTCAATGTTGTGAGGCTTCTTCAAGAATGCTGTTAATCAATTGTTTTCGCTGCATCCTTGTATCTTGGTATTGCTTGTGTCCTTTTGCGACTATGAGGGTTGCTATACTCGGGCCGACATAGCCGGGCGGTAGAATCAAATGTGCAGATGAACGTTCGACAAATTGCTATACTTATAGCCGTGTCGGCAAAGCCGGGCGGCAAAAATTGCCGCCCATCCGGCAATGAAATGTGCCGGCCCGACTATACCCATATAAGCTGAAGGATTCTTTGAGGTATGCCTTTCTTTCTTGAAAGTATTAAATTGATATAGACTCACATTTCACACATATTAATAGTGGGAGTAATTTCTTAACTAACGATAACTTATAGAATATTGGAAACATCGCAATAAACATACATGTTAAGGTAGTTCGAAATAATAATAAAAATATTTACCTGATGTTAGTCGAATTTCCTGTTACAATAGTTAAAGCTTTCGCCGGTAAACCTTCAGCTATATCCTTAATGGCGATCGGAAAGTCCTTTGGAAGTCTCGTTATAGTTTCTGATGTAATTTCTTTTATGTCGTAAAAGCAACAGGCTTCATTCATAAATATAATCGGCCAGAAATATAGGAACACGTTCTTATAAGTCTTAATGATTTTGTTGAACATTTTTCTTATTTTTTTCTTAAATAATGCAGTGTAGAAAATATTATTAAAAAGAAGAACTTTCTAATTATTTTCAATTTATTGTTCTGTAGAACAATTTTAAATATTTTTATAAAATTATAACTGCCGGGTTGTATTTGTCAGTTTAATTAACTGCTTCACTAGAAATAAAAAATAAATTTTCATATTATAAAATAATAAAAAATATAATAACACATAAATATTAAATAAAATTTCTTACAAGACAGAATTAATTGTAGCGGAAAAATCTAATAAATTTATATGTGTTGTCCGATTGATACATAAATCTTTTCTGAATAATGCTGAATGGTATTTCAGCGAAAAGTTTACTAGTCGAGAATTAGGTATATTTTGTATACGTCATAGATTAGACAGAGGAAGAGACGTACCATAACTTTGAATTTTACTATGAAAAGCGTTTCATTGCAATAAGTTGTTTGAATTAGAAATTTGTAGAAAAACACATTTCTTATTTAGCTTCTTTCACATTTCTTATTTATTATATGTGTCGTTCATTGTAAAAGTGGTGTAACTCCCTATTTTTAAAACCATCTTTTCTTGCCTAATGGTATCACATTTAGTCATAACTTTCAATATAAAAGTGAAGTAACTCCAATAGTTGCATTAAAATCCCATAGATGAACACAATGAATGAATGCTTATTTTTTTTTTCCTACACTCTAATTCTTAAAATGCTCGTTATTCTAAAATTCAGTTACAAGGAGATAGTTCACTTTTACAATGAACGACACATATGCTTAACAGACTTTGATAAATAAAATCGCATAGTTTTAGTTGTAGCAAGAATGTACATAGTGTACGTTTCGCAATACGAGTAATAAACTGAGCAACCCCCTCTGGCAGCAGTATCCACCATCTTTATGAAAATGACAATGAAATATAAGTATGTGTGTTGTTGGGTTTCGGTGATTTACCTTTATATATTTTATTCTATTAAGGTCCTATGTTTCACCTATGGTGTTGCTTTAGTTATTAGGCGATGGTCTGACGACGGTAGCCAGTTACTATAAAGTGGACGGTCAGCATGCCTGTCGACTGAGGTGTGGCTGTACGTTACGAGGAATCTTTTCTATGTGTGCTATATTATGAATATATAAATTTTTTTTGAATATATCAAACATCATCAATACTAATAATAAATCTGTAAGGGTTGGTCATGGAGTAAGTTACTTTGTTTTTAGAGATATCGTGTTTATAGGCTCTATACACGATACTGAAACTAAATTGATGATTTTTAGAATTTTATGTACTCTTAAACGCTCTTAACATAACTCTTAAACGAATTAACTGATTTTCATGAAACTTGGTATATAAACATTTAGACGTACTGGACACAAGATAGGCTACTTTTTCTTTTTTAACGCGGACGAAGTCGCGGGCGCCAGCTAGTCATAATATATTCATACGTGTATATTCCAAAATATATCATACATGTATATTCGAAGAAATCGTTAATTCTTTAGCTATCGAGTGGTGTAATTTTGGATATACATAGATAGGCGATATAGCGACCGCTATGAAGTAATCCGATACACTGCCTTATTTGCCATCTTCACATGCCTAAGTAACTGTCTGTAAATATTATGAAGTCTATATTGTGTGCAGTGAAGTATGTCTTGGCTAACGTGGCAAGGACGACGCAGATTGGCGTTTGACGAGGTAAGTGGTACTTTTCATCGAAAAGGCCTACATGACCGATGGCTTGAAAGCTTTACCGTGTTACCTACCGAGACATACCTCACTTAATAAAGGGTGGTTTACATAAAAGTAAGAAAATTATGTTTGGTCCGAAATTCATAACAACCCTCTAAATTCAAACAAGGAAAACTACTAAACTTATTTTTTGCACCTTTACATTTTATATAATAACAAATAAAACATTTATACATTTGAGATACGTTATAATGATTAAAAATGTATTCAGATTTTTTCTTAAAAATACATTTATCTTTAAGTGTTCAGTGGATACTTGTGCGGAAAGAAGTTTTTATTAGACATTACAGTTACTAATTAAATTCTTAATTTGTAAGATTATTGGCCATTTAGATGAATGACAGATTTGTCTTGCTAAAAGTATGTTGGTACCCTTATATAAGATCTTATAATAAAGGGTTTGCTTGCTTATTCTTGTCTTTATCATTTGCCTTATCATTGTCAGCGGTGCATCCTGAATATATTGTTATAGACTACTTCATTTGTCTTTAAGTGAACCGTTAACCTGCCTGGTTCTGTCATACAAAAAAAAGTATTATAGAAGGGTGGCCCGAAACACAGAGCACAAAGATTTAAAACTTTAGAACCTTTACTAGTTAGTCCTAAATTGTTTTTTTTTTTATCAAAATTAAATTTTGACAAATATGCAGAAACACAAAATTAAAGTATAGTAACTTAATACATGTTTTATTTTCTTTGGAAATATACCTATTTTCTTTGGAAAGGAAGTATGGGGAAAAATGAGATTAGAGCCCATTACCCTATTCACTTTTTCTTTATTTTTCCAATAAGGATCTGTCTGTACCACTTGCTTCTCCCCCCATTGGTGTTGCTTGTGTTTATAAGCATGTCTGCCTCTTTTTAAAAATAAAGATAATATATATTTCTTTTTAATTTAGATTATTAAACATTAATAAAATATAGTTACTTATTTGTACATACTCCTGAATAGAATGCACAAAATTGTTTACCCTGCGACATATATAGCAAATCGGTAGATACCTTACAAAATCATTGCGCCATATTTAAATATTCTTACATGTGTACACGTCCTAACAATGTGTTGTAAACTAGAGAGCTGTCAACGGTCGACGGGCACCCGGTGAATTATTAACTGGTACCAAATATGTAATAATGTCGTGTCCCGCGGTGATGCCTGCGCGTTTATTAAAATAGCCACCGAACATGCTTAGTTAACTAACTAATTCACTCCATTGAATTTCATCTTTATCATTATATTATCAGTTCATTAATTACGTCCTAAGGCTGAGGACAAGCTCACAATTTGGCCTACATTGTGAGGCATTTTTGTCATAATTCGAACGGTGACTGCCGTATCGAAAGCTAAGCTTCTAACCCACTGGGCTGTTTAAATTTAAATTTTGGCCAGAAAGATGACTGGTAGTAATAACCAGACCTTTGTAGAATACTACCCTAAAATAGCAGCACTTGTCCTGTAGTGTTTCGCAGCACGTTGCATTGATGAGAAAGTTCAGGCTACTTGGTTATATCTATTGATTATATCGTCATAATTCTCGTCAATCTTGTTTATATGATGCATAATATCATCCTCAAAAAACAGTATTGGGAAACAAAAATATAATCTAATATAAACTTAAGAAGTGGCCGACGTAGAAATATGTAAGAAGTATATCAATGTTGTTTTATCGAGTAAACCAACGCGAGGCATACACGTTCATTTTTCATTTTATTCGATGGCTTATGTTACAGAATTCTGGTTAGTTTCGTAACAAACCTTGAGATATGTCTATGGATTCATTCATAAATTTTTGTTTAACGTTTCACTTACTTTTGCAAGTTATTTATTACTCACGTTCAGAAGTCTCCTGTCATTAAATAAAATGTGAGCCTAGTTTATCGTACTTTTTCATACAAAATAATGTATGATTTTGTGGAAAAGATGAACTAATATGTGATCCTTGCGATATTTTTCAATCAAATATTGTTTTCTGTAATTTCTAGCATTAAGTAAGTTTGGGTCTTAGGATTAAATAGTTTATAAAAACTAAATTTGTACATGTTCTAACAATTAATGAGTTTTGATGCGATTCCTTTTAATTACCTAATTTATTTCTTCTTCTTTAAGTACTACACCATTACTGTAGTTTGGCTGTCACCTCTGAAAACTTGTGCCTGTCGTGGGCCAGATAGACCAGATGTGCTGTACTAAAGATCCCAACCGATTCCCTGATGTTACGTACGTTTCTTCCCCTTTTTCCCTTCTACATATTTTGCCATTATATCCCTATTTATTTCTAATTAGCCTTAATTAGTTACGCATTTAAGGTTTTTTTTTAGCTTCTTTTGATACAGCATTGTAATGTGTGATTTTCCTTTTATATTCGTTTTTAGAAACTGTGGCAATATTTGTTTGTTTTTTATTTATTTATAGAAAATAATATCATAATTTATTATTTTCCGCTACAACTTTTAACATGAAGCAATCATGAGGTAGTGAAAAGCGATACGCCTTTGGGATCAGGTCCTGCATTTCCCGTACTCCATCCGTCCCTACTCGTGGGACAGGTCGTGATGATGTACGGCGCCGACTAATGGAACGGCGGTTGCAGCGAATGACATGATCTTGAGAATATATTGTTAATCTTGTACGAGTATCAGGTTACGGGAATTAAATAGCAACACTGTTTCGTGGTAAATATCCCTCGAGAATAAGCATGGGAATCTATCTCATTTAAAAATTAAAAATCAAAAAATAAATTTTAACTAATTCATGAAGCACACGATACAGGCTTGCATGCCTAGTGTGTGTTTTCATAGCCAATTAACTGAAATATAATATGTTATTGTAAATAAATAAATAAAATAAAAATAAAATAAAATAAATAATATCTTAAAATAATCCAGACGCACAGTTTCCAGACCTTTGAGAAGAATATTTTGGAAACATACGTTATATAGATAATAAAGGATGTGTAGTTTGCTTTGAAATAGTTCCGTGACGTACCCTATGAAATAAAAATGAGTTCAAAATGAAGACATTAAAAATAAAACTATTTCGGCTACACCATGTTTTGTAACATTAAAAAAAAATTAAAAATATGTTTTAATACTACACTGTAATAAACTAGTTTCTCGTTAATAAAAGGGAGAATGAAAACCATAATTTCATAAATTACAAAAAAAAATGAAATTAGAAAGAAAATAGTTGTTTATAATATTTAATTTGACCGCAGAATTATTGACCTTAATAAGATAAAGAGAAAAAAAAAATAAGTCAGCTCATTCGTACTTCAGATAAAGAAACAGATGTTTATTCCGCACGACGTACACGTTCTTTATACTAGTGCTCCCACATTTTCTGCTTCAAGCTAATTATAAAATTATACTAGCTACGATGTAGCTACGCTATAATATTTCAATGCAGTGTATGTAACATATTACATAAATGTACACGTGTGTAGTTCATACGCCTCCGGGTGAAACACTTATTATTGTTATAACCGCAGAAATAACCGAGCAGTTTTCGTGTAATGACAAAATTCCTTTTCTTTCTGTAACTTGGTACACGAATACTAATATAATTTCAAAAGGTGCACACAATTAACTAAATTTAACTTAATTACTCTGTGGACAGTATGTGACATCTTACAGGACAAAAACAAACGTTTGACGTTTGACGACACGTTTGGTCTAGTGGCTAGTAACCCTAGCTGTGAGTTGTTGTTGTTGTTACTGTAAGCATATTTCTGAGAATTATAATAGATCGGTACTAATGGAATTACTTAAGTAGACTATTCAGTATACTTAAGTAGACTGTAAAAACTTACAGGAATTTTTCTTGTAACATGGCGGTATGACGAGATTTAAATAACTTTTAACTTAAGAGTTAAGATATCGTATTTAATCATTTGGATTTAATCCTTCTGGCCAATATAAGGCTCTGAAAAAATAAAAAATGATAGTGGTAGTTATGAATAATATTCATTTATGAAAAATAGTCCAATAATAAATCAAAATAAACCAGTCGTTGTGGTCACCTTAACGGAAATATTTTAATTGAGGTTATGGAATATTATGATTATTTGAAAATTCGTCTTTTGGATAGTAGTGTACATTTAGAAGAAAGAAAGAAACAAAAGAACAAAAAGTGTAGTATTCCATTTGTGTACCGCGTTATCCGTTGTATCGCTGCGTCCGAGGTTGTGGCTAGCTCCAGGCGATCGGTCCAGATTCTTTCTATCTCCATGAAGGATTTTTCCACGTCTAGGAAAAACAACTGCTGTTTATATTAATTTTAAGTTCACCAAACAATTCTTTGTTTGCCTCGTAAATGTATATGAGAGACGTTGAATACCCAATTATTTTCCCATTGGCTATTTCACGTCTTTCTTATTGTCAGAAAGCAAACTGAATTATAGGATAGGCTGTGTGGTTTTATTTTAAACTGGAATTATTTTTTAAACTTTTTATTGTGTTTTTTTATTTTCTTATTTTTTCGCCTTTGATGACTAGAGTTCATGCGCCGTCATATCAATTAAAATAAAAGCGAACGAATGTCTGATATTTGTATTTCAGTCGGAGGATTATTTCCATGTTGCCATGTCACAAGCGAAAAATCACAAAGAAATCCACCAACGATCGGAACATCGAAATATTACACTCAAATTATTTCCTTAATCCGCTCGAATTGTTTGATCGTGAATATTTTCATTGCTTTGTTGAAAAATAAAATATGACGCAATTCTGTATTACTACTTAGAATCTTTCATCATTCACTGAATAGCTCAATTTTGTATAGAACTCGTTAGCATGTTAAAAAAGCCAAAACCCCACAAAGGTTTAGGAAATACTGGCGACTCTGAAACTGCACCGTTTAACCGTTTAAGGAGATTTTGTAAGATTTTTTTATTTATGAGAAATGGTGGCATTGTGATGCAAGCATTACATGGGAAATTAATATTTGGTTTGTTTTCAATGAGATAGGCAGCAAAATATGAATATTAGAGATAGGGATTTAGATTTTCTTACTTAGAAACAAGTTTTCTTCCTCTGGCTCCTTCCACTTGGATTCACAGCTTGGCCCCACATGTGGATCCGCGGATACCTTTACTCCCTTTTAAATCTACCATTGAGGGGATTCAATAATAAACATAATTTTATATGCCACAGATACACAAACGGGGGGATCTAAAAATAATAATTTTATTTCAGTGTGGTCTCCTATAAAAGAGTGATTGTGGTCCAAAATAGAAGCGGTCTAGATGTAGTTAGTAACGAGGAAGTAATTGTTCGTATGAATGATTCTCTTTGTAATGCCACGAGAATATAAATTCCTGCAGGGGTATTTGTATTTCAAGGAATGAACTTGGTAAACACGCCACAACAAGTTACCTAATGCATTTTCAAAACTTTATAGCTAATCTTTGTCTAGGGACAATAAGATTGTGTTGAAACTTCCAAATAAGCGTATTTATAATAGAATTTATTTTAAATTTAGTTACAGCAACTACACAAGAAACTGTATTGGTTAAGGTTTACGCTTTAAATATTTTCAAATTAATTTTATGTACGCTTATAAAAAAAGTACGTGTCAGCTCCGACGCACGACTAGAGTTAATATAAATAATTTTGATTTTGATTTTGAATTTTGAATTTGAATTTGAATTTTGAATTTGAATTTTGAATTTTGAATTTTGAATTTTGAATTTTGAATTTTGAATTTTGA
Source organism: Synanthedon formicaeformis (assembly GCA_945859745.1). Lineage (NCBI taxonomy): Eukaryota > Metazoa > Arthropoda > Insecta > Lepidoptera > Sesiidae > Synanthedon > Synanthedon formicaeformis. The sequence continues at coordinate 10,720,757 of OX243959.1, read as the reverse complement.
ATTTTGAATTTTGAATTTTGAATTTTGAATTTTGAATTTTGAATTTTGAATTTTGAATTTGAATTTGAATTTTGAATTAGAATTTTGAATTAGAATTTTGAATTTCGAATTTTGAATTTGAATTTTGAATTTCGAATTTTGACTGAATTTTGAATTTTGACTGAATTCGAATTTCAATTTTGAATTTTTCAAAATGACAGGTGCGCAAAGTCTGCGCATCGCAGAAGAACATAACGCTTCATAAAATTTCCTTATATGAAAATCGATTTTTAAGGAGTGTGCTCAAAAAAAAATGTAAACAAATCTGCACTTTTTTTCACGGATTAAATCAATTTGTTAGCGCCGTTGCCTTCGATTGAGGAAACGTAAACTTTTATATTGAAAAGTTTGAAGTTATTCTCCCTTTGCTAAATAAGTCAAAAGGTTTACTTTTAACCTTTAGAATTTGTGACTTGTGACTTACGTCGAGTGGAATTAAGGTATGTACGGAATTTGATTTAGTTTAAGTTCTTTCTAAATTTTATAAAATAGTTCTGACAGACCTTCCCCAGAAGGGAACGGCATAAGGGGGTCTGACAATTGGTTCTTAGGAATAAATATTTTTTTTTTCGAATATAGATGTAACCTCAAATAAATATAAGTAACAAAATACAAATCTGAAGATACTGGTGAAGAGTGAGAACTTTGTTTTTCCAGTACTACAGCAGTTATAAGGGTCATTATAAGTTAATGTTTCAATCAGTATGATATAAGTTATTTAATTTAGTTTTTTATTATATTAACTATCTCACGTTAAAATATATTGTTACGACCGAACATTCTCGAAGCGTTTGTTTATCATAAACAAACAGCGTGTTGTTGTTTATCATGAGACCTGGGCGTATGGAAATTTCCATACGTAGAAGGAAGCTCTCCTGTCTCAGAGAAAACTGTTCCTTATGTTCGCGACATAAGGTTCACATTCCCTTAAGCCAGAAAGTTGTTTACGATGTTTGTTTTTTTTATGACTTGTTTACTTGTGCACGAGCTTGTTTACCTTAAAGTTTCTAGTGTTTTCCAAAAACATCGCGGCTGACTGCACGTGTATAAATACGGGTGCCATCGCTCGAGTGGGACAGTTCTGCGACAACAAGCGATACGAAAACAACTCTTGGGAGCTTTTGCGAAGATATTTGCGACAGTGCATTGTTGACACATAGAGTGAATTATTTACGACTTTTGGCAAGTTTTACGGTTTAATTGGAAAAGCTCTGATATTTTGGAAGTCATCTTGGTCTGCGTAATAAATCGTGTTCTTACAACCCTAAACGGCATTTTAACTCACCCCGCACGTAACAACTGGTGTCAGAAGCGGAATGCCGTTAATGCCACGGGACGAAGGAACTCGTACTCCACGGACCAGGAGGCAAGTGGAGATGGATGCTGCGAGACAACGAGCACATGAGGAGCCGGAGGAAGGCACCGATGCTGATTCGCTTCCTACGGCAGTACCTACATCGAGCCCGTCGATGGACCTCGCTGCGCTGCTAGCTGCTGTACAGAGCATACAGGCTAGTCAAGAAGCCGCTCGCCGGGAACAGGAAGCCGCTCGCCGTGAACAGGAAGCCGCTCGCCGTGAACAGGAAGCTGCTGTGCAGAGCATACAAGCCAGTCAGGAAGCCGCTCGCCGTGAACAGGAAGCTGCTGTACAGAGCATACAAGCCAGTCAGGAAGCCGCTCGCCGTGAACAGGAAGCCGCTCGCCGTGAACAGGAAGCCGCTCGCCGTGAACAGGAATCTGCTAGCCAAATGCTGCTTTCGAAATTGGACACAAGCCTTGAAGTCATCTGCGATAAAGTTAAAAAGGTAGAGTCCGAAGTTAAAGGGGTCTCAGTGAAAGTCGAAGGCCTGGAAGAGAGACTCGACCAAACCGACACTCGCCACCAGGCGCTCGCCGAGAAAGTGCAGAAGTTGGTGACGAGGGAGGCAGTCTTCACTGCGCCGGTACCTATACAAGGTAGGCTGGACTTGCCACGGTTTGATGGCACATCTTCCTGGACAGCCTATAAGTACCAGTTCGAAACCCTCTCTAACTGCAGCGGCTGGACTGATGATCAAGCATTCATGGCGTTGACTCTTGCCTTAAGAGGAGACGCCCAACTGATTCTGGAGCGACTCCCTACGGAAGGAAGGTCTCTGCAAGCCCTATTGGAAGCCCTAGAGACACGGTATGGTGACAGGCATTTGGAGCACGTGTATAGGGCTCAACTACGAAATCGCATGCAGAGGCCCACGGAAACACTCCAGCAGTGGGCTGACGAAATCGAGAAATTAGTTCATCGCGCCTATATATCAACACCGAATGCAGTGGAAATAATTCTGCTCCAAGCCTTTGTGGACGGGATAAGGGATGGCGAAGTTCGCGCAGCGGTGCGATTGGGTCACCATCAGACCCTGAATAGTGCACTGGCACATGCTCTAGAAGTGGAAGCTGTGCGGCGTGACACAAGGCCATTCAAGGTCAGGGAGCTGGTAGCCGAGGAGCGAAAGCCTCGCTATGGTCCGATCTGCTATGGCTGCGGTGAAAGAGGCCACATAAGGCTGGACTGCCTAAGGAAGAAAAGAAAGGGGGTCTCAGAGATGGAGACCCAAGTTGACGAACGACAGTGGCGTGCCACAAGGCCATCCAAGGTCAGGGAGCTGGTAGTCGAGGGGCGGAAGCCTCGCTATAGTCCGACCTGCTATGACTGCAGTGAAAAAGGCCACATAAGGATAGACTGCCCAAAGAAGGAAAGAAAGAGTTTCTCTGAGATGGGGACCCAAGTTGACGAAGAGCAGTTAAAACTAAGCGTCGCCAGGGCCGAGGGGCAGGCACCGGCTGGGAGAAAGATAGCCCCTGCTATTACTGTCAGACAAGGTTCTAACGGAAAAGGTCATGGTAATACTGACGCTCTATCGAGAAGACTATGTCCTGAAAACTGTAAACACTGCAGGAAACAAGAGTCTCAGGAATCAGTAAAAAATATCCGTACCCAAGGATTAGACGACGACTGGTCTAGAGAAAATATGAGGAAGGCGCAAGAGGAAGATGACGACCTGCGATTGATCTTAGATTGGATAAAAAAAGGAGTGAAACCTGAGTGGGCGGATGTATCAGCTTCCAGTCCTGTTACAAAAAGCTATTGGGCTCAATGGGATAGTTTGACCCTGGAAGGCGGAATCTTGTGCAGGAAATGGGAGTCTAATACCGGACATCAGGTGACTGTACAGGTTGTAGTCCCTCGAAGTAAGGTATCTCCTCTACTACGTCATATCCATGATGGGGTGTCTGGTGGTCATCTTGGAGTGAAGAAAACCCTTTTGAAAGTGCGACAGCGGTTCTACTGGGTCCATTGCCGGGAAGACGTAGAAGATTGGTGTCGTAAATGCAACGCATGCGCTTCAGTCAAGGGACCACAGGCAAGAAGTAGGGGAAAACTGAAGCTCTACAATGTAGGAGCACCATGGGAACGTATCGCTATAGACGTGGCCGGACCATTTCCTGAAACTGAGGATGGGAACAAATACATCGTTGTAGTGCAAGACTATTTCAGCAAATGGCCGGAAGTGTTTGCGACCCCTAACCAAGAAGCTAAAACTGTTGCCAAGAAGCTAGTTCAGGATGTAATCTGTCGGTATGGCGTACCTCTGGAAATACACTCCGATCAGGGGAGAAATTTCGAATCAGCCCTATTTCAAGAAATGTGCAACCTTCTCGGTATACATAAGACCCGTACGACACCAGCTCATCCTCAGTCTGACGGAATGGTCGAAAGGTTTAACCAAACATTGGAAAATAATTTGGCTAAAGTAGTCGACTCACATCAGAGAGACTGGGACCAGTACATTCCTCTTTTCTTGCTGTCTTATCGCTCCGCTGTACATGATAGTACTAGTTTTACCCCTGCCAGAGTGAATTTTGGACGAGAAATAAGACTACCAGTCGATGCAATAACAGGGTCTCCGCCGAATAGCCCAAGACTTGTGACGGATTATGTCAGCGATCTTCGAGAACAGCTGGATGAAGTGCATAAGCTAGTTCGCGAGTGCAGTCTCAAGACCGGTGAAAAAAAATGAAAACCCGTTATGATAGGAGATCAAACATCAACGGTTTTGAAGAGGGAACTCTCGTATGGCTTCATAATCCCTTCAGGAAAAAGGGCAAAAGCCCAAAGTTGCAAGCACGATGGGAAGGACCTTACAATGTGGTTACAAAAATCAACGACGTCACCTATCGAATCAAAGAGGGGCAAAGAGGAAAACCGAAGGTCGTACACATTGACCGTTTGACAAAGTATCACGGCACGAATGATGATCGGGACGATCATAACTAAGAGGGGGGTAATGTTACGACCGAACATTCTCGAAGCGTTTGTTTATCATAAACAAACAGCGTGTTGTTGTTTATCATGAGACCTGGGCGTATGGAAATTTCCATACGTAGAAGGAAGCTCTCCTGTCTCAGAGAAAACTGTTCCTTATGTTCGCGACATAAGGTTCACATTCCCTTAAGCCAGAAAGTTGTTTACGATGTTTGTTTTTTTTATGACTTGTTTACTTGTGCACGAGCTTGTTTACCTTAAAGTTTCTAGTGTTTTCCAAAAACATCGCGGCTGACTGCACGTGTATAAATACGGGTGCCATCGCTCGAGTGGGACAGTTCTGCGACAACAAGCGATACGAAAACAACTCTTGGGAGCTTTTGCGAAGATATTTGCGACAGTGCATTGTTGACACATAGAGTGAATTATTTACGACTTTTGGCAAGTTTTACGGTTTAATTGGAAAAGCTCTGATATTTTGGAAGTCATCTTGGTCTGCGTAATAAATCGTGTTCTTACAACCCTAAACGGCATTTTAACTCACCCCGCACGTAACAATATAATACAAAGATTGATATTACTTTAACACAGTAATTAGAATTGAGACAATATAACTACATGTATACATTTCTTTAATAATTCAAAAGGTTGTTAACACCATTATAGCAATATCCATCGAAGACTTAAATAAAGCCTTTTTAAATTTAGTTACAGGAAAGAGTTTTATGTTTTCAGGTAATTTATCAAATATTTTATTTTTGTTAACCTGATAGCTGTGTTTTAGTTTAACAAGCATAATTCATTACTTTCAAAAAATAATTTGTTTGTGTTCTGGACTAAGAAAATGGATAAAAGGGTAGGAAGAACCTAGTGTTTTGTAAACGATTTTAAAGTTTGTTTTTCAGCCAGTCAGAAAAGAAAAAGAAAAGTCAGCCAACCAGAGACGCCTTTTAAACTCTTTACAACCACACTTCTTTACAATTTTCAAGAACTCGATTGTATTGAAATATTTGAAAGTCATTATTTCATAGATTTTTTTCTCGGTTTCAAGGTTTGTTGTAATTATTTGGGTAATGATGTTGGCGAAATATCTCAGTATCATTTATATTTTATATTTTTTAACAAATGTACTACAAAATTTGCTATAATTAATTGATATTTTCATAAATATAAAACTAAACAGAATTTGACGCAACAAAATATTTTACGGCAAGTGCGCTGCCGACCATAGAAGGATGGTGTAATGGGCTTTGTCATCCCTTACTCATTCACCGAAACACAACAGCACAGAGCTCTTATTTCACGGTGGTCTTAAAAAAGGTGGCCTGTAAAAGGTTTTTTTTCGTAGTAGGTGGAAATCATCATAGATACTGATGCCCGACTCCACTGGAAAATGTGTCTGTCCAGTGACCTACGGACTGAAACCTCCCCACATTCCGCTGGCAACCCTTTCGGTAGGCTTTGAGGCCTAGAAGTGGTTACTACCCCCAGACGATCTGCCCAAATGACTACAAAACGCAGTATGCCCTGCCACTGCTAAACTATAACTTGTAATATTTATAAGTACTTACTTACTTATATTATAAGGAAAATAAAAATTCCTTCTTGCTAATACATTCTTTTAGCAGACAAAATTATTACGACTTTAATAATTACCTCATAATTAATTCTTCGGATATCAGGACAGTATATTAAGAATGAGTGGACGTGCTATGACTAGTGTTTTTATTTTTGGAATTCGTCTCTATAGTTTTTAAAAAGTTTTAATTCTTGATATTGCTCTTTAAAAACTTACATATACTTATTCAGTATGTTTTTTGACTACATAGTTTAGTAAACCCTGTTTTTTACACCAAATAAGAATAACATTCAGAACAAACATTCATAGAAATTAAACGCCTCCTCCTCCAACATAGAGAAAACTAACACACAAATAAAAACAAGAAACATATATGTTCTTCCAACCCGGCTGGTCACCGTGGAAGAGTACGACCATAACCCTCCAAAGTTAATCACCACCGTAACAAAAAACAAGAACAAAAACAAAATCCAATAAATACATATAGCAACGTACAATGTTACGAACGCTTAGATCAGAAAAGCCGGAGACCTTTCGAGAGACCTTTACCTTTACTAGCATCGAAATACTACAATGGAATTTGCGTCACAAATGCCAAAGCGGCACATAAAAGAACGCCTTTGACAGAATCATGGCGGACTCTTGCCTTCACGCGTCAATGGTAAAAGGTAGTAACGATCAACTTCTACTATTTCATTTTAAACTCTAATGGGTTGACGTAAAGTCACATTTTCTTTAAATTACTTACTTATTATTATGTTTGTTTTGTTTTAAATGACAGTTCATGCTCTACGCATATTATGTCACTTTTAAATGTTCCATAAAATTCGTAGTGTTTTGTATGGCACGCGGGTTCCATGTTATAGTAGTTTGATGTTTACTAGTATTAAATGAAAGAGAAATTTAAGTTTGTTTACCTAGGAATTAGTAAGTAATTTAGAAACTAAGTTGAAAATGTAGCTTGTAGCTTGGTCAAATGGCTTTTTATTTTATTTTATTTATTCAGTATGTCCTTTCATTTTATAATGTTCAAAATTCGGAGACAATCATAACATTCATTATCCGTGGCAAATTAGCGGAGGCATCAAGTCGGATTGTGTCGCTGAGCACTGTTGTCACAGTTAAATGGAGATTTGTTTTAATGATCTGCCGAATGAATTGGAGCCCGTGATTAATATTGTTCTGCTACTTATGCTTTTATTGTCGTCGTCTTAAAGATTAAAAGGAAATCTAATTTACTCATTTAAAAGAAAATTTAGTTTTCCTGACTGCTTTACTCATCGCATACCTACATATATTTTTTTTTACATAGAAACCATTCCTGATTATCCCTCTATCCATAAGTGAAGACAGAACTAAAATCGGTCCAGCCGATTAGGAGTTCAGTGACATACACACGCACAGAAAAAAAATATATAAAGATAGGCAATGTACAGTATTGTAAAAATATAAGTGGGCTGGTACATTTTTATAAATAAATTTGAAAGGTGATATATTGTTCACTATAAAAGTCTTATTGTTATTTTAAGGTATTTACTATAACTTTAAATATTTATGTGAGGAAATGGTTCGTACAATAATTTGAATATTTCCCATTTAAAACTTAAGTGATAAAACCATTATCAGATTTTTTATGCAGATTCATGGAATATTATGAGATAAAAAGAATTCCAAACACATCCATTATTAAAAAATACCGAAAAACCCCATATTGACTAAATTTTATCGGTGGTTTGATTTCCTTTGGGGCTCTGTGAAAAAAAAAAATGTCTTTCTTATTTTATACCTATTATTTGTAGTGTTCGCCCGTGACAAATATTAGGCGACAAAATTAATATTTTTGGGAAAAACGTGTAAGAACGTTTATTTTAGTCCTGTCTAAAATATTTTTTTATTTTCGTTGAAAATTATAATGTCAAAGTTTGAATAATGATTACAAATTTTCCTTTACATTATTATGAGGAAATTTCCTTAATAACTACTTGTATAATACTCAATATTGAATCTATATTAGCTAGTAATCTAATAATTCCTTTAACATAACCTTATAATTGGCGAAATCCAGCAAAAAAGACGCTTTTCCTTCGTTATTTTCGGCGTTTCATGGTTCATTGCTTAGTTCAGATATTTATCTCGAAATGAAGATATGTCGTATAATGAAATATTTGTAATGATGTGTTCCTAAGTACCTATGTTTATTTTTTACTTGGAACTAATCTTGTCATGAATTCGCACAGATTGACGGAAAATGATATAAAACTTGATAACATTTATTTAAGCATAACAGAATTCATTTAAGCAATTTGTCAATGAGGGGTCTACAAGAATTGACTTAGCAAGGCTTCAGAATTAATGGCTAAAAACTCGTTGAGCTCAGTAGGGGTTTGAAGAAAGCGCACAGCACAGCGTGAATTCGCTTGTAATAATAAATATTATCAAGAAATCAAATCTATAAATTGAACGAGGAAAACAATTCCTCCAGCCCTAGAAGATGACTGTAACGGGAAGCTGGATGGCAGAAATATTGTCGGGCAAAGAAGAAATGGTTCCCAATCGTCGAAACCTTTTTAGATATGAGATCAGCCACCTCGCGGAGGATCAATTGTTCGCATAACACGCTCCACTGGGCGCGACCGCTCTGGTTACCTATATTGGTTGTACCGCGTACAGTTAACGCGACAAGTGATTTTGTTAAAAGATAATAAAATAATACACAAATCCTTTGTCGTTTTCCAAGTTTCCGTATCCAAAAATGCCTAAAACGAAGAAAAAACGTAAGGAAAAGCTGAAAGAAGAATTCTGTTTTATTTTCCAGTTCTTAAGAGGAAGATCTATAACTTGTTGGCCAGATGCGTATTGGCATTTTTCATATACGGTGCTGAACGTGTACATTGACGAAATAATGGTTTATATTATATGTACATTTTGCACTGTATAAGATTTTAGGAATAGTAGGATTTTTGCGAGTTTATTATTGAGATTTTAGAATAATTTTAATTTTTAAAATTTTCCCTTCAAACATTTAGTTCGACTATCGAATATATTAGACAGAAGAATCGTGTCCTTAAATTTTATTTTATTTTATTTTATTTTAATGTGTTCATGAAGAGAGACTATTATTATTATTATGTTAGTAGTTTCTTCATTTAAATCTCTTTTATATTCGACTGTACTTTTCCCAAAGTGTATACGATAGGTAACTTAGGTATACACATATAGAACGAACACGGGTTACCTTCATGGATTACAACTAAAAAGTAGATACAATTTTATGAAATGTCAATAGCTTCTTCATTATTACAAGACCACTTTTTAGCGCCATACGTTATCACACATTGGTCATGTTTGTTTTGAGAAATATTGGACAAAATAAGTATTTCATTAAATCTACTTATTTGCTCTAAATAAAAGTAGATTTAATGAAATATTTATTTTGTCACAAACCACGACGGCCGCAATAAAAGCAGCATAAAAGTTTCCTTTGGCATTGGTTTCGCAGACAGCCTCGTGGTGCGTCCGGCGGCAGGTGCTAAAACAGTGAGATAAAGCGGACGACAACTAGCGGCGTACTTACAAACCCAGTTTGGCTGTATCAATAAAAATTTGATTTTTCACATTTATTGTGCGACAGGTTCTTAAAATGCCCGAAGAATATAGTATGTACATTGTACAGTCGGGGTAGGAAAACCTTCGTCAGTTTTCAAATACATTCCTTTATCAAGTTGTAGACTCTTAGCACCTTATGGAACTAAAATACTAAGCATACAACTGACAGACGTTTGAAATTAAAATTTGGCATAACTGATCATTGAGCTGATGCAAGCAAATGTCGACTTTAAGGTGACGAACCTTTTTTTACCTCGACTGTACAAGTCAGTTATAAAATTCTAAGAGCAGATGAACATAAAGTTAATATACATCTGGATTAGCATACGCTCAAGCATAGATAAATTAAATGTCATCTGGTTCAATGCGTGTGTGCCAAAGTTACGGCTATCATAATATATCATATACTAGCTGGTGCCGGCGACTTCGTCTGCGTTCTCTATAGCCTTCCTCGATAAATGGACTATTTTTTCAATTCGAACCAGTAGTTTCTGAGATTAGCGCGTACAACCAAACAAACAAACAAACAAACAAACTCTTCAGCTTTAATATTGGTATAAAGTCTCTGTTATATTGTATTTATAGAATTGTCGTTATACGTTAGGCGATTTTTATTATTATTTTCTATTTAATGTTTGGGACGTTTACCGTACAACCAAAGCTATATCAGCTAAATTATTCCCGGTGACAGGTGACTTTAAGTGACGGTTTAGCCTACTTGACGTTGGTGAAAGAGGCGCTTAATAAATTTGTAGCTTTAATAAATTAAAATTTCTGTCGATAAATATTTCCGTATTAATTAAATTATACGTAAATAGGTAATGCATAAAAAAATATATAAGTATCCGAATTTCATAGATGTAATAGTGATAAAAATGCAATAATATTTGTAAATGTGACGAGCCCATTAGATTAGTGGTTAGGTGCTTGCATTAACCCTCTGTTTCAAAGGACCCGGGTTCGGTATTCGTTAATAATAATTTTCACAAAATTTAGATAAGTAAACTAAAGTGAAAAAAAGTAAGTTAGACATGTAATTTTGAAATACTAGTAAAATTAATTATAAACCTATTTGTATTTCTTTGATTCATGTAAAATTTAAAAATACGAACTAAAACGCATACGAAGTCGCGGGCAACCTATATGCTACATACAATAAATAAACACAAAACACACCTTTTGGTTAAATTCAACGAGAAGATAACATCGTTTGAAATATAACTAGATAATGTAATAACAAAAATTTGGGGAGAATAATGCATTTATTTCATTTTAAAACAAAAACTGAACGAAGTATTAACCTCCAAAAGATCATGTTTTATTTTCTTGCTAATGGGTTTTAAAATGTCAAAGGTCGGTCAGGGTTAAGGTTTAAGACAGGTAGATTGAACAACTTCATTAAAATAAGCCTCATTTTCATTTTAAATTTCATGGATAATTTCAGTGGTTCATTTATATTTTATACTAGCTGGCGCCCGCGACTTCGTCCGCGTTGAAAAAGAAAAAAGTAGCCTATCCTGTGCCCTGTAAGTCTAAATGTTTATCTACCAAGTTTCATGAAAATCAGTTAATTCATTTAAGAGTTATGGAGGAACATACATACATACAATACCTACACTTACAGATTTATTATGAGTATTGATTGATGATACTAGCTAAATAAAAAGCCCGCGCCTTTGTGTGCATGGTATTCGGATTTTCTTGTTTGTAAACCGATTGGAATAAAATAAGCGCTAAATATTACGAAAAGCTTGCTACAATACAGTGAAAATCGCATTCAAATCGGTTATGCCGTTCCTAAGATTAGCATGCACTAACGCACAGAAAAACAGACAAGCAAACAATAATTCTAAAAACATTTTTTGAGCTGGATAATATACAACGTGTACATAAAAATAAATATTAGATATCTCTCGTTTTCCATTATACTCGTATTATAGGTATTCCTCGATATTCCACAATTCATTAAATCGAAAACAGTGCAATATAACATTTGAAATTTTCATAACGTTGTTTAACGATTCTGTAACATCAACGCAAATGATACCGATGTGTGCTATAAAACTTTGCTTTTATCGTCTTTGACTCAATACTATTGACACTAATGCCCTACGTGAAAAAGTAATAAACGGTGTTCAAGTTACATAAAATCACAAGTTATAGTTCTTGACTTACATATTTCATATACGTATGGCAGTGTTAGTAAGACTGGCAGAAAATTGGTTCAAACGTTTTGAGTCCGCGAATTTAGATGTCAAAGTTGAAGCTCGTTCTGGTCGACCTGCTACGGATAAAGTCGATGCCATTATTGAAAAAGTTAAGCAAAATCGGCATATTAGTGGAAAAATATAGAAAAAAAATATGAAAGGCATAATAAAATAACACAGTTAAAATTTTAAACTAAGCATATATTTTGTAAGTACGCTTCCGGAAGTGGAGACTGCAGCTCACCTCGCCTCCGGCGGGACTCAAGGAAACGTTACAGTTCCACAGTACATTCGGGTATTTGGGTCAGTTTCCATTGACATTTCGCAACAATAAAAAATGTTGACTGAAGTCCACGTACAATGGGCCAGTGAATTAATAATCACCATTTACAAGTCAATTTATTTAACTTATAGAACAAACGATCATCTTTGGATGACAGAAAATTAAATAACTGTCTTTATAGAGAAGATTTGTATGTTTGTAATGAATAAACTCAAAAACTACTCGACCGATTTGAAAAATTCTTTCATTCATAGAAAGCTACATTATAAGCGAGTAACATAGGCTAAAGTTAAAAACTACGTATATCATATTATTTTTCACAAACAACTAACTTGTCTTGCGACATAGGCCTAGCTTCTAAACTCTTCCAAGTTACCCGGGCGAATTCGCGTGCAACAGTTATTCTCAAAAATGTTATCACATGAAAATACTACAAAACATACGAATAATATTTATTTATCTAATGTTTCTAATAATCTAATATATCCTAATTTTGTCTCCTCAACTTAGATATGTTAATGGCGCGTAATAATTATGTTATTAAGATAGATTACGGTTAGTTACAATACGTATTTGCAACAGATTGTCGCACCGTCGCCGATCGGTTTTAGGTTACATGCATGTTACATGCGTAGATAACATAGACGTAGGAAAAAAACAATTCAGTTGTAACGGTTTTTAATTTTTCTTCGTTAAATTCAGGTTTATACAATGTCCTGGTACTACTTGCACGATACAGACCAAAACCAATTTTGACAAGTTAAATTTCAAAGTTGACCCTGTCGGGAATCAAACCAGAGATACCTGAAGCAGAAAGTTAATGAATCACTCTACCAGTGGACTCGTCAATCTCACGTTACGGTAAGTTTAGCCCGTTGGATAACTTTATATTAGACCTATGCGAGATTATGCTTTTGTTTTTAGTTCTTTTATAAGTATACTATTAGCCTGTCTGTGGAGCTGAATCATAAAAAGAAAAATTATTTAACTCTTTTATTTCCTTTTCAATCAGTCTTAAAGACATCGTATTTTAAATTGAGGTACATTATTGGAGTATATTATGTAGATCATTGTAATTTTATTGCCAGTCGACAGTGCGTACACGCCCTTATAATATATAAGATTACATACACAGCTAACCACAGGTTCCCGATTAGTACTCATAATCTACTTAACCGTTATTGTATGTTCCACGGTATGCATAATTAATTAATCATATCTACGTATTACATTTACATTATGTGCTTGCTTAGCAACAGGATTTCGTCGTAAGACTCGACATGATCTATTGTTGTATGATCTAATCAAGAGGTCAGTCAGTTCTACTTCTGAAAACTAGCTTGAAATGTAAGCGAGGATATTCAGTACTCTAATAAATTAGAATTCGTAGAATTACATTTTTCTTACCGCAAGCCTGTAATATTTAAGAGTATCGTTTTTGCTTGAGGTAAAAAAAATTAATAATAAAATACATTCCTTATTAAGGAGATCATAGGTTCAATAATGTTAATAAACAAAATTTCTTACTAATTAAATTCATATATTAAAATAACAGGGATAAATGAGCATTTTTTTATAAATAAGCACTTTCATTTAATTTGGCCTATTTTGTTACTTTAGCGAATTTTATTTATATTAGCAACAGTCTCAGATTGTCGAGTCGAGCCATGCCATCCACATGGCTATATCTTTAGTTCTTATTTCATCTAAATGCGTGCTACAAATTAATTGATAACTATTTATTTTGCAAGTAAAGTTTTTTTGCGAGTTATAAATTAAAATCAATATATTCCATTAGGTTTTCCAGTGATTTACAGAGCGACTGTTATTACTTTAGATGCATAAATAAATAAACAGACACAAAATCAATTAATAATGCAAATAATGGGGCAAATGGAAGTCGAGTTTATTGTGTAAATAAATCCATATAAATTGGCTCGTTCATTAAAAATGTAGTTATGGGAACTCACGTTGAGAGGTTTAATCACGTTTTAATTTATTAGTAGTAATAAATCAGAATACAAAACGCAGTTTTCGCATCTCGAGTTTGTCTACGTTGGCAATGAATGACAGCGAACTTATTCTCAAAGCACATACAATCTTGATGCGGTTTTTAGTAATGGAAAGTGCGATAAATGAGAAGTTTATGTAAATGATTTGCAGAAAAAAATGCATCCGTATGAAGCCGGGGGCGGGTCTACTCATATTATAAAAAACTAGCTGGTGCCCGCGACTTCTTCCACGTTGATAATTGAAAAATATAACACCTGAGAAAAACGCCTGACATCTTTACCGCTCAGCCATTTTTGCGTTATTGAGTAACAAACATCCCAACATACAAATTTTTAAATTTATATTTTTTACAATATAGTCGATGTCTGCCTCTGTCTGTTTCTCCGCTAACTTCTTCTAAGCCACCCAATGGATCTTAATACGATTTTCACTAATGGAAAAGCGATCGTTTGATTGAAATATATATTTTAATTTTCACTGCGGCACATCACACGTCCAACAAGTTCATAAATTACCCATAAGGCGAGTAACCGTGTACAGAATTGAAACAATGTTGCCGTCCCTAACAGAGTTGGTGCTATTAGCAAGGCGGGTTTAAGGCAACACAAATTGAATAAACCGACGCCCGCGGCCGGACGATAAATCACCAACTTTACTGAACAACACCCGATCCGGCGACGAATCAACTTTAAACTAATTTATTAACACCGAAGACGTTATTATCAATGCTATTGAGTGGCTCGGCGGAACAGTGGTTCGGTAAAGTCATTATTTAGTCCAATTTGCAGAATTAGCTTGATAAATATGTTTAAATTGCCGTTTTCGTAGCACACTGCGCGCGCCGAAGTTCCGTAGCAATTGCTTTGAGTTCAGTCTACGAACGCGTCTCGAGCGTAGCGCTACGAATCGCCGCGTAGCTTTCGTAGCGCCATTCGCATACGTTACTAGTGAAAATTTTATCTCGACACCGAGTGAGTTTCTGTTACGAGTGCTGTGTTTAGTGATTTGTGATTTCGGTTCGAGGTAAGACGGTTTTCTCTGTAAGTAGATGTTTATTTTTTTTACGTTTGGGTAATCGAATTTACACGAGAGTTGTTTACATGACATTTTTTTTTCGGTAAACCTTTCAACGCGTCAGTTTCGATGTTCATTGAAACGCAATCGCTCGAAGAGAAACATAATTGAAATTTGTCTACAACGTTCGGGGACATGTATTTGTAAAGTACATTTTCACCGACAAAATTGTACATCTTTTTAGCGTGGAAATATTCTGTATTTACATGTACAGTACAAATACTTTTAATTATTTCACAGATATTTTACATGCATAGTTGCAAGGTATTGTTTTGACGGAAATATAAATCTTATCACTTAAAATAATTATGAAATAAAAAAAAAATCTGTCAATTTCGAATAATATCTTCATATAATATCTTCCTTATTAAATTCTTAGATTCATTATACTTATATGTAAATTATTTGATTCGTTCCAATTATAAAATTTTTATTAAAACGCTCAATATTGGACGTCTTTGGCATCTGAAAAATTCTGCTCTTCTTTTCGTTTGCACGATGAAAAATACGTTTTATGATAAAATTTAATGAAAAGGAAATAAACAACTTCGCTCCTTTGTTAAATGTTTTGTACAAAAAAGAAGTTACAGAGCGGAATTGTATATAGAATTTCTTTCAGTTAACTTTTGAGGAGTTGCGAGATTAAGGTCAGTTGATCACAGAAACTTGTGCTGTCTTTTTTTTAAGAATACATTTTTTTATAATCTTATATTTATATTAATCCCGTATTGAGCTTTATTGTAACAACAAAGTGGGATTTTGTATATTTTGTTATACGATGAAGCATATATTTGTTTTGTATTTTTTTATATATATCTAAATACCAGTTTAAATACAGGTCGTATTTTAAAACATATTCCTCATCCACATACGAGTATGTGTTTTTGTTTGTTCTCCTAATAAGTGCAAAGGATGTTGATGCGGTTCACTTTGGTAAATAGAAGTATTGTCTAAATTATAATTAAGATAACACAAGATTTAACCTCAATGGTTTTTAGTGTATTATATTAATAGTCTTAAAATTTTCAAGATTATAAAAATAAGTCACTATCACTACATATAGTATAAAACAAAGTCTGTCCCTATGTATGCTTAGATCTTTAAAACTGTGCAACGGATTTTGTTGCGATTTTTTTAATAGATAGAGTGATTCAAGAGAAAGGTTTTTAGTATATAATTATAACGCAGGCGAAGTCGCGGGCACCAGCTAGTAAATAATAAAGAATAGTGATTATACCATTAAAAACCTATTATAACCGCTTTCATTTCTTACATTATGGTCTCAAATGTACATTATGGTACTGAACCTTATCGCTCTTAAAAGCGGTTTAAAAATTATAAAAAAAATATCCTTAAGGAAATACACATAGACAGAAAAGTTATTACACAATAATATATTATTTGATTATTAAGGCATTATACGAATAATATTATGTTTAAATTAAATAACAAAAAAAGCTGATAATTGGGAGACAACTACTACTGTAGTTATATTTTACAGAAAAGAACTATTAAATATTTTTACATTGGACTATTATTTTTTTTATAATGCTTTAAGCGATTTTTAAATCTCGACATATATATATATATATATATATATATATATATATATATATATATATATATATATATATATATATATATTCGACTTCGACTTCGAAGTCTGACTGACCTCGAGCCTACTGACTTCGAGAAATACTCTGCCTTACGAGAACGTACATACTTCTTTCAACAAATACCAATTTGAGATCGTGAGGCTACTTTATTTGTACACCAACCTCCAGCCTAACAAGAACAGGTGTTTTGCTTACTTAGGCCCAGGTGACAGGTAAGGTGATTAATCGCGAGGAAACCGCCTCCACCCAGGGGAATCCCCCATCAATCTTGTTTGTAACGATTCCGTTTTTGAGTTCAAAACTCGATATATTCGAAGTTCGTAATAGGGCCTTTTGGGGTGTCCCCCGAGAAAGAAACGAACAGGCCAGTCACACAATTGATAAAATTACTTCAAATAAAAAACATTTTTGGGTCACATGTTTCAGATAGAATATAATATAATAATATCCAAATTTTGGTATTTTTAATAGTCCTTAATAAAATGCTTGTATATTATTAATGATTAAATTTATTGTTTTATTGTTTAAGTCCTCGAAAACTAACAGATTTTAACTATATATAAAGTTCTGCTAATCTGACAATACTGTCAGCGAACTAGCCTATCGAAATGGAGTGAGTATGGGATACCAGAGCCCATTTCCCTATCTCAAAAGATATGAATATGAAAAAAAGAGTATACTAGAATCAGAACTTAAAAATATATATTTATATTAACTTAATCATAATAAATGCTCAAAAATGTACAAACAAGTTTTTAACATCTATTATAATCATTGAAACACTTAGAACTTTAGAACATTTTAGATAAGAAAGCAAAAAAAAAATCCATAAGTTTATATTATGTCATAGTCATAGTTTTATTTATATACGAGTATGTTCCTCCATAACTCTTAAACGAATTAACTGATTTTCAGGAAACTTGGTAGATAAACATTTAGACGTACAGGACACAGGATAGGCTACTTTTTTCTTTTTCAACGCGGACGAAGTCGCAGGCACCAGCTAGTTTCAAATAAAACCATTTCACGCTTTGTAATGTTTTATTTATTAATTAAAAACGTTTTCCAACAAAATGAATTCTCTGTCCGCTTCTACCTGTTTCTCCGTTCCTACCTAACGAATTTTAGGGTAGTTTTCAATAATATAAAGCGATAAACAAAGAAACTTTGTTTATATTACTTGCAGAAAAAATGTATCCTTGTGAAGCCGGTCGCTAGTTTTATTCGGCAAAAAAATAAATAAAAATAAACTGTACTCATAAGTCGAGTTGTAAAATACATTAAATTTTTGTTTATGTCAGTAACTAATTACTTTATACAAAGTTAAATTTTAAAATACGTACTGTCTATCTTCCTTCACTGAAATTTCATACAAATATATTAAAATGTGAAATAGAAATACAATTCCACAACCGCAATATTTCGTTCAGGCATTTCGTCGATTTGGAAAAGTTTCAACAATATTTTAATTAGGGCGCACCTCAAGGGATGTTTGGTATTCAGGACGGATACAAATTGCCGTGAATTAAGCACAACCTTCCATGGGGTTTTGAATTTTAGGATTATTTGTACAAAATTACTTTTTATTTTAAAGTTTGGCAGAGAGAAGTTGTCGGTAGGGCACATCACTGCTATGTAAGAAAATAAATATTATTATAAAATTTGATGAGCCCGTTAGACTTGTGGTAAAGGTGCTTGCCTAACATCTCAAGGGCCCCGGGTTCGATTCCCGGCGGAGTTAACTTTTCTAAGTTGGTTCTAGTCTAGATTTGGATTTCTAAGTAGTTTTGCGTGCCTGCGATTCATAGTTAGTGCGAGTGCCATTATCTACACATTATATATTTGTTTAGTTTATAAATTATAGTTTTTATTTATAAAATTATATTGTCATATCTTATATTTTATGATGATAGATGAAGTCGCGCGCAACAGCTAGTTAGTAGCTAGCTAGTAATACTTTTTGTGTGACATCAATAGTTTAGGTTGTTGATTAATTTTTTTGTAATTAATAACTCAGGACGAAATACACGATCAGTCATTTGACGTGACTCCGAACGACTTAAATCAAATGGAGGAACGCCAAACATTGTGCCCACTCACGGTCAGTTCAATTTTCTGTCATTTATGCGTTTGACCGGGTCGAGTGACGTTGACATGAGCTCTGATTCTGAAGCGCGGCATAATGCCATGGCGTAGTGTTTCTACACACACGATCAGTTGGCGCGATGAACTGACATTCATCGCGCGATTCATGGCGCGATTGGAGATCCAGTGTTTGACATAAAGCCAACGGATTTTACCATTCACGATTAAATTTTGGCTTCAAGTCAGTCCATTTGACGCGATGGACTGATCGTGTGTTTCGTCCATAAGTGACAAGGTAATAGTTATGTTTTATGTTCATTTGTAACTCTTGATTTCAGTAAATAAATTAATATAATCAATCCGATGAAAATGTCGAAACAGAAAAAAATATTCTGTATAGTTACAAAAATATGTGCACAAGTTTCATACCAAAATAGGTGCTAGAATGGCAAACGTGTCTACTGAAAACGGTGCGAGGGACTACAATGCTACCGACGTACAAAGGATGTGACACCTTTGTGTAGTCAATAGTAAAATCTGACAAAAGGCTAATATGAACCAGTTTGATTCTGCAGCTCCGTGACTTTATTAGGACGTGGGAGTAACATAATTGTTCAGAACGACAGCATACTGTCTGAAGTTAATGAATATACGTCTATGTTCTAAGTGCTATAATATCAGTTACATTCTCTCGAATGTGTGGTATTTTTTTTTGTGATTGTGTGATGTACAGGATCACAGCGTTTTTATTACACATGTTGCGTTTAGTCAACATGACATACGAATCAAACGCATGACATGCATGCATGCAGTCAATATTTTTAGTTTTCTTTTACTAAGACAACTTAAACATGATTGGTGTTTTACGTGATTTTTATTTCTCGCTCGTTATTATAGCTATGTTTTTAGATTTCATTTGCGGAGCCACATAATTGAGTGTTAATATTGAATTAAGTATTTGTGTAATAGTTAATAAATGGACTAATAACAGCCGCGGGTTGACCATAGATCTGGGGGAGGCCTCTCTCCAACAATATACGTCTTGCTGCCAAAATGATGAAGATAAAATATTTTTAAATGATGCTATCATTATGGCGTAAAATATTAGTAATTAAAGTAAACAAAAAATACACGCTGCTAGAGTCCCGCAGCCTATTTTCTGGCAAGCTAGACTACGAGATTACGAGTTGATAGGTCTTGGTAGCCTAGGGATCCCGGGAGGTGCCCTTCCATAAAGCGGAGGGCATAGCGGGGGAGGGCCCTGGTGCGCTAATGCGAGCCGTATTTCTTTATAGCCGTATACCGTAGCCGTATACGTATTTCTTGAAATTTAGTACAATAACTTTACCAGAGAGAGATTTTACTTAAATCAAAACTATGTAGGTTCTTATATTTCTAAAAATTCTGCAATTCTTAAAATAAGTTAGTTACTGTAAAATTTATTTATACGAGTAACTAAAGATGCATTCTTTTACATATTCACACGTAAGTAGTAAGTTTGTGACTGCCAACAGAATGTAAGATAAGGTATACGTAGGAGTTACTGACAATAATTTAGCTATTCTAATAAAAGGTTAACAGAACTTTCGTAATAAATAGCCATCCTACGCACCTTTTTAATAACTTAAAGGTGTCTCGGGCCGTTTTCTCTGATTAATTGCTAATTTCTAACGCCACTTTGTTAGAAGAGACATTTAGTTTAAACGAAGGTAATAGTTATTTTTTATGCAAATGTGTGACGGATAAGTAGACGCGAATGTATCTTAGCCGAAGGACGTCCACTGCTAAACATAGGTCTCCCTCGCAACTTTTCAACGCAACTAGAGGACTGACTATACTTGTACTGCATGTAGGCCTCTCCAATTATGTTTTTAGTATGGTCGGTCGGTAGCAGACTAGATCCAGCGTCGACCCGCGACCCTTATATTAGGCGTCAGTACAACTTGGAAGTTAGGGTCACAGCTGGGATAACATCATATTAAAAAAAAGGATTATAATTAATTATACTTAATTAACTTGGCGATCCGCCTTTGGCTTCGCAGGGTAACCATTTTTTCTAAAAATTATTTACACACACCTTCATCATTTATTGCTCTTTACATAATTGGAAACCGTTTCAAAATCCATTGAGTGGTATCGAAGAAGATAGCGGAAAAACAGACAGAGGCGGTCAACTACTTTGTTTATCTATACTTAATCACTACATATTATAAAACAAAGTAATCCTCCGCGTATGTCTGTCTGTCTGTTCGCGATAAACTCAAAAACTATTGCACCGATTTTCATGCTGTTTTCACCAATGGATAGAGTGGTTCTCGAGGAAGGTTTTAGTATATAATTTACAAAGTTACGCGGTCGAAGTTGCGGACAGCAGCTTGTATTATATAAAAGAAGATCTGTATGTTTGTAATGTTTAAACTCAAAAACTACTGGACCGATTTTGAAAATTCTTTCACCTGTAGAAAGCTACACTATCAGCGAATAAAATAGGCTATTTTTATAAAGTTACGCGGTCAAAGTAGCGTGCAACAGCTAGTTTTATGATAAGTATAGATTTAGAAGACAGTGCGAAATAGAAAACCTATCTTTTTACTTGAAGATAAAGAGGTTGAAGGTAAATGATAACAGTCGCTAGGGATATAAGCGGGTTGTTCCAAACTGTTCTACTATTTGTTCTACGATAGAACAGTTTGGACAAAAAAATTCCAACTAGTTCTACTGCACAGTATGACAGATTGGACTCGAATAAATTTCATAGAAAACGTCCAAACTGTTCTACTATTTTTATAATAGAACAAAATAAAAAAATATAAGCAACACTAAGATGAATGTAGGTATGCTACCGACTCAGAAAGTTTTCTTTTGCAGCTCTATTGAAGAGGCTCAAATTGTT
Organism: Synanthedon formicaeformis; assembly: GCA_945859745.1. Taxonomy (NCBI): domain Eukaryota; kingdom Metazoa; phylum Arthropoda; class Insecta; order Lepidoptera; family Sesiidae; genus Synanthedon; species Synanthedon formicaeformis. The sequence goes on along the minus strand of OX243959.1, from coordinate 10,699,062 downwards.
AGAAGATAGTTACACAAATTATTATTTACTTGGCAACACTGGTTTAACTTACACTTAGTAAGTTTACACTTACACTTTGACGACACGTTTGGTCTAGTGGCTAGTAACCCTAGCTGTTAACCAAACGGTCGCGGGTTCGAATCCCGCTAGGGGCAAATGTTTTATGTGTTAACATTTTACCTTTGTACCTGAGTCATGGATGTTTTTTATGTATAATATGTATGTATTTACAAAAAAAAAAAAGTAATCTATGTATTATATCAACTGTCTGGTATCCATAATACAAGCATTACTTGCTTACTTTGGAACTAGATGGTGCTGTGTGGAATGTGTGAAGATATTTATTATTTATGTGAAGATATTTACTTAGTTCTATAAATTACTTTTTACCATCCAAAATTTGCTCAGTACCTACATGAATATTTATACGTTAGCTCCGAAGTTCGCTTGGGTCTTCCGTTAGTTATTTAACTGAAACTTTTTACTTAATAAACTGCATCGGTAAAGCAGTGAAGCTGCATAATGTATCAACCTCTTTTAGCGCAAATGTGTGTGAAGAAGTACCGCCTTAATCTTCAAATATATGAGAAGACTGCTTACCAAGTATAATCTAAGTGTGTTAAAAGTATATATTTACTGGAATTACTAATTTTAAGAATACAAATTTTCCATTTTCGAATTAATTTTGAGGCCTATTATATTAAGGGCCTCTTTCACCATCTGTCAAGTAGGCCAACTATCATTTAAAGTCACCGGTAACCGGGGATAATGGAGCTGATATACCTTTGTACGGTAAAAGTCCCAAACATTAAAAAGAAAATAATAATAAAAATTCGCCCATCATAAGATGCACTAAACGGAGTGCATAATTTAATAAATCATAAAATTATTTCTAAAAGTAACTAACCAACGCTTTACTTGTAGTTGGTATAAGAGGCCCTTACTATGTTAACCTGTCTAACTTTTTTTTTTTTTTACGTGGGGAAATCAGCGATCCTGATTCACTGCCAGCAATGGGGTGCTGGCAGGATATGCGAGACTTCTACCCGCTAAAACCCCACGGTGTTCCTTGGCCACGCACGCACGTGGGGCGGGAGAGAGGTGTCAGCGCGAGCATTTCGTCCTGCTCTCCCGCCTGCGTTAGCCCAACTTGGGCACCTCAAAGAGGTCATCGGTAGGAGGAGGGATGGTAGGCTCCCTCCTCCCCGGGTCTCAGATATGTGGGAAGACGTGCCGGAACACGAGCACGTCTTTCACCAGGGCCGGGTTGGTAGGTGAGCGGATCCCCATATCCGCTCACCCTCCGGCCGGTCACGGGGGCGCTAGGAGTCGGCCGTAGAGCCTTCTCCGCCTCCCTGCTCGTTTTCGGCGGATGTCATCAGCGAGGGCGGCATCCTCCCTCGCCCGCTCCGCCGCCTCCTTCAGCAACCTGTCTAACTATGTTAACCTGCCTAACTATGTTAACCTGTCTAAATATGTTAACCTGTCTAACTATGTTAACCTGCCTAACTATGTTAACTGCCTAGATTTGTTCTTTAAGCTATGTTAGTGATTTGTATTCAGACTGATAATTAATATTATATAGTTCCTTAGCCATTTGTTTGTAAGATTTATGTAATAAATATTTTTCATATTTTCATATAAAAAAAAAACAAGACGTGAAAAATAAGGGAACTTTTGTATCATGAATCAACCTGTACCACGAATTACCAAATTATTAACATGCAAATGACCGACGTTATTTGAATTTCAAATGACATTATCTGAAACTATTGTCATATTTTGCAAATAAATCGAAATAATAACAATCGTGATCGGAATCGAATTTATTCGATAATATTCACCTGATAAAGGAGTTCACGGCAAACTCATATTCCAGATATACGATAACAAGGGTATGTGTGCCTTATCAGAGATCCAAGCCCTATTGTTTCGAGTCGGCTTACTCGATTCCACTTGGTAACGATTAATAATCGATAGTTCCTTAACAAGTATTGTTTAATACGGAAATCTAATAAGTAAATAAGTACACAACATCGAAACGAGATTGGTAAAGTTCCTATTTATAAATATAACCGGAAAAGTATATCTTTTATTATAACTACACAATCCTTACTTTATTTTTGTGTTCTTTATAGATGATCCACGGTATCATCTACTTATCTATGTCACAATCACAAACTTGCGAACGTAATGAAATTTGAGCAATTTTCGAGTCTTAGGGCCTCTTTCACAAACTACATGTAAAGTGTTGATTAGAAATCATTTTCTGTTATATTGAATTAAGCACTCGGTTTACTGCATCATTCGATAGGCGAATTTTTATTATTATTTTCTATTTAATGTTTGGGACGTTTACCGTACAAACAAAGGTTCCCCAGTTACCCCATTATCCCCAGTTACCGGTGACTTTAAATGACAGTTTGGCCTACTTAACGTTTGTGAAAGAGGCGCTTAAATTTTTCAAATGTGAAATGAAGTATTCGAAACTATTTAATCTCAACAGTATGAGTAATCTAACCTTTGTTGCATAAAAGACATCCAGCGCACAGCAGAGCATCTTTGACGAGGTACATTCGTTACCAAGTTTCAAGCTGAGATAGTACTTGACTCAGTTTTCTGGTAACGAGCCCACGGTACAGTTGAATGGTGCTCACGTTAAAAATGCAAACTAGGCGATACCGCAACAGCCTAACGTGATAACAGGAAAAAACAAATTTATTCCTACACTTTTATCCTTACATATTATAAAACAAAGTTCTCCGCCACTTCTGTCTGTCTATTCGCGATAAACTCAAAAACTACTTCACCGTTTTTCATGCTGTTTTCACCAATGGATAGAGTGGTTCTCGAGGAAGGTTTTAGTATATAATTTACAAAGTTACGTACGTTTATTTTAATGAAGTGTTGATTGTTTCAAGGGCTCTATGCATTAGCTAAATAAAATCATCCTATGCGTTAATCCATGATACTGGATCAAATTTCATCAAAACCTTTTCTTTAAAATTACATACGAGTATATTAGTGTAAATAGCTATTTAATTTTTACATTTTTTTAAAATATTATATGCTAGTACATATAAGACAATAATTTATATAATACTAGCGGGCCGTCCCCGGCTCTCATGTGATTTTTTTTCTGCAAATTCTTACTAATATTATAAATGTGAATGAATTTTTGCATTCACGTTGTCTGAGACACCAGAAAGTACAAAGGGTACCTTCCAGAATGCGGACGAAGTCGCGGGCACCAGCTAGTAATATATAAAAACCTTCCTCGTTTAACGCTCTTTCCAACAGTGAAAACCGCATTAAAATTTGTTGTTTAGTTTAAAAGATCTAAGCGTACATACAGAGTGACAGACAGCGAGAAACTACTTAGTTTTACACTACGTAAAGAAGTTTAAGCACATTCCGTCTGGGCTGTTTTTCAATTTTTCCAGCCAAACAAATTCAGTTGGATTTATAGATTTGTATCAGTTTTCTTGCAACAGAGTGTACAAGTTAGCTGAATGTAAGATTAGAGTGTACACAAACTTCAGAAAGCTTAATTTAATTCTAAATACTCGAAACCTAAGCGGGGTTTAAGCCTTCCATCTGTTGAAACAGCTGGCTTGAAGCTCACTTTGTTTCTAGTTCGGGATTATTGTGCTTCTCTCTTCGATCCAAGTTTTGTTACAAGGGATAGGGGCCGATATTTATAAGGAAATACGAGAAATTGTATCACTACTAGTGGTGCCCGCGACTTCGCCCGCGACCAATTTTTTTTTTACATACAAACCATTCCTAATTATCCATAAGTGAAGACAGAATTAAAATCGGTCCAACCGTTTAGGAGAAGTTCAGTGACATACACACGCACAGAAGAAATATATATATATAAAGATACAGAATTTTCCTCTTCAATTAAACACATTCGAACTAAAATATTATAAATTAGTTAAAATTATTTTTAACTAATTTATAAATCAAGTGTTTCATATAGATCCAGAGGCTTCATATAGCATACGAAATTTAATATGACCTGTAAAATTGTTCTTTAAGAGATAAGAGTAAAAAAAAATGCTCTGGTCTGGATCTGAAAAGTAACAAGAAGTAACCATCCCCTTACAGAAGATCACCATGTAATCAATAATATAAATTTTACTGAATTTTACTAATTAAAATTACTCACACCAGTAAATAGTTTAACATAAAATTTTGTATATATATTGTAACATATTATATAACTAGCTGGTGACCGCGACTTCGTCTGCATTGAACGATGAAAAGTACCCTATGTCCTTTCCGGTGTCCCAGACAACGTGTATTCAAAATTTCACGGTGATCGGTTCAGTAGTTTTTGCGTGAAAGAGTAACAAACATCCATCCATACAAACTCTCGCATTTATAATATTTGTATGATACTTATAGGTATATTTCTAGACAGACATGAACGTAAAGGAGACTTATAATTAGTCGCCTCGGGGCAAGACATGAAGATATTAATTTCATTGTTATAATAACACACAGTATAATTAATAAGTTGTAACAACCACGAGAATTTACAATATTTTTCAATCAAATTGAGCGTCTATACTATTGCCATATGCCCTTAGGAGTTGAGTTAAAATATAAATAGTTGGGCAATGCGATGCGACAGGTCAGTCACTGAGGACCAAGTACTACGTAACGCCATTTTTAAAGATTTTTGACCCCCCCAATCTAACGCGCCGAACGTCTTTATGTACCCTCCCTAAACGTTACGTTTAGGACCAAGTTTACTAAGTGACCATTTTTACATACGAAAAAGGTTGCCAACTTGAGAGAACAAAATAAAAATGACGTACAATAAACACTGGAGGGATTCCTCCACCACCCCTGTAAAGCATCGTAACGTTTTACAAGAGCCCCCCCCCCTTCCGTAATACTTCCGTAAATTGCGTTACGTAATACTTGAACGTCCCCTTACCTTGGAGTAAGGGATTCCAAAGCGCTATTTCCCTATCCTATCCTAATCCTTATCCTTAATCTTATTGCGATCGGCAGCGTTGCAGGCGACATTACCAAGCTACCATCAAGTAGACCGTCAGCCTGTCTATCGATCTTAACATAAAAAAAGGCTTTAATAATGTTATTTAATAATAACCAATATAAAGCAGTTTTTGTTATAAGATAAATTAAGAATTCTTTTTTTTACTATCCATTTTAATGTAATAGTAGGTACATGTAAAATAATAACCTTGTCAATTAAAATCAATATAATAAATAACATTTTTTAAGTCCTTTTTATTTTATAATAATTCTGCCAATTGAACTAATGAGACTTCAGGTTTCTATATCTAATGAAATTGAACTACTAAAGCTTAAAAGTCCCAATAGTTCAATCAATTTTATTGAAGTCGTAGTTGGACTAATGGGAATAGACAACAAAATAAAACTCAGTTCTGAAGTTTTTACCAGTATAAATGGTATAATTTAATTATGGTCTGTTAAAGAAATTATCACGATTTACTTAGCTTACACATCAAAGTGATTATCACTTTGAAGTTAAACTATTGTGAAAACTGGCTTCTTTTAAGCCGTTTATACCGTCATGACTTACTTTTATTTTAACACTGGTTTCACATTTTTGTACTGTGCAAATATAAAGTACTTATTCAGATGAATCTGGGGGACATCCGACAAAAAAATGTTTGCCTAGGGATATCTAGAGAAAAAATTAAGTTACTGCCAATGTTAAAAATGAATCTGGTTTAATTTTTTTTTTTTAATTTTTTTTTTATAATCAAAAATAATTTTGTATTAGTTCAAAGATTATTGAAATATTAAAAATTAATTTCGATTAATTATAAATCGATTTTAAAAAATGTGGTTATTTTAAATTTTTTGAAATTTATTTTAGATTTTTTGACAGAAAAAATCACTTAAAATTGAATAAAAAAAAAAAAATTGAAGATTTTTTTCAAAATGTACATGTGGTTATTTTTATTTTTTTTTATTTTTCGCAATAGATTTTTTTTTATTCAGATATATTTTTTACACATTTTAAACGAAATCCCGCTCGAGAGCGCTACTATTTTATTTCGTTACGGATTTTAATTGTCTTCCGGTGAATGGGACAAGTTTACTTTGTTAGAATAATTGGATCATTCAATATTTTATTAGCACTTAGTGCGGTGTTTTATTTGAGCGAGCGTTACTTTTTAATTTTCTACATTTTTGAATTTAAATCTTTATTATTTGAATGAAATGGCGGTTTATAACGACATTATTTAACATTTGATGATACCATGCTCAGTGATAATAAGATTTTTTCAATTAAAGACTGAACTGAAAGTATCACAGTTGTGAACTTGTGTTACACACATAATAGTATTTAAATTAACTAGCTGTTGCACGCGACTTCGCTCGCGTGACTTTATAAAAGGTAGCCTATGTTACTCCCTGAAAATGTAGCTTTCTATAGGTGAAAGAATTTTCCAAATCGGTCTAGTAGTTTTTAAGTTTATTCATTACAAAAATTCTCTCTTTAAAATATTAGTATAGATAAGTCTCTCAATAATAATAAACTGGATAAAGGGATCACTACATAAGGTAAAATTACATAAGGTAATTTTCGCCACATTTTTTTAAATACATTCCACGAAGAAAAATGGATCTAAAAATCAAAATCTACCTAAGTTTTAAGTAGCTTAACTGAATTTGTGGCTGTAAACAAACAACCGGAAATATTTACTAATACTTAAAATGTAAAAGTAATAAAATGTTAAATTACTGTAAAAAGACTCGTATAGAATAACAAAAAAAAACTTTTGTAACAGTCTTTCCTGAATGTCGAACAAAAACTGTCATCAGTTGAAAACTACCCGCTACAAAGTAGCAAAGTGCAATTATATGAAAAATGACCGCGCGTCGACCGTACAATGTCGTGAAATATCGTCAAAGCAAGAAAAGACCCGGGAAGTATATTGTTTTTGTTCACTACCAATTCGAGTGAGACGTCCCTGTAAACATACGAACTAATATTGCGTTTGAAACCGAGTTGGTTTTGATTTTTTTTAAGAACAAATCATGATTAAAAAATATTTCCTCTAAATTTAATTTAAGGCGATACTAAGAGCCAAAACGGGATATTCAGAGGCTAACTCCTCTTTCATAAATCAACATAAATTTCCGAAAAAAAAATATGCTTTTTATTGATATTTTATCTATATAAGGTACAAATAATACTGGTCAAACTGTTTAACTACTATGTGAAAAAAAAATCTAAATGGAAGTCGTTTTTGGCTGAAAACTTGTATCTTCTTTTAAACGACAAGGAATATTTACATGATTCTTTTTTTTAAATTTTTGTATGGATTAGACCTATATACTGTACAATTAATGACCTAATATAATAGTTTTTCAAGTCATTATCCATATTTATCTTATTTTACCTAAACAAAGATTTAGCGGGTCCGTGCGCGGGCGACGGGCGGCAGTGTAGCGCTGAACGTCGTACGGGGAGGTTGTGCGTCTCGTCGCAGCGCCGGCTTCGAATAGTTTTTATCATTGAGCAGGTGATAAACAGATACGACACTGTTTTGAAGTGAAGTTAATAGTTTGTTGTGCAGACATTTTTAATAATTTGGACAGCTATATTATAATATTGTACATATTTTTATATTGTAAATCAATATTTACATATATACAATATAAACAAATTTACGTTTTAAATAAAATCTTTATAAAATTATTTGTAAATGGATTTCCTCACCATAAAAACTATATTTTTACAAAACTTACACATTCCTAACGAATTTAGTCTTCAAATACCCTAAAAGCTTTCCAAATGATTCTAAAGATTTCCCCACAACACACATAGTTTTTCAGGTCTAAGTCACAATAGATCGTGGAATAGGCCTACCGGGGAAACCACGTAAAAAAAACGCGCTAAATACACACTAACTCACTGGTGGCGTGGAAACGTGTGCATATTATGAATATGGATGAACAAAAACTTTGTAAGCAAAGATCACAACAAATGAATTTCAATTTCTAATTTGTGTTTTCATATTTAGTATTAAAATAAGCTTTTTTGATAAATTTATTACATACCTATATATTTTTTATATTTTACGCTATATCCCCGCTGATTAAGAACCGATTTTAATCATTTATTTTGTTAAAATGTTAATCTCGACAACTCCCTTAAAAAGAACTCCCTGAGAATTATTCAATTTTACTTCTAATTTTTAATATCCAATATAAAATTAACATGGAATCCATAATTATGTTTTTTGATAAAACCGGTCATTACTATCTGCTAAATATGTCATAGTTGATTTCAGTAAATATTAGCTGTCTGTTTACACGCCATATGATATAAAACTAGAATTGTAAATAAAATATACTATTAAAATATATAAATAAATAAAAGTTAACCATTTTTTTGCTAACGCATCTCAAAAATGCTTTGTGAAGTTAGGCACAATATATTCAATATCAAATGTTACCACTCTACTTTATTTAGTCTTTGACTCGTTTCACGCGATCTCTAAGTACGGGTGGTGCGGGGGCTACATCTTAGCTCCGCCTACTCGCGCAAAATCCATCGGCTCTTAGAATCACCTTAATATGTTTCACAATCCCTCTGAAAATAAAAAAAATCTGTCATCATCATGAGAATTATGAATCAGTAAAGTCTTTTTTGTTCTTTAGAATGAATGAGCCTATTCCTCATCGCATTTTTTAAATTATTTGGAAACATACGATTTAAATCATGTTATATTAGTGGCAGGGCATACAACGTTTCTCAGTTATAAAATTAGCAGCCCAATTACAACCTTTGATGAGTCAGCATGTTTCATTGTTTTTTTCTGTGTTGTTCTGTGCTGTTGTGTTTCGATGAGTGAGTAAAGCCGCGTCCTCACTAGGGCCGCACGGCCACATCAGGCCGGCCGCTCGCCCAGGCCTTGTACACACTACACGCGTACACACTATATAAGGCCTGGCCGCTGGCCGTGCGGCCATAGTGAGGACGCGGCTTAAGGAATGCCAGAGCCTATCCCTTGTCTTTAAATGATTAAGGATTAGTAGGAACAAGGTTGGCAGCGCACACGCACTACTTCGCAAAGTAAGCGGAACCGTTAGAAAATTTGGCTCGTATGTTCTCTAGTGAAGCATTCAGATAATAGGGACCTTTTGAAAGCTGCCATCGTTTCGGTAATTGTTGAAGCCAGGTGGCTCAATTGCTGAAGTTTTGTAGCGTAATAGCGTACATATTGGACTAGCTTTTACTTCAGTATTACTTTAGAAAACAGTTCTCATTGTATTTAAATGAAGTAATATGTACGATATATGAAACATTTTTGGAATTCTCTTATGGGATGTGTTTTTTTTTTTCATTTTATATAATTGCTGCATTTTTTTAGATTACATGATCAATGATGATCAATTTACAAAACGAAGCTTATAAGGAAAAAATCATGTTTGACCTTGGCCATATTACGTACTCAAATTTTGGCTTGCTCTATTATTATATGAAAATTTCACGAATACGAATGGGAAGCCAAAATGTATATTTCTAATAAATATACATTTTGGCTTCCCATACGAATGGTGTCTAAGTATTATTAGTGCCAAACTTTGAGGCTATTGCAGTAATGTTGGCAATAGACGGTATTTAAATTTGATTAACAGCGTTTTTGGAAGTTTGAGAGATAGCGCCTCTTTCACAAACTACAAGTAAAGTGTTGATTAGTTACTTTTAGAAATCATTTTCTGTTTTATTGAATTATGCACTGGGTTTACTGCATCATTCGATAGCCGATTTTTATTATTATTTTCTATTCAATGTTTGGGAAGTTTACAGTACAAATAAAGATATATTATCAGCTCCATTATCCCCTAACTGTAATATAATTTTTTATTTCTGTATTACTTTGAAGATTGTCAATCAAAACATTTTATCAAAAAACTTATTGTTGTCAGTGAAGTAGTATTTGAGTTTATCCATTACAAACAAACATACAAAAAAATCAAATAAAAAGTAGTCATAAATAGTAGATTTTAGGATTTTACGGCGATATAAATGGTACATAAATATCTGCTCGTGTATGAAGAGGGATTGAGTAACGAACATTGGAACGTATTCGCTGTTCTTCATCTTAGTTTTGGAAACTCGATAAGTGTTATATAATACGCCTTGAAGCTGCACAAGCTGCAAGGCAAGCAGCGGGACTGACGTCATAAATCGTCAACTATAAACTTGCTACTAACCTAATGGAATTCTCGAGGCTAAAAGTGCTTGAAATTCCGGATGAAACTCCGTGACGTATAGGGTTGCACTTTGCTACATTTTCTTAGTACTCTTAGATTTTTACTTTATAAAAAGTGCTTTTCAAAGAAATATTAAGAATTTTCTAATTTTGTTGTTATCCTCCATTTTACAAAAACACGTGTCATAACCTAAATTAAATTATAATCGATTTAAATCTAAGCGACAAGAACAATTTTCGACAAAAATTTCGTTTTAATAAGTCAAACAGATCAATATTTAAACAGTACCCATAATATTTCAATCAAAAACTCACCTTGAATAGTTTTTTCATTTTTTAAATATCTTAAGAGGAGCTACATTTCACCGCCAAACTTTTGCAATGGCCGACTGACGTAAGTAACTTTAGTTTTGAAGTATTTAGACAAGATGGCGTTAGTTAGAGAAAGATAAACCGATGGGGACGAAATTAGGTTTGGGGGCGAAATTTGGCGACTTTACGTTATTTTACAAATGTCAAATGTTTGATGAGCTCGTTGGATGAGTGGTAAGGGTTTAACTCTTACTACCGAATAACAGCGTATGTGCTGTTGAATTTCGGTAAGTAATAGAGTTAATTAGCTAATTTTTCCTGCAAGATGTAAGAAGATGTGTCCGATGTCTCAATATATTACATACCGGATAACTCCATAAATCTTTAGCGACTTACATAAGTAATAGTTACATTTATTTCTGAGTAAAAGCAATTAATTGAAGCACCCTATTATCTTCAGTTGACGAGAAAATATACTAATGAATTAGCTACGGACTTGTTTTTTGTACGCTGGCTCAATATTTCTTAATTAGTGACGAAGTAGGGACAAATAAGAGTATTTATAGTTTCTTTGAGATTATTTAATATACGAGTAGATAATAGAAGTGCAGAGTTTAGCTTGGTAAATAATATTGCTTTATAGCCAGTAAAACCGGATGTGCGTCTATTTTCGATTTTTCGTGTGGGATCAGAACCTACGATCGATTTCAGACTTATCAGATAAGAAAACTAGCAACTTTCCGATTTATATGAAATCCTGTGAAAAGCAGTGTGCTGATATAGTGGACTATATATATCCTAAGATAGAGATGAGGCTTGAATGCAATAAAAAAAATTTAATTGAATAAAACCAAATACTCTTATTAAAATTACAAAATAAAACTTCTGCAGTAAAATAAAATTTTACTGCAATTACAAAATTACAAAATAAAACAATATGTAGTCATTAAAATAAAATAATAAGAGGCTATTTGTTGGAACATGATAAACTAGAATGGCATTTCGAATTCGCGAATTCGTCTCCCTCCGTCCCCTTCAAGCGACATGTTCGCCCCGGCGCATCCATCGAATACATTTTTAGCCGTTTAGTTTCGGTTAATGTGCACATTAGCCGGCTAAAGATGGAAATTCACGACGCAAACTAAGATGATATCGAACTTTAGCTGCTTCTCAAAGATAAACTTAAGATTAGCCGGTTAAACTTAAGTTTATGTTCACACCTACCTTTAGCCGTAACTTATATATTACATACGTATTATTTACGCTAATATTGCAGTGACCAATAATAGAGTTTCTAATGGCTAAAGACTTGTTATATTTTTTTTATTCAGTTGAAGCAATTCTTATTCTTCCACATTAATGCTAATTTTATATACTTCTGGCTGTTGCAAGCGACTTCGTCCGCGTAACTTTTTTTTTATAAAATATAGCATATGTTACTCGCTGATAATATAGCTTCCCAACAGTAAAGAATTTTTCAAATCGGTCCTATGAATCAGTTTCGGAGCCTATTCAATTCAAAAAAAAAAAACAAACAAACAATCAAATCTTTCTTCTTTATAAAAATAGTATACATAGATAACGACGCGTCTGGGCTGAAACTGAGGAAATATATTACTGTTAGTTTTTAGTTATGTACTTACCTTTGTGACAGTGAAATAATTTATCAGTTAGGTACAGTAGTTCCGGGGAACAAACTCCACTAGTGTACTTGAAAGTTAAATCCGCTCCTCTGTTTTAATTAATTAGGTAAAACTTCTGATTTTCTGTCTTTACGAATCTTTTCATTTTATTTGGCTAAGGGCCTCTTTCACCAACTACAAGTAAAGTGTTGATTAGTTACGTTTAGAAATAATAATATGTTTTATTGAATTATGCACTCGTCTACTGCATCCTTCGATAGGCGATTTTTTTTTATTATTTTCTTTTTAATTTTTGGGACTTTTACCGTACAAACAAAGGTATATCAGCTCCATTATCCCCGGTTACCGGTGAATTTAAATGACAGTTTTGCCTACATGACGTTTGTGAAACAGGCGCTTAATATTTCTATTACAGTTTCTCTCAAACTTCCAAAATCCTCGGTTACCGGTGACTTTAAGTGACAGCTGGCCCTTAGGGCTGTCATCTGTCAAGTAGGCTAACTGTCACATAAAGTCACCGGTAACCGGGGATAATGGAGCATATATATATACCTTTGTTTGTACGGTAAAAGACCCAAACATTAAAAAGAAAATAATAAAAAAAAATCGCCTATCGAAGGATGCACTAAACCGAGTGCATAATTCAATAAAAGATAAAATTATTTCTAAAAGTAACTAATCAATACTTTACTTGTAGTTAGTGAAAGAGGCCCTAAGCCAAATAAAATGCAAAGTTAATTAAGTCTTATAATCAATGAAGAAACAGTTTTTCATAAAATTACGGACCGAAATCATCGCGCTTCTGGAAGGCTCATTGTGCCCAGTTGAATGTCGCCATCCTTCGGATATCGCCTAACGTAATAAGGAAACAAAACAGCCGGGCCCCGATTGTATCGTAGATATAGACTGAATAGAACTGCCACAGTAAAACTGGATTTAGCAGTAAATAAGCTTTAACTGAAATCGTATAATCTTGTAATTTCCATAAAAAACAGAGAGATGACAGAATTAGAACTATTTTAACAAAGTTAATATTTAGTTATATTATAACCCATCAGTTAGAATTTATTTAGTTCAATAATTTCGGATATACTTCGTTCATTTAAAAATAGCAATAATTGTAAATTTTTAATTTGGTAATAGCATTATTTGAAACACAAATATCAAATACATAATTTGGTCATCCTTTTAATATGACTATGAAAATTTTATATCAAAATAATCATTAAAGTAGAAATCGTTTTTGTATAAACTAAAACTAATGTTGTATAAACATATAAAAATGTTGTTGGTTTATGTACGCTTAAAAAATTCTAGAATCAATAGACCGATTTTAATTTGGCTCTCACACATAGAAAGAGGGATAAACGGGGAAGATTTCTCTTATAAATATTGCACCTTTAGCGAAGCCGGGAGCGGTTCGCTAGTTATTAATTGTTTGAACAAGGTTCAAAGGTCTGGTAAAGGCAAGCAGTAAATTAGTCAAAAACTACTTACTTTAATAAAGATGGAGTTTGAGCAAGCTTTGAGATCTTAAATCGGTGTTCCGGTGCGCTCCCCTCCCCGCAGGAACCTCCAAGCGTCCAACCAGCAGACACCACTCACACGCACTTCAACGTTCTGCGACTCACTAAACTCTCTATAGGCATGGAAACACCAGCGAGGGCGCGTTTCCCTCCCTTACCTATCGTGAGGCGTTCACCGGCGGCAACGCTTTGGTTTTGGCCGGTGAGCAAAGAAGAAAATGAGAGGGCCACAACCACCAGGAAAGTGGGTACTACGTGAACGAAAGAATGCTTCTAGAATGTTTACAAGGCGAGAGTAACTGCACAAAGTTGCCTTGTAAACGTAAAGAAGACTTTTGGAATGTTCAAGAGGCGAAACCCAAGTCTGAGTGTGCCTAATGAACGCGGTGAGAACTGGTCCAGAAGCCGCTAAGACTCGTCTAGAAGCCGCGGTATCACTTTGAACTTAGTACTGCACATTAGTAGCAAAGGCATCTTCAAGATCAACTGAAGAAAAGGTTAGATAGCGAGAATAACGAGAAACTTCTGGAGCGTTCCAAAGGCGAGACCGACTCAGTAACGCCTTAAGAACGTGATAGAGAGAGAATGCTTCTAGAATGTTTACAAGGCGAGAGTAACTCCACAGAGTTGCCCTGTAAACGGAAAGAAGACTTCTGGAATGTTCAAGAGGCGAAACTCAACTTTGAGTGTGCCTAATGAACGCGGTGAGAACTGGTCCAGAAGCCACTATAACTCGTCTAGAAGCCTGCTTCTAGAATGTCTACAAGGCGAGAGTAACTCCACAGAGTTGCCCTGTAAACGGAAAGAAGACTTCTGGAATGTTCAAGAGGCGAAACTCAACTCTGAGTGTGCCCAATGAACGCGGTGAGAACTGGTCCAGAAGCCACTATAACTCGTCTAGAAGCCACGGTATCACTTTGAACTTAGTATTGCGAAATAGTAGTAAAGGAACCTTCAAGATCAACTGAATGAAAAGGTTAGATAACGAGAATAACAGTAGAGAACTTCTGGAGCGTTCCAAAGGCGAGACCGACCCAGTAACGCCTTAAGAACGTGATAGAGAGAGAATGCTTCTAGAATGTCTACAAGGCGAGAGTAACTCCACAGAGTTGCCTTGTAAACGGAAAGAAGACTTCTGGAATGTTCAAGAGGCGAAACTCTACTCTGAGTGTGCCCAATGAACGCGGTGAGAACTGGTCCAGAAGCCACTATAACTCGTCTAGAAGCCTGCTTCTAGAATGTCTACAAGGCGAGAGTAACTCCACAGAGTTGCCCTGTAAACGGAAAGAAGACTTCTGGAATGTTCAAGAGGCGAAACTCAACTCTGAGTGTGCCCAATGAACGCGGTGAGAACTGGTCCAGAAGCCACTATAACTCGTCTAGAAGCCACAAACTTATCCAGAAGCACTACTAAGAACTTACTATAAATCAAAATTGAATTCCAGAAATGAAAGATGTATCTAGAAGGTTACTTTACTCTCGTATGAATCACGGGGCACAGTGACTTAAATGTTTCTTGAAAGAGATCACATAAGGTCACAACACTGTAATTAGTACACTTAGACCATGAGTTAATACCAAATTACTGATTAAAATCACTCAATACACAAACTCTTTGGCTAAGTATCGATTTAAAGGCTCGAATTCGCGCGCGCAGTTCAAACGATTCGTTCAGATCGAGATCGAACACACAATGGCAAGCCCGCGGCGGACGACGCGTATTTATAGCATAAGGAGTAGAAGCCGAGAAACTTCCCAAGCTACCGGTGACGCCCTCTGGTGACGAGTAGCGCGTCTTTTTTAACTCTGCGTCGAGAAAAATCGCTTTCTGTTTCTTTTTTGTTATCTGTGGCTGATTTTTGACGTTAAACAATCTGACAACCTAACTTGAATTGGTATAAACAAATAATGTGTGTGTTTTGGGCCAAAACTGGACGTGCAGTTTTGCTGTTTATAAACAAAAGGTCCAATTATGAGTGACGCTTGGAGAACCTTCTGGGAATTAAAGGAAGGGCGAAGAATGAAAGTAAATAAGTGACTTGTACAAGCAAATTCTAGAACCCCTTTTTTAAACATTAATACAAATCATTCACAGCAGTATTGCATAGGCTCACCACTGAATCACCATTACACTGTGACAACAGTTACCGTATACACTATTTACAGACGATACGATCTGGAGTTTACGTAATGTTGCAAGAGTTAAAGTTCATTTTTCCTCGGCCACAAACCTGATGGCGTCTTTGAAGATAAGTTTGGATAGAGAGTTTTAGGTCAAAGGCGGTCTATGTATCGTCATACATAACGTATCGTAAGCGCGCCCTTGTCTTGAGTCTGTTGTGAGAATTGGTTATTGAGGCGATCGGAATTGTTAATACGGGGAAAGAGGATCTTTGAAATAAGATACTGAGAGTAGCAAATGTATACGTTTTATTCAAACCCTAAAGGCCTTTTCTTTGCTGTCGATCAAACGGTGTAGAGATTAAAATAGCGATCACATATGATTATATATTATAATAAATATACTTACGATAGTATAATCGCGAGAAAAATCGTTATTTACGGCGCTATCTGCCGAAAGCGAGGAGAACTAACTTGCCAACGATAACGATAATCACATTTAAAGTGGAAGTTAGCCGTTGTTTTGGCAGCCGCTGACCGTTGAACGTCAAAGAAAACCACAGCGAAGCGTGGTCGGGCTCAGCTAGTTATCTATATATTAATATTATACCATGGCTTGGTTGAGGAAGATTTTTTTTTTAATATTTGTCAATGTTGTAATAGTTTATGTAGATTGTGATTTCTATGTAATTTTTTATTTATTTCAATTATTGTATGTTAATTTCTTTTGGAAGATTTTCATTTGTTAAATAGTCTAATCACTCCATTATTTTCACAATCACAAATAACACAAAGAAAAGTGAAAATCTAGCAAAGTGTTGCAGGCAGTACCAGTATATAAGGCGTAGTGGCAAACGTCGGGGTAATTGTCCCCGTCGAGAGCTAATTACGAATTATTGCTTTCGCACAAGTAACAAACAGCGCGCTTGCTAATTTATTGCGTCTTTCGACAATTGCCATTTGCTAGTTTCAAGTTTGCCATATTGCTTTTTAATTAAGATATTAGTCTAAGTGGCAAGTTTGATGGAGGTTTCAAGACGCAGAATCGTGCCAACTACGAAAGACTTTGTAGTGATAATTATAAAGTAAGATTTTGCATTCGGATTACAGAAGCACTTTTATACTTTTAATATAATTAAGTCTATATTAAGAATTAAGGCAATTTTTTTACTTTAAATAAATATTTAGTTTACTCTCATAATGCACCATTTATATAATTTTGGTATAGCCAGGTTACCTTTTGAAAGTAGAACGAACATCCTAATATTTTTTTTTTAAATATACACTTCCAAAATATCACTAGAGTTATTACTCTAGTTACATTTATTTTGTACTAGCTGGTGCCCGCGACTTTGTCCGCGTTGAAAAAGAAAAAAGTAGCCTATCCTGTGTCCTGTACGTCTAAATGTTTATCTACCAAGTTTCATGAAAATCAGTTAATTCGTTTAAGAGTTATGGAGGAACATACATATATACACAGTAATACACAGAAAAAAAATCTAAAAATCGTTAATTTAGTTTCAGTATCATGTATAGAGCCTATAAACACGATATCTCCGAAAACAAAGTAACTTACTCCATGACCAACCCTTACAGATTTATTATTAGTATTGATTACGTACCTCATTAAATAAAATTATTAACCCCCTTTGTGTAAGTCACAATTATACCTACTTTAAAATCAAAGTACACAAATTAGTTACACATATAACTTTTATGCGAACTTTTTTTTATTATGTTAACGGATTAATATGTAAAAGTAAAGCGGGCCACAGTTTTCTGTAATTGGAACCACGGTTAAAAGTTAAGCAAGGTATAAGTCTGAAAATGTGCGCAATTTAAGCACATATGTCGCATTAAGCCGCTTGTGGAGCATCGGTACACTCGACGGCAATAATTCAAGTCATTCTCACAACTCCTAACGCCCATTTTTCATGTTACACCATTTTATCTCAGAAGTCCTCCGGCGCCGAGTCAAGTGTACTTTTGACTTTGCAAGCCACAATGTAAATAGCCTACTAGTACGGTAACTACTTGTAACAAAATGATAGAGGAAAATATTTTGCACAATATAATAGACTTTTATTTACAACTAGCTGATCCTACAGAAGCCGTTCTGTCAAAAGCTATTATTTGTACCTAGGCAGATAAAAAAGACTAAACTTTTTTGTATTTGTTTTTTGTATTAGATTGTAACAGCTGATGTGTAATTCAATGGTATGTTTGACGTAAATTTTTGATAGTGGTATTTGAATTGGCAATGGCAACTAGGAACTTTTTATAGGTAAAAGAAAAAGGGGGTTTAAGTATATGTTTCTCTGGAAAATTTTCCCACTCTCAGACTTCAACAAATAAATATTTTAAAAAATTCAAATTGTTCCAGCCGTTCTCGAGTTTTACGCTTAGCAACGCATTTAGCCATTCATTTTTATTCATATAAAAAACAGCTGTACAAACAAAGGCACGCGGCTTTGCCCGCGTAACTTTATAAAATATACTATCTTACTAGCTGACAACGTAGCCTTCTATAGGTGATTTTTTTTAAAAATCGGTTTAGTAGTTTTTGAGTTATTTCATTACAAACATACAAATCTTCTCTCATTAGTATAGATAAATAACTGCTTACGAAACTCATGTAATTATGTACATATTACAAAGTTTAATTTATTAAGTTGTTCACATAAAAAATTATTTTTTGATAAATGAATATTAAATCTATCTACTGTTAGTTCTTTACACTGTGGTATTACTGTGGTTATCACATTAAGTGTTTTAGTTTATAATACTAGCTTTAATTCGCAGTTGTATTATTGTTATGGTCAGTTATGTGGCGGGATAATGAGATCGTTATAACTTTTTAGCTCGAGTGTTAACGATGTCATTATCATACAATTACCGTTTGCGTAACTATTGTACGAATACTATACGCATGTTAATTTATTAACATCCTAAGGAAAATAGAGATTTTTTTAAATGTAAACGTCGACAGGCACGCTGACTGACCACTTGGTGGTAAGTGGCTACCATCGCCTGCTACCACATTCAACGCCATAGGTGATGAAAGTGCTCTACCGAAGTTTTATTAGGAGGGAATTTGATGTGTGCTTAAGGTTAACCTTAAGCACACCTTAACCTTAACCTTAACCTTAACCTTAACCTTAACCTTAACCTAAAGCAATTGAATTTAAAAAAATTCAAATTGTTCCAGCCGTTCTCGAGTTTTACGCTTAGCAACGCATTTAGCCATTCATTTTTATTCATATAAAAAACAGCTGTACAAACAAAGGCACGCGGCTTTGCCCGCGTAACTTTATAAAATATACTATCTTACTAGCTGACAACGTAGCCTTCTATAG
Organism: Synanthedon formicaeformis; assembly: GCA_945859745.1. Taxonomy (NCBI): domain Eukaryota; kingdom Metazoa; phylum Arthropoda; class Insecta; order Lepidoptera; family Sesiidae; genus Synanthedon; species Synanthedon formicaeformis. The sequence continues at coordinate 10,679,863 of OX243959.1, read as the reverse complement.
GTGATTTTTTTTAAAAATCGGTTTAGTAGTTTTTGAGTTATTTCATTACAAACATACAAATCTTCTCTCATTAGTATAGATAAATAACTGCTTACGAAACTCATGTAATTATGTACATATTACAAAGTTTAATTTATTAAGTTGTTCACATAAAAAATTATTTTTTGATAAATGAATATTAAATCTATCTACTGTTAGTTCTTTACACTGTGGTATTACTGTGGTTATCACATTAAGTGTTTTAGTTTATAATACTAGCTTTAATTCGCAGTTGTATTATTGTTATGGTCAGTTATGTGGCGGGATAATGAGATCGTTATAACTTTTTAGCTCGAGTGTTAACGATGTCATTATCATACAATTACCGTTTGCGTAACTATTGTACGAATACTATACGCATGTTAATTTATTAACATCCTAAGGAAAATAGAGATTTTTTTAAATGTAAACGTCGACAGGCACGCTGACTGACCACTTGGTGGTAAGTGGCTACCATCGCCTGCTACCACATTCAACGCCATAGGTGATGAAAGTGCTCTACCGAAGTTTTATTAGGAGGGAATTTGATGTGTGCTTAAGGTTAACCTTAACGCTCTGTTTCAGGGGTCCCGGGTTCGATTCCTGGCTGGGCCAACTTTTGAAATAAAATTTTCTAGTTGCGTTATAGACAATGAGAGTCACCTACCATCAAGTCACATATCATTCTGTGTGTCAAACATTATAAAAAAATAACATAAAAAATGGGCTCTAGAAGTCTACTCGCTCACCGAACATAACAGTACATTTGCTGTTATTTCACAAAAGCCATGGTTACTACTGCCAAACGGACTCTATTTTATGACTGAGAAATGCAGTAAGTATGCCTTACCCCTACTAAACATTGAATGAGATTATTTATCGATATCGAAGTATAATATGAAATTTTATGCAAGAAGAAATTAACAGAATGCGTCCTCGTTTATCGTAAAAATATACTTATACTACTTATCTAGGTATGCAAGTTATTTCTGAAGCGTTTTAAGTTTATGCATTATATTATCTTGTATAAAAAATTATGTTACTCAACACAATATTTATCTTTGAAACTATACCTATTTATTGTGTTTGGGATAGAATAATATAAACAGCCTCAGGGACTGAGATGCCGAAACGTGACCAAATCTCGGATTAAATTATAATGTTACAAAATCAACAGAAATATAAAACCATTCGCCGCCTTCTGATTAGATTGGGTACTTTATTAAAATTTTAATTAAATCACTTCTTTTTTTTGTTAAAAATTGCTTGGAATATACAAGCGATTCATCGTATAAATTAAGTCAAAAAATAGTCAAAAAGTGGCCAGTGGTTTGCATGTAAGGCCATGGATATAGAGAAATGTATCATATCCCTTTAAGAAAATATAGTAAAAATTAAAAACGATAATCCTTTATTTACGCGTTGAATTAAAATCAATTGAATGTTTACAATAAATATGTAAATAGGAGAGGTTAACCCCGGATTGCCATTTACAAGTTCATTTGAAATTTAACCACAAATCCTCGTCTCGGTCTCAATTTATTATGAAGCTGACATTCCATTTTGTTACTTCACGACACGCGAATCTTGCTGAGAATTTAAAATTTTCGAAACAAAACAATCCTTCAACATTCATGCGATAACAAGTACCTGTTCAAGATCGCATCTGAAATTGCTGACAAGATTTATTGTTCATTGTGTGTGCTGAGTTTGATACTTACTCTCTTAATAGTATAACTTAACAGTAGGTATAGTGCTCGCTCTTCATTTAGTCATTTTCACTAAAGGGGTTTGACTATAGACTGTAATTCTTTAGCATATTTTAACTAGAATAGTGGACTAATAGGGACATAAGTTGAACACTTCCTTGCAATAAAAAAATTGTTTTTGCTTATTATCGCGTTTTGTATTCTCTTGCGAGGGCTTCAGTTAGATTGTCACGAATACGTCACGTCACATAAGATACTTTATTATGTGTTAATATAAATTATACTGTCTATCTATCAAAGTATTATTTCGATACCTTAATACGCAAACCAAATAACTCCTCCGAGGCAAACTTTACAGGGGAGACTAAAAAGGTTATAATTTTTTTTTGTATGATATGAGAAAAGAAAAAAGGCAATTTTACATTGGAAATTATGGCTCGTATTAAACGATAGACATTTTAAAAATTAAATTCTAATTGTCATTAAGTTTCTCCCGTATCAAAAAGTCATTTTCAACCAAAAGTGGAGTTATTCGTTTTGCGAATTAAGGTATCGATTTATATTTACGTATTTACAGTCATGATTAATAAGCATTACTGATATCCGAAAATGCACAGTCGATCGGCCTACGTAACTGTATTTGTTTTTATTATTTTAACTTCTGTGCTAATTTGTACTGTTGCAAACTTGATTTGGAGAATTTGAGGATGAGTAAATTTGGCCGGCGGCATGAACATGTTTGGAAGCGGCCACTCATTTCGGCTGTCCAGAGAAATGGCTTTCAACGACGAAACTGACGTTATGCTATTAAAATTATAAAATCTAAAGCCACATTTACCCTGTTGTGCTTTTATAGGAGCATGCATAGTTTGACAATGAACCATTGTTCTACCCTTTTTAAGGTTACTTACCTATGTATAAAGACAATAGAAGTTTTACTAATGACAGGACATACTCTGAAATATAAGCGTGTGTACTGTTTTGTTTAGATGTGCAAGTATCGTCATTCTTTTCTAGGTCAGTGATGCATTAACATTTACACTATAATTGCCTCCTTGGTGTTATAGGCGACGATAGCCAATTAGCCAGTAGGTGGCTCAAGTGAACCGTCAAACTATTTGCTAACTTTTATAATTTAAAAAATGAATATTTCATTTTTTTAATAAAAACATAATCGGCCCGTCAGTTTGGGAGCTACTATGCCACAGACATACAAATACACAGACAAACGGACACACAGGCTAAACTATTTTGCGTCGGGCGTTAAAAATACAACAAACATAATTAAATCGTCTGTAACATATCAATCACAGAAATATGAACACAAAATCCTTCAATCTTTTGATACACTACTAATTCGGGTTATTTTGTGAAATAACTCAGAGAAATATCGCCACTTAGACCTGTATCAGTGCTCTCCTGACGGTCAGTCCTGACGATACGCACGACCGACGGTGCGAACGACGCGCTTGTCATTTGTATGAAAATTCACAAGTCGTTAGGCGCGAAGCCCACACAAGAGTCGCGTCGCGTCGCGTCGTGGAACGGGCGCATAAGCGGCGCGCCGCCTCTAGCTTTCCTATAGAAATCAATGGTTGTGCGCCCACATACTGGAGAGGCGGCGGCGAGGCGAGGCGAGGCGAGGCGCGAAGAGTCGCGGCGCGGGCGCGAAGCGTCGCCGAACGGGCGCGGCATATTGTTTGCGGCTGTGTTTAGACGTGGTCGTGTATTTATTAAATAAAAGTAAAATGTCAGACGATCTAGATCTAAATATAAAAATCATCGAATTTGTTTGATGTAACCCGTGTCATTATGACCAGACACGTTCCGACTATAGCAATAGAAACAAATAGGACCAAAAATGAGGTGAAATAGCGCAACAATTAAACGAAACTGGTAAGTGATTTCTTGGTAAGTGAAGTTGACTGTGTAAAGAAAGCATAGCCGCCTCCGCCGCAACTCTTCACGCCTCGTCTACGCCGCGACGCGCCTCGACGCGCCTCGACTTCATGTGGGCGTAGCGCCTTACAGAGCTCGCCTGACCGTACACAGGCGTATTGCTAACGCGGTCGGTCGTGCGTATCGTCAGGACTGACCGTCAGGAGAGCACTCAAACCGGCCTGTCTGACGTGAGACTCATTCGTAGTTAGTATTAATTGGACAAAATATAATATTCTGGAAGAGCAATACGCGCCTTCTGTGTCCGATCACTAAACTCCTAATATTTTATGACACTAATGTATGGATCACCAAGCCACGTTGTGAGTAAAGGAGGTTCGCTCTACAAGGTCAAGGGAGTAAACGCGTGATATTAGCTTTCTGTAAAATCTTTAACCAAAACAACTAATAAAACCGTTTTAAAATTTTTGAAATTTCTTAATTTATTCAAAAATACTTGACTGCCTTTGCCACTCTTAATTCATAGAAAAATTGTAAAGAACTCATAAACATAATCTCATCGATGGATTTTTTTATATTAAAAATATTATTTTGTGTACACGATATAAACGAATAATTTATTATTTAGTGGCCACTATTAACAAAAATGTATAAAAAATTATCCATGCTATCTAATAAGCAGTCACATTTTTTGCTGCAAATTCTCCCTAATGTATAATTATAATGTTTAAAATGTAACTGGAAATAGCTGAAACATGGCTACGTGTGTGGCTGCATTTAACACGAAATACTAGATAATGTCAATGGCAATCGCGGCGCCCGGAGGGTTCGCAGGTGTTCCTGAAATTACAGACAATGCAACCGAAAACAGGAGCGAATTTCAGCGATGCAAAATAGTCTAAAATTCAAAATTTACAGATACGGTCTCGCTGTCGGACAGATAGTCGGTGCTACGTAGGTGGAAGCGACTCGGAACAGTTCGCGACTGGTAAAATCATATTTCGCACATTTATTTCAACATGCAATTTGCAAACGAATCAGTTTTATTGCATTGAACATTATATTGTACACTAACTGTGCTCCCATGATATTTGGTTACTTTTTGTTTGTAAATCGATTGGAATAAAACAAACACTAAATATTATGGGAAGCTTGAAAATCGCAATCAATTCAAGTAAAGCCATTTTTGGTAAAATCTTTCAAACCAACTAAATCAGCCTATAATTATAGCAACTAATTAGCTAACTAAGCGTATCTCCAGTGGAATATTTAAAAAGTAATTTTCTTTGCAATCAACCAGGAATTGTTTAATTGCGTCTTGAATTGCGCCATATTTTTCAACAGACTGCACTATTCCCAGGTCGTTCCTATAAATCAAGTTTCTGGAGCAATAAATCTATCAAAATCTAAAACGTCGGGTATAATTGAATGCTCTCGAGCTGTCGTCTCCAATGAACGGGAGTCGACATCGAATTAAAACTCGAAATCGAAACCAATCCATTAATACAGCCCACGGCCAAGATATGAAGTGATTCAGCCGATTTCCTTTTGAAATATGAGTCCGATAATGTTTTTTATCGAGAATCTTCTCAACTTTTATTGGGCAGATTAAAAGCCCTCGACAAAATCGAAGAATCGAGTCGCTTGATCGAATACGCGGTTTGTTACAAGGCAACGGAGGTACGGCTTAACGTTTTCAAGTATCGTCTTCGAGATAACGAAAGACCGATTCATCATTCGTGATTTTCGATTTGATCAGAACGTGCGCCACTCGAATGTCAATATACTTTGATTTGAATATTATTTTCAAGTTATTTTTTCACTCAGGCGTTTATTTATGGAAATAACACTTTTGTTATTATTTTTAGTAGATATATTTTTAAATTCGGATCAACTGAGACGCATTCAGTGCATCTATACAAATATTATAACGAAGGAAAATTTGTATTTTTGTTTTAATGAATAAATCAATTTTAATGAATAAACTCAAAATCTACTGGACCGATTTCAAAAATTCTTTCACCTATAGAAAGTAACATCAATCAATACTAATAATAAATCTATAAGGGTCGGTCATGGAGTAATTTACTTTGTTCTATACATGATACTGGAACTAAATTGATGATTTTTAGAATTTTTTTCTGTGTGTATGTATGTATGTATGTTCCTCTATAACTCTTAAACGAATTAACTGATTTTCATGAAACTTGGTAGATAAACATTTAGACGTACGGGACACAAGATAGGCTACCTTTTTCTTTTTCAACGCGGACGAAGTCGCGGGCGCCAGCTAGTACTAATAATAAATCTGTAAGTGTAGGTATTGCATGTATGTATGTTCCTCCATAACTCTTAAACGAATTAGCTGATTTTCATGAAACTTGGTAGATAAACATTTAGACATACAGGGCACAGGATAGGCTACTTTTTTCTTTTTCAACTAGTATAACATATAAGGTTAAGCGGACGAAGTTGCGTGCAACATCTAGTAAAATATAAATCTGCACTAATTCCTATATCAAAGCTATTTAATGTGACCTCTGCCCAGGTGTGTCCCCTTCGCAATTAATCAACATTAAAGACGGTCCAATATTGTGACAATACCGTCCGAGCTCCCCTGTTGCTGGGGTAATTCTACTGTTCCTTTAGAAGGAGTAACGGATAGTATAGTTATGTGGAACAGGGGTGTACTTTATTGTGTAGCTTGCATTTTTTAATCACTTGGTCACTGTTTTCTCAGATTAACGCTGAACAAAGTAAGTAGGGCAACAAGTTAATTCAGTGTACGCTTAACCTTATATTACTGCAAGGATTTGCAATTATATGTATATTCATTCTTTTATCCACTATTTATTTTTTCATGGAAAACATATAGTTTTTTTTCTAAATTAATCCCTAATGGGAACTAATTTATTTGAACCCCGTTAATATGATTCAGCATAATGAATGTATATTAAATAAATATGTCTGTAATTCGCAATTAAAATTGAACACTAACAAAACAATTCTCAATTACAATACAATTTTCTAAGGAATTTAGAAGAATATTAATTTTTATTATTATTTTATTATTATTATTAATCTACGGTGCAAACCAAGAATGCATGATTTATACATATAATAATTTTTAATTTTGCATATCTTCCAACAAATTAAGCTATGAAAAGTCAATTAGATTATTAAAATAAGTTACAGGGCTAGGAAAGAAAAAAATTGTTCAATTTGAAGCAAAATTTCTGGCACTTAAATATAACACTTTCCTGACAGTCCTATTGGGAATACTTAGAAATTATTTTTAATAATGAGTACGGAGAATCGATGATATTTTGCGAATTTTTTATAAAGAAGGTTTGCGTTTCATCGCAAAAGGAGGCGAATGAGTTACCTACGGCATTTAGCCGCGTAATCGTCATGACACGTTGTCAACTATTTATGTATACTCGTAGTTGTTTAATTGTTTACACCCGCTGACCCGCTGGACGAGTGGCAAGGGTGCTTGCCTAACGTCTCAGGGGCCCCGGGTTCGATTCCCGGCGGGGTCAACTTTGGAAATTTTAATGTAATTTTCAAAATTGACTCTGGTCTGGATTTGAAAAGTAGTGGTAGGGCACACTGCGTTTCGCAGTCATTTGGGCAGCCCGTCTGGCGGCAGTAACCACCCCCTTACAGAATACCACCGTGAAATAACAGCATATGACTGTGCTGTTGTGTTTCGGTGAGTGAGTAAGGGATGCCAGAGCCCATTACCCCCATCCCTCCCTTATTATACCTTATCCTGAATCCTTCTATTGTCGGCAGCGCACTTGTAGCACTTATGGCGTTACTTGTGTTATAGGCGACGGTAGCCACCTACCATCAAGTGGACCGTCAGCCTGTCTGTCGACCTTAACATAAAAAAAAAAACCTCCCGGTCTGAACCACCTTGTTGAATAAGGTTTCAAAAGTATCCTATCTAATATGACTTTGATCGTAGATTGAAATTTCAATACTACATAGTCACACAAAGGGACGAGCTGTAATGTTTCTCTCTCGAGCATTGTTCCAGAACAAATCAGGATCCCAATCCATCACGCTTTAGGAATCAATTGAAAAATGTCCCAGTGGTTAATGGACCTCTTTAATTAACTTTTGCGGGGTATTATGACCGGTTTATACCCGGTTTTATACCCGGGCGGGTATTGTGTAGACTCAATATCGGTTGGTTTATTGTCAAGGGTCGGGATTCTTTGTCAAGTAGTCTGAATTGACTCCGTGTAACATTTTGTTGAATTGCTACGTTTTAATAATAATAATAATAATAATAATAATAATAATTTATTTGTTGATCATATGTACATAATAGGTATTTTAATTACATAATATATTGGATCGATATGACCTACCATTGCTGGCATACAAAAATATTTATCTTAAATCTAATTTTAAAAGTTATTATTAAGTTATATTATTTAATGTCAACATTAATGTCAAGTATATAATTTCTAATACTAAATTTTTTCATTAAAGAAAATGAATAAAATAAATAAAAAATAAATAAAAGCATTAATATAATAAATTTAAATGAATAAAAGCCATTACGAAGTACTCGTACGTACAGTTTCGAGTATCAGAGGTTTTAACTTAAGTACTTCGTGTATTATATTTACTCTATTTTCAACTCGTTTGGTTTTCGGAGCTTTTGTTTGAGTTCTATAAGGCCATTACTTGGTTCGCAAGCACTATTGATTGACAGAATGAAGTAGTAAGAAATCAATCGAAGGAATTTCGTGGTGGGTTCTATTCTAGCGGAGGCTTAAGGGCTTAGCGGTGTTAAGTTCTATTGGTGTATTGGTGTGGTGTTCGAGGCTACTTAAAAAGATTTCCGTTAGTTTTGAAAATTGATGATTTATATGTTATTTCCTAATTTCTACTTTACCAACTAAAATAAATGCCTAATATTATTTGCATGGACAATTTTCATAGCTCATATACATAATATTATACGTACAAATATTATATTTAGTTTTTAAAGTACATGAAAACAAAACAATATATAATATAACTTTTTATCAGAATTATTTATCCCTTTCAAGGCAGTCTGATCGTTACACTATGACCACTGTATATATTTTTTGTATTATGACTTGAGGTATGGTTTTTTAGAAATTTCAGAGAATTTTCTTTCAATGTTGTTTTCTTTAATGGTTCAGTATGTTTCTATAAATTTGTATATTAAAATATTCAATTAATTGTTTGAAACTATAAAAAAGTAACTTAACATATCTTTTAAAACGTGACATTTAATTTTCGGAGTTACCTCATAGACCTCATAGAATACACAACGCTCTTAAACCCTTAATATAAAAAAATCCCATTTAAAAACAAAGTAATGAAAAATTCAAAATTTTAGACATGATTTTGTAAGGGTTTTGGTGTTTTTTTTTTTTAATTTGAACTCTCTGCCTTGCACGGCGGCATGTTTTCGTCGCTCGGGTAGTAGTGCTGAGTAATCAATCATTCACGGTGCCACGCGTCCGTACATTGCTCCGCCGTAGACGTTGCGTAGAAAAAATGCTTTCCGCTCTGACTTGTTCTCGTAAAAACGGATTTTTTTCAGCAATTACACGAAGGGCTTGTGTAAAACAACGCGGCTAAATTTCAATTGAAAAAATAGGAAAATTTGCAACCAAGCGTAGTCCGTGATGGGTCGCTAGTAAATAAAAATCAATCTTGATTTTAGAGCACTTATATACTCGTATGTCGCAGTATAATCGGAAGAAATGGATTTTTGCAAAATTCCTAGTAAGATTGCAAAGCACCGGATCTTTCATCATCAACACCGAATCACCGACACCTAATACTGGTCGGATTTTCGCAAAGTTCCTGAAAGTATTTGAAAAAATCTGAAGTATCTTGAAGTTTTTCCTGAAAGTAAAATTCGTTGTTAGTTTCCTATTATCCGGTGTTTCGTAATCTTACCTACTAGGATTTTTGCAAAAATCCGTTATTTCCGATTATAGGTACTATTCATCAGTTTAAATATTTTATGATTGAGAAAATCGTTGGGATTTATTTTTTACCCATCAAAATCCTTTGCTTGGCTTAGGAGGACAACGAATTCAAATTATACCATGTAAGAAATTAATATTTTTTTGTTTATTTATTGAGTAGGTAAGGTATAAGTGAAGTCCGCATTAAATTTACATTGACAATACAGTGGTGCATAACACATATTTTTCGTTTCTTTGTTTCAGATGCTTTTGAAATACGTTCTCGATTGGAAGTGATATTGTATTCTGTTTCAATATTATTTGAAAATTCAATGTACCACGGTGACAGTGCGCGCTATGTCGTGGACAGTCGGTCGGTAAATAAAAAATAAATGACCCAGTGACGTGTGAAACAATGGGGGGCAGTGTTGTGACGAAGGCCGTCGGATTTTTTCTCTTCCTCTGGATATCCGGTGAGTATATTTTATTTACGACTTTTATTCACGACTGTACCAAATATGAACTCGCCGGTTATATTTTGTTTTATCACAGTTTTAACTTCGTCTTCATCTGGCAGTGATATTTCTAGCAGATTCTTCACATTCTTCTTATATCAATTTCTTTATATGACATTGATGTTCTTTATATGGCACTTATTGTATTGAATGGTAGAAAATATTTTTTCTATTTTACTGAAACCTAACTCGGATTTTTTTTTATATATTATGATGATCAACTATAATATTTGAGTTGGTTGATGATACTTTTTATTCATATAAATTGAATATAGTACAAGTTAAAATAATTTAACAATAAAAATTAAAAAAAAAAGATCGTATAAAATTTTGACAAGAACTTTTAAATAGTGGTAAAGGACCTACTCTTATACCTAAATAAGAGACTTTTACCTAATTGAGCATGAATTTATTGTGTATTTATTGTAAATCTATAGATCTATATAGCATTACGTGACATAATTATCTTCAAATGAACGATTGTAAAAGTAATAACAAAAAAAGCACTGAATTTCAGGATTTTCCCCAGACAAACTAAGTTAAAAAACTGCTTAAGGTATAATTATAAATGCAGTTCATACGGGTATACTAATTGTTTGACCGCTTCAGCTCACTGGACTCGAGTACTACTCATAATTCAATAGCTTAAACCAGCATTTTTATTGAATGCCGGCCCTAAACGCAACTGAAGTACACATAAAGGGGCTTTAGAAAATTTCACAAAAGTTATCATGGTAGTCATTTTTTCAATTTTAATTTGTACTATACGTATATAGAGAACGGCTTCGTCCGTCTTGAAATTCGAAGGCATTACATGATTAAATATGTATTTATTTGAAAAGGCTTACCAACTAAAGACATACTTAATCACAATATACAACACTCACAGAAAGGTACATCACAAGAATGAATTTAAATTATAGTTAAGCACAACATTATTTGATATTATTTAAATTATATTAAATTATAAATGAATCAACAAATGTCAATGACATCAAATATTCTGCTCAATAAATAAGTGAATCACTTTTTAATTTAATTATAACAATGAAATAATAATAAATCTCAATTCAATGTTAGAACAAAAGCGAAGGATAAGGAAAGAAAGAAACGCAGTTTTCCACCGGAATCCGCTTTATTTAATATTCACGAATTTTTATTAAAAAAAATACAATCTCTCCGTTCGTTAGCGAACCGAAATTAAACCTTCCTCCCGGGTCTGACAGCGGAATTGAAGAAACAAAAAAATCTTTAATTCCCCATAAATTAACTCGTTTCTTAATCTAGTAAGTAAAAAGGCTTTTAACTGATTAATTTCGCAACCGGCGCCGTGCGATCTTCTGGAAGGCACTACTCGTAAATCATTGCTAACACAATTAGAGTTAATCTTTGATTCAGTAGCTCGCTTAGTGTCATCTCAACTTGTTTCAGAAATTTACAGACGCGAATTAATAATACCAATCTAGTAAGTGCTGTAATTTTCACCAGCACACCAGTAGAAGACGAGCGATTTCAATTTAGTGTGTGGTGAGATTCTATATCACTCAGGCGGTACATATCTTATGGAATATTATCGCAAGCTTTTATTATTATTAAGCTTTAATTGTTAGATTTTAATTTAATGTCGTGGACAACATTAAATTAGATTATATACACAGTTATATCACACTTGAAAAGTACCTTTTATCCTTATCATATTTTTTTTTTAAAAAAATAGACTTCTTTACATAAATAGGACAGTTTTGTCCTAAAAATATCGTCTAAAAATATTATTAAAAAATCAAGTCGCAATCGACAAAGTCGCCGGCTCCAACTAGTATTATCTAAAAATAAAATATAAGAGGCATTGCGTTTTAATCTATTATTAAAAGGTAAATTAAATTTAGAAAGACCTTGATGTTTATTTATTTTATTGTGAACTAGCTGCTGCCCGCGACTTCGCCCGCGTAACTTTGTAAATTATATACTAAAACCTTCCTCGAGAACCACTCTATCCATTGGTGAAAACAGCGTGAAAATCGGTGCAGTAGTTTTTGAGTTTATCGAACAAAACTTAAATACTTGAACATTTTTTGAGTTTTACATTAGCCATGATGTCTTATATAAAGATTTGAATACAAACTTGACTCGTCAGATTTTATTCTTTAAAATGCGTATGGAACTTTTAAATTTAAAATGGACACAGACTTCCGTCTGTGGAATCCGATAATATGATCTGGGCTCATTTAAGGTCTGACAGATTCTAAATTGTAGCAGCTATTTTTAATGAACACATCGAGCTAAATGATATTGATCTAGGAAGAGTGTAGGGTTTCTGCAACACGCGATACCCAGCGCGACCTATTTTGCTAACGAGCTGTCATACGCCCAGCATACAGATAACGCTGTTTATAAACACAGTATTCGGAAGTGGCAGTGAATGTTTTTAAAATCACGTTTTTGATTAAATATAACAAGATTTATCTTAAATATCTTGCTAATAAAAATGTTTTTTTTTAAAATATATATATTAGAAATGGGTTTGCTCTTGGCCAGCATCCAGTCGTGTAGCGAAAATGAGGCCTATGATGGAGCGAGCTCATCCAGAAGATGCCTACTCACTACAACTTTGAAAAGATTTGAAAAGAGAATGTTCATCATATTCTCAAATTTCACGAGCCTTTTTAGCCGAGTACTCGTAGTTAAGGTGTAAACAAAGGCCAATCCTAAAAAATTGCATTGTTTAAAAAAATGTTACAAGAAAGTGTCAACGCAATTGGTTTGAAAAAATATTATGTTATACTTAAATATGCGAAGAATAAATTGTATTGTTTAGAATTTCCATCGAAGTAATAGAAACCCCACAATAAAAGTTATAACATAAGAAGAATTTGACTTATATTGAAATTTGTTTCGAAAACGGCTTATTGCGCCCAAATGATTCGTGCACCCCGAATCGGTTTGATTCCCGGTAAACTCAACTTTGAAAATGAAGTTTTCATTGTTTGCTTTGGTCTGGTTCTGGAAAGTAGAGACTGTGAACATTACGCAGTCATTGGGAAACCATTTAGGTCATTTGGCAGCAGTAACCACAGTGAAATAACAGCATACAAGTATGTTGTGTTCCGGTGAGTGAGTGAAGTATGAGTAGTATGAAATTGGTAATTTTCTCGAGTTGGAAAGGGGCTCTTAAGGAAACTGCCCCCAGACCAGCGAGCTTTGAATACCCCAGACTGTCTTAATTCTGTGAAATACTTTTCTTGTCACAGCTTTAACTATACCAAAAATTCTGCTAATAACGCAGATTCTTTGTGTTTATTTCCTGCATCTATAATAATATTATTATCTCAGTTCCTCAAAGGTTGACTCGAAGAAATTCCTGCCGCCTTTGTGTTTTTTGTTGATGTTTATTCAATATTTTTTTAATATAATATAATTTTATACATTAGATGGCTTGGATTGACATTCAACTCAAATTCAAAAGAGTTTTTTCAGCGTTTCAGGTATCGAGGCCATCTTCACAAAATTTGAGCGTTGTTTGCAGATGTCAATATGAACTGTTTACGCAATGTACTGTGCATTAAGGCTACAGATTCGCGTGCGTGCTGAATAATAATATTTACAATATAACATTATGCTAATAGATTAATAGAAATGTATGCCGTCAGGTGTTGCCATGCCGTAATATGGCAAGAGTTGTAAATGTTCTATTTTAAGATTTCCTTCAGAAAATCTCACTCCAATATTGGGTACGTGACGTAGCATTTCCTTTGGAACATTATTACACACCAACCTTTACTTGTGACAGCCAACATTCAGTTTGTGACATTTGTGAAATTTAGCAATTAGAGGGAATTAAAAGAGGCAGTGAATGCGAATGGGAAGAACGTTCGTTTGCCAATTAGGTAAACGCAGGTTTAAATACCGGTTTTGATCTGTATGCTTTCCACTTAAAACCTGGATTTGATAACTATCTGTAATCAAAAACAAGTTTAGTGTAAGTGTTGTGTATGCAATTTTTTTCTGCAAATTATATACAAAAACCGTAAGGTTTGATCTCTCTTTCCATTAGTGAAAAACGCATGAAAATCATTTAATAGCTTTTGAGATCTACGCGAACATACATACCTACAGACAGACAGGCACTTTGTTTTATATTATGTAAGAATTTTGTGATATATCATAGAAAAGTGTCAAATAATTGATAAATATCAGTAAAAATATCACAATGGAATTAAAAATTGTTTTCTTGCAGAAAAAACAGAAACTGATCTACCAAATTGAAGTGTCAACCCATGTCAATCGATTCGACATTTCTCATTATTACAAACATTTTGTATAAAAAAAGCATGAAAATATTAATTGTGAAGAAAACATATTTTGCATCAAATTATTATTTTTCAAATTTTCTGTAATGAGCACAAACTTCCGTTCTACTTACATATATCTAAAGATGTATTGTCTTTTTATATATGTAGATATCTTTAGATATTTATCTAAACCTGGATACATGATCCATGTATCTAAAAAATCATACGAATATGCTGCATGCGTAAACATGCTAATGACAACATTAAAATTGTTTGTTGTTTGTTTAATGCTACCCCTTTTATAAATAAACGTCGCCAGACAGGCTGACGGTCCACTTGATGACAGTATGCTATCGCCTTCCATTAAAACAAGCGATACCTCAGATGCTGCAAGAAGAAATAAGGAAAATGGCAAAATCTTTCATAATAAAAATAGATATCATATCAGATAGATTACTGTATTGGACAAACAGACGTACGGCTGGTTACCATCCTCATATTGTCGAAATCCCTCTTTTTTGAACCAAGCGCTTTAAAACATTCTTTATAATGAGCACTGCCAAGGTCCCTGCCCTTGCCTGCCCTGCCAGCGTATTTCCGAGCTCATATAACCCAAATTTTTTCAAAGATCTAGTGAATAAGGCATCTTCTGGGTGAGCTCGCTCCATCATAGGCCTCAGTGTTGCTACACAGCTGGATGTTGGCCAAGAGCAAACCCATATCTAATAAATTAAAAAAGAATCTCTGATAATCTAAATTTAAGCGCCCCTTTCTCAAACGTCAAGTAGGCCAAACTGTCATTTAAAGTCACCGGTAACCGGGGTAAATGGAGCTGATATACCTTTGTTTGTACGGTAAACGTCCCAAACATTAAATAGAAAATAATTAAAAAAATTCGGTTATCGAATGATGCAGTAAACCGAGTGCATAATTCAATAAAACAGAAAATTATTTTTAAAAGTAACTAATCAACACATTACTTGTAGTTTGAGAAAGAGGCCCTAAATGTACTTAGAATTAAACATAAAACGATGTCAATAAATAGCGATGAGTAGATAAATAATTTTCTAAGCGTCTCGTTCACCAAAATTACCAAAGTAAAGTGTTGATTAGTTACTTTTAGAATTAATTTTCTGTTCTATTGAATTATGCACTCGGTTTACTGCATCATTCGATAGCCGATTTTTTCGTTTATCGTACAAACAAAGGTATATTAGCTCCATTATCCCCGGTTACCGGTGACTTTAAATGACAGTTTGGCATACTTGACGTTGGTTAAAGAGGTGCTAAGACAAATACGAATTAAGATAATATTTTAAAATCTACTTACCTAAAAGATAGTACGAGTATTTCCCGAGAGGTGATCGAGAAATAGCGCGCGAATCCGTGAGGTGAATCCACTAGTATATTGGATGCCAGTTCAAGTTTATGTGCAGTCTATGCACCTGCATTATAACTAGCACTTATAACACAGATATACTCGTATAAGTGCTATCTTCAACTAAATCTTCAAATTAACTATTATTTTATTAGTAAGTATTTAACATATGTCTTTTGTAGTTAATTAGCGACTTCTCCAAGCACTGCTTCTGTGGAATTTATGTTTATGTAATGTTATAAGGAATAGTTTTTTTTACTAATTAAATATATAATTAAATATTACTACTAATAGTTTGCTTAAGGGCCTCTTTCACAAACTACATGTAAAGTGTTGATTAGTTACTTTTAGAATTCATTTTCTGTTATATTGAATTATGCACTCGGTTTACTGCATCATTCGATAGGCGATTTTTATTATTATTTTCTATTTAATGTTTGGGACGTTTACCGTACAACCAAAGGTATATCAGCTCCATCATCCCCGGTTACCGGTGACTTTAAATGACTGGCCTACTTGACGTTTGTGGAACAGGCACTAAATCTTTAAAAAAATGTATTCCATATTTATTTTTAGTACAGATCCAATTAGAAAATGGGGAGTTTGTATTGATTTTATGCGACTCAAGAAAATAACAACAACGAGATAGTGTTGCTGAATATGAAATGCAAACGCCCGTCTCTTAAGTGTATTTCAGTACAATTCATCGACTTATAAACTCACAAACTTGAGAGGAAAGTGTATCGAAGATAAAATTCGACATTTAAAGTGATTACGGTACTTAATTGCTTGATTGATTAGATAATATAGAGCCTACAGTAATATGAGGTTATATTTTATATTACTTTCTTGACACTTGTAGACAATGATAAATTTTATTGCAATTCAAATGAAAACTTCTGTAGGCATGTTTGGCACTCTTGGGATGGGGAAAAACACTAAATTCATGTGACTGTCACGCTTAGATATTTATAGGTTTTATAATAAAGTTTATGAAGCTAAGAAGTTTACACTTCTGACGTGCACTCCTACGAATGACAGTTTTTTTACTTTTATTTTATTATAAAGGTTATAAACGAAATATAACGAAAAACGCCTGTTCATCTTACAAAAAGTTTAACAAGTAAATTGAGCCACTAGACATAGTTGTATTCAGGTGAAATAAAAAAACGCTTACACTATTTCGCTTTTAGATAACAAAGAGAATAATTTTCCAGGTTCATTTCAACCATAATTACAGTGTCTGTCCTCTTTTTAACTGCAAATACAAAGCTTAGTACAGATAAAATTATTGCAGCAAGAATAACCTTTATTAGCTTTGACTTTCGCATTGGGATTTAAATGTTTTTTTGCTTTTATTTTTTCTTTTGAATTATCCATTTTAGCCTTGAGATTTTTATATTCTGGTTTATAAATTACCCTAACTACAGTGGTTCGTCTTTTTCTCATAGGACGATCTCCTACCGGAGGTTGGCTATTATCATGCCTATTCTAAAATGAAAAACCACAGATTGATTGAATGCATTTGAACACCAGTTTTTGTTGTAAATTGTCTGTCATTATAACCTATTTACTTTAGATTAATTGAGTTAGGAATATAAAAATGAGAAGTCGTGTTTTAAAAGATTGTAAGAAATAAAAAGTTGTGCTAAAAAGAAGTTTTTAAATTTTAAAAAGTGCTCTCCAGAGTTGTATAATACTTTTCCTGTACATTATTTATGGTACTTTAATTTACAAACGTGACAAATTAAGCAAACGCAAATTCCGCTGCAAAAATCAAATTACGCGAAGCAGACACGAGTTTGAGCAAGTTTCGTAGAAAAAAAGATATCATTTCTTGAATATCCGATAAGATTATTCTTGCGCGGCGTCTGCAGATCCAATAATTCGTTATATTGAAGAAACTTTGTTTCTTACAAAGTTGCCGGTTCGGAATGATTTTCTTTGACCCCGCTTTGGCCATTATTAGTATTATTCGCCCTGCCAATATTCCGACCCAAGATTTGTACCCTGTCTAAAACGTCCCTCCCTATTTCCTTTCTTATTAGTTTGCTTTTTATTTATAGTTTTATTGTTTTTGAAGAGTTAAGAGCTTTCCTTTTCCCTTTTGTTTCCCCCTGATTGATTTACGATATTCTGCTAAGTTTGCAGTGGGAAATATATAGGGCGACATCTCAATCACGACCCACAATAAAACAATGGAATGAAACAGACGGAAATCTTGTTATTAGTGTAAAATTAATCAACATAATTTCTCAACTAGTAACTATAATAATAGTAACTCGGTACTTGTGCGGTCAAAACTTACAAATGTAATGTATAAATACAAATATAAAGTAGTGTATAGCAAAAATAATGAAAAATATGAATATAAAAAGATTATTACTACGCACAACAGGTATTAGACATTATAAATAATGTCTGGGAAATTTGATTATTTCAAAATTTATTGCTCTCCTATATTGTCCATTATATTGTAAAATGTCCAATCAAAACTTGGACCATTGCATATATTTATACTTATGTAATAAGTACATAAAAAATTTAATGGCTTCGTAATCTTTGTCAAAGTCTGCTCGTAGGTATATGAATTCTTAGTTAAATGTTTTACTGTTTACACATTATCATTTAAAACTAGCTGGCGCCCGCGACTTCGTCCGCGTTAAAAAAGAAAATAATAGCCTATCCTGTGTCCCGTACATCTAAATGTTTATCTACCAAGTTTCATGTAAATCAGTTGATTCGTTTAAGAGTTATAGAGGAACATACATACTTACATACATACATACATACATACATACATACATACATACATACATACATACATACATACATACATACATACATACATACATACATACATACATACATACATACATACATACATACATACATACATACATACATACATACATACATACATACATACATACATACATACATACATACATACATACATACATACATACATACATACAGAAAAACAATCTAAAAATCGTCAATTTAGTTTCAGTATCATTTGTATAGAGCCTATATATATCTCTGAAAACAAAGTAACTTACTCCATGACCAACCCTTACAGATTTATTATTAGTATTGATTACAGTAAATACAAGAAAACAAGTATGTAGTCGAAAACAATGTTAACGCAGTTAAAATGCGTGGTCTCATATAAGATATATTTTATTCAATACAATACACCGTTCCTTTGAGTTCCCCACGTATAAATTTCTACTTCAAAGGTTCTCTGCAATAAAAGGTTAGTGATAACACAAGGTTTTGTTATGTAGATGTGCGTTGGGATGTTCTTTTTTATCTACTTTCGAGCTTGTTATCTACACGGTCTTGAAAATATCAACATATTTATTAACTTAAGAATGGGTATAAAGCAAACAAAATTTGTAATTTCACCCGCGTGGCCCCTTGGACATGACATTGACACAAAATATGTAGAACTACGCACAACATGCGACGGAAGATAGCGCATCTCGCTCAATAAAAATGTTATAAGTGCCAAAAGTATTAAATATTAATTATTCGTAAACTACAATGTCAAATGAAAAATTGTTACATACAGCCTTAGATAATATGTGAAGTGAAATTACTGATACACTTTTCGCTTTGTAATGTGTGTCATTTTGAAAATAAAACTAAAATCGATGGAAATGAGAGCTCATTTAGTGATTTTTTTCTATCGAGAAAATTTCATTATATTATGTTTTCTGTTACAGTCATCACTTTCATTTATAATGTATTTATCTATTTAAAAAAAATAATTAAATTAGACTTTGTTTACTTAGATAAATTTCAAATCTAGGATTGGCTATTTCTCTTTATACCCGCTCTTAAGATCTAAAACTTAAGACATATAAATGAAGATCTAAAAGACCACTTACATTTGATGGAACTTTCATTCATTTATTGATGTCTGTGTGCAGATAGATTATTTATTCATTATATTTTACATTTATAAACAAAAGGAAATATTATTCGTATCTGATATGTTGAATTTATCTATTACTATTATAAAGAGAAAAGATTTGTGTTTGTGTTTGTAATAAATAAACTCAAAAACTACTGGACTGGACGCCTATAGAAGGCTAAATTGTCAGCGAGCAACATAGGCGTATAGCCTACGTTACTATAAATAAAAAAAAAAAAAAAAAACAAAATGGTACATAAGTTAAGTTTTCATAGCAAATTCCAATACTGTATTCGTAAATTTTTGTGTTAAATAAACGAACCATTTCGATCAGTCCATGCAAAATGTAATTAGGCAAACATTGTTGTATCTATCGTTCGATCGCTAGCTGTCATTTCCATCGCCACTGCTCTTACATCGATTTGAAAATATCCATCGAGTAGGTACCTGCTAGTTGAATTTCCAAATGTACCTACGCCTAATTTAGCTGTCAGCAATAAATTGAAATTTAAGTATATGTATATTCATTAGGTTAAACAAAAATCGTGCTCGATTTCAGTTTTATTTCTAAACTAGATTTTACTCGCGACTGGGTCTCCGTCCCTTTTTTTGTTAAATTTTGTAAATTTTCTGATAGTTTTTGGTCGTATTTATTTATATTTATTTTGTTATTATGATAAGTGGTTGAGTCGTTTTATTGCGTAGGCTTTGGCGCATGGAAGAATGGTGAATGATCAAAAATGTCCTAATGTTTAAAAATTGTTAATGTTTAAACTCTGTTTAAGTTTTTATATAAAAAAAAAATACTAACGAATATAACATTAAAGGTATAAACTAATTACTATTGAAGTTTCGGCGCTCCCGCGGCGATCTCGTATCATTTTCTTAGTACCATTTTCAAATTTTTTTGTAAGCGAATTCTGTAATTGTTTGCGGGTATAAAATGATTTTAAACCTTATTTATTAGGATGTGTTTTGAAATTCGTGCACTTTTCTCATCCATTACCAGTTGATTGTCAACAAAACAAACCGTCTATCTAACGGATCGACGGTAGATAGCAAACATGTCGATCTAACGGCGCAGATGTAATAAATCTGCGGCGATTGCTTCCGAATCCAGCGTTCCTTGTTGAAATACTGCCAGAGGTATGTACATACACACACTGACACGGTTCTATACATTACATAATGTACAAACGGGAATAGAATATTACTATTAAAGTTATTCCTTAATCACAAACATTTACTAACGGGATTCGAAATACAATTTCCAAATAGGTATCCTTATTTCTTGAAGAACTTGCATGTCTAATAGATATAGTGCCTTTGAATATCTAAGAAATTCCTCGAAATCCTCTCTATACTAAGGATGTCTAAAATGGGTGGATGTGTCGTGCCCAAAATAAGTCAGCTACGAGTTTGCAGAGGCATACCTTCTCTTCTTTATGATATAATGCCTTATGTGATATTCTCTTTATTATTTTAATAAGCTACGTCGCTTATCAAACACAAAAAACGGTTAGTTAGACATTCAGTTCATTATAGTTCCAATGATGGTTAATTTCCTGAGAAATTAACCATCATTGGAACTATAATGCTATAATGTATAAATTGAACTAACTTAATTAACTATCGATGCAGAAATTATAAGTGGAACTATAATGCTATAATGCATAAATTTCAAGCTTTACTGGTACTTAAAACTATTATATGACGTTACTGTGTTTACCGATGGAGCTTTTAATATAATAATTGTTTGTATATAAATCTCAAAATCATTGATTTTTGGTTTGATTCAATTATTTTTTTCAAACAAATAGTAGAATCAATCATTGTAAGGCCCATAATTCCCCAAACCTACTCTATAAGAGCTGACTAAGCCATAAAATGATACATGCAAATGGCCGTAGCCTATGACCCGTTTACTGTTCGGTCACAGTATAACTAATGAATAGTATTGAATTTGTAATAAAATAACATAAGAATGGTTCTTAAAACCACCCAATGGTTTTAATACGGTTTTCACTAATGGAAAAAGCGACAAATGAGTAAAGTTTGTGTATATAATTTGCAGAATGAAATTATATCGGTGCGAGGAGGGGCATTATAAATACATAGGGGAAGATCATATGGGGAAGAACTTGGAACCAAAATCTAGTGTTGTATAAATAACGTTTTTAAATAAGTACCTCTTTTTCATTCATATCTTTTTTATTTATTCAAAATCTGTGGATTTTGAATAAATAAATAAATAAATAAATAAATAAATAAATAAATTACTGACAAAAACAAACAGACCCTACAGCCAATTATAGATTTTACATTTATACATTTATTTTTATCTTTGCATCTTTTTAAACTTTGGTTAAGCTTGTTGATTTTATCTCAGACATTTTGTCGTTTAAGTGTATGTTCTTTTGTATAATTATATTGATTTACTTTGATTTAAGTCCTATAAAGTTGAAAAATAATTTTCCAATACAGTTGTTTCACTCGTTATTTCATATACTGATCATTTGTAGAGCCATAAATAACTTGGACAATTGTTTCCTATAGTGGGCCCATTGTGTCACCATTGAATGCATAGCGTGGCTATATTGTTAAAATGTATACATTATTCTTAGTGAGAGATTTTGTAGGCGTGTACAAAGTAATATATGAATTTTCTTTTTTTTTAGATTAGAAAAAATATTAAATTTTTTCGGTTGTCTGTTAACACTAAGATTTAACAATTATTAATTAATTGTTAAGTATAAGTGACTCAAAATATATTTGAGTATTTCCCAGGTGATTCATTGATATTTTGATTTAAAAAAATTTATTGATATTTTAAAATCATTTACTTATTATGTTTATATTTTTATTTAAACAATATTTCTTAGTTTATCAAGTACCAGTCTGATAAACCAAGAAACAACCAAGTAACCAAAAGTGCAATAACATTTTACCTTCCATACAGTTTTTATAAACTCCTTATTTCAAATTCAAGGTAAGGGGTAAGATGAGGATTTCTCACCTTTACCCCTTTTCATACAAAATTGCCATTTTTGAGACGATCAAAGGCGAGATCAGACTGCTATTATTTTATAACGTTAAACTTGCGCTAAAAATAACTAAATTATTATATTATGACTTATTCATTTCTTATATTTTTACAAGTATATTTTATACAGAAAAGAAAAGAAAAAAAAAAAAGAAAGAGAATTTCAAACAATTCATATGTATATATGAAAACAGTTATTCTGTGATGTATTTGCGATTCCGTGGCCAAATATATGTATGTATTTTCATGTTCTGTCGTCAAATAGCCTACCCATTGTTTCCGCTCGCTGCCCAAGCACAGATATAGTTTCACTGGATGAGGCAAGAGCGTACTTACATTTGATGCTCAAAATAAGAATATTTAAATAATAAATGAGATAATATTAGTTCTTTAAATAAACAATAGATTCATTATCCTCATAATCTTCTCAGCTGTATGGGCGAGATTGTGGACTACCACTGCTGGACATAGGACTCCCACATCCCCCCCTCTAATAGGATCGGTAATGAACAATTTGGATCCACCGTTAACCCGTGGCCCTTATTAGATCGTTGTCCACGTTGTGAGTGGACGTCCTACGCTGCACTTGCCGGTCAGCGGCCTCCACACGAGAACCTTCCAACCACAGAGGCCATCGGCTCACCATACTATCTGTATTGCCCGCAAATGCATCAATCTATTATTATCCAATAAATAGATTAAGATTTTCCAATTGTAAAATATATACTCCTGAATTTATTTTAATTAGGGCCTCTTTCACCATCTCTTAAGTAGGCTAACCGTCATTTCACAGATGACCAGGGATAATGGAGCTGATATACCTTTGTTTGTACAGTAAAAGTGCCAAACATTAAGAAGAAAATATTAATAAAAATTCGTCTATCAAAGGATGCACTAAACCGAGTGAATAATTTAAGAAAACATAAAATTATTTCTAAAAGTAACTAATCAACACTTGTAGTTGGTTAAAAGAGGCCCATACTTTTGTAATGTTATAATAAATATAAATTTAAAAGTGTCATATCCAGTAAAATTACTCTTATGTCCATGCATGTCCCCATGCGTGCTTATTATCCTGTTGACGTGTTTCCACCGAAGATATGATGCATGACAATTGCTGTATCATGAGCTCCGAGCTTATACAAAGTGAACTGGGTCTAATAATAGTATACTTTATAGGCACACGAGTGCTGTACAATAATTTGTAGTAGCAAATGGGGCTTTGTTATTGATTTTTGTTGTGGTAATGAATTAGAGGGAGTTAAATGAAAACAAAGAGAATAAAGTGGAAAGTTTCAAACTAACTAGTTTTGTTTGCATTCACAAAGAAAACTTAGTTACTTGTACTTCTCCTCTTGGTCTTTTATTACCTTTAATAAGTTGTTAATAAGATTTTAAAAGACTTACCATCGAATACTAAAACATTTCTTAAAATTAAAATAGGCTATTTAAAAGACAAAAAATGTTAAAATGTTCTGTTGGAGAAAGTTCTATTTTTGGAAAGCTTTTGAAAATTAATCTTTGAATAGTTATTTAAGTTTATGTAGTTATTAATCTTGTTAATAATTAATTTATTGATACATATTACAGTGCTTAAGTTTGCCAATAAAATAAAATAAATAGAATATATGGTGGATAAGAGTAGCTAATAAAGTTATTGTATTCATAGGTAAAAATTTTTTTCGACTTGTTTATTATTAAATAACATTTATTTATAATAAAAATAAAATAATATTTCGTGGTTTCATTTTCGATACAAATTAACAGGTAGTCCTTTGACCTACAAGGCAACACTCGCACGCTTTAAGAATTTTATATTTATTTATTTGTTTAGTATCGATTATTTTTAACTCGATTACAAACGAATATATATAGCTCCCCACTATAGGTATGACGCCATGACAGTTCATTCTTTTTCCGTGCGAGGCAACGAGAGCACGCGCTCCCACCTTCGAGTTGTTAAGAAAGTAAAACTATTTTGATTTTTTAACTTTCACGATGCCTAAAAGATCGTTCTTCGAGAATATTAAGTGATAAACGTCGGCGTTTAGCTTTTTTATCATCTTCAGATGAAGAAAGTATAAATAATGTTCAAGGTAAGGTAAGTGCAGTGCCGGATTATACATACATATAAGATGCGCGGGGCCCGCTGCAAATTGTCAAGTGGCCCTTGGTTTGTGTATTAGGATCTCCAGTTTAAGGGATTATGTGGATTTTTAATGTTAAAATCAAGCACATTTTCTCTAATTTTCCTTAATATAATATAGAGATATTTTTATTTAAACTTTTAAGTAAATAAAAAGAATTGCATTTGTACAATTTTTCCTGAAATGATCATTTCAAAATATTGAAAATTCAGATATTGAAATCTGGTACGCGGGTCCCCCAATGCGCGCGGCCCTTAACAATTGCTACTTTTGCTACGTAGCTAATCCGGCACTGTAAGTGGTGTATCTAAAATCATATTTTCGTACAAATACTGTTCAATTTGAAAGTACAAAGGTACTTTACGGTACTTAAAAGGTGCTTACGCCATATATGCAACTTACCCGCCATAGATTCAAAAATGAACAGGGCGTAACATGTTTTTTTATGCAGGCTATTGATTCAAGTTATTAATTATTCTAATTTGCCATAGATTCTAATTGGAACCCGGCAAAATATGCAACCTATTCGCCATAGATTCAAAAATGAACAAGGCGTAACAATTCGTATTTTTTATGCAGGTTATAGATTCAAGATATTATGAACTATTTCAATTTTGCCATAGATTCTAATTAGAACCCGGCAAAATTATGCTACCTACCTGCCATAAAGTCAAAAATGAACAAGACGTAACTATTCATGTTTTTTATGCATGTAATAGATTCAAGTTATGTACTATTCTAATTTTGCCATAGAACCCGGCAAAATTATGCAACCTACCCGCCATAGTTTCAAAAATGAACAAGGCGTAACTGTTTATGTTTTTTATGCAGGTTATAGATTCAAGTTATGTACTATTCTAATTTTTCCATAGAACCCGGCAAAATTATGCAACCTAGCCGCCATAGATTCAATAATGAACAAGGCGTAAATAATTATGTTTTTTTTATGCAGGGAATAGATTCAAGTTATGAACTATTCTAATTTTATCCATATACCCGCAAAAATTATGCAACATAGCCGCCATAGATTCAAAAATGAACAAGGCAACTATTCATGTTTTTATGTAGATTATAGATTCAAGTTATGAACTATTCCAGTTTATTGTCATTTAATTTTTGACTTACGTAACCTATTGGTCGTAGTCGTTGGCCTTTAGAAGGCGAAACTTCGACGGTGCAGGAACCACGTCACCGGCAATAAATTAACACAATACAAAAAAATGCATGCAACAACTTGGCGCAGAGATCAGCGCTTTCAGCCGGGCTAAGTATGTCGACATTGGTGACAAGCTACAATAAAATAGATGCGATTAAAATGCTCAGTGACGGTTGTCGCATTCTGTGTAATTTGCATCATCATGAAACCCAGGCTAGGATCAAAATGATCACACCAGGGCTATCGAAAACCTTTTTGAACCTCATTCAAGAAAGTGAACGTGACGAAACGTCGTTCGGTGTCAGTCTGCCAGAGAAAATTAAAGCTTCTAAGACTGCAGATCAAAAATACAGTGCTTCCGCCGAGGTCTTATCTTGTTGCTCTCAGCACAAGTGCGGCCCGTCAACCATTCCAGGGAAACGGAACCGGGCCTTCTCGATACTCGACAAAAAGGGAGGGGCGAGGAGGCCACAGAAAGTTACCCAAGTGGTCAAGACGACCAGCAACAACCTCTTTTGGCACAACCCAAAGCGTACCGGAGCTACCGTACAAGTCACGTGCTCCACCACGTCCTTAATACAGGTACATGTGGGTCGCGTTTAATTTTTCTATAATGGTTGGCTTAACATTACAGATAATGTTAATATTCTTAGCTGGGTTCTGTTTATAACTAAGCACTATCAATCAAATGTACTGCGTCTTTCGTGGTCATCAAAAGAACAGCATTAAGTGTACATGGCTTTCAATAATTTACTTAAACTAGATGCTACTTCACAAGCCGATCAAGTGAAGATCAGTTTATTTCAAATACGTTTTTAGACCCTAAACCTAACTAATGGTACTAAAATGTGTATTTTGAATCTAAAATAATTAAATCGTTTTATACCAAAGACCCATATTAAAATGGAGGATTACCGGACTGCCTGCAAGTTATTACAAAACAACTGGTTTATAGCAACTATTGACTTAAAGGAGCCATACTTACTTATACCTAAGTATCAATATGGAATCTCGAAAATACCTTCGATTCCAGTACATCGCACCAAATTCAAATGAAACTATAACGTACGAGTTTAGTGCTTTATAAGTTATAGTTTTATGCTTTATAAGCAGCAGAGTTTAGGGATAACACCTAGGTGTTTTACGAAGAAAGTCAGAGAAGTCGTAGCACACTTACGTGGTCGTGGTCGCAAATCGGTCGGCTATCTTGACGACATTTGTTGCTTAGCTAAGAGTTATGATGGATGCCTTCGTAATGTTCAAGAGACGATAGCATTGTTTGAGTATTTAGGTTTCGTAATAAATTACGATACAAATCAATTACAGCCACAACAAGTGTGTAAATTTTTAAGATTTGCTAAATTGTCCATTGTTACCATCCGTGAGTTTTCTCAATTAATAGGCGTCCTTGTATCAGCTTGCCGAGCAGCACGCTATGGTTGGCTGTTTACAAAAATATTAGGACGACAAAAATATTTACATATTTAAAAAAAAAAAAAAATTTGGACATTGGTACATTGGAAGCAAAATTAAAACTAACAATTTTTTAAAAAACGACCTTAACTGGTGGGTTAACAATATTTACATAATAGACAGGCCTATATATATATATATATATATATATATAGATATAAAAAATAATAATAATAACAATAATAATTTAAAAAAAAAAAAAAAAAAAATGCTATGGAAATTTACACTGACGCGTCGCGTACTGGCTTGGGTGCCTGTTGTAACGGTTCCAAGGTAAACGGTTCTTGGAAAGAGAGTGAACTACAGTTCTATATTAATTATTTAGAACAGTTTTCTATATTCTGGGCTCTTAAATGCTTTGTAAAAGATAAGTCTAATTGTGTTATTTTACTCCGCGTGGTACACTACAGCCAATAGTTATATAAACCGCAGGGGCGGTATGCAATTCCAGCATTTCTCATGATATTTGGCAATGATGCGAGTCGAGCCAGCTGTTGCTATTTGCCTCGTATATAAATACGAAGGACAATATCGGGGCTGATGAAGAGTCACGCAGGGTTAATTAGTTCGGACACAATAACCTGGAGTGAGAAATTCTTTAACGCTTTCCCCCTTTTTAAATTGTTATTAAACTGCATACAAAAGATTATTCAAAATAAAGCTACGGGTAGGCATATTAGTATTCCCAATGCCGCCTGCACAAGCTTGATAGCCTGCACACACCTCAATTAATAGACATCAGAATTGTTTGAAAGTGGTGCGTCCTACGGCACGCTTAGTAGTCACTGTTCAGCCCTGTAAATACTTCGCAATAGTCTAAGTTCATCATCCGGATTGTATCAAAAGGCTAATGAAAAGAATATTCAGAGTGGGACAATCCTTACCGAAATATTCAAGTACTTGGGACCCACAACTAGTGTTAGGTCATATTTCAGACTGGGTTCCTAATACTAATTAAGTTTAGAAAAACTAACCAAAAAAAAAAAAAACTAGTCATTTTTAGTGGCCTTAGGTACGGCAAACAGAGTCCAAACGTTTTCTTAGATTAAAACAGATAACATCACAATAAAAACTAATGGAGATGAGATACGATTAAAGCTTCAGTGATAGGACGAGATCAGCCAGTTTTGTTTTTGCCTTTTTTTCCGCGAAAATTTTTCGATTTGTCCGGCCACAACGATTGTTGACTGCTTGTCTGACTCGAGACTTAAGGCCTTCGAGTACTGATCATCTCTTAATCAATGTGAAGAGTCCCTACAGTACTCTTTATTATACTGTGCCTACGGGGCACGACAGCACAGAGTATAAGCAGATGGATCAAACAAACGTTGTGCGCGAGCGGTATCGACGTGGCGGTGTTCGGCGCGCACAGTCGGCTGCGCGAACGGCCTCAGCGTCGACGTGATCACGTGATCCGCAAAACTGCTGGCTGGACTGCATCGTTCCAAACTTTTGTCAAATTTTATCATAGACCCCTCATACAGGACTCAAATTTTGCAAAATCTGTTTGTTTGCCGTCCATTAATAATGAGTCAGAATAAACTCAAACTTCGTTTGATGATCAATTGTATTGAAATAACTTATTATCAATTGTATTGAAATAACTTATTATCAATTGTATTGAAATGGCTTAAATTGATTTTTTCACTCTTACTTCGTATTTCTTTTATCGTCTACAAATAGATCCACGATAAATACTGACAAAACTCAATCTCTAAACATCTACCTGTTAATTTGTATCGAAAATGAAACCACGAAATATTATATATGATCAAACGAACTTCTCAAGTGAAGTTCGATCAATATAATATGAGTGGTTTCATTTGAAGATACAAATCTCCCACCCGCCCGAATCCCAGTTTTGTAAAATACGGGAAGAGTGAAATTAAATCGTTACTTTAAAAGAATGAACTGTCATGGCGTCATACCTATAGTGGGGAGCTATATATATTCGTTTGTAATCGAGTTAAAAATAATCGATACTAAACAAATAAATAAATATAAAATTCTTAAAGCGTGCGAGTGTTGCCTTGTAGGTCAAAGGACTACCTGTTAATTTGTATCTTCAAATGAAACCACTCATATTATATTGATCGAACTTCACTTGAGAAGTTCGTATATAATATTCGAGTAAGGAAATAATCTACGATTGTTGCTACGAGGACAAATAAGTTTTGGCAACAAGAGGTCAAGTGTATTTTTATATTATTTAACGCAGACGAAGTCGCGGGCATCAGCTTGTTACAAACTGACATACAAATATTTTCTCTTTATAATATTTATTATTTTCTATTTATAATAGATAACTAACAAAATTGAGAAATGTTTAAATCCAAACTTCTCTCACCAGAATAATTCTATTATACTAAAATTTAGTTAAGAGCAAAAATTTCAAATTATAAGGGCCTTAATTAGCTACAATCTCTAAGTATAAAGTAATTTTCGTACCGTAAACTTGATCGGCAGCACAAGTTGCAAATTGTTTAGCTAACTATCGCTTCTATATTGGAATACGGAACAACAAGTTCACAGTATAGTTAACAACAAATGTTGTGCTGTGTAAAGTGCATCTAATTTGTTCATTCAATTAAAACTTCCTACATTATAAAAGACTTGCGTGCTTTAGATGCAAAGGAGTTTGTTATTTTCAAAAAACGCGGCTAAAATACGAGCACATCGCGTTATTTTATTTATTTTAAACTCCCGACACACGACGTGAAAACGGGGTGTTTTAAGTTTGACGTGTGTGTTTGTGTATGGTTATATATGTGTGTGTCTATTTATGAAATCGTAAGTCACCAAACTGATGGACCGATTTTTTCCCGATAACTGGAATTTTTTTCTATTCTTTTGATCTCACTGAGACAGAGGATACCTTAAAAATAAGCTCTTTAATTTACCTCTATTATACACTTTACTGTTCCACTTACTGCCACATTTATATAGCACTTTGTGATCTAGATAGGCCCAAACATCGAGGTTTTTTTTAAGTAGTAACTTTAAAAATTATTTATTTCACCCATGTCGGATGTGCAAACTAAAAAATAAAGAAATATATTGACACATATCAACAACACAATTGGTTATCAAACTCAGTGCTTTGTTTAGTCATGCGTTAGGATTTGCCTGGCTTCGGAAAAGCTGTAAGGGCTTCCCCTTTCAAATCTCTTCAGATTACAGTGTCAATACGTCGGTCGTATATGAAGCTGTGTGCCACTGAGCGGATCAACAATGCTGACATGACGTAAAGTTTAATAGTTGATTTCAATGGTTTGACAGAGTTCTAATTAGAAAATAGGGAAACTGTTTTATTGTACCTAGTAATAAATTAGTTTAAGCACTGTATATTTGGACTAACTACATATATTTATTTTGGGCATCAAGTAGTGTGTTGCACCAATATTTTATTGAACAATAGTTCCACAATCAACCATGTTTGACTAGGATTACTACTATGTCAGTCATATATTAATAATAATAGTAAAACAATTAAGTCACAACAGGAAATGTATGTAAACACATAATAACAACATGTGTGCTGTTGTCCACTACCTACCATATATCATTATGTATTTTGACTGCGTCTAATGTAAGCTTTTTACTATAATATAATTTGCAACATAAACTAATTATGTTTCAGTTCAGTGAGTGTCATATTAATATTAATAAGAGTATAAGAAATAACCAGTACAACAAGTCGCTAAGCAAAGTTTAGTTAGAGTTTTGTTTCTCAATGTGCACACAGTGGTAGAACTAGTTGATTCTTCAAAGATTAAAAGTAAATGTTAGCACAGATTAAACGGATAACTGCTTGAGGGTTTTCTCATTGATAGTTGTGTCGTTCATTGTAAAAGTGAACTATCTCCTTGTAACTGAATTTTAGAATAACGAGCTTTTTGCGAATTATAGTGTAGGAAAAAAATATAAGCATTCATTCATTGTTTTCATCTATGGGATTTTAATGCAACCATTGGAGTTACTTCACTTTTATATTGAAAGTTATGACTAAATGTGATACCATTAGGCAAGAAAAGATGGTTTTAAAAATAGGGAGTTACACCACTTTTACAATGAACGACACAGTTAGCTATCATCGCACGTGGCATATACTGTTGTATTTTCACAGACGATGTTGCTAGGATACGTGTGACCTCGAGCATTCGAGTAATAAACCTGGAGAACATTCTGCGCTTTTGATATGATTACTTTAGAAAATATACCTATGATCTGTTCTTTTTCTATTGATCAAAAACGTAAACAAATATAGCGTCGCCATGGTCACTGGACTGTTTTAAAGACGGGATTTGTACATTAGACATTATCAAAGAGAGTTGACTCAGTGATCTCATTTAGAATTGGTTCGTATTGTTTGTTTAGTTATATATCGTGAAATGTTTGTTCACCTTTTTGATTAATGAAAAAAGAATATATACTACTTGAGAACTAACTGAGGTCTCTAATAATATAATATATTATTATTATAAAATTTATATCATAGTTAAACCATATTTTTTTTACTAATTTTTGCTTAAAGTTATTATTAATTTATTTAATTAGGTTTCATTCAGATATTATATTATCATGTCTAATTTACATGTCTAAAAACAAATAGGCCTAAAGCCTAAATAGCTGTATTTTAGGCTTAAATTTACTATTAGAAAATTAAATCTGTTAATAAACCCTTGGTACGAGTTTTAAAAGCAATAATTTAATGTTAGTAGCTAATCGAAACATTCAATTAACTCGATAACATTCAAGAGAGTTACTTCAAACACAGATTTCAAATAAAAGATACGAGTATATTTTCTTTGTAACACAGTATATTTAACGTACTTTTATTCCAGAGGTTTTCAAACTTTTGAATGTCTCTCGGACGTTTAACTGCTAGATTCACCCTAATAGCAACCACCCATTCCCATTCACAGTGCTCATTTTCTGTAGAGACTACGTGTAAATATGTGAAGATTCTTTTAAATTAAAAATCACCTATAGCAGTTTGAGAAAGCTTATTTACTAAATGCTTACCTATTCGTTACAAAGTTTCATGTATTACTAAATAACTAAAAATGATTTTTTTTTCAACAATTAAACAAATGCCTAATTATTGAAAAAAAAATTATTATAGACAATTTTTTTTTTATTAAATATAGAAAACAATAATTTGGATATCTACTCACAATTCTTGCAAAAGAAATACCTACGTTCATTATAACCGTTTGTTCGTCCTATTTTATGTGGTTTTCTATACTACAGAAGTAGCTACAGTAGTGCTTCACTCAAAAAGTGCCACAGTAAATTTTAGTATTACAAAAATATTTTTATATAAAGGTTGTCAGACAGGCGGTCTATAGGCTGATATTTAACACAACACACCACAGGTGCTGTAACGCAGGTGAAGATACGTTTGGTCTAGTGGCTAGTAACCCTAGCTGCTAACCAAACGGTCGCGGGTTCGAATCCCGCTAGGGGTAAATGTTTATGTGTTAATATTTTACCTTTGTACTCGAGTCATGGATGTTTTGTATTTATAATATGTATGTATTTAAAAAAAAAAGCAATTTATGTAGTATATCAACTGTTTGGTATCCATAATAAAAGCATTAGTTGCTTACTGTGGAACTAGATGGTGCATATTTTAATGACTATTTATAATTTTTAATCAATAAATTTACGATTATTATACATGTTGAGAACCATTATATTCATTACAAAAGCGACACAGTGCTGCACACAGTTTGTTAAAAGGAAAACGTATAACCAGAGGAAACAAACAAAGTTGAGAGAATGCGAGGTCGTAGGTCGGATAACCTCAGAATAATATATGGGAATAGCCCCCTAGACTTATTTACTGTTCCGTTTATTGGTTTATTTTTCATACTAAGCGCCTTCTGAGGGTAGTTTAATAATAATAAGGATTAACTCGTTTGCGGTAAAAGAGATGTGGGGGAGATTGAGATGTTTTGGGGTAGCATTATATAAACCATGGAAATATCAAAGGATTGATATGTGAAAGGGAAATAAATTGTAAGAATTCTATATAGTGTATACATATTTTGGTGGCACCTACCTGATTACTGGGACGTAGTACTGATTGGGACATAAATATATGAAGGTAATTTTCTCATTTAATACCATCGAAATACTACAATGGAATTTGCGTCACAAATGCCAAAGCGGCACATAAAAAGAACGCCTTTGACAGAATCATGGCGGACTCTTGCCTTCACGCGTCAATGGTAAAAGGTAGTAACGATCGACTTCTACTATTTCATTTTAAACTCTAATGGGTTGACGTAAAGTCACATTTTCTTTAAATTACGTACTTATGTATTACTTATGTACTTACGTAATTATGTTTGTTTTGTTTTAAATGACAGTTCATGCTCTACGCATATATCACTTTTAAATGTTCCATAAAATTCGTAGTGTTTTGTATGGCACGCGTGTTCCATGTTGTAATAGTTTGTTAAGTAACTTGTACCTAAGTTTACGGTGGCACTTTAATTAAGCAAAATTGAACATGTAGTAGGTATAGTTGTTTGTAACATTTCAAAGCAACTAAATACTTTTTCGTCAACCTGCAATGTGCATTTCATTGATACATTTTTCTTATCCTTCATTGTCCTATAATGGAGGTAAAGGAACTGCTAAGTATCCTAAGTTGTAGGACAATATCGGAAAACACGAATTGGGAACATTTCCACGGTAACAAATGCAATATGGGTCAAAGTTTCTTTGCGGAACAAAATAATTTCTTGTCCATTGGTGGGCTTTGAATTCAATGATAACGTTAGAACACTGAATGTTGTGCTAAATTATAACAACAAATAAAAAAATTAGGTAATAGGTGATAACAATACTAAATAAGAAAAATTTACGGCTTGACCTGCAAATCGTTGCATTGGATATAGTTCTGGGTATTTGAAGGATTTCCCTTAGAAAGTTTCATTTGCTTGACATTTTATAATAAGCATTCTCCATTTCATTTAATCGTAACCGACATCATGTATTGTAAAATCGTATAAAACCAATATAAAACATTAAAAGTAGTCCGCTTATATAGCTTATGCTGTCGAAGCCTAATTTGTTACTTAATTTTTAATATTGCGTATAAGTCAATTTCATGTATATACCCATGGGCGTAGCCAGGATTGTATATAAGGGGGGGGCAGACAAAGAAAATCCTAGATTACTTATATTGTTTTCATCGTTGTTTTTAATAGTATTGTGGGTAAGATTTTTTTTTAATAGCTTAGTTTCATATTTTTGAAAAAAAAAATCTCATTCTATTTTATTAGTCAATAATGATTTTAAAAAATGCGATTTTCGCTATCATTTATAGTTTTTGAGTTATCATCAAAAATCTAAATGGCTTTTTGTTTTTGTTTTTTGTTAATAACAATTGTAATTTTTATTGGCAGAAAAATCCTGAAAGCGCCTTTCTCAAAATTATATTCCGCGTAGAATGAGCTATCAATCATATTGTTCGAAGACTTCTATTTTTCGCAGAAAACCCACTTCTGGCCTAGACTTGGAGATCACAACCCGTATTGTTGGATTTCACAAGCCAGCCTTCAAGCCTGTTGAAGCTCGTAAAAATTACAGTTTAACAGAACAACCGCTCTTCTAGGGGGGGGCAGCTGCCCCCCCTTGCCCGTACCTCGCTACGCCCATGTATATACCTATTATACAAATTAAACTATCAAAAACTCAATATATTATTTTAAAATAGTTGAACCAATTTTTCCGCAGTGCATCATGTACGAGTATGTTGTTAACCGTAGGATTCATGTTACCAATTTACCAACTTTATATAATAATTTTCACATTCATATTTATTTTTTAAATATTTTTTTTCACATTCCGCTTTTTTAAATTGTAATATTTATTGTTTAAAATTATTTCATAATATATCGATGATCACATAAGTTACTAAAATAAATCTAATCATAAGTTAAAAATAATAACATAATAAAATAATAAATTGATTACATATGTACACAAACTAAAACTCAATATAAAAATGGATAAAAAAATCAATAAAAAAAATGGATAAAAAAAAAAATCAAAAAATATATATAAAAATTCCGCTTTTTTTGTTTTAGCAATTTTGTAAATATGTATTCATCGAAACATGCAAAATATTACTAGACTGAAGACTATTGGTTAAAATTCTTTTCACAATGCTTAGTGCGTTTTCTTGGCATCACATTTTTATAAAAGCCAATATAATCAGTGATTCATTTATAAACCTATAAATGAATCACTGATTAATTAATTATTAGGAAAATTTATGAAGTGTAAAAGAAATAAAAAATAAATAAATTTATTGGGAAATCAATAACGTATAAAATTAAAACAATATTGTAAATAAACTATAATAAAATTTAGTATCCGGGCGATTAGTCTATGTACTCTTTTAAACCTCCCGTGGACACCATTAATTAATAATATATTGAATACTAAAAAAGAAAAACAATAAATATTATAATTTTACAGTACCTACTCGTACCATTTATTATTAAATCTCAATTTCGCTCTTGGCTTTACTCAGACAATTTTTACACGCGATGTCTACCGAGGATTGATTGCCGCATTTTGAGTAAGTAAGTAATCCGACCATCATTATTCTGATCGCATGAATCAATCTTAAAAGGGGGGCTCGGAATATTTTTTTGATATTCTGAATCATAATAATCTCAGCATTGTCATTTTTCTCTAATCAAAGGACAACATCTCTTTCGCAGATATTAACTGGGTAGTAAAAAAAAAAAAAAAAAGGTACAGTCGGCCGCATAAGTCGATTAACACATTCAAAAGTGAAAAACTACTGAACAACTTACTTACATACTTAGTTACTTACTGAAGCTTTTTACGATCGTCAAGTTTATTTTTGTTCTCTAGCCGTGACAACGACTTATGACGCGTTGAGTGTTCAGTTGTTTTTACACTTTTGAATGTGTTAATCGACTTTTGCGGCCGACTGTACCTATATCTGACAGTCATAACTATATCCACTCTAAGATATTAGAAAATGTGCTTTTGTGTTTCAATGGTTGAATAAGGGATGCCAGAGACCGTTACTCTATCCTCAACCTCTCTGAAAGAATTGGCAGTGCATTTGCACCTCAACTTGGTATATCAAAGCGACGGTAGCCACTTAGGAACACAGGTTTTTGAAGTGAAAACTTCTTTAGGCGCCATGGGCATTTTTGAGATTGGAAAAAACCATTGAACTCGCCACAATCGAACCATTGCTAGGTAATGTAATGTAACGTAATGTAACCGAAACCTCTGTATATACGAGTAAGTATGTACTTTCCTGACGATTCAAAAATACATACGTAATTGTACGTAACGTAAAGTTTTCACTTCTGTCGGCAATCCCGGAGTGAGAGTGTTTTTTTTTATGTTTAGATCGGTGTTACCTTCGCCTATAACAACAAGTAAACACCACATGTGCTGCAAGTTCTCTGCCGACTATAGTAGGATTAAGGATAAGGACTGCGACGGGATAGGGAAATGGGCTCTGGCATCTCTTACTCACTAATACAAAAATAATTAATACAAAATAATTTATTTAAAAAAAAAAAAAATATAAGCCTACTTACAAAAAGGGGTGTAGGGGACCTCCTATTAAGTATAAAAATACTTGTATCAGGAGATCCCCGCTCCTCCAACATCTTATTTAATGTTAGGCTAATTTATATAACAAATAAGAATAATATATGAAAAGGTAATACAATAAAATAATATATATATGTGTGTGTGTGTGCGTGTGTGTGTGTGTGTGTGTGTGTGTGTGTGTGTGTGTGTGTGTGTGTGTGTGTGTGTGTGTGTGTGTGAACTAGCATTTTTTCTTTTACGTGTCCCATTTCATAAAGAAAACAATGTTTTGATAATAAATATTGAATTTAATCAAGTAATAGTCTTTAACAACGATTCGGTTTCATTATAATTTAGGGTCTTGAGCCAGTCTGACAGGGCCTTTTTGCAGTTATAGTATGTCATGGGATAAATATTGAGTGTCTTATTTAATGTGTTATATAAATAAGAAGTTTGGGTAAGATATTGTCTTCGAGCAAAGGCGGTTTTTACAATATTTGTTTGAACAACCAAATCATTTCTTTTTTTTTTAATTATATTAGGGTCATAATTTAAGGATTTATGAAGTTTGAGTGTAGCAGTTAGAATATATAATTTTCTTACGGTTAAGACGTCACAATAATTGTAAAGATCAGTAGTGGGGAATCTATAGGGCAGAAAGTACATCACTTTAAGTAATGATCTTTGTACCCTTTCCAATTCCAAAAATTTAATTTTAGAAGCTCCGCCCCATATTGGTATACAATAACACAGAACAGATTGAACCAAAGCTATGTATATTTTATTTAAAAGTTCTTTCTTTGCAACATGACGAAGTGTTTTAAAAATCCATATCAGCTTCCTAGCTCTGCCCATAATCAGTTCTGTGTGGGAGTGCCATGACCACACAGAACTGATTATGAAACACCGAAACACAACAGCACACATGCTGTTATTTCAAGGTGGTCTTCTGTAAGGCCACCCCCTGCCGTCAATTAATTGCGAAACTTCGAAACGCAGTCAAATCCTTCATAAAAAAACAAGTCTTCGATTTAGTCCCCTTTTAATTGTATTTATTTTTTTGTGCACACATATAAGTTTACATATTATTATTTTGATTGTGTCCCTAATTTATATAATATAACAAATTAAATTAATTTAATATTAACAGAATTAAAACAGGGCTCATAAAAGAAGCGCTCGTAATTTTCAAAATATTCATGAATCGATAAATCTTCAACGTTACGCCGAAGTGCGAGATAAGATAAATCAATACTAATAATTAATCTGTAAGGGTTTGTCATGGAGTAAGTGACTTTGTTTTCAGAGATATCGTGTTTATAGGCTCTATACATGATACTGAAACTAAATTGACCATTTTTAGATTTTTTTTCTGTATGTACGTATGTATGTAAATATGTATGTTCCTATAATACTAATAATAAATCTAAGTGTAGGTATTTTATGTATGTATGTATGTATGTATGTATGTATGTATGTTTCATGAAACTTGGTAGATAAACATTTAGACGTACGGGACACAGGATAGGCTACTTTTTCTTTTTCAACGCGGACGAACTCGCGGGCGCCAGCTAGTGTATAATAATAATGTAAGTATACAGGATAGGTAAATGTGTAATCACTATTTAAACATTTTTTTTTAGGATTGGAACCTTTACCTATTTATTTTTCTCTTGTAAAACTGAGTAAGTTTTGACGAATTACGATTCTATCTAAAAACGAATCTGTCGAATACAGAAACAATCTTAAAAAAGCTTTGAACACGAAGATTGTCAATAACTATAGAAATTCGTATTAGACACGCTCTGAAAATGTTAACGATATTTTTTTAAATAAAAATTTGACCTTTTAACACAGAAATAAGTATTATGGAATAAATGGACTATATTTTATGCCTAAAATATTTTCACCGTGACAATTTGACAGTAAGCATCGACTAGTACTAATAGACTTTAGTAGTAACATCTCTGTGTTTGTGATTAAGCGAGTGAGTAAGGGAAATTTCTCTAACCCTTACGAAACCCTTATCTTTATTTTATACTGAGGTCGACAGCGCACTTGTAGCACTAGTGCGTGTGTAAATAGGTGACAGTGTCCATTTATCATCAAGTGGACTGTCAGCGTACCTGCCTACGCTTATGTGCATAATGCATATGAAACAAATACCTTACAAAAAAGATTATTACAAAAATAAGAACCCAAATTAAGTTTCCGATCCTCTTTCTAAATCCACTATGAAAAGTAACAAAGTCGCTTTAAGAGCGGGTATAAAGAGAAATAGCCAATCCTAGATTTGAATTTTATCTAAGTAAACAATGTCTAATTTAATTATTTTTTTTAAATAGATAAATACATTATAAATGAAAGTGACGACTGTAACAGAAAACATAATATAATGAAATTTTTTCCATAGAAAAAAAATCACCAAGTGAACTCTCATTTCCATCGATTTTAGTTTTATTTTCAAAATGACACACATTACAAAGCTAAAAGTGTATCAGTAATTTCACTTCACATAATATTATCTATCTAAGGCTGTATATAACATTTTTTCAATTGACATTGTTATTTACGAATAAT
The DNA here is from genome assembly GCA_945859745.1 of Synanthedon formicaeformis. Taxonomy (NCBI): domain Eukaryota; kingdom Metazoa; phylum Arthropoda; class Insecta; order Lepidoptera; family Sesiidae; genus Synanthedon; species Synanthedon formicaeformis. The sequence continues at coordinate 10,640,159 of OX243959.1, read as the reverse complement.
TAATATTTTATACTTTTGGCACATAACATTTTTATTGAGCGAGATGCGCTATCTTCCGTCGCATGTTGTGCGTAGTTCTACGTATTTTGTGTCACTGTCATGTCCAAGGGGCCATGCGGGTGAAATTACAAATTTTGTTTGCTTTATACCCACTCTTAAAACGCAATACTTGTATGCCAATATTGTTGGAACTTTAATGCAAAGTTATTTGAACAACAATCGTTGAATAATGTTAGCGTCTCAAGTGTGGTATTTATCGCTGTTGAGACTCGGGCGGCTTGATAAATGAGAGTGGAAATTGTTTCCGTCGCGGGGCTCCGTTCCACACAATGTTATGTTCCTTTCTTAATAAGTACAGTCGGTAACACTTTAGACTATAATCCCATTGAATTTTAGACTCTAATGCAACAGTTGTAAGGTATTTTCAGGTGTGGAAACTTCACAGAATTCGTCGTCGTGGCACGGCGTGTTTTGTTAGAGGCCTTTCCGTTAGTAGTGAGGTCACCTTGGAAATTATAAATTTTAATTAATCTATTTAAGCACTTACATTATAATTTATCAACTTTATTAAGTAAAAATAAAAAAAAGCGTGTTGAAATTTGAATGTCATACTTTAAGAGTTTTATACACATTTTTTTTTAGATATAATAATGAAATGAAATTTATGAAACATAAATTAAATTTTAATAGGTCCTGTATAAACATAAATTTAATACAGGACTTACTAAAATTTGAGTTATGTCCGATTGAATTTTGTTGCAAAGGATTGATTTGTATTAATATTTTTAAAATTTTAAGTAAGTATACTACTTTATTTAACAGAAAAAGAAAAACCATAAAGTGATTTATAGACTCCCGTGTTAAAGTATATAAAACTTATTACAGTATGCTGGCTGTTGTGTTACGCTGAGTGAATAATGGATGCGCCAGACCCTATTTTACAATCCCTTCTAATCATTTATGATTCTAAAGTCTGCAGCGTGTTGTAGAACCTATTCCTACTATGCTCGTGCTATAAGGAGACAGTAGCTAGATTCTGAATTGTAATAAAAAACTACATATATACTTATGTATAAAAAGTATAAAAATTTAGCTTTCAATCTTTGTGTCTACAAAATTCAAAAAGGGTTGATTTTCAAATTTTTCATAACACTTTTTTATTCTGAAGTTCCAACGGAAACAGAAAAAAACGGGGTACAGCTAGTTGTATATCGTCGTTTTCAAAACAAAATCTAAAATTTTAAGAAAAAAATTGCACATTACCGAAGCCAGAATCGGACTCTACTTAGGATATAAAAATTAAAAATAAAGACTTGATTTTAAGACAAGGAGTGTAACATATTATTTTCTTATAAACTAATAATAATCTTAATATTAGTTTATAATAAAAAAGTGATAATAACTAATAATAGTAACAAAACTAATAATAATATATATTATAAACTAATAATAATCAAAACCACTGCCACCAAAATTGCTTCTAAAATTTATATAATAGCATTTCAAATACCTAATTCATTTCAAAAAGGTCTTGCTTTCCTTAAGGTGAAACAAGTCGGCGGCCCGAACTCATTGGTCTCATGGCTAAACTGCGTCCTGTCTCACACAGCACAAAGCGCGGGAAGAGCAGTCGAATGAGGTGCATAATGATTCATACCAAAAATAAAATCATAAACAGGCCCTTGGGCAAAAACTCTTTTTGACAAAACTTGCAGTAGTTATATATACTTCGTGTAGTTATTTGAACTCTTGAATAACTAATCAATGTTTATAGGCAAAGTATTTTGGAATTTTTGTACACTAGTGACCTATTCACATTCAAATTTGCATTAAAACTTGTGTTAAAATATGGATTTTTCAAGGATCATATCTTTTAAATTAATACTTTTTTTTTAAGATTGTATACCTAGAAACCAAGAAATCGGAATCATGCTTACTTTTGTAAATTAAACATTAAACAGCGGAGTAATAAGCTTTCTACGTTTGTATGGAGGAAAGCTGACTTGTATTACCTTAAAAGTAATAATTTACTGTGTTTAATTCGAAGTTTTGGTAAAACGGAACGAGAAGGTTTATTCACCGAGTTGCGGGAATGTATTTCTTTTATTTAAATAGAAATGTGTAAAACTTTTAAATGTGAGAACAAATTACATTATAGTTTTGATTGATATATATATATATATACGTTGATTAATTCAGTTTTATTATAACATTAATTTTAAAATGTATTAATTAGTGACAATAAAAAAGCATTCTAATAACTTTCATAAACAATTGATAATAATTTGTTGGCATAAAAATATTACTATATTTACATTTTATTTTTCATTTAATTCTAAGTTATATATTTACACATTATATAATATAAAGCTTCGGTCCCCTAGACAGACAGGATCTCATCAAGCATGCTGGGTGCATTACTTTGTTGTATCGCAATTCTAATCTGTTGACCAAGGTAATAAACAGCTCTAGAGTCGCTATTTAAACTAAAAATAATTAATTATTATTTTTAGTAATTGTTCCAGATTTAAATCCGGAGTGACAAAAGTTGTTTTAGAAATGAGCTTTCGACCTTGAGATGCAAAATAAAAGAAAACACCAGATATAATTATTAAAAAGGTAACGCTAAATATCCGCAGGATTATTAATTATGTAGCCATGATAAATACAGCAATAAATTACACGTTAACGACAAGCAAAATTAAAATTTACTGCACAAGTCATTAATATCAATTTACGTCATTGAAAACAAAATGGATTTTGGGGAATATTGTAAAATGGCGCTGGACAGTGGACAATATCTTTTGTCGGTGACGGTACACTCTGCTCAGAGAGAGCTATTGTCATGGTAAACACCACGAGATTGCTTTTGCCTTTACGTCCGACCTGAGGTTATAACCCGAACAATCCTGTGGGCATACACTTAGGTTCAATTTTAGATATAGGGGAACCCATCGATCTATGACAACGGTGTATAATGTGATTAATACCGAAGTTTCATCATTTCGTTATAACAGGGCTGTGTTATTGCCAAAAGATAAGTTGATCGCGATACGATAAGGAAGAACTAGGGTGAAATTGTATAATAAAACCCACTTTGCGTTATGTACATCTTTTATTTTACAAATGCGGACGAAGTCGCGGGCACCAGCTAGTAATTTATAATTCTCACCAAACCAAACCAACCCAACCTTAGGGATTCATTTTTAATTATATAGATATTTATATTAATGTGTAAATATCGATCAGTATAATGTAAGCCTCAAACTGTTTATTTAAGAAATTACAAAAAAAAAATTGTTTTTAGTTCATATATTTTTTATACCAAAGTTCGTTTGTTGACCAATTGAATGTGTGGTTTTACTTATACAATAATACTGTAACTTTAATATTATATTATTTATGATTAATTACACAAATATTTAATACAAATGAAAATAGGGTTGAAAAAATTGAAAAAAATTAAAATAATGTTGGTTTGATTTGTAGTTTATCAGAATGGTTTCCCATTTCACATTTACTTGTGTCTACAAGCTTTTGAATATTCTTTATCTATGTAGTTTGACTATAAACTTGCCGGCTCGATATCTAACTGTAAAACAAAATAATAAAATACGGTTGAATGAACCGAAAATATGTCTGAAAGTCAGTTATTAGTTGAACTGCGGAACATTCGTTTATTTCAGTCACGCGTCGTCTTCAACTCTGCAAGTTATGAGGCACCGACTTCTGTCTCGAATTTCTCTTTTGATTCCCGTTTTACGTTTGTATGTACGTGACGCGGTTCATTTGATATTATTATCAACTTAACACACTAATTGGATATTTGATATAATCACTAATATGACTGAAAGTCATACTTTTTCATAATTTTTGCTAATGTTATGGCATGTTTTTTGAAATAATTTTAATTGGCTGAGTGTGAGTTAGAGTTAGAATAAAACTTTTTAACAAAAAATTGAACCGCCGAAAAAATTTAAAAGCATAAAATAATTTTATTTAACCTTATAATAACTAAGTTCTTAAACTAATGTAAGTATACCCAAGTAATTTAGAGTCGGCGCCAAACAAGCAATTAAATAAATAACAGAGTGAGGCGCGGCGGCGACTCAAGATTACTTAGGTATACTTACATTAGTTTAAGAACTTAGTTATTATAAGGTTAAATAAATTTTTTTTTGCTTTTAAGTTTTTTCGGTGGTTTAATTTTTTGTAAAAAAGTTTTATTTTACAATTTTTTGAGGCTATAATCTACTATTTACTACATGCTTAATTTTTGATTACTTTTTTTTAATTGTAATACTCAACTCAGCATTAAAATATGTGAGTAAACAATAAATCACCCCTATTTTCCCACCCTTAGGGTAGGAATTTTGTTTCCAAATTTATATGGGACCAACTTCGACGTATACGCTATCCATTAAAGAAAGAATTATCAAAATCGGACTACTCTGAAAAAGTTATGTGTGGTCATACACTACAATCAGTGAGTGAGTACAATCACTAAGGGTTGGAATTTTTTTTTCCAAATTTATTGGGACTATTTTGGGGTTACACCCTTTCTAATAAAAAAAGAATGATCAAAATCGGACTACTCTGTAAAAAGTTATGCGTGATCATACATAAAAATAAAATAAATTTAGAAACTTTAAGAGGAAATAGCCATTTCAATAATCATATATTGTCATAGATACAGCTTACATTAAATTGGAAATAATAACTAATAATATGTAATATAATAACTATAGGTTAGTTACATGAAAACTATAAATATTTATAAATGTTATAAAGGTTAGCAGCTTCTTGTATCACAGATTTATTTCAGATTTATATATGTACTTGTAATCATAGACACTATTATACTTTACGAAGTGTAATAGTGTTTATGCATGTGATGGTAGCCACTTACTGCCAAGGAGATTGTCAGTGCCTGTTTCTCTAGAAAAAAAAAATATTAGAAAAGAAACTATTATTTTCTCGCTTCAATCAGATAAATATCAGATATCTTCACCTATCAAATAGTGACGCATGAAAGCTAAGCAAACCATTTTAATTTTTGGTTTTCAAAAATTTTATTACTAGGGTTGCCAACTTTTAAAAAAAAAAATAACGAAATTAATATTTTTAATAAGAAAATTAAAGTATTTGCAAGAAAAAAAAGTATTTTTCAAATTTATATAAAGTAAGTAGTATTTTCGCACACTTTATTGTTGTGCAAAAGTATAAAGTATCATCATAAATAAAGTAGAATACGTTATTATAAAGTATGGTTGGCAACCCGGTCTGGAATACTATTTGTGTTTCTTTCATATATTTAAAGATTGCACGAATTAACAAAAAAAAAACATTAAATAATTATGTTATTAATAATTATTAAATAAATAAACATTAAATAATAAGCGAAAATATTTCTGAAGGTGAATTAATTGCGAGTTTGCATTGCGTCCTTCGTGCTCATTAGCGTGTATTTTATTCGTTAAAATAATTTTACTAATCTTGAGAAGTTCTCATTTTCACAGAGGGATTATTAAAATCAACAGAATAATGTTCAACGGATATCAAGTTTCATTTGGTTTTGTACATGTCTTAATATTTTTTTATGTTGATACCCCTTTGAATATATAATTACAAGGTTACTTATTTCATTAATTTTGTCCCCTACATTTTGTCGTTATGCTGTAGTAAGTGATATGCAGAATAATTTGGTGAGTGTTATTTAGAGCGCCTTTCCCTATTCCTTATCCTTATTCACTTACATACAGCGCCTCATAATTGCAAGTGCGCTGCCGATCTCTTAAATCTCAAATTATTGATTGAAATATTTAATAGATTTCAAAATTTCATGTTGATCAGCCGATTTAAGTACATAATTATAATAAGGTTTTTTTTTACTTTTGGTTATTTTTATAACTAGTATTTTCTGTATAACACCATTATTATAACTTCATGAAAAACTTTCTTTTACCCTTCTGTGTTCAACATCTGTGAAGTCTGACCGCGGTTTCGAACAACGATATAAAAATGTTGAGAATCATAGTCGTCATCATAGAGAACATTTTATCTTTGGTGAGAAGAGAAGAAAAAATACGAATAATGCATCCGTTCGAACCCGGGGCGAGTCGATAGTCTATACTTAAGAAATATACTAGCCTGTACTAAAGTACGTCCTAACTAAAAGATTTTCGACTAAAGCATTTTTGAAAAAAATCAACTCCGTGTGAAGCTAGAGCATCCACTTTAGGGTACGCCGAGGTTTTGACAAGGAACGATAATAACTCCGCAGTTTCCCCTACACTGCCGGGTATCTAAGAGGATTTCCCAACGTTAAAAAAGAACAGGTTTGCTATTTTTATCTATATGAAATTGTTTACCCTGACTGACTATCAATTAGAATAGAAATAGCATTAAAGGCACAGCATCTCTTACTTGCACACTGCAATATAACAGCACATGTGCTGTTATTTGAACAAGTGAACTATTGTGTCAATGCACTTAACATCAAGTTTCTATGTTAGGTAAACACTGACATATTGTTGTTTAATTCAATTTTTTATGTCATTTCTAGTAGGATACAATTAGTAGATCCGTGTTCGCTATCTGCTTTGTATGCGGCTTCAGCATTGGACAATAAAGGGCGGTCCCGCGGGACACGGACCGCCGGTGTTGGCTGTTGTCACCAAATATCAACTTTTTGTTGAGTTGCCTCACACGCGCTCTCACTTGGCGGTTTTTACGTCACTCACTTTATCCTTATTGTTTTGTTGTAAAATGTTGCGTCTGTATTAAAAAGAGGGAATACATCTCCTCTTATACTTCTTATCTAACTATTGTGTCAGCAATGGGGTAGACAATTCAAATAGTTCGACAATGTAAAAGGTTTGAACTGGTATTTTGATGTGCCAGCCCAAAGGAAGGAGAATTGCTCCAAATGGGCCCTTATCTCCAGTTCGTCTGCGTCATAGATAGATTCGCAATAAAAATTTATTTAATGACTTTATTGTTTATTTATTTTTCTAAGTGGTTGCTCATTTATTTTAGTTTTTCTTACTGATCTCTCGGGATCAGTATTTTTTTGGATAAAAGATACCCTGTGTTTTTTTCTGTAGCTCTAAAAATGTGTGTGCAAAATTTCATCATGATCAGGTGTGAAAGCGTAACTAACAAACAAATTTACTTTCGTATTTATATATAAGAAAGGAATAGGAGCTACTATTTATATATAAATAATGAAAAAAAAAAAAAGTATATTATACACCCCATCTTCGTTACAACTGATTGCGATGACATCCTGGTGACATCATTATACGAGTCGTTGGCTGCTCCAGTCACTTTAGACCGAAAAAGACTAAATTTAGTCTTGGTCGATCTTTCAATTTTACCTTAATCTTTATACAAGACTGATATAGGTGTTTGTTCTCAGTACTTAGCGAGATTTTCTCAGTAAACATTTCAGACTAGAAATATTAATGAGTTAAAAATAACATGCTAATGCTATAAATTTCTTTTCCTGGAAGAATAGACTAAGTAGCGATCTTACATATTGGATTGTTATTTCACATGTTTTTCGGGTGTGCTATTATACTTTGTTTGTTACGCGATGTTTTTGTCGACGAGTGTACTTACCACCCCTGTTTGTACAGACAACACAAGTGGCAGGGCGGTTTATGAAATCACTCTTTGTATGTAAATGTTGGTTCGCGAAACACTTTGTGTGTGTTATGCGGTTTGCTATACGCGTATTATGTCTTCAGAGGACTTTGATTGAGAGAGCTATTTGAGAATAGATTTTCATAAAAATATAGTAACGTAGGAATTTTATTTAATCTAAAGGTCCACCTGATGGTAGATGGATACCGTCGCCTATAATACAAGCAACGTCACAGGTGCTGCAAATGCGCTGCCGACCATAGAGTTGAATTGAAGATAGGGGATTCGGATAGGGTAAGTTGTATGTTATTTATTAATTTACTTATTTATTTTATTACAAGCTTTTTATTAACTTGCAATGTATGTACTCGTATGTATGTATGTTTGTCCGAGTGGAATCTTGCAACTGAATTTTAAATCAGTTATCTTAACCGATTGAGTTGAAATTTGGTATACACACTTATTTTGGATGACAATGCATGCTTACTAGCTATGTGACGTCATTCTAATTGGCGGATCATCCAAGATGGTGGACTAGTTATATTTTTTGCAATACCACAGTATGGGTATTAAATGAAAGGGTTTGCTGAGGAGAACACGAAAAACTAATACAACTCAACTCGCTCTTAAATAAAAGCTTGTTTTCAAAAAGTTTTTTTACCATTATTTTATTTCTCTTTCTTTTTATGTTTGTTTCTTATCCACATAAATATGTTTTCTCCCTGTTCAAAATTTCTGTAGTAACTTAATAATATGTTAGTATTATAATTTGATGATTTTCTGTTTTTCTTATATGTATCTGTATAATGTGTAACGAGACATTGTATCTATTTCAAATAAAATATTGAAAGCCCCCCGAGGAAAAAAACCTTTGTTGAACATAAAGTCCGTATGTCACCCAAGTAATGGGCTCTGTCATTTGAAACTGTTTACTACCCACACCCTTTTAAGGCCACACTCGTTATTTCAACGTGTACCATTGAAATATGCTAAGGGTCTACCCACTTGTGGTTCGCAGATTTTGAACAAAAAACCTGTTTTTGTGGGCTTACATCGTCAAACGGTATTAAAGCCGGATTATCCTCGGTACCATCAAAATTTTGAACATATCTCTCTATTTACTTGACGTGTGCATTTCCCAATAATGATAGGAAAACAGTAATAAATATCATAATTTTTTTATTATTATTAATGCCAATTTAATTTAACATGCAAGTACGCTGCCGACCCTGCAGGAATCACTGCTCGTTTGAAGAAGCCCATATTGTCAGAGTACTCACCATTGTACAGTCGGTTGTCATAACGATAGGTAGTATATATTTGTGATGTCCATGGAATAAAATACAATATTTAAATTCAATAATAAGGTGTAATGTTTAATTGGATATCATTTAAGGCAATGTTGCGATAATCACAACCCATTAGAATACAATTCAGCAATTAATTCGAACCTTTGCTGAAATGAAACCAATTACATTTGAATAAATCACATTGTACGTGTATTGTTTAAAGGTAAAACTCACATACTACTGGATGTCTTCTTTAAATTTTAAATATTAATTTTAAAAATAGTGGTACATGTACTAGGTATACTACATAGTTTTGGTGTCTATATATTAGGCAGGTAGTTATTACACTCGCAAATACCAAGAGGGAGTATGACAGCGCTGTCAACCTTTCTAAGATAAAGATAAAGAATTCAGGAGGGATAGAGGAATGACCTTACGTCTTCTGTAAGTCTTAAGAGGCGGTGACTGTCAATCTGTCACCACCCCCTAAGTGAGTCTTGCCACTATTTTTTCTATTTATTTACTAACATCAAGGATAACCAACGTTAGGTATAGTGTAAAGACTATAGGAGTAGTCAGCCTCTCAGTATTTGAGGTTTATATTCCAAAAACATGTTTGTTTAAGTTTTTCTAAGTAAGCGTATAATTAAATTCTCCTAATAAAAATATTGGTTAAATATTTTGTATTTTTTTTTACGATAAATTGATTAATCTGTCAGTGGGTGAGTGGTTAATAAGTATTTACGTTATTGGCAAATTTAAAATAACATCTATACAAAACAAAGGCAGTTTTGAAAACACTGAACAAAGTTTTTTACGGAAAGCGTAGTAAACAAACAACTCAGTCGATTTTTGCTCTCAAAAAACAATGAATAAACAAATTCATGTTTGTTTCACGAAGCTTTAGAAAACTATTTTAGTTTAATAACACTTAAGTTGTAGGTTATTGTTTTTAAATTGCTTTTAGGTATTAACTATCATCGCTATTAAAAACCAATTATATACTTTGTTCATACTCAAACAATTTGGTACATTTCTACTGTTAATAAACTACTATTCTTTTTGGCAGCGCTCCACTCCATCACTCCAAATTCATGCATTATCTCATCGGGAATGTAAAAAACCACGTGAATTGTGTGTAGTGAGAATTTGGATGTCATCCACCGATGTAGAGCGCTGCCAAATGGAGTGCCCGTGAATGGCGGCCTTTACACTGTGTCTCAGGGGTCGTGGGTTTGATGGGTTGAAGGTTGGCTTTGGTATAGATGTGGAAAGTAGTGGCTGCGCTCCGCATATGGGCAACCCATGTGACGAAAGTAACCACCCTCTTACGGAAGACAAGTTGAAATAACAGTTTGTGTGCTGTTGTGTTTCTGTACACTTACGTAAGGCATCCCAGAGCTCATTTCCCAGTTTCTTTCTAATCCCTTATCCTTAATCCTACTACAGTTTGCAGTGCATTTGCAGCACCTGTGGCGTTGCTTGTATTATAGGTGACGGTGGCCACCTACCATGAAGTGGACCGTCAGCCTGTCTGTTGAACTTAATGTAATTAGAAAAAAGACATTTTGTAGAAATGCATACAAAATTAAACGCAAAGTAGTTGCAAAAAGGAGTATGTTCTCAAAATCATATCATATGAAACCTTTACCCTTTTCGCATAACTTGCATTACAAACTTCATTTTAAAATTTAGAAAGACACATATTCGGAGTTCATAGAAAAAATAGCGAAAAAAAATTGCGCGCCACTCTCGTTAACAGCTAACTCTCGCGGTGCTAACATCGTCACAGCGATAAATATGTCAGGCGTTATATTTTTTTCACTTTTCAACGCAAATGAAGTCGCGGACACCAGCTCGTAATTACATAAATCCTTTAATAAAATTATTAATATCGTACTTATATTGAGTGTTGATTAATTGCGATAGATAGATCGATGAACCGAACGTCTTGATTGAAGTGTTCTTGTTTACACACATCTCATCCTCAGCTGCTTCTAGCTTTGATACAAATCGAATAATAAAGGCGTTGGTGCTAGAACGAGCGTGCAATCAAGCCATCGAAGGTACTCAAGGGCCTAATTCTGTCACACACGTCTGGCCTGAATAGACAACTGTTTTAGAAACCATCATTGATATATTTGAAGACTGCTACTTCAATAATGATATCATTATAATCATAACACATTAAGATTTTGACAAATTTTCTAATTGAGTGGATATAAGTTCTCAAATTGTTCTAACACATTTATCGTTGTTTGATTTTTCTAATTGATTTTATCGTTTTGAAATTTTTGTCGTTCTAACAAATTTTATCCAATGGGAAAAATATTATTATTAGGATAAATGCCTGTTTTAATACTTAGAGAATTGAGAAGGACCCTTGATTCAGACCGCTAAGAACTTTCACTCGACCATTGGCCTGTCAGTAATAGCTTAAAATAACCGTTCAAGACTAGGTCAGATATTAGCATAACACATCCGTGGCAAATGACTAGTGTTGTACATATTGCTATTACTCAACAGAAGGGTTATAAATATTGCACATTTGAATTGTCTGTGTGTACTCCACACAAGATTTACAGAGCGCAGTGACCGATAGAAGACACACACTTCGCCTGTGTTTGAACGAGAGGCTCAAGCTCCGTACGAGATTAACTTGAGGCAAGTCGAATATATAACAATAACTATTACACAAAGCTCTGTTTGTAATACGTTTAAGTCAATTTGCACAATATTGCGGTAACCAATGTTATTCGAAGCTTCGAACTAAATCTATAAATTCTATTAATCTAGCTATATAATGTAAAATAATTATTGACACCTGTGTCAGCGACCTCGTACGCGCTGTAGTTCGTTTTTTTTTGGAAATCCCACAAGTATCTAACATTTTTCCAGGATAAAAAGTATCCCAAGTGTATGTTAATCCCAGAAATCATCAATACATAAATTAAAACCTCATTTTCGAAAATCGAAATGTAGATATCGCAAAGCCGGTTGTCTGGTGGCTACTGTCGCCTAATATAATATACGAAACGTCATAAAAGTAGCAATGTTTACTTTTACAATACAAGAGCACAAGTGCTTTTATATCAAGGTCTCCTGTAAGAGGTTCCTGCCACCATTTACGATTCATAAGCAATAACTAAGCTATGGTGTGTAATTTATAGCAGCAAAATGCTGTGTGACTGTCAGATTTAAAACTTTTAATACTTTGTAATATATAGTAACTAGAAGTTGCAGAGTACCTAAGTACCTACAGCTTTTTGCTTCATACCTTGCCAGTAACTACATCATTAGATAAGACCAGCGTGAAATAACAGCACTTAGCTGGTTTGCTTCGCTGGTTTAGTGAGAGATGCCAGAGGATATTTATTTACTGTAGTATAATTTATTTATTTTAAGTGAAAAGTAAAAATTCTTTGTCTTGGTAAAATTTTAAATCAAGAGTTTAAAAAATAGCCCGTTTAGATAAATAGGAGTAAAATTCACATAATATTTTATAAGGAATGGGTGTAGTTGCAACACCGATAGTAAATTAAACCCTGAAAAGTATATGTTATAATTGAAATTCTATATTTTGCAGTGGATAACATAAAACGCGTGGAATTTATTAGTATTGGATTGGTTTGGAGTCGAAGAAACCTTTTTTAAATCTTTTCAATTCAATCGCCGGACGTTTGTTCCCGGCATATCAATTTGGATTGGCCTTTGTCTTTCAGACTAGAAAGTATTTTTTTATAAGACTAGAGAAAAATAAACTAAACTAAATTTTTAACTAGAGAATGTTTTACAAACAGAATTATGATAAAAATTATTTTCAATTTATTAATTTATTTCTCACATGTAAATGAATGTAAATCACATATAGCATGTGGGGCACAGCAATATTACATGGTATTATCGTAAATAAATAATTACAATATAACCATTTTTATTAAATATTTTTGACTAAATCAAACAACCCTTATTATGTTATGACGATTATCTCTCTTTATTTTGTTATGTAGATTAAATAAATACTGTACATTAAATCCAATAGCTTTTCATGCGGTCTATTTGCTTTCATTATGTTAATAAAATTATTCATCTGATTTGTTTAAATTGAATATTAATTTTGAAATTATTGTACATTTGAAATTACTCAACACAGAAACACCTAGTTCCCGGCAAATGTCCATTTAGCCGTAAATTGATGTAAATTGGTGCGAGATGGAGCATTATGACTCTATCATACGTTGCGGATGGACGTTCGCAATCATGAAACAGTTGCTGATAAATTATCCTGTAACTGCGGACCGAAATACAAACTAAATTGTTCGAAATTACATGAAACGCAATTTTAAATTGCCTCTACCGTAGAAATGTAAAACACGTGCCTCTTTTTTATAATCGACTAGCGACCTGCCCCGGGTTCGCACAGGGGAATTTTTTTCTGAACAATACCTTCCCAGTATATCTCTTTTTTCATTAGTGAAAACCGTAACAAAATCCATTGGGTGGTTTAAAAGAAGTTTAATGGATATAAAATAATAAAAAAACCATATTTTATCATATATATAGGTGTAGTTAACCGTTGGTTGAGTGGTTAGGTAGCTTGCCTCAGAGCTCCTGACTCAGGAATCCAGCATTCGATTCCCGCCAAGACTAACCTTGGAAATAAACTTTGCAAAGTTGGCTCTGAGTATTTTAGTGTAAGTGAAAGGGCACACTGTTGTTAGCTATTACAAAAGGTTACTGTGAAATAACATCAAATGATTCGTGCTATAGCATACCAGAATAAATATAGCATACCAGAGTCTATTTCAGATATAATTTTTAATGCTACAGTAGAACTTAGAGGTAATTAATTAGTACCTTAGCGGCCTTAATAAAAAGTAAGTAATCGTTCGACCAATGGTCTCATTAACTTATGTCAAACTATGAGTTAGTAAGTAATTGTTACCCAAAATTTTTACTTTGATTTTTACTGATATTACTTTTTCTTCATAACTTCAGCCGTAGAACATAATATTATTATCTCATATTTTTTCTATTAAGCAAGTTTTAGTGCAACCGAAAAGAGAAAGTAAACTCATAAAGCCTCCTTACCGCATCTGAGAGCAATGTTTTCGCAAATATATTAACAAGTGTTACTATGAAAAAAGCCGTGGTAAGCCTTATCGGGCCGAAGCAGCCGGTTGGAGGGTCACCGGAATAAATATGGATTAACCAAAGAAAATATGAGGCGAACATCGTGCGTAAACCCCTGTTAGCCCTCCTCAAATACAGTTAATATTATACAATATGGTAACGGGATGGGACTGTGACACTGTATTTAATTTTACTGTGTGACCTCGACCTTGTAGAAGCGAAGCTCTAGAATTAGACCTTTAAGAGCAATATTAACACTATTTTCTTCGTATTTGCACTGTTGGCACAAGAGAGAATGAGTTCTGGCATGAACCGAATTCCAGCACATGTGCTATTTATACAGCGATATTCTTAGTGGCTTTAAGCTCGGTTTTGCGAAAGAAACATTTTGCAAATTTTATCATATAATTTATGTCTCAATAATAAAGTAACAATTAAAACACGGAAAATGCGAAATTCAACGCGTAACAAATAAACTTAAGACAGGAGAAACGCAATGAAAGTGTAATTAAAAGCGGCCCTCATTTCTACTATAAATTGTGGCACTAATGTTACGAAACTCACTTGTAACTCACTTTGTTGGATTGGAATGCCAGGAAGTTACGTTAGCAATAAATTAACTGACTCCCCCAACACTGTGAAGGGATACCGGAAGTAAGTAACAAGACCAAACAATAAATTGATTGTAATTTTAATTTAATGAAAATAAAGTTCCGCTTTATCGAAATTCTAACCCTCTAACACTGTGAAGAGATATCGGAAGTAAGCAACAATAATTAATTGTAATTTTAATTTAAACTTTTACTTTATCAACAAAATAAGAGGGTGTTTACTAAATTTTTTATTCGCGGATCGCGGGTGAAGTCGCAGGCTCCAGCTATTATATGGTATTTTTATTTATACCTATAATTTCTTTGATAAAACGCGATGACTATCACAAATAAAGAAGAGCTATAATATAACGAACTGTGTGGTTAAATCAAGTAAGTATGGCGAGTTCTGTCCAGTCCACAGAATTAGAGTGAGTGAAACTCATACCTTCATACTCACAGAGGTGTAACTCCTTTAGTACTGTAACTTTTGATCTTAGGAATTTTGTATAATTACTCACAGATGTATTATCTCCGTAGATGTATGGCCGACCAAAAAAGTGCTTTATCAGTTTCGATAACAAATTCCATTCATTTCAAAATTCGCTAAGGCTTAGATTTGAAATAGGTATTGATTACTGATTGACATAATTGTCACTTTGAATTTTCAAAGGAAAACAGACCTTATCATTCTACAAAATACAAAGAATGTTCAATCTTAGGATGATAAAGCACTTTATTTGTCGAGTTTACTTACAAAATAAGCTAATTTTGTAAAGTCCGAAGTTCCTGATTCGCGATTTTATTCCAGGTTTATATCATAAAACATAAAAAATGCAGAAAATATTCAACGATCGGATGGCGTTTTATAAAAACGTATTGGAGCATGCACCGTGAATGGTACTTTAATTTTTGTGATGCAAATTTCCCATCATCACGCTCGCATGAACAATATAGTGAATGTTCGGGGTAACACCGCAGAACACCGAAATTGGTCCGGTTTATAGCTCGTACAAATTGTAACTGGAGGCGTGATGTACACTTTTATTGTTAAGGTTATAATTGCGGCTTCAAACGTAGCTTCATTGTTCACAGATTTCATTACTCTTGAAACAAGCAACTTGATAAGAACAAAGATTTTGCGTGTAATTACTTGCGCATGTCTTCTTCGTGGCTGTTTTATTACAGGCATGTATGAAGGTTGATCGTGTATTTTTCTTATTGATACTGAGATAAGAGTTTTGTTATGTCGGTATTTATTATAGTCGAATGTGTGCGTGAATGTTTTTTTATAAACATACATATTTTTTTCATATACGTACATAAAAGTTTATATACATTATTTAAATACTAATGTTCATAAAAATATTTAAGATAATTATGAATTTTATGTCTCTACACCCTACAAGTTCTTATTTTCATCTTTATTTCCTTTTTCTTAATTTTTATTTGATTATTTTTAATATGACACCCCTAACTAGTCTTACTTTTATGAAATTTTGTAATCCTTATCCTACAATAATATTATAAATGCAAAAGTTTGTCTGTTTGGATGTTTGTTACTAAATCACGCAAAAAACGGTTGAACAGATTTGGATGAAAATTAGCATACAGATAGTTTAATACCTAGATTAACATATGGGATACTTTCAATGTTAAAAATGTTAGGTTCCTGTGGGATTTTCAAGGAAAAGACAGCACAGAGCAGCTGATTCTAAATAAATAAAACATCTGTTTACAAATCTTAAGTAAAATATGTCTATGTCGTCTCTGATATGAGCTGTGTTAAATTTTAATCGAGATCTATGTCAGGAGCATGAACAATCTACCACAATTCCATTAAGCCTTGCGACCGCTATCTGTAACCCGATATCTTGTGGTTTTCAATTAAGGTGTTAAGGTATCGCAAGATTTTCGCTTTGACCACAATAACTTTATCAAAGTTTGTTAGCTTTTGTAATGAGAATCACCTTAATTGGTCAAAACATTCCGATGTGGACTAATAAAGGTACTTAAGTATTTATTATGTTATTTAAACTGTACAAATGTAGGTTAGAAATATTTTGAACTCTTTAACATGTTTATTTATTTTCTAAAATCAATTCTAAAAAAAATATAGGTACCTACTTTATTTTAGAGTACTAAATTTTTTAATACTCTATATGGAAATTTAAAAAATATTTAAATATTAGATTATGCCGATAGTTGCTTTGGCGAACTGTCTAATTGTGAATATCCTTGAATAAATTCTCGAGAGGTTTTAGCTAGTTGGCTGGGTAAGAGCAAACAGAAAGCGCATAAAATCAAAATTACATTTTGGTGCTTAAAATCCTCATCCTGGCATCCTGGCAGCTCAATCCAAGTGGATTGATTTAAAATAGTTGTTATTTAACGATTTATATATCCATTTTATAATCTAAAAGCAAAGCTGTGTGGAAATTTCAATAATTACAGTTGTTCATTTTAAATATGAAAATGCATCCAGTATTTAATACACTAAATTGTAAGCTTTTATATACAACAAACATTTGCTATCAAAATACACACATGATACGGGCTAAGTTATTACAAAATATTTTATTCGTCGACCGTTGAAAACCCCTGAAATTATTATCGTTGCTTATGTGCCGTGAATTTGTTGCCGAAATTTTTCGACCTCCGCAAATAATATCGAAATAGTTTGGGCATGTTTCCATAACGATATTAGTGATATTTGCCTGTACTTTAGGTAGGCACATAAAAGGATTTTCAGATGGAAAAAAATAATGAGCAAACGGGATACGTTGAAACGATATTACCGAATACCTGGTTATTTTTGAAGAGCTCAATTTGTTACCATCGAGAGCTACCTATTTACATTCATATTTACTTTACCCATGTACACCTCATATAAGGATCAGTATAAGGACAGTAAGTATCATAAAATATAAGGATACGAGTACCTACTGTCGCTGACAATCTCTAGCAAGTTTGCAACTCTGCTATTGCTAGAGTAAGACTCATATATATAAACATAAAAGAACCTATTGTTAGCACCCTATTGTTAGCACCCTCTACTTCGGGTAAATTAATTATTCCACTTTATGATTAGTCCCCAGTACTTTTATCGTTCGACCGATGTATCAGAACTACAATTCCAACTATAAGACCAACTATAGGACATACGACAAGTACCGGCGACCTCCCTTAGCGGACGCGTCAGTTCAACTGACTCATACCTTTTTAATATCATGTCACCGAACGAATCTAAATGTATGAGCATCTCTTTTGGAAACCTCACATAGCATAAACAGCAGACTCTAAAACAATCTTAAGATTATTGTCGCAACACGAGCAGATCAGTCCGATTCTGTAGCTGAGAAATAAGTGACCTGACCAATCACCAAGGTCTTATTAGAAGACCAAGGAGCTTTTTAGAAAGGTCAGTGTGTACAAATAGAGGTTAAAAATCCTATTAAGTTTTAAAAAGTTGTTACTTTATTATTAAATACTATGTTCATTATTAACCTGGTTTATTTATTTATATATTTTAAAACGTAAAACTCAAAAATTAATTTACGATTCCTTATCTCTCAGCCACAGAATTTTATCAGGCGATGTCAATAGTGTTAAATTTTTTATTTTTTAATGCGGACGAAGTCGCGGGCCACAGCTAGTGTAAATATGCTTATAAGAGTTTACATTATGTACGTTTTACAATAATGTAGAAATGCAAAATAAATGAAAATTCATTAAACCTACCCATTAGTAGTAGGTTTAATGAATTTGGTGTAAATACATACAAAATCCGTACGTATTAACTAATAATAATTTCGTTATTGAATATGTTTATGTTCGAGTTTATATATTTCAATTTTATTTGCATTGAGTTTTATTTGAATTGAATTTAATATTTATTTTAGTAATGAAACGTTATTTCGATCTAGAATTTATCTTGCGGTACAGCTTCGTAAAGAAGTATCAAAGATCGCCATAAAATTCTGTAAAAATGTCCGATTTTGGGATGAAACGTTTCACGTTCTCAGAACAGTATTGTGCTAATGTAAATCCACCTTAATACTGTCTAGAATACACGAGCGTTATATTTCTTGGTCACATATTTTTGCGCTGTAGAAATTTTCTCGCGTTCCCTTTTATGACTTGGAAATGTTGTAAAAAGGGGAAGCATTTGCGCCAAGTGTTTTTACTCCGGACAAATTGCGGGAAAGCCGAACGTAATAATGTCGAGATCAAGTCCCGCGTCCATTATACCGAAATAGGACGGGACCGATACGAAACCAATTATGTACCCTATAAATCTCCTCGTATGTCCGCGTGTGATTGAATTAGGGAAAAATTGTCTCTCCGTGTTACCCCTTTTTCTAACAAAATATTATCACGTGGAAATTGCGACATACTCTCACTTGTGTAATGGAATTTTTATTTACCAATTCAAAAAGAGGCTGTAATATATGAACAGTACATACACCTTGAAGGTTTTGTATCAAAGAATTTCTCGTAAAAAGTTTCAGGTGCAACTTGACCATACTAACACACATTAAAGCTAATTCCCATTTTTCAAGAAAAACAGAAATGTCATCACCTTGGCTGCCATCAAGTAGAGCTGCCTAACCTGACACTTGTATATATGTGGCTATAACACAAACAACGCCACAGGTGCTGAAAGTGCGCTGTCGACCACATTAATACTCGTATTAAGAATAAGAGATTAGGAAGGGATAGGGGGCTCTGACATCTCTTACTCACTCACAGAAACACAAAAGCACACATGCTGTTATTTCACTGTGGTCTGTACGGGAAGGTTACTGCTGCTAGACGGGCTGCCTAAACGACTGCGAAACGCAGTTTCCCTGCCGATACTTGCCAGATCTAGGCCAAAGCTAACTATGAAACAATAACTATGAACCATATATCTGGATAAGATTTTTCAAAGAATACTCACTCATCTAAGGATTTCGCATTGAGGATGTAATTCTATCAATTACATTCTAAATTGTTATTTCTGGGAACGTATAATAACATAACGGTAATCGGGCTTGCTCTTATAATTGCGTTAAGGCGGCGTCTCTAGAGTAATGTAATTGTTTCGTGGCCACAGCCCTCATTGCTTCAAAATGTACGCGCAACTGATAGCGGCCGGGCGTATAAATACGATTTAAAAATATACTTATACTTTTAAATCATTCTAAGTACTACGTTTATTTTAATGCGCTATCATCTTGAGATGGTAGTGTTTGTATTCTGTGGTTTCATTTGGTTGATTCTTCTAATCTATTTATATATTTTCTATTCCATTTACCTATTAATAAGAACAAGGAGAAAAGATATGTATATACTTACATATAAGATATGAAATCTTAGCATTTTAGTAGCCCTAAATTACTAATTAACGATATTTACTTAATGCTTTTTGCTTAATGATATTGGCAACGACACCCTTGTGGAGTCTCAGATTCAAAGCCTGCAGCATCGCCGAAAAGTAGCATGCCTATCGATTTTCTATCGTCTACACCATGGAGAATGTGCGTCCATCCTGTGGGATCTGATCCGGCCAGAGCCGTTCCACTAGCGGAACACGAGGCGCGGGCGGGGATTTCATCCCTTCGTGCTTGATGTTCCCCGGTCACGCACGAAGCGTTATAGTTCCACCTTCCTTGTCCGGACTGCTAAGGAGTGGAACTCATTGCCTGCGTCCGTGTTTCCCCAAAACTACAACCTCGGGGTCTTCAAATCCAGGGTAAATGAGCACTTACTAGGTAAGTGTGGTCCATCTTTGGCCGCATCTGCACCTAACATCAAGTGAGATCGCGGCCAAGCGCTGCCTTGATCTAGTAAAAAAAAATGCTATGAAGATCATAGAACGAACTAGATCTGAACTACCTGTTAAACTAAATTAATAAAAAGCTCGAGTTAAGCATTCACACTTGAACCGTCTCATAAAGGGCTTATAATTTTAAGAAATTTAATAAAGCCAAATATACAGAGATATTTATTTCCGCTTACACTTGGTACGCTGTTACAACAAAAGTCCCCTGGAACAGAGAAAATATGTGGCAATTTAGCGAATGTTTTCCTAAATTAGAGTTGAGTGATTTGCTAAGTGGGTTGTGTTTCGTTCCGTTATAGTTAATAGTAAACCTCTGGATTTAATCAAAACTTGTTGACCTTCTTGACATTACTCAAAACCTAATATGTGTTCTGAACTTACTCATAAAAATAATAAAACAAGAGATACAAAAATATCATACTATACAGAAATAAAAACTTAGTTCTCCAATAATTTTTATTTATATTTTTCACTTGAAAAATAATTTATCTTTTATTTCACTAAATCACTTTCTAATCATGTAAACTAGAATTAAACTGTCCTTAATTAAAGTATAAATTACTTATTTCAGTTTCCACATTACAAAACTTCCGCAGGATTATCTGATATGGCTAGGTTTTGGAAAATTTGTTGCATGTGCTAACTAGTTAACAACTGTGAACTCCAGTTTCTATAAACTATAATAATTGTATAATATATAGTAGCTTTGGTAGTAAGTATATACACACGGACAAAGTTTTGCGTCCTGATAGCTCAAAGCGATTTAAAACTTCTATGATATTAATTATTTGCTTTTTAAATGGCTAAAAACGATTTTATTTGTCGTCATAACATCAAGCTTATTTTAGAGATGATGGTTTAATTGACAAGAAACAATTGTAATGATATATATCAAACCATCTGATTGCTATTGATTTTCGTGATAAAATGAATACTTTTCGGTTTTTTAATTCTAGAATTATCTATTTTTTTTTCTAGACATGAGTAGAAAAAAATTATCTAGCATTATCTAGAAAAAAATCTTCATTCAGAAGTAATTCTCACTTACTTCCTTACTTTTCATTCTTTTTTTTCTTTTCATTACTTTCATCCTCCTATGAAACTAGCTTCACACCTTTGCTAAAATCAATAAATATATTGTTACAGATACTGTAGCACTCAGAGAAGTGCAATTAATCGCACCATCAGCCGTGAGACTTGGAGACACAGTGTTACTTGGCTGTAAATGGATGCTAGAAGGAAATGAGACATTATATAGTGTAAAATGGTACAGAGGAAGACAGGAGTTCTTCAGTTATTTACCCAAGGAATATCCTTTCACAAGGATTTTCGCACAACCGGGCATCGATGTTGATGTAAGTATTTTTTTTTCACAACCTTTACTTATTCAATTCAATTTCAAGTAACTTACCTACTAGAAATTGGGAGAACTTTTTTTAGCAAGCATTAAAAAATATTAGATAATTATATTAAACTTTGAAATTAATTTGACAATCAGTCGAGCGGTTAAAATGCTTTTTTTAAAGCTTTGTCTCAGGGGTCCCGGAATTGTTTCCCGGCAGGCCCAACTTTCAAAATAAACTTTTCATAGTTGGTTCAGGTTTGGATCTGATAAGTAATAATAGGTTTCGTAGTTATTTGTGTTAACAGAAAACCACCGTGAAATAACAGCTTGTGTCTTTTACATTCATCAGTCCTCAAAGAACTCAGACGATAGGTAACAAAGTTGATCCATGGGGGATAATAATAAATTATTAAGTTCTATGCTTAAGCTTAACAATTTCACCTGCAATTATTTAATTAATTTCATAAACTTTTAAACTTTGTAAACTGTCAAAGTTCAGCGCAAAGTATTTAGTTGAAATTCCTCTTCATTGCGATGTATTTCTCTTCCTGGACTTTACTACTATTCAGTTAAATTTCCTATTGTCGTAGTTTTCCGAAATATTCTGGAACTTTTTACGGTAACAATTACGGAATTTATGTTTCGTACACAAAATAGTGTATAATATTGAAATGTTTTTGAGCAAAATACTTAGGTATAATCTATGCTAATATTATAAAGCCAAGATTTGTATGTTTGTAATAAGTATAGTCAAAAACTACTGGGCCAATTTTAAAAATTCCTACACCTATAGAAAGCTATATTGTTACGCATTAAAACAATTTCTATCAGCATAACGCCAGAAATTATAATTTCAAATTCTAAGTGACCGTAAATCACCATCACTTTAGTATATAATTACTAATTAGTATAGCTATTTCTCCGTTAACTTATAAACCACCCAGCAGATTTTGATATGGTTTTCAGTAATGGAAAGAGTGATAAACGAGGAAGGTGTATATACCTATAAGCTTCAGATCAGTGAAAAGCCAGAGGCGGGTCGCAAGTTGATATTAAACCCAACCCTTAGCAAGATGACAATTTTATAATAACTCATGTAGAGAAAAATACCATACGACTTTATTAAAAGATTGTTCAAAGAAATTTTTAAAACGAGTCTGAAACTGTATGCTCAGCGAAATAAAGCAATTTGAAAAATGATTATACGAGTTGAGGTTGCATAATTTAGGAAAGTTTACATCCTTAAGAGATGCAAGTTTTCTGGAAAGTCGGCTATCTGTTAATGCAATTTATAAAGTATCTAAGTTTATATTTCGTTTGCAAATTTAAAACGAAAAAATAAAATAAAAAAACAATTTATAAATAAGTGCAAGTCAAAATTGAACAATATTTTACAATAATTTAAATATTTATTGGGCTAAAAGCTTATTTATCAATACTAATCAATCAATACTAATAAATCTGTAAGGGTTGGTCGTGGAGTAAGTTACTTTGTTTTCAGAGATATCGAGTTTATAGATTCTATACATGATACTGAAACTAAAGTGACGATTTTTAGAATTTTTTTCTGTATGTATGTATGTATGTATGTATGTATGTATGTATGTATGTATGTATGTATGTATGTATGTATGTATGTATGTATGTATGTATGTATGTATGTATGTATGTATGTATGTATGTATGTATGTATGTATGTATGTATGTATGTATGTATGTATGTATGTATGTATGTATGTATGTATGTATGTATGTATGTATGTATGTATGTATGTATGTATGTATGTATGTATGTATGTATGTATGTATGTATGCATGTATGTATGTATGTATGTATGTATGTTCCTCCATAACTCTTAAACGAATTAACTGATTTTCATGAAACTTGCTGGTAGATAAACATTTAGACGTACAGGACACAGGATAGGCTACTCTTTTCTTTTTCAACGCGAACGAAATCGCGGGCGCCACATAGTTTAATAATAAAAGAAACAAACATAAAATAAGACAGTTTCTAACGATATCCTATTATATGTAAGTAGTGAAAAATAAGATATTTTTTTCAAAAATATCAACTTTTTAATATAAGAAGTATAACTAAAGTAAGTTTGACCCAAAGCTCTGGGACAGAGCGTCAAGGCAAGCGCCAAGCACCCTATCCACTCATCTACAACTTTTACTTTACAGTGAAAATATTCTATTTGTTAACATCGTTGTAACAACCTGTCTCAGAGCCGCAGTCCGATTCCGTTTAACGATCAGTAAACACGGATTTATTAGTCGTTAACGCACTTTTCATGCTTTATTGTGTGCCGTCCGACTATGAATACGTTTACGAGCAACAGTAAAGCGTTTCATGTAAATAGGTAGCAGCGAGATACTTGTACTACTTTCACTCAGTTAACTGAAGTCAAATTTAAGATTTAATTTTTTAAATCAAATTTTATATGTTATTTTATTTGGCAGATATCTGCCAAATTATTAACAATTCCCGAGGTAATATTTAGGGTAGGCTGCGCAACAGCACCTGTGATTGATTTTTTGCTAAAATTGTCTGAAACTACATGTACACAATGTCAACAATACAAAGTATTTTATTATTGACATAATCAATATTTAAAATTGATTTATGTTTGGCAAAATATTTTGCTAAAAATAGACAATAATATATATATCTCAACCCTCGGGAGTTGTGTAATGATTTAACTCTAAAGATATTTTCAAAACGTGTCGATGGGGTATAATCCTCCGAAGGATCAGTGAATGGATATATTCCTGAATGAAGGTGACCCACTAAACGGATTCCATCTATTTTTTTTTTTTGTATAAAGGTTGTCCGAAAGGCTTATGGGTCACTTTGTGGTATCATAATAAAAGGGACAATGTAATTAACAATGACACAAAACGAATTTCACTATATTGAGTTTAAAAAATTTACTAGCAGTTCTCTACGGCTTCGCTAGACTTAAATTGGAATTTCCGTTACTTGTAAAGCCCGCTCCGATCAATTTCCCAGCCGTATATATACGTTTTATAAAAGGTGTTTCACACAAATATCTACAATATATGGCTTACAAAATATTAATTTTCCAAAAAACTTTTCTTGTCTTCAATTATTTCAATTCTCAAATATTCTAAACTTTTCTAATTATTCCAGAATTTTTAACTTAGCTTGTACAGCGACTTCTCTCGCTATGAAATTTAACCATATTCTTTTCAACCGACTTCCAAAAAAGAAGGAGGTTCTCAATTCGACTGTATTTTTTTATGTTTGTTACCTCAGAACATTGAACTTTTTTTATTTGAAAAATAAAAAATGTATGTGGTCCCATTTCAATTTGGTCTAGTTCTGACATGCATCCACGAGAAAACGGTTTGAAGTCGTTTTTTTTTGTTAAAAAGTGTTATATTTATGTATAGAAATATACAATGCGTTAAAAGGCTTCGTAAACATCTAATTTCATAAACATCTAATTTCATATTCAGCCCTTAACAAATTAAAAAAATATATGTTTTTTTATATCATCAAAAGGACAAACGGATTACGATATATAATTATTTGTATTACTTTCGGGTCTGGAATTTACAATCTAAGCGGTTATAAGAATAGCTCATAATATTTTATGACATTATTTCCTCGAGATATTTTTCGGCTGGAACGTGAGAATTAGTTTCCCAACTGCTTCGGCACTCTCCGGGAATGTTCGGATAAGATCGGGTGTTATGATGATGTTATTATGGTTCGAGGGAGCCGGGAAACAGGGTCAGCTCTCTTAATGGGATGGTTTTGTTTTTAGTTCCTTAATTACATAGTTGGTGAAAGGCTTTTAAAAATGTTTTGGTTTAAAATTCGCTCGTTACTCCTTAAATATCTTTTCATAAACATTCATGGCACAACTCTTATAAATAAACTCTTTAAGTCGCGTATCAAAAGAAGCAAATTATGAAATATCTCTCAAAGAAAAAGTTGACTTGGACAACGTTACCGTAGACAAAAAAATGAGGCTTCGTAATTGGTGGATAGAGTTTCTACATTTTCAGTTGCGATAATGAAGTCTTAAGATTAAGTTAATAAATATTATGTTACTTATTATTGGGTAGATCTCTTCCTAATCCCGTGATCTTTAGATTATCCTACCTACTGTGGTCAGCGACGGTAGCCACCTACCATCAAGTGGACCGTCAACCTGTCTGACGACCTTTACACAAAGAAATTAAACTCCTGTAAATTCCTCACAATTAGCGTTTGAATTAATTTTAAATATACCCAATTTAATTATCCCACTAATAATTGAAAATATATGTAGATTGAAATACACTTTTTGCATAAAATACTTCAGCAGTTGTATGTATGTATGTATGTATGTATGTATGTATGTATGTATGTATGTATGTATGTATGTATGTATGTATGTATGTATGTATGTATGTATGTATGTATGTATGTATGTATGTATGTATGTATGTATGTATGTATGTATGTATGTATGTATGTATGTATGTGTGTAAATATGTTCCTCCATAACTCTTAAACGAATTAATTGTTATTTTCATGAAACTTGGTAGATAAAATTTAGACGTACAAGACACAGGATAGGTTACTTTTTTATTTTTCAACGCGGACGAAGTTGCGGGCACCAGCTAGTATAGAATACGACTAGTTATCGAAATTCACAAAGTAAATTATTCAAGCACACATCGAACTTTCCAATTAGCATTGTTACTGAGTTACATTAGCTCTTGAGTTTCAATTCTAATTCTAGAGTTCATTTCTAAGGGGCATTGTTGATCCAGTCGTAAGCGGGACTTTCGGTCCTATAACTATGTATGAACTTTAGACTTATTTCCTTATCCGTGTCTAATTTTGTTATTTATTTTATATTTCGAAAAACCCAGAACCTCGGCTTTTAGTTGTCATCTACTGTTATTTCGATTGTAATAGTGATCAAGACTGTCTGCTCAGCCGTTCTACGCTTTATTTGATACTCACGATGTCGTAAGCGATAGAAATAGACTCCCACGCAGACCATCGGATGACATATTATATATAAAAACTAGCTGGCGCCCGCGACTCCGTCCGCTTTGAAAAAGACAAAAGGAGCCTATCCTGTGTCCTGTACGTCTAAATGTTTATCTACCAAATTTCATGAAAATCACTTAATTCGTTTAAGATTTATATGGAGGAATATACATAACATACAATACATACACTTACAGATGAATTATTAGTATGGATAAAAATTACGTGTCACGTTGTTTGACGCCAATGAACTCCTAGACTACTGAACCGATTTTGATAAAACTTCGTAACTATGTGTAATTTGGTCCAATTTAAAAGATAGGATAGTATTTATTTTGGACCCGGGCGAAACCAGGAGCGTGTAGCTAGTTAATATAAATTTTCAACCAATTAATAATAACAAAACATTTTGCAATTGGCTAAACTAATCCCATAAAAGCCGCGGGCTATTTTTCGGCTCAACAATTTTCTCTATTAAGTTTAGAAACTTTCTTGCCGTTACAAACTTATCTATAAATTAGAATTTTGCTCTCACATTCACCAACTTTCTTGTTATTTTAGCGAAAGAACGTACAAACTAAATGTCGGACAAAAACAGAATAATATTTTTTTTATTCCGAAAAAGCGTGTTGTTTTAATATCGTTTACACGATATTGATTTACAATATTTACAAGATTTTAAATAAGATAAAAAAAATGTAGATGATGTCAAATTACAGGCAATAACTTCGCTATATTGGCTATTGGCTATGCTATTGCTATAGGAATATTTTATAACTAGCTGGCGCCGCGACTTCGTCCGCGTTGCTTATCCTGCGTCCTGTACATCTAAATTTTTATCTACCAAGTTTCATGAAAATCAGTTAATTCGTTTAAGAGTTATGGAGGAACATACATACATACATACATACAGAAAAAAAATATAAAAATCGTCAATTTAGTTTCAGTATCACGTATAGAGCCTATAAATACGATATCTCTGAAATCAAAGTAACATACTCCATGACCGACCCTTACAGATTTATTATTAGTATTGATGTTTGTTAATGCTACTTGCATTCAGTTGCGTAAATGCATATCGTCACCATATTGAATCAAACACAAGAACAGAAAACCGATTATTTTGTCGTGCCTTGGTCCGAGCCATGCATCAAAATTGCTTCAGTATGCGCTGTGAGTACGATGTGGACGCTGCTGTTGAGGCTAGCGAGCCAATTCAAGTTGACATTTGAAAATGTATACCAAAAAAAAGTTTTTTAATGCACCAAAATTTTGGTCTTGCCTCAATTAATCTTCTAAGTAAGTTGCTTCAACCGTGATCTTTGGTGCGAAACCCTAAGATAAGCACATGTCAGAGCTGACGGCCATCTCCAGTAACGGAGAGGCACTTCAAAAAGAAGAAGATTAAAGTTTTTAAACGGTCGCAGGTTCGAATCCCGCTAGGGGCAAATGTTTTATGTGAACATTTTACCTTTGTACCTGAGTCATGGATGTTTTGTATTTATAATATGTATTTACAAAAAAAAAAGTAATCTATGTATTATATCAACTGTCTGGTATCCATAATACAAGCATTACTTGCTTACTTTGGAACTAGATGGTGCTGTGTGGAATGTGTGAAGATATTTATTTATTATTTATTTATTCATATTCAATTCAATGACGTATTCAATGTAATAACTTATTTGTAGAACCATAATAGTAGATATTACATTATGCATGTTACCAAACAATCAATTTCTCAATATATACAAAACATAAGAGAGATTACGTCGGAGTGTAGTAAGGGAAGAAGCACTAAAGGGTTACTTTGAAAGACAAATATTTGCTCAGTCCCAAACACTTCAGGATTACCTAACGCCTTTGGGCATTAACTGGAATCTGCTTCGAAACGGTGGGCCCTTTGTATTGTTTAAAATGTATTTGTTTTTTTTAGATACACTACAATAAAACTCTAAACGGATTTTAAGTATAAATTCATTCCATTACATTTATTTTATTTCTGAATATTTTACTGTCATTAAAAAATAATTTACATAAATTTACCTCAACCTATTTTACTCGTATTAGTTTGTTTTTTATATATTAAAAACAATGTTTTATATGTCTAATGAAAATGATAAATATAAATTTAAATGGGAAATTAATTGAAAATCGGAAAAGTCGTCACCCTGGACGACATTTTTGGGTACTGTGGTCACAATTTTTTTAATTTTGCTGATATTTATTTTTATGTACCTGACTATTCTATCCTACTAATATTATAAAGAGAAGATTTGTATTTTTGTATGTTTGTAATGAATAAACTCAAAAACTACTGGGCCTATTTTAAAAGTTCTTTCACCTATAGACCAGCGAGTAACATAGTCTATCTATATTATATAAAGTTACGCGGATTTTTGTATCTATTATACGTAATAATAATGAAAATATAATAATTAGTATCACATGTGAATATTTTAATTAAAAAAATATGTATATATTCAATCGAGCCGGCCATTAAACATCAAAATGCATAATAACAATAATACTGTTGTGGGTTGGTACCCGTTCGAATTCCGAATCGAATCCAATTGGATTGAAACGATTACAGCTACACCTTCATTGCTGCTGAACGTTATTGCCTGTTTATTAGATTTTCGCCCGTTTTGGGTACCAAAAAGGTTGTAACTTGTTATAGGGACGTTTTAATGGGATTCCTTTGTTAGATTTGGAGGCGATAAGCGGCCATCTTCCTGCCTTTACAAATATATCCGCTTGGGATGAACATTTAAAAACATCAACCCTACTTCAATTTTCTTTCATTATAATATACATTTAAAAATGTTAGGTTTCTATGATAATCTCCTCACTATCTCACATTTTATAATATTAAATGTTTTGTTTCTATGATAAATATTCACTTTAATAAAAATTACTTAGTAAGTTCGGTTGCATTTATTTTGAAGTTCATTTTTACAAGGTTAATCTTTTACTTGTTAAGTAAGTTTTGACTTGGGCATTTTTATGACTTCTCTCGTATATTTACCATTAATTATTATAAAAAAAGCATAAATATCTAATGTGTTTATAGTTTAAGTGCGTTTAATTTTAAATTTGGTATAAATTTAACTTTTGCAGTAGTCTTAAGTCATATTTTGCGATGAGAGAACGAATGTTCATTGTAGTTTTAATTCGCAAACAAAATTCTCAACAATTCTCAATGAATGCCTAGTCCATTAACCGTTAATTTAAACAAATATAAATCTTAAACTCTAAGCGCCTGTTTCACGAACGTCAAGTAGGCTAAACCGTCACTTAAAGTCACCTGTCAGCGAGAATAATTTAGCTGATATACCTTTGTTTGAACGGTAAACGTCCCAAACATTAAATAGAAAATAATTAAAAAAATTCGCCTATCGAATGATGCAGTAAACCGAGTGCATAATTCAGTATAACAGAAAATGATTTCTAAAAGTAACTAATCAACACTTTACTTTTAGTTCGTGAAAGAGGCCCTAAGCCTAGTAGTAATTTGCTGATATAAAATATCAAACAAATATTTAGTTTCTCGTAACTATAGATATTTCTAATGGGAATAATAAAATTATTCCGAAGCTAAATTTACGGCATTATGGAGACACGATTGGAGACAATAAATAATAATAGCATACCATCTAGCAAAGTGATTGGGTAAATCAAATCAAACCATAACGAACCTCGTAAACGCAATGGGTAATGTCTTCTGACAACTAAGCGGTTAGCTAAATTGACGGCATATTGAAATCATATGGCCAATCAAGTTGATGGTTGAATATTTACTTATACCGAGATTTATACTCTTGAGTTCATTTAGTTTCAGGTAAAGGGTGACCACAGAGCTCCATTTGATGGATCGTAATTATTGGGACTCACTTCCTGGCTTTTACAAAATTCGTTGAACCTTTTAGAGTAATCACAAAGTGTGGATTTACTCACATTAATAGATTATTGACTAAAAAGATATATGAAGGCCAATTCTGTTGAAAGGGGACTTGTCCCCTTAGTCGATTTATTTGTACATAAACCACATCTTCGTTATTTAAAGTTTCATATTTTATAATGACAAATGCCAAATGCCAAAGCGGCACATAAAAAGAACGCCTTTGACAGAATCATGGCGGACTCTTGCCTTCACGTGTCAATGGTAAAAGGTAGTAACGATCAACTTTTAGTATTTCATTTTAAACTCTAATGGGTTGACGTAAAGTCACATTTTCTTTAAATTACGTACTTATTATTGTTTGTTTTGTTATAAATGACAGTTTATGCTCTACGCATATGTCACTTTTAAATGTTCCATATAATTCGTAGTGTTTTGTATGGCACGCGGGTTCCATGTTGTAGTAGTTTGATGGTTATAAGAAATATTCGTGATGTCTTTTTTATGCAGACAGGTTTCTTGACGATATGTGGCTACCATTAAGTGTTAAGTACATCAATTTAAATGTACATTTTCATGTTAATACATAACTGATCTTTTCATTATGTCTTAGTTGATAGTATTTGCTGAGCTAATCAATATATTATAGCAGTAAATACGTCCTAATGGAAACCAATTAACGCTATTTAGTTTGTATGTAACGCCACTGAACGTTATAAACAGAATGGAATCAAAGATTATTTACAATAGTTTTATTTTTTAACGATGAATAAATCTTTAAAATATTAATTTTCTTTAATTTCTCTGGCTAATTTTAAAAAGGCACAAAAATATATGCCCTTGTAACTAGGTATTGAGAATTAACCTAATTTTTTTTTTATTATTGTAAAAAAAAACAAAACAAAAACCAAAAAGTTTTGTTTACGTTAAAGACCTAGACTCGTTGTAGTATTGTCAAACAATAACTATCGCACCAATTACAATTAGCAAAAATCTTTGGTTCTAAGTATAAAGTAGATCCATTGAGTCATGCGCTTTGGCATCAATATTGAACAAACATATTTACTACCTATTAAATAAATATCTACTTAAGGTCACTTGATTCAGCTTTGCGGATAGGCCCCCGCTTTCTTGAGGTTTTAATTCTTCTAGCTGCTGCCCGCGACTTCGCCCGCGTAACTGTAAGTTATATACTAAAACCTTCCTCGAGAACCACTCTATCCATTGGTGAAAACAACATGAAAATCGGTGCAGTGGTTTTTGAGTTTATCGCGAACAGAGAGACAGACAGACGCGGCGGAGGATTTGTTTTATAAGATGATTCACAAGGGATTGCAGTGTCTCAAGTAAAAAAATTAACCTTGGGTTAATCAGGGAGAGGGTCGCTAGTTTTTTATAAGAAACAGAGTTATGTATCGTGAAGTGGACCATCAAACTGTAGGCTAAAATCAATACTAATAATAAATCTGTAAGGGCCGGTCATGAAGTAAGTTACTTTGTTTTCAGAGATATCGTGTTAATAGGCTCTATACATGATACTGAAACTAAATTGACCATTTTTAGAATTTTTTTTCTGTATGTATGTATGTATGTAAGTATGTATATTTCTCCATAACTCTAAGCGCCTCTTTCACCAACTACAAGTAAAGTGTTGATTAGTTACTTTTAGAAATCATTTTCTGTTTTATTGAATTATGCACTCGGTTTACTGCATCATTCGATAGCCGATTTTTTTAAATTATTTTCTATTTAATGTTTGGGACGTTTACCGTACAAACAAAGGTATATCAGCTAAATTATTCCCGGTGACAGGTGACTTTAAGTGACGGTTTAGCCTACTTGACGTTGGTGAAAGAGGCGCTTTAACGAATAAACTGATTTTCATGAAACTTGGTAGATAAACATTAAGACGTACAGGACACAGGATAGGCTACTTTTTTCTTTTTCAACGCGGACGAAGTCGCGGGCGCCAGCTAGTAAAAATTAAACTCGGTTTGTTGAAAACGACAACGAAGAAGAGAACAAAGTTATGCGCTTATTTTAAAGACGAATAAATACAACCCCTATAATTTAGAAACATTTCCAAGCACACATGAATGTAGGTGATTCGTTCCCGACTAGTTTTATTTGCTTACGGTGACATTGGTTTGTTACGTTTTCATTACCAGGACAATATGTTAATCTGTTAGTGGAGCAAGTAGAACCATTAATTCGGTTTAATTTAGAATAGCTTACTCAGTAAACATGCCGATGTAATGTGGTATTATATTTTAGTCAATACATGTTTCTCTTTCAAAATTAATGAACTCAAATTCAATTCAATTTAATTCAATTCAATAATTATTATTGCAAAACCATAATGTATGTTACAAAAATAATAAAGACCAGTGTTATGAACCCTGTGAGCTAGGAAGAGCAGGCTTATTGAACTATTTTTCACTATATTGAACTATATTTCATCACCAATGGATAGAAGGAGGTTCTCGAGGAAGGTTTTAGTATATAATTTACAAATATACGCTGGCGAAGTCGCGGGCAGCAGCTAGTTATCAATAAAATATTATTTAGGGCCTCTTTCACCATCTGTCAAGTAGGCTAACTGCCATTTAAAGTCACCGGTAACCGGGGACATTAAAAAGAAAATAATAAAAAAAACCGCCTATCGAATGATGCAGTAAACCGAGTGCATAATTCAATAAAACATAAAATTATTTCTAAAAGTAACTAATCATTACTTTACTTGTAGTTGATGAAAGAGGTCCTTAGTGTTTTAATACATTGACTAATTAGGAACTGTTTAAATTTTTGTGTAAATATGCTTTAATTTTTAACATGTCAGGTAATTAGTTATAACTATATATTTTTATAGAAATAACAGTTAATAACAGAATATAACAGTATACTAATTTATATTTAACGACAGATATATTTTATGAGAATTGGTGACGGATAGGCTAATAGGCCATGAGATAGGATGTCGCTTACGAACCTTTGCGACCCTAAGGGGGTAGCAGTGGCGCTCTCGATAACGTAGAGGGGATGTAGAGAGAAAATCCGATAAAATGACAAAATTGGTTTAAGAGGTCGGATTCTAGCAACCCGTTATTTTACCTGTTATTTTCAGATTCGTTATTTCTGTAAGCGAATGTATATGTCACCACTACTTAATATGATAATTGTGATATTTTATCATTACTTGTAATTATGTTCATAGTTATATCATTTTGGTATTGTTATTTTTTATATAATATTTTAATAGCGATGCATTTTTTTGCAAATATTTATTATATATAAAACTTTCTTGTTGATGGCTCTTTCCGCCAAATCGGACCGTAGGAAAATCCGTATAAAACCGTATATAAATCCATTGGTTTGTTTAGAAATTGGTTGTTGGTTGCTGTAAATTTTGTAACATAGTGTTACTAATTTTATTATATTACCTTATTTGTTTATTTATCTGTTTATAACTATTTATTAAACCTTTTTAAAATTAGTATTCCTTCATTTAAAAAAATTTCCGTTCTAAAATATTTGATTTTTGTTTTGCTTCGTCGCAGAGAGTGATGCGGATTCGAATTTGGACCGTGAGAGAAGGAGTTTGTCTTTTGACACTGAAAAATTTCATATTTAAATAGTATGATTTTTCAATATTAATTGTAAATTTTATTCAGTTTAATATAATATATAAAAACCCCGAATTTTATATGGGTTTTTTTTTTATGCTGGATGCATAATTTCCTTGGATCCAATTTTATTCGTCTAAACGAAGTTTGGACGTTTGGAGAGAAGGCTTTCTGGGTCCATTTTCTTACGGCAGGGCCAATCCACGAGACGCTCGCCGTTTTATTCTTGTGGACGTCTGCAGAGTTTATTTTCTTTTATGGATAGCGTACCAAATTCGTCGACAAACAGATAAGTTTTTGTTTTTCTCATAGAAGAGTGATTCAAAATTTAAAATAATATATATATTTATAATTCCGCACTGGGCATAGAACCACACCCTATTTAAGTTTCTTGTTTTTTTATTTAATGTAATATATTTTTATTTGCTAACTCGATATTTTTATTTGTAGTTAGCTGGCGCCCAATTTTTATTTTTTTCCCTATAGCCGTTTACGTTTCTTTTGTTTAAAATATTTACAACGTAACAATTTATAAATTTAGATTCGACTTTTTATATAACTGATATATAATTACCTACTAACTTTTTCATGCGACTTCCTCCGCGTATCTTTGCAATTTATAGTACATGTTTT
This sequence comes from Synanthedon formicaeformis, assembly GCA_945859745.1. Classification (NCBI taxonomy): domain Eukaryota; kingdom Metazoa; phylum Arthropoda; class Insecta; order Lepidoptera; family Sesiidae; genus Synanthedon; species Synanthedon formicaeformis. Next base: position 10,605,151 of record OX243959.1, on the reverse strand, counting down.
ATTCTGATGTTAAATTTGTTATAACGAATATATAACGACTGAGCAATATGCTAAGTGACCTCATTAAAATCCTTTCTGTAATCCGGCTACACAAATTTTCACATTTATAATATTAAATACAATATTTGTGTTTGAGAAATCCATCTGTTACTCGTATGTCAGCGCCCAATCCACTTACTAAATAGGTCGGTCTGTCTGTCCAACACGCCTATAAAAAAAACAAAAAAGTTTTCTTAGGGCGGTATGATTAGTGTTTAGCTGTACCTATTGATAGCAAGTCACTATTAATGTAAACACTGGCTCAAATCGTGCATTAAATTCTGCTTGAAGTAAACGAGACAGTCTATCTATATGTCTATACATCTTTATGTATAGACTTACTAGTCCCTTCATGCTTCATGTGGACGAAATGATGCTATTGTGAACCCCGTAATTGGCTCACGGCGGCTCACTTCACCTGACTGGCAATCTAAAGCTAGATTAACTGGGGATAGTACGGGCATCTCCCTCCAAGCTAGTAAAAATTAATTTACTACAATCTTGCTACCCGTCGACGTTAAAGGAAAGAAAAAACGGCTGAAGCTATAATAAACTACAAGTATATTGCGCATACGTTTATTATTCTTAGGGCCTCTTTCACAAACTACAAGTAAAGTGTAGGTTAGTTACTTTTAGAAATCATTTTCTGTTATATTGAATTATGCACTCGGTTTACTGCAGCATTCGATAGCCTAATTTTTTTTATTATTTTTGATTTAATGTTTGGGACGTTTACCGTACAAACAAAGGTATATCAGCTCCACTATCCCCGGTTACCGGTGACTTTAAATGACAGTTTGGCCTACTTGACGCTTGTGAAACAGGCGCTTAACTAGGTAATATTTACTTGCCTAGGTAAATATTGATTCTTATGTTAAGGTAGGCAGACAAGCTGACGGTCCACTTTATGGGAGGTGGCTACCGTCGCCTATAACACAAACAACGCCTCGCGTGCTGCAAGCTTGCTACTGACCGTAGTAGGATACAAAGGAATTAGGAGGGAATAGGAAAGGAATAGGGAGGTGCCACTTTGCCACTACTGAATGCTAATGTATAATGCTATTGGTTCTGGTTATTAAACCACTCCATATTAATGTAACAACAATTTTAATGTAATTTGGACGATCTTTGGAAGGTAACGGTAGAAATCTAACATCAGATAGACCCTAAACATGCCTACTGACTATTAAATTTAAAAAAAACACAGTCAGTGTGGAGTCAAATTAAAATTCTAAAACCCCAGTGAATGTTTGTGTATCGGACTTTTGATATGCACGTCTACTCTTTGTGATAAAGAAAAACTAGGATGTCCATTCGTTTCGTACTAAAAGGACGATATAAACAGTGAAGGATATCCGAAATTATCCTACCTGGAAGCAAGATATTTTATTTAAGATAAACATGGAATCCAGAAAAAATTCAGGCATTTGCTAAGATTACTTAGTAATTGCATTTTATCATAAGATACGTACTAGTCATTACTTAACCTATTATTAATAAAATGAAAAAACTTTTTAGGCGAGTATACAAAATGAATATTCCAAGGAATTCCTGCTGCTCACGAGAAATTTTCTGCTATGGAGTAACTTTTTAATAAGCATAATGACAGAGTTTATGCTTAAGGCTCTAGACACGGTTCTATATTAAACGGTAGCATGCAACTTAGGCATTATCCGACTTCTGTCATGATTTAGTGAGATGCGAGTTATTGAGGAGTACTGATATCACTTTTGCGTATTGTGTAGTGTGTGTTTTAATTTTGATTACTTGAGTTATGAATGAGTCAACGGAAAAGAAGAGATAATTATCACTATCATGCCAAATGATCACTATCACAGACCGTCGAAATATGATACACTATTTCTCAGTATCTCTATCTCCCTATCTCCATCTAATCCTACAGGTATCTTTATCCTTTATAAGATTTACATTTTAAGCATTAAGCATTTTACTTGATTGAGCTAGCTTCACAATGTAGCTGACTAATATGATGTTTTTTTGTTAATCTTATGGCAGAGAACAATTAATATAGGCACAAATTATCAAATCGCTAAAACTCACCAATTATATGGCCTCAAATTTATATTCTTGTGTTAAGGATATAACATAATATGCAACAAACGTGGAGCGAAATCCTGCACACCGGGATTTGGAGTAAATTTGAAAAAAAAAAAAAATCTAAAGTTTGCTCGGCCGCGGGAATCGAACCCGGAACCTCTGAATTAGACGGCAAAATCAAGACTATATCGTATTTGGGTCCCACTCGCAGACATTGCTTACATATTTTCTAAGTCTAAATTTCACAATTTCTCTCACAGCCCACAATTATATTTCTAATTTACAAACCAGTTTTCAGGCAGTGAAACCATCAACAATGTAATAAATTCAAAACTGACACCATTTATAAAAGAGCTAACGAACGGAGGAAGTTTTTCCTGCGAATAATATCGTAACTTGTAAAGGAGTATACAGTTGATAGTTATAATGAGCGCTGAACTCATGATGAGTTCTCGCGCTTGCCAAATCACCTACCATGAGTACGCTGTATACGTTTTTTACAGTGAAATCTTAAAAATATATTTTAATGGCGGTGGTTGCGTTTTATTTCGTTTTTTATTTCCATAAAGTGTATACACAACGGACAGATTATAGATTTATCTATTTTTTCTCTTATATTGGCGTACCACGTTCGAATATATTGGAAAATATACTTTCAAATGAAATATTGCATACAATGGTGATAATACGGGAATAAAAGCATATGTGATGCACAAAGAGTATTTCTACGTTGAAGGACGTTACCCCCAACCCTATCACGGCCTGCCGAGTAATATTTGACGAGGAAAAAGCAATGGAAAATTCCATTGCATTAATTTTGCTGACGTTTGAAGATTATTATAAGGATTTATTTGCACAGTGTTTGGCCGATCGTCAAATAAATTAATAAGTGAATTATTAGTTAGCTTATAATATATTTTTTCCTCTTTTTTTATTAGAAGCGATGGCAAGAAAAACATTTAAAGACATCCTTTTGAAATCATGTGTGAGCACTTTCCACAATCTAGTACTTAACACAAAAATTTAGTTGTATGCGAACTCGAAATTGAACAGCGAAATATGTTGAATGGAATAGAATAGAAGAACACGTGGGAAGCACCAGCTTTCAATTAAAAAAAGAATCGTCAAAATCGTTTTACCCAGTCGAAAGTTCTGAGGTAACCTTTTTTGGAAGTCGGTTAAATATCAACATGGAGTGCTGAATTTTATAGGATTAATATTATGTGTAGATCCAACACTTAACTATAATCAATAAGCAATTTATTTGTTTCTGTTTATTATTGAAAACTACTGACACTACTTAGTGGTTAGATAGGTACTGAAAAATTCACTATTCAAAAGCTAGTAGTAAAAGACCATAACAATACGCGAACACACTTGATGATACCAAATCAGATATACTTAAGTCGTGCTGATGTTATCAAAACTCACTTGGACTTAACTCAAAAGCAGTAGGTATAGCAACCAAAGGTACGACAACGATATGTACTAAACACCCGTTATGTTCCAGAGAACTATACTGCATCCTGTAAACCTTATGTAATACGATTTAAACAAAACACGTAAGCTCTCTAGAAAACAAGGCGCTTACATATCCTAAAAGCCATTTATCATGTTTTTATTACACTTCATACTTTTTATTTTAGTGCAGCAGCGTATATATTTATTTATTTATTCAAAACAGCAACAGCCTAGCACACTTAACATTAACACTCATCGTTCAACATCTAGGTCCAGTATGCAAGCCAATTAGAGCTGATCACGTGGTTCGTTTTGGTACATAACTACAACAATAATCATAACTTTTATCAAAATGGATCAAAACAAGTACTTAGGATAGCTTCTCTATCCACGTTAGTACATAAAACCTCAAAGGATAACGCATATTCAAGAAATGCAAGAACTACGTCTCAGTGTAGTCAAATGCAAAGTGCAGAAACATTCAAATGCTCAGTCTCTTTCATTCAAAAGAAAACAGCGTTTGTTATCTTCAAGTGTTCCATAAACGGTCGAATGGACGCAAGCAACACAAGTTTTAACACTTCGCTGCTCTTTGAAAGCATCGGAGCGTAATTAAAACACTTTTTCCGACTAGCAGCAATATCCCGTGTCCCATTTCTTCTTATTGATCCGACATTGGAAAATAAAATTGACCGCCCACCGCCGCCTCGTCTCCTTCGACTTGTTTACACTGACCAAGCTCTAGTCTCATTTTAATTTCCTTTATATTTTCCCCATCTTTATCATCAATGACAAAAAGAGTTGAACGCTCCTTTATTGCCTCCTTTTTGTGAGGCAGATCATTTTTATAAGTCCTGTCCGATGGAAATTTATGTCGGTGGAGAATTTTCTATTGTATCGAATAATCTTCGTTCGTCTGACTCCGCTTTTTCAGCCCGCTTTATTTTCGGCTTCGAATTTCAATAAGGGTTTTTAAGTCCTCGGTGACTTATTGAATACAATTGATTGAGAATCCTTCAAAATTTCGGCTCTTTTAAGTGATTTCTTTTTGACGCTCTTCAACAACTAGGTTAATTAAATATATTATAATATTTTTAAATGAAATCAAAGTTTGGAATTTTTTTTATATTACTCGTATTACAGAAAATCGTCATGTATAATTATTGAAAATTACTTCTATAGAATTGTACACAAACTTATAATGTAATTAATACATATATTAAAATAAAAATTATTTTATGTAGTACCTAGGTATCATGTAGGAAAAAATTGTCGGTTTGAATTTTGATGATAATCTATGACATTCACATGCGATTTAAAGATGGGTATAGGTTTAAAAATATTTCACAAGTTATAAAATATATCACTCTAGTAAACTCTACTTTCTCAAGGAGGCGGAACCGCTGATATAACTTAATATGACTGTTATGACCAAATGCTGCCTGTGTAAAAGGAGTTAATCCATGTCCATATTAAGATTACTAGATAAGAGATGGATTATATTGATTTATACTTTTTAAGAGCTTAAAGCTACCAATTTAGTTCAAAAGTTTATTCATAGTTTTATAAAATAAGAAACTAAAATAAGATCGGACCAAGAAGTGTGTTAGAAAATTGAAGGCCAATGTCGGAATACAATGTCGTAAAGATAAGCGATTTTCTATTATGCGAACCTCTTGGTTGAGAAAAATGGCGGACGCCCTCTGACGTAATCGTGATCCTCACAACTGAAGTACCATCCAAGGAGAAGGAGTCTTCAAAATAATTACCAAAAGCGTTCTTAAAAGTGGCATTAAAATAAACTTTACTAAAACAATGTAAATTACGTTATTCTTTTATTAAATATAGGTTGTTTTAGTATATTTTGCCTCATTATAATGAAATACTTTGTGGAAGTTTATAAATTTACTAAAAATAGAGGTAGAACGCTTTTATTCTTAAGAAAAGAGGTGTCTGTCTTTACAGGCTTCCTTTCTATGTTTTTAAAAGTCTTTAGGCTAAAGTTATTAAGAGTATAGCATATTTTATACTAAAAATAGTTTCAACATATGCCATATAAATAATATGCCCAGTAAAAATGTTACGTTTTTTAACAATATTACATAATATATATAAAAATAGTTATAAGACTACTAAGTCTAGGAAGCTGAAATTTTATGATGTCACCCATCCTAAAGTATATATATAAAAAAAACCTAAATTACGTGAAAATAACATGGCCTGTTTTGGCTAGCGATTTCACGAATTACAACCATTTTATGAAATGGCTGGGCCACATCATGATGTGATCAATTCTATGATCTATGGCCACGACATTATATATAAAAATTGCACCCCAAGCGAAGTTGGGAGCGGATCGCTAGTTTCTTGTAATTGTTCAAAATATGTTCCCTTAAGAGCGCGTACAAAGGTACACTAGCGCCACTCATTTAAAAATATATTATCTCGTGACTGAGAAGGAATTATTAATAACGGCTCCATAAGGCCCTCGGTAAGTATGTCTACAATTTCTTAATACATTTTGTAAAGTTTCATATTGAGACACGATGCAACAAAATACGATCTAGAAGTTTCATGAAAATCAGTTAATTCGTTTAAGAGTTATAGAGAAACATACATACATACATACATACATACATACATACATACATACATACATACATACATACATACATACATACATACATACATACATACATACATACATACATACATACATACATACATACATACATACATACATACATACATACATACATACATACATACATACATACATACATACATACATACATACATACATACATACATACATACATACATACATACATACATACATACATACATACATACATACATACATACATACATACATACATACATACATACATACATACATACATACATACATACATACATACATACATACATACATACATACATACATACATACATACATACATACATACATACATACATACATACATACATACATACATACATACATACATACATACATACATACATACATACATACATACATACATACATACATACATACATACATACATACATACATACAGATTTTTTTTTAAAAATCGTCAATTTAGTGTTAGTATCATGTTAGCCTATAAACTCGATATCTCTGAAAACAAAGTAACTTATTCCATGGCCTTCCCTTACAGATTTATTATTAGTATTGATTGATTAAAAAATTGTAGACATACTTACCGAGGGCCTTATGGGGCCGTTATTAATAATTCCTTCTCAGTCACGAGATAATATTTTTTTAAATAAGTGGCGCTAGTGTACCTTTGTACGCGCTCTTAATACTCTTAACAATATCCAATTCCAACAAATTAAAATAGCAAACACAAAATGTGAAGGAAGTGAAACTTGGAAACCATTAATTCGAACTTAGTGTTTAATCAGTGTGTCACCGTTGCAACTTCGCGTTTGTTCCAGGTTTCTCGGTCGACGTCCCAGCAAGTCGTACTCCGGGACGCCACTCGAGCCCTGGCTGGAAGATATCGTTGCGAAGTTTCCGCCGATGCGCCCTCATTTCACACGCAAGTTCGCTCCGCTTACATACACGTTGTTGGTAAGTGCATACTATAACTAATTTTAAGTTAAATAATTTGAAGAAAATGGGAACTATATTTTAGTATTCTTTATAACTGTTACAGCGCACAAATTTTTGGTAGCCAGGGCGTTATGTCATGCCATGATTGATTCAAAGAACATTTATACGTATATGTAACTGCTCGTGGAATTACTTGAAAATGTAAATATTGTTTGTGTTTTCAATACTAAAATGAAGAAAAATAGTTTTCTTTTTAAAACGCTATTATCTCTGAAATCTGAAGCTTTTTTGCATTTGATTCTTGAGGAAGATTATAGTCGATTTAATATTAGGCTGTAACTTTTAAGAACTGAGCAAAATAAGAAAAAAGAGAGAGAGCATATCTAGTATGTTATGTAAAATAGGTTACAGAACATATGCTTAGTTATACATAGTTAGACAAAAGAAAATAATCACCAAAGAGGGTAAACATATAAAAACAAAATGTACTAAGGTTTAACATAAAACAACAAACTCGGTTCACTTTGAGCAAAACCCGATCAGTGTACGTATATAAACTATAATATCATCAATATACACAAAGTTGGTAAGCTACATGTGGAAAGCGATTTGCATGGCAGAATGGAGGTCCATCGATCGGGATATCCCGCTGCCTCATCACTAAACTAGAGTCCACTGAAACTATAGAACCGAAACTGTTACGTTTTAGATTTAAAATAAAATAATATCCGACCCCGTATCGCCTGTAACAAAATAATGTACTTAACAATTTAATTTCTTTGTTGTTATATTTTTTAAATATGCATTTACGAACGTTTAGTTAATTAAGTGAGTCATAATATGTGTCGTTCATTGTAAAAGTGAACTATCACCTTGTAACTGAATTTTAGAATAACGAGCTTTTTGCGAATTATAGTGTAGAAAAAAAAATATAAGCATTCATTCATTGTTTTCATCTATGGGATTTTAATGCAACTATTGGAGTTTCTACACTTTTATATTGAAAGATATGACTAAATGTGATACCATTAGGCAAGAAAAGATGGTTTTAAAAATAGGGAGTTACACCACTTTTACAATGAACGACACATATAGGTATGTCAATCCCTTATTCTTAATCTTAATATGGTTGGCTGCACACTTGCAACATCTGTAGAGATTTTGTTTGTCTACCATCATGTAGAACGTCAGTTTGTCTGAAGAACTTAACATGAAATAGAAAACAAACCTATTACCTTCCTCTCCCTTCCTTTTATAATATCCACACTAAAAAATATTTTTACGTAAAAAGATTCTTTTAAAAATTTTCATTACTTTTTACGTAGATTTATTTACTTTATACTGTTTTTTGATATCAATATTTTATTTATTTTATTAATATAAAATTTGTTACGAAATAAATTGTTACGAATATATTTTGAAACAAGATACCTTTATTTCATTGAATTTCACCAATCAATATTTATGCACTAATTAATGATGTTTCTGTGTATATGTAATTTGGAATATGCAATATGAATTATTGAATTTTTTCCAGCACAACAATTTACGTATTGAGTCAGGTTGTGATGTAATGAGCACAAATTTATATCTTCCCGTCAGCCGGGCATTTTTCGGTCAGCCTTTCGTATGCCGGAATTTTTTATGGCCAAACTTATTGCGGATCGCGAATTGAAACATCCCATTCCTTTGAATATAGCTAATTTAGTGGCTTCCCATAGTCGGAAGCGGTGTATTTTTTTATTTTCACCAACTTTCATGCGTGAAAGTTAAGTAAGGATTCGGTAGTTCTATTTGTTATTGTTATGAAGAAATAACTTTATCGATTTAACTCACTTAATTCCTTTATCGATTGTGCATTTGTAAGCAGGTAATCAATTAAAATTTAAATAAAAAATCTATATTTTATATTCTTTTTTTTAGTAAGCATATTCTATATTTTTAATAAGCACATTAATTAAGTTAGTAAACGGGAAATTCTGTTGTAAATGCCATTTATATTCATTACTCAAGTATTTTCAAGTAATCATCAGCCTTGCAAAGATATATATAATTTCGATTTAATCAGCTTATTTTGAGAACAGAAAACACAGCCTTTTATATACTCGTACGTAAAAGATTCACAAATATATTGTTTTGCTAATTCAACAGAAAATAAGGCTATAAAAAACTGACAATTATTTTTATGATTTTTTATACTATAATATAATTTATTTGTCATAGCAACATATAAATTTTAAAACATATGTATTTAAAAATGTTTTAACTCGATTTATTTACACTAAAACAAACTTTAAAAATCTAATATGAAAATATTTCAAGTAAGTCACGTAATCAATAGCAAGTACTGTTTCAAAAGCAACATAAAATTTACTTTATTAGTACTCCTCTAAGTAACGGTTACATAAATTTTATAGTACCAGAAAATGTATTAGGAGAAAAGTCCTTAATATTTTATACCTAAGAGTACGTCGTTTCGAGCGATGCGAAAGTAATGTGGGGTGGACGGAACGAAATCAATTTTAGTTATTTATCCTTTCCAAGAAGCAATAAGGTCAACGTTTGCCTTTGCTTTAGTAAATCAGATAGCCTTAGGCTCCTTATATTGAGTATTAGAATACACTCGTATGTAGAATTGAATTCTATCCCATAGTAAGGCGCAGAGAAATACCATTTTTAGTTGATAAATAAAATCTATTTATTAAAGATAGTTTTATAGTTTAAATAATATTTTTTTTATTTTAAGGTCGACAGGCTGACGGTCCACTGAATAGTAGGTGGCCGGCCATTGTAGGATTAGGAAGCGACACACTAGGATAGGCTTTAATTTACAACTCCCTCCTATGGTGATGCTCCTCTCCACCAAAGATATGTTGAATTTGCAGGGTTTCAAGGTTAGTGATCCACTTTTTCTTGACTTCTATCAACAGACGGTTAGCCAATCAGATGATCATTTTATAATTTGACACCTTGACTCCTCCATTGGGAAGACCTGTTATCCCGCGTTTGGTTAGTTTAACTATAAAATTTTCAAAATTATCATTTTTTTGGGTATACTCGGTTATGCTCACAGTACGTTGTGAAGGTGTATCCATATAAAAAGCCAAGTTATTAGTTTCCAAAATACGCCTTGATTTAATGGAGATTTTATTAAAACGTGACCTAATATTATCATAGAATTAGAAATAAAGATCCCAGGGATTATACTTTTGTTAAATGTAACCTTTGTTTCTGAACTGGACAGTGCAGTGGAAAGCTTTGAACGGATTTCAGTTTCCAGCACTTTGCCTTTGAACAAAGAGTCGCGGTAGGTTGATCTCTTACTTAGGTTATTGTACGTTCTGTTATATGCTGTAGAGAAATAATAGTAACAAAGTGTACTTGTGGTCGTAATATCTAATATTGGTTATATATTCTTACGATGCTTTCAAAATATGTTTAGAAGAATGAAAGACGAAGGAAATGGAAGAAATTATTATTTTATGCAAAAAAACATTAATTTTTTTGTGTAATTTTTGAATTTTTTCTCTAAGGTTAAATCCAGTTCAGCGATGTGCTTACATTTCATTCCATTTCCATTATGTTCTATCAAACTGAACTTTTGATTTTTCCAACAAGCCGATTTGTAAAGTCGATTTGCATTACTTATGGTCGGATTAAGCTCTAAATCGACCGTTCAATTCCTATTGTTAAAGTTAAACATGAAATAAACGTCAAGCGCAGAGAAAATAATCTAAAAATAAGCAAACAACTTATACCCTGAATTGTTCACAATCGCGAGCTGTTCACGATTGAGACAACGTTGTTTGCTTGTGCTAGTCGCCCTGAGATGACGCGCTGAGGTAGCTAACAGTGAATATTAAATTAAATTTATCAGTTTACTAAGAATCTTAATGATATGAAAATTTTAACTCCTAAAATTTATATTAATATTCAATATATATTTTAAAATGATTTATTAACCTAAAATAATATGCAATGCAAAATAACAAGCACAAGTTTATGCGTTGCAATTGTAGTTGTACACCTACTATTATAAAGAGAGAATATTTGTATATGTGTAAACTACTGGAACGATTTTAAAAAATTCTTTCAATTATAAAAAGAAAACTACATTATCAGCAAGAAACAAAGGCTATATTTTTTAAAGTTTCGCAGGCGGAGTCGCATGCAACAGCTAGTATTGAATAAACACAGCCACAAAATAGCTTTTGATATTTTGAAAACGAAATCACGTTCATAAATTACGTTTCTATTAAATATTTAAAATCAAATATTAGTTTTTTTTTTTTAATTTATTTTATGAGCCAAGGGCCCTTAATACAAAATACATGTGCCACAATGCAGACTAATTGTTATACTTACAGAAGCTTATAAAAATAACGGCAAATATTCTAGATACACTTAATATAAACATGTATAAATAACATATATACATAATTAAGGTACAGATACAGATATACATAACATACCTAATAACCAAAATTATTTAATTTTAGTTATGCTTATTTATTTAAATAAGCATTAAATTAAATAGTAAGATCACATTTACTGAGAAACGCACAAATGAGCAAGCAGGCCTTAATATTAGGCCTAAACAAAAACATCTCTGCACACATTGGATTACAAAAACCGAGTCGTTTAAGATCCGCAATGAGTTTGGACCTCTGCGTGTTATAAAAAGGACACTGCCATAGGACATGATTGAGATCCTGATCTCCTAAGAGGCAGGCACAAGATGAATCTTCAATAATATTGACTCTCGCAAGGGAGGCCGCCAGGTTGTAATGATTCGCCCTACATCGGTTGATGGTGACAACAAATTTCCTCGCAAAACCTTTCCCTGAAAACCACGGAATTCGGCTGCCCGAGTAATAATTATTAAAGTAATACACGCCCTTAACCAGGCCCTCCTCCTTCAGAGCTAGAGATGAGTCTGCCCAGGCCCGTCTGTTAAATTCCTCATAAAGATCTGTAAAAGGAACCGCCTTGATAGTAGCGACATCCATACTGGCAGCCTCCTTCGCAAGAGTGTCAGCCTCCTCGTTTCCTCGGATTCCGACATGCGAAGGGACCCAAAGAAATAGTACACGATTAGCGTCAGGATCACGATCAATAAATTCAAGATATTTCCGTCTAATGTCAAAGATGAAACAGTTACTCCTGACACCAAGTTTAGTCGACATAAGAGACTGGAGTGCGCTTCGAGAATCCGAAAAAACATGGAAGCTACCACCCTCAGACGATAAGATGACGTCCATCGCCTCATTGAGGGCAGCACACTCGGCCGTGAAAACAGATGCCGTCCTTGGCAGTCCTCCTTTAATGCAAACGCCGCGCTCCTCACAGAATACAGAAAATCCGACAAGGTTTGAGTGTTCACTCTTGCTACCGTCGGTGTAGACGGCGCATGAACCGCTGTTCTTTATATATTCATCCAGCGGCAGATTGGGTGCTGGAATATCCCTAAGTCCGACGCCAAAATCTAAATCAACGGGAACCGGAAAAAAAGCGGCACGAAAGCCGTGTAGAAAGAAACCAAAACGCGGACCCCTGATAATCGCACTTTCTAGCTCCCCGAAGGCAGCTAGACTCCGGGACAGCACACCAGACCACCTGGGAAACCCTTTTTTCCTCCTCTTGAGAGCCCGTAAATACTGCTCAGCACTTGAACACGTAGTCGAATTGGAATTGGAAAGCACCTTGGCTAGGTAGCAGTAGCACAGATAAAATGCTCGCTCCCTGATAGAGGTGAGCCCTGCCTCCGCGACCAAGATATTGGTGGGCGTACTAATACGATAGCCAAGGGCTGACCTTAAAGCTGCATACTGTATCCGTTCGATCTTAGCCAATAGTCCACTGCGCTGTGGGAGATAAATAAAACTGCTATAATCAAGAATAGAACGCACATAACTTTTGTACAAAACTAGAAGTGTGTCAGGATCTGAACCCCACCAAGTACTACACAAAAACCTAATAACACAGATAGCCTTAAAACATCTCTTACGCACTACGTCAACCTGCTTGCTGAAATCCAGCCTGTAGTCAAAAACTACCCCAAGAAATCTGGTCGACTCACTGGATTTAATAATTCGGTCACGAACCTTTATTTCAGTGTTGCCCGGCTTAACCCCTTGTCTATTGAAATATACGAAGATAGTCTTGGAGGGGGATAGATCCAGATCAATATCGCGAAGCTTTGTGTCAATGTCGGCTACAGCTCTCTCCAGAATACGTTTGCCCCACTTTTCGCTCTTACATTTGACGTAAACGGCGATGTCATCAGCATACTGAGATACCTCAACGTAGCCACCGATGTTGTTGGTGATACCTGATACGTATATCAGGTACAGTAGAGGGCTCAATACACCCCCCTGTGGCACACCCCTATAGACCCTTCTCGACTCACCATCTAAGCAGTCCGCGTAGATCAATCTATTGAACATGATGAATTGAACAAAATTTAAAATACTACCCGAACAACCAATATCACGAAGTTTAGTGAGTAGAATGTCGACATTGACTCCGTCAAAGGCACCGCTTACATCAAGGAAGGCAGCCATAACACCCCCCTTCTCTAGGAAAGCCTCCTCAACCTTGAGTGTTAGACTAGCAAGATTATCGGCACACGACTGCCCTTTCCTGAAGCCATGTTGACCTCTAGGAATTACGTCCTTTACCTCCACAAAGTACTCAAGCCTGTTTTTAATCAAGGTCTCAAAAAGCTTTCCCAGACAAGAAGTGAGTGCTATGGGCCGAAAGCCGGAACCACCCAGTTTCCCAATCAAGTGCACAAACGAGCGCCTCCAGCTCTCGGGGTATACCCGGTGAGCATGCATACCGTTGAAGATGTCCAAGAGAAGAAGTCTGTACTTAAAGGGGAGCTTTTTAATAATCTCATAATCAATACCATCCATACCGGTGGCAGACTTCGTCCTCTTGGCATCCAGGGCAGCATTAAACTCCTGAATACTGAAGTGGGCATCAAAATACTCATTTAGATCATGCTCGGGAAGGTCGGGAGTCACCCTACTCTCCCCAGGGGGAGCAATTCTATCTATGGTCGCCCTGGCTGCATCAGACCTCGATCCACTCGCAGAACCAACAGAGGGAGCTTTTGTAAATCTATTATTAAGGACGCGGCAGGTTCTCCAAACATACGACGGATCAGTCTGAAAACTGAGACTACCTGCAAACGCTCTGAAACACTCTCTCTTCTTAGCCCTAAAAGTCCTCTTGGCCAAAGCGCAAGCCCTCTTGTATGTTAAAAGATGCTCAAGTAAACCAGACTCCGCCCATATCTTATAGGCAATACCACGATTCTTTTTAACCTCATCGCAGTCAGCATCCCACCACCGAACTGGATTCCTAACGCCACGACGAGTTGAAAAAGAAGGCCTTCTGGGAGTGCTGTCTCTTACAGCCGAGGCCACAATGTTCGTAAAGAAATCATACTTTTTAATCGGAGAGTAATTGTCAAAGTCAATATTGGTAAAAAAGTCAGAATACGAAATTTCCAGGAGACGTTCAAACTTAACCCAATCCGTACGGACTGATTTAAGCTTGAAGGACTCACGAGAATAATAATTCTTGCTCACGTCAATGCTCACAAAAATAGGACAGTGATCAGAGCCCCAGGTCTCGTCACAAACCTCAACATCAACTAAGCCGGAAAACTCCCCGGATGATAGAACCAGATCGATATTAGACCAGAGTGCAGTATGAACGTCAACGCGTGTGTTAGTATCCGTGTTATGTAAAAATAATCCGCGCGCGTCAATGCAGCGTTCTAGCCGCTCACCGTTCCTGTCGGTCCTTCTACAATTCCACACTACATTATGGGCATTAAAGTCACCTACAAAAATACAATTTTCCCGGCCCGCACCACGAAACATTACATTCCACTGGTCCTGGGATAAGACGAGACCTGGCGTCCTGTAACACGCAAAAAGGTCAAAACTCGGTGTCACGTTGGTAATACGCAAACCACAAAGTTCAACTGAAGGGTCGGGTGTCACAATGTCTTCGATCGCACTAAACATGATTGATCTGCGTACAAAAATAATTATACCTCCTCCCCTACGGCCGTCACTTCTGTCATGTCTAAAGACGTTAAAACCAGGTAGATGAGGATTATGAGAGCGACAAGGATCATCGTGCTTCGAATTGAGCCAGGTCTCCACGCAGACGATGATGTCGAAAAGATGACACCGACTCTCGACCTCCTTATCACTAGTATTATAACTGCACGGGTTCCAGTAAAGAATGTTTAGTTTATAATTTTCGTAATTTGTATGCCCGCTATAGGGCGCCATATTTAATTATTTATGGACGAAAAGTTCTCCACCCTCGAATTATCATCGTCCGACTCTTCAGTACCCGAAGGCATTTCATTAAATTCAAGCGCACCAATTAGTCTTGTGATTTTATTTTTTATGCCCCTACCCGCAACAACACCGTGCACCATACCTAATAGTTTAATAGTTTCTTGTTTTCTACCTTTTTTAATTATATCCATTGAGTTAACCCTCTTAGCTTCGGAATTGCCGCCCGTCGTCGAACTAAGGAGAGAGACGACGTTCCCGAAGTTAAGCAGGTGTTCGGTGAAGGTGGCGTCAATAGTGGTTCTGGCTGGTTCGAGCTGCGAAGATATTTGTGCCTCTAATTGCTCTGGGGTAACGACGTTGTTTTTCTTTTGTTTTTTAAGCTTAGCTTTATCACATTTTTCAAAAGTCTCCTTCCTAGTCCTGCGACTGGTGTTAAGTGTAATACCATCTTCATCAACACTATTAGAAGCCTCACTGTTGGTATTCGAGTGAGGCCTCTTAAAACCCTGAGATGGAGGGCTAATTTCCATGTTATCAGGTGTGGCACGATTGATTGTAGAAGGTTCGCACATTGAGTCAGTCAGTTGAACAGCTGTTTTTGGTAGCAAAATGGATACGCCGGGGACAGGAAGCACCTGGAAATCCGACGGGCCGCTAGCAGGCAGAGATAAGCTGCTGCCGTTGCCACCGTCGATGTTGCTTCTCGTCACCACAGTTGCCCCCCCGCCTACAAAAGCACTCTCACTTTCTTTAGATTCTGGTGTTGGCGTATTATTACTTTTATCCGTGTCTGTGCACTGTTTGGCGAAGTGATCTTCCGAGCCACATGTAAAGCACTTGGGATTACCTGTGTTAAAAAATACATTCCAAGTAATACCATCTCCTTTGAATTTTTGACAGGAGGGTAGTTTGCTTACATCTTCAGGATGAATGAAAACAAGCCTCCTAAAACTAAAAACGTTCTTCAGTTGATTTTTGCTAGTATTCACTTTTAGTTCGGTGACACTGGAGGCAGTTCTAATTTTACACACATTATTTAAGAATCTCTTGATTGCTGTGTTCGAAATAGAGGCATCTGCATTGGAAATCGTAACTTTGACAGATTTAGTAATAAGGTGACTGATTTTGACTTCTTCATCGTCTACAAGCACAAACTTGTTTACATTTACCAGAATATCAGCTTTGCTGGCGCTGGTGAGGTAAACACACAAACGGTTCCTAGAAACGTTGAAATGTGTGTAATTTCTTCTGCATTTACTACACATAAAAGTGCTTCTATATATCTCTCATTCGGGACTTCTTTATTTCTCAATAATTCAAGGACTATGGCTTGATTGCTTCTTGGGCGGACTTCAGTAACTTCGCTGTACAACCGGGACTGAACTGATGCATTTTCACTTAATGGTAAACCATCAGGACCAATGACGCCTGCAATAGCAGCGGACGCCATTTGTAGGGTAGTTGCGCTGGCGAGTCTAGCAACTCGCCCTGCAAAAACCCAGAAAAAGGTTGCCTACTGCAACCGACACTTAACGAAGGCCAAAGGCCAGGGTTTTTTTTAAATAATCGACACTCGAATACTCGGTACTCGTGAATTAACGCGGAGCGGACCGAAAAACCACCCGCTCCCGGCAACGGCCACGGAGCGACTAACACAAATATTAGTTCTTGAAATATACGAATATACTCGTATATTGAAATTATGTGTCTTTTACTCCTGAAATATAATTTTAACCTAAATAAATAACTTTTCTACTTATTGCGGTGACATTTACGAAGCATTTATACATACATAATATTATCTGTGAATATTAAAGGTATATACGTTTTACTTGCGTTAGAATTCACTGTTTAAATTATTACGATGGATGTTTAAGAAAAATAATGGCATATACTTACCCCAACACTACCGGTGTTTGTCGGCCATCTTTCCATTCTTTTGCTGGTTTATTTTATTTTGCATTCTTCCTTACAAGCGGTCTGCAATCCGATTTGCGTTCGTTGAGAAGGCTTCGTTCGAATAGCTTCTAGAGTACAGCGCTCCTTTAGTAAAGGGTTCTTTAAGTTTCATGAGAATTGGCAGAAGGTATTAAAGCGACAACATTGTTACAGAATCCGGCTTCCCTTATCTGGAACATTTTGTTACATAAATTCTATGTTGTTTTAGAGATTATATTATCTTAAATGTTATTCTAAAAATGTATTGCTTGTGTTTATAGCCTACTCATCATCAAAACGGTCAATCAGCCTCCCCGCCATAGTTTATCACTTACCAATCTACTATTATTTACCACCAAACGGTCAGTTCACACAAATAAATGTACAAGTAAAAACAGAAAAGTAATCCAAACAATTTCTAACAATATAAAAGTATTCTCAACGCCTTGTCTGTCATCGCGTATCTATTGAGGAATCCACTTTCCCAAAGATTTATTTTATTCCTTAGTGATTTATGTTACGTAGTGTTCGCTAGATCGATCTCTTTACACACAGTTTTTATATACAGTAGATAAACTCTCTAATGGATGTCTGAATTTTTGTACTTCGTCACGTCACGACGATTGTAATAGAGCTTAGGAGGTTATAAGCAAGAGCTTACTTTAAGATCTCTTACGCACTTACTGTAAAACATCACACATTCTGTTATTTCACGCTGGTCTTCTGTAATGGGGTGGTTACTGCTGTACCACTGGCTGGCCAACCATTACCTGAAAGCAGTGTGAAAAACAAAATTTAGGCTGAGTTTAAATAGACATCGACTCAGTGGAAATACGCCAGTAAAAAGAGTGAGTTTATGTGCTATCGTTAGGTTAATCTCAACGAGACGAATCTTCTGCCTGCGTATCGTCGCAACTTTCGACGAAATGTGGCGCGTCCGCAAAAACTTGTTGCTTAATAATTTTGTAGATAACAGCTTATAAGTGTCAATATTATAGTTCTTAATATAATAGATTGTGTCTCGTGTAGAGAACGTTGCGAGTAGTTTGTGTCTCTCGTTGGGCGGGAGAGGAATCGTCGGCGTTTTGTTCGTCCATAGTTCATAAAGTTTGTGTCGAACTTGGTGTCACAGCGAGACTGTCACGCAATTCTGTCTCGTCAAACAGCAATCACAATTATTTAAATCATTGTGTGGCTTGTAGCATACCCATGAAATGCAGAATTAGGCGTCAATTTAACGCGATATACCATAAAGTAGGAAATATAGTAGTTTTTAGCGTGGAAAAATATTTTGTGTGCACCAGCTGTTGCTTTCAAATAATATGTGTTTTCTTTCATTAAATATTAAGAGACAATATTAGCCTAATATGTATATGTCGCCTATAGCACAACAAAACCATTGATTTACGGTCATTTTTCATTTGGTTTCTGCCATCAAATGAGTTTGTGACTTTAGTAATATAAATAACGTAAGTAGTTCCCTTACTTATTTTATATACTGTCTCTGTGAACAATAGTGGCACTAAATCATTCGAACGGAATTCGACTTGTATTCTTTATTACAGCGTTCGCAACTTCGCATTTTTACACTCACTAAATGCTAAAAACACTTGTTTTGATATCGATTTCGAAATTTCGGGTTGACTATTTTTATTTTCTGTTTTGACAATATATTTGTGTAGCTAAGCTACCTACTCTAATTATCGATAATAAATGTGATAAAAATCAGTCACGGATTTGAATTGAGTTACGTCTGTTCTTTTTAAAACATACACAATTATCATAAATAGTGGTTATTAGCTCAAACTTGTTAGCAAAATGGTTATAACGTATAAATTTTAGGTTACATTGTATGGCTTGGTTTTGTCCTTGATATTTTTAAATAATTAAATAAAAATTTAAATAATATTTAAATAGCATGCCATAAATGAAATTTAGATAAGAAAAACGTTGAGTTATTCCTTAAAATACATCTATAAAAACTTTTTCTATTAGATTTATTAAATATCCACAATAAATTGATTCTATTGTATTTATTATATATAAGATTAGGTTAAAGTAATAAACTATAATTTACAATGAGCTAGATGATGTTACTTAACTTTTCATTGTCCTATAACTCAAAGCATTGCGAGATTGTTACCGTAAGCCCCTTTATGTCCACGACTTTAAAGGTAAAACGGAAATTTAATAAAAAGGAAGCCTCGGGGTCCTCTCAGTATGAACTTAGAATATTAAAACGTCTTAAGTAATTTTAAAAATAATGAATTTAAAATCCTATTTGTTACGGGTTAAGGTCGATTTTGAAATGTACAATTAGTACTACAGTAATAGGTTTTATTTCTAAAAAGATCTTTAAGAAGAGCTGTAATGATAAGAAGCAAGGAGGGAAAAAATATATAGATTGATAAGCTTTTCATTGTAAGCTCTAATATAACATGACGATATCCCAACACACATGGCAGTGCACAAATGGTTACTTTCTAAAAAAATATGTCTTGATATGTGTGTGAGCATGTGTCTGTCTCTATATTATTATAAAATAAACTCTCTGTCCGTCTTTTTTAGTTTTAACGCTAACTTATTTGAAACCAATGGACTTACACAATTTTAACTAATAAGACCAATAAACCAATGAAGGAGGAAGGAGTGTGTAAATACCTATATAATTAAAAAAAATATGCACTTGTACGAAGTCGAGCGTGGGCTACTAGTATATTATATTCATTCTAACACTATTTATTTTTCATATAAATAAATCCAAAATCAATAAGCCTTTACTAACTCTTCAATAATATAATTGTCTTTTATATCAACACGGAAACTTGATTTTGTTATAAACATTAAACGAGAATGTTTTTAAATAAAACGCTCCAATACACAGCGTGAAACGAGCTATAATCGAGACAGAACAATAATCGAATGATCATTCGATGTCAAATTATCGATGCCCGAGGGAGTTCAGTCGTTGGAGCGCTATAGAAAATGAATGATGTATAAAATTCGTTCACGTAACGTGAACTGTGTGTTTATGTGACGAATTTCAGGGTTTAAATCGACGTCGTTTGTGTGAACCGAAAATCCTTTATTTCTTTTCAAATATATTACTTTTTAGTTTTTCATTATACATGTATATGCATCGGTTTTATAACCGTGACATTATATAAAAATACGGGGAAATGATTTTATTGTTTTAATGTCAAACATGTTAATTAAGAAATATTTTTAATGAATTTTAACTTAAAATAGCTTAAAATATAAATATTAAAAATAAATGAAAAAAAAAAAAACCACCTCATAAGTCGAGCAAATGTCACATTAAAAGTTAATGCCCTTATAAAAATGTAAATTAAACTAGCGACCCGCCCCGGCTTCGCCCGGGGTGAAATTTTTATATATTAATATAAAAATATCCTTCTTTCCGTATGTAAAAACCAAATCAAAAGCGGTCTACCCATTCTCGAATTTTCTAAGCATACGCAACCCATCTTAACAATTTTATACTTGTAAAAAAGAGGAAAAGACGTATTCATCCAATTAAAAAGTGAATAAGATTGGTTGGAATTTCAAATACATTATATTTACAAAAAATATTTTGGTTAACCGCATAAACTAGTGAAAACGTTCTCCATCGATTTAATTGAGTGACCGATTCGATTGACCCATTTGAAAGACCAATAGATTTGCTGACAGATTGAGAAATTGGGACGTTATGTTAGTTTGTATTCAATGGGTCACGCAAAGCGAACAGATGCGAATCTGTTCCATACAACTTTCTCGACAACTAACCCTCACTAAGAGATAAAATAGATTAGGTATTAACTGTTGTCCGTGGTTTAGCAAGAGAAATCTAAGTTTTTTTTATAAAGCCACGAGAATGTATCGCCATTTTCTCGTAACTGTAATTTTTGTATCAAATTAACTCCAAATACATTCTTAAAAATGTCATACTTATGTATCAATAGGTTATTTTCAATACAATCGTATTATTTTCATAAGATTCACTTTGTCGTTATATGGTCATAGAGCATAATATGTTTAGTAACTAGGGATTGTGACGAAGACCTAAAGGTTTGGCGTAAACATTAAAGAGATAAGAGTTCAAGTAATGATAATATTTATCAATTTTATGACTGAAAAAATGGAATTAAATGGAATTCTTGAACAAACAAAATTTTTGTTCAAGAATTATGCCTGCTCAACAATATTTTCCTACAAAAGTGTGATTTTTTCACGTACAGCAACAAACTGGCACATTAACTCCTACAAGTTCCGGACAGGTGCTGCCCGCGGCGCTTCCGCCGGATGTGGTATAACGGCTTGTTTCCGGTATGTCGACGCCTTCGCCTACAAACGTGGCCGCTACGGCGACGGCGACCAAGAACCATTTTTTTTGTATTGTATATTGTCGACGACATATTCACTTGTTACGTTATTATTACAGTTTTAATATTGTATTGAAATAACATTGAATAGTGGTAAGAAGTTTATATTATATGAAGGTATTATTATTTTAACTGACAGAAAAATAAAATAATAATATTTTATTGTTATATAATAATAATAATAATAATAAAATAGGTATAACACCAAAGGATACCTAATAAACCAATTGAATCAAGAGTAAATAGGAATGATTGAAAAATGGGATCTGGAATTTTCCAAGATAGAATGAACATTCTTGTGAATAATTTTAATTTCAAATCTAATATTTGTAATCAAAGTGGTCTATATGTGCCTGTCACAGAATGAATAAATAGTCTGTTAAATTAGGCTAGGCTTGTATTAAATTTAAGTTTTATTTCATTTACGGTGTGACAATAAAATAAAAAAATAATGAAAACACGGACTTCTTAATCACACAAGAAGTTTATTCCAATAATTGCTAATATAATAAATAATAATATAATAATAATATTGTATGTTTAATAACATATTTTGTTAAAATTATATAATATACCATCTAAACAATTAAATTAGCTGTATTACTAGTATGGAGAATTTATGTTTAACATGACTGTACTTGGTAAGTAGGAATGGATTCTTTTGATGGTAAAATATTTATGATTATTCCCATGATTTTTTATTCAACAAGCTTTGTACACTCCATGTGTTACGTTTTATGGGATTATTTTTCCTCTAATTGCCAATCCTGACCCAGTAAAGATTATATACAGCCTTAGTAAGCATTTCACAAAAATGTTCTTTTTAAAAAAAAAAAAAGGTGCTACCACCAATGACATTAACCGACTTTTGCACACACATCACGTTTACATTTGTGGCAAACAAAATACCATCTCGGGCAAGTGAAAGTCAGCAAAAAGCCGTTCGCATTCAGTAATTAGACGATACATTCTCTGTGGAGGATATTAACCTAAATACCACACAGGTTTTTGTCTCTCTCGCACGTAGGCAAGAAGAAATTGCTTAGAGCAAGAGAGAGTTAACATTAGGAGGGAGGGGATTAAACGAGATTTTGGTAAAAACTTCGAGGATCCATTATTAAAGGGGACTTATTACATGTTTTTGTTTTAAAACTTTTAATCAATATCAAGTTGCGCACCATTGAGAAGTACAAAAAATTTAAAAAATTATTTATATACAGTCAAAATTCTACATTTGTTTATTTGATGAATAATCTTTTATTCACAAACTAACAAATGACCTAGTTCATAAGTTTAGGCATCAGCCCGTGTCTTTATTGTTGGATATAAGTTCTTCCCAAGACTCACCACCACATACAGTTCTACCCTTTGCATACAGCAGATATATTGTATAAATGGAAATAGTCCATAGAATAGCCCACTTGGAGTAAAATTTGGAAGGTCTGTTTAGTGTCTATCAAAGAAAAACAATAAAGAAATGTGTATTTTCTTTATCTTTTTAACAGTAAAAATTAAATTTGGCTTGCAGAAATATTATCTTTGTTGTTTAAAGTTAAAACAAAGACTTATTTGCACGAGTGAATTCAACAAAATAGTAACATATCCGCAATGATCTAATTTTCGCACAACTGTTCTAGTTAGATAGAACAGGTTTAGACCGGTTTCTGCTTACATGTTACCAAAACAGCCCAGGAAACCGGTTCGAAACGCGACACAAATTAAATTGGCGACTTGTATTACCGAAGTAAATGGCCCAATTAATGTATCGTCGTAGACTGCTACGGCGTAGCACTAACGTAGACAAGACAAACGGCGTAGCTCGCTACGAGCACCTGGCTCTACGAAATGGGATTCTGCTCTGCGACTTGATTGTCCGCAATTTAAGTTTGGCTCTGCCTTAAAATTTCATTTTGTAATGTCGCGCTCGAGTTCTGATAAGGTACGTTGATAGTGATAGAGTAGCGGAAACGACTGTTCAAACTTACTGAATTTGGAGTAAATTCTACATATTTCTGTGTGAGATTTTATTTGATTTAAGTCTAAACCTTTACTAATTGAGGTATTTGTAGTCCCTAAGGTGATACCAACTGTAATCTCTTTAGGAGGGTTTTGTAATGAAGGATAATCGTTAAATCATTTCATATGAAATATAGTATACCTACATTAGGTAAAGAATTAATTTAATATGAATAAATAATATACATAAAAAGGCAATATTCGCGTCGGCTCGTTTCTTAAATGGATTGGGATTTTGATTAGGTATTTTTCTTTCGTCTCTTCGCACCTTTGTCCGTGTTGAAAAATAACTATAACGCCTAAATAACGCCTGACACATCTTATTGCTGTGATAACGGTGGCGCCGCCGCCACTGTGGACGACAGTGGCTCCGATTTTTTTATACCTTTAGAGGATCCTTCGGAAACCTGACATTTTCTCCAAATAAAAAGTAAGCTAATGTTAATTCAGGTAATAAACTATATGTGTGCTAAATTTCATCTAAATAAGTTCAGCCGTTTTCGCGTGAAAAAGAAACAAATATTTATATATGCTCACAAACTCGCGCATTAATAATATTAGTAGGATTATCTTTAAAAATATAATAAAATAGCCGTTTATTGGTTTAAATAAACGCAACTGCTCGACAAAACATCATCGGTTTCTTTATAAATAAAGGTGACGCAGGGTAAATGTTCAGCCACTTTATGATGTCCATAACCATCTACGATTCCAAGTGATACTAAAATATTATGTTCTACCATCACTCGTCGACTGCCGTTGCTATGAAAATACTTAAGTCTTTTTTGCAATTTTGCTTTTATGTCAGCATTAAGTACTGCCATAGAATGTTAAATAAAAATGTTCACTTCAATAAACCATCCTGCGTTCCTTTTTAAATGAGTTCTTTATGTATAGGACATCAATGTGATATATCGAGCCTACGTTTTGTAGCCATAACGTAACTACAGTAACTAAAACTACAATAACTTGTAGTATAACTACAAGTAGACCACAATGAGATAACAGAACGCGTTCTTCTTTGTTTTGATGCTTCAGAAACATTGCATTTATGGCATATAATATTTATGGCATATGTGTACGCCTTATGAGTATGTAAGCGACATCTTTCCTGGACCGTAGACTGTCTGTCATAAATTATTAGCTAAAAAAATATTAGTTTGGGTCAATATTATTGTAATTTCTTACAATTTTTTTTTTGCATTTTTTTTTATTTCTCGTTAATTTTAACGTTTTTTTTTGTTAAGTATTTCTACACCTATATATTTTGTATTTTACATATTATTCATTAAGGCCTCAACTTTCTATGATTCGTTATTCCCGTATCCAATCTAGTCTTAATCAATTGACCCGCTTTTTTTAAACATAATAGCAACACGCCCACGGCTTTGCACGAGTTGAAATTTTCAAAACTACTTTGTTAGCGGAAAACCTATTTCAGCTTTCTAGACTTAGTAAAGTCTGTTTTTTAATCAGAGACAAAAACGACACATGCAAATGTCAAGTTTGCATATAATGATACCATGAAATGTATGTAATGCATGTCAAATGTAATGTCAAATGTAATGTCATTTTTGTCTGAGATTAAAAAACAAACTTTAGTTTTGGCGGTACGTTGATAGTGTCAGGACAAACAATTTTATAATTAAGAACATATTTTGTTTTATTTAAAGATTAAAATTATCATTTCTAAACATATTTTCTCGTAACGAAAATGTTGGCTACGCATTTATGTTTCCGCCCCCTTAATGGTATCCACATTCGTGTGATTATGTCGACGCAATTCAATTTGCACCAACAATGTGACTAGTGAAATTGAACGAGCAAATTATAGCTTATAAAATGTGTGAAATTTGCTAAATGCAAATTAGTAACCTACATTTGCGATCGTGCCGCATTTAAATTTACACTAACATTGCTTTCAAATATTTTAGAAATTATCACACTTCATCCATTCAAATCAATTATCCTTATCATTAGAAAATAAATCCCTATATGTATAATTGTAGTTCAAAACAAAATTCCTCTTTAGAAATATTGTTTAAAAATACAGTACAGTTAAAGGCTACCGAAAAATTCAAACCTAAACTAAATAATATGAATTATTTACGAAATTTACAAAATAATCACTTAAATTTGAATATATAAATGTATATAAAATATATTACAATTCGTTTCTGTACGAAATATTTGCAAAGAAAAATATTTCAGTCATTTTATATGTTTTCTTAAAGACCCGATATATTGCCATAATGTATGCGGGAACTTGTAAAAATCATAAAATGATTTACTGAATTATTTTCTTAAACTGTCTAGTGATTCGATTACAATGTCTGTAGCACAAAAACATGTTTAAATTATCTCAAAATTGACTATTTCTTTCCGATGTCGCGTTCACAATTGGCAAGTCTCGACTGGCCAAAGATCGGGTTAGTTGGCATCATGCCACAATGACATTTAACCTGCCCATTCAGTTTTAGTGGGGTTACGGACGGGAGTTGACCCGTTTCTAAGATCTATTTAATGTTGTACTTTGTAGATTTACTTAGATTATCCATTTGCGAAGTTGGGTTAAGTTGCTTTTAAATGAATTATGTAGTTTCCTACAACGCTTGTTCCATTTGGTTATGTCAAAACAAACCTTTAAACAATACAAAGAAAATCGATTTTCACGTAATAGAATTTGTTCTGAATGGATTTGTGTACAAATAATTGTAAATTTTTAATTTTGACTTGTAACCTAGCTTAGCTCAGACTATATTTTATAAAGTTACGCCGGAGAAGTCTCACGAGTTTATATCTTCGAAAATTAAAAAGCAGTTTATTCTATTCGCTTCATATTAATCTCCGTATTTAATTTCAGATGCTTCCCATTATACCCTTTGAAAATCACTTTTAATATAGATCAGCCATGTCAAAAAGATCAAATAGGACATATTTGTAAAATTAACGTAACTTTTAACGGAATATTAAATTCTGTTTCTGACTGAGGCTTCAAACTGGTTTTTGCACGGCAAAAATTCAATAACTGACACTGGCATCGTAAAAATAACTCATACCAATAGGAAATATGTGGATAGGATTAGGATCATGATCAGGAACAGGAAATAAGAGTCAATTATTATAGTTCTATTATTTACCACATATTTGGACTTTTCTAAGAAACTAAAGAAGGATACATTTGTGAACGTAAGGTATGATGACATGATATTTTGATTTGATTTTATGTAGTACTGTGCACACTAGTAAATAAATCTGATCGATAGTTTCATTTGTTAGTTTCTTAGAGAGCGCAAAATACAAATTGACAGTTGAATTGATTCTGCATTTACAACGTATGAATTTAAATGTTCAAAGCATTCTTTTCATTGGAATGATAAAATATCGCTTTTACTCTGCATAAGAGAAAAAGTTAAATAAATTTTATTTAAAATATTCAAATACAAACTGATAAAATTCATGGGAAACTGTAAGAGTGGGTAATGTTTTAAGTAACCCAGTGGAAGTCAGGAGTTTTATTATGCAAAGTGTAGTTGGAATTTGTCCAATTTTAAAAGTTCTCTTGACAGCCATTTGTAGGAGAGCCCAGTGCCCTGTGTTTATGCTTGTCATTCGTCATTATTTAAATTATCCTTTTAATCTGACTTTTATTCTACAATTTTTTTTACCAAAATTCAAATTTAATATTTATTATTTAATTAAGAATACACATTCATGTAAGTTAAATTAAATAGTCACGTGGTTTTAATCGGGATTACAAAAATCTGATAACCAAAAAAAAGCGATATAAAAAAATCATTAAAAATATGTGTTCTCATTATTATGATACTAGATGGGTAACCGAGCTTCGCTCGGACCAATGGAAGGTTTATTTTTTTTTACATGTAAGAAATAAAATCAAGAATACTTGAATTAATAATTAATAATTCAAAATATTATAAAACGAGCAAGCGGTATTACTTCTGTAACCGTTCCATTAAAAAAACTACCTAAAACGAATTTTCTCGAAGATCGATTTCTAGACCTAAAAACCCCTAACCCTAGATTTTCGTCAAAATCGTTAGAGCCGTTTGTGAGATCGTCGTGGCATACAAGAATTCCTCGTTTAGAAATTATAAGATTAATCAGCCATTCCTAAGGGTTTTGATGTCATTGATAAATTGATATGGGCATCTACATACATTTCGAACTTTCTTGGTATTAAAAATAATATCTATAACGTAATTCAAAGAGCCTTTACGTTACGTCACTATGCGTCTGTATTTTCTTCATGACTCGTTATAGGCAAAGAAAACAGGTCAAGTTTTCGGCCGCGTTGTTTAAAATTATTACGCCATGAATGAAAATGAGATCTCGGAAAGTGCCAACTTTTATTTGTTGTCGAGTCATTTGTACAATGTATGAGAGCATTTTAAGATATTAAGTGTTTCTGCAATTTTAGATTGCATATACACTGTTTAATACTTTAAGAGGTGATATCGGGTAGCCTTCTTTTATTAATAACTATTACAGTACTCAATAATATTAGAGTATGTATGTAGTAATGTATCTTCTAACCGTATAATACCTACAGTTGTAGCGCTATTTCTTATTTACGAAGCTGTTTCAAATGGTATATCAAATGACAACTATCACAACTGTTCCATTATTTTTATGTAAAAGTCGTAAGAAAGGTGTATGGTCTACTTGATGGTAGCTACCGTCACCTGCAAATGCAGGAGCTGCAAATTTGCTGCAGCGGGATTAGGGAAGTGAAATATTTTAAGAATTTTGACTACTTCAGTATTTAATAGCAATCCTGATTAGATACCTAAATGATACCTTAGGAAATAGAAAAATATCAAAATTTGTCACGTTACGACAGCCTTCTTATATCTATGCGTTTGACTTTGCTATATTATAAAATAACTAGCTGGCGCCCGCGACTTCGTCCGCGTTGAAAAAAAAAAAGTAGCCTATCCTGTGTCCCGTACGTCTACCATTATTATAAAAAAAATAAATATTATAAATATTTATCTACCAAATTTCATGAAAATCAGTTGATTCGTTTAAGAGTTATACATACTTACATACATACAGAAAAAAATTCTAAAAATGGTCAATTTAGTTTCAGTATCATGTATGGAGCCTATAAACACGATATCTCTGAAAACAAAGTAACTTACTCCATGACCAACCCTCACAGATTTAATGATTAATATAATGATTAATTTAAGCTAATGACATTGTGTCAGAAACAATTATTTCAATGCAAGTGTAGATATATTCTGGTCATAATAAGACAATTACCAAAGTTACTTATATATGTTATAATATAGGGTGACAAGTAACCACGTTGGCCACCGGACAGACAATGTTATCGAGCCCCCAGAGGACATTAATAACGGAACGGGGCTTGCACTTGACTTGCGGCCGAATGCATAATTCCCACTGCGGTGGATAATTAGCTCTAAATGATCTAAATTGTAATTTACATTCAAACTTACTTTAGTTGCGACGTGTCTGCATATTTCTCTGCGGAGTTTAATAGTGAACTTGTACTTAATTAAAGTTATTTCATTTGTGCTTTAGTAGATATTTTCCTATGTCTTTTATGGTAATAACTAGCTGGCGCCCGCGACTTCGTCCGCGTTGAAAAAGAAAAAAGTAGCCTGTCCTGTGTCCTGTACGTCTAAATGTTTATGTACCAAGTTCCATGAAAATCAGTTAATTCGTTCAAGTTATGGACAAACATACACATACAATACCTACACTTACAGATTTATTATTAGTATTGATGATTTGAGTACGCACTAGGGATATTTTGTCTTTTATATGCTTATCCTGTTCAGTCTTAAAAATAAAGTAATAAATGTATTTTGAGAATTGTCTTTTAAGGGTTATAAATCTCAAATCAAACAAATAAATAAAAAAAACGACAACAAAAGAAAAGAAATATAGTATTCCAGTATAGAAATTATAAACCAACCAAAAATGAAACCAAAAATTATAAACAGCTCTTATATTTTTTTAAATTACGGCGATTCCAGGAGAAGTTTAGATAAAAAATACTTTAAGGGCCTCTTTCACCAACTACAAGTAAAGTGTTGATTAATTGCTTTTAGAAATAATTTTCTGTTTTATTGAATTACTAGCTGGCGCCCGCGACTTCGTCCGCGTTAAAAAAGAAAAAAGTAGCCTATCCTGTGTCCTGTACGTCTAAATGTTTATGTACCAAGTTTCATGAAAATCAGTTAATTCGTTTAAGAGTTATGAAGGAACATACATACATACAATACCTACACTTACAGATTTATTATAGTATTGATGCACTCGATTTACTGCATCATTCGATAGGCGATTTTTTTTATTATTTTCTTTTCAATCTTTGGGACTTTTACCGTACCAACAAAGGTATATCAGCTCCATTATCCCCGGTTACTGGTGACTTAAATGACAGTTAGCCTACTTGACAGATGGTGAAAGAGGCGCTAAATGTTTAGTGAACTGTGTTCCAAAAATTAAGATTTAATGTTTCTTAAAAAAATACGATGAGATGTAATTTGTCGTTTGATATTATATAACTCTACACTTTAATCACACACACTTTAACTGAAGTATGTTTTAGTTCTTTGTTTACACAAATCAATAGGGCTTAACTAGGCCAAGTAATCGCTTGAAATTTCTAAATGCATAAAAATTCCAAAAGCAAGAAGTCCAGTAAGTCAACCAAGGCATCGTATATCAGTCCCCCTAAGTTAAACCCACCTCAACCTGACTAAATTTAAAGTGGCTCGGTATAATAACGAAAATCGATGCACTATTTCGTTGGTCCAGTAAACAAGATCGTAAATCACCGATCTGGGAATAACACTCATCTAACAGTGTAAACTCGATCCGTTTATTTTGTTACTAGACAACTAATATTGTTAGCTGACTCCGATGCAAGTTTTGTGAAATTCGTTCATGAAATAATTATTTAGGGTTGAAAAAATAGTCACCTTAGTACAACATTGCGTGTTTTAACAAATTTAATATATGTATTTTTACTCTTTACGCTCGTTTTTAAGCACAATTTCACCTCGCGGTTACGACTGTTTTGAATTTTATTATTTTACCGTAATATTTTGATGGAACCGGTAGAAAATAATTTGTACCTATAATGTGAATTACGATCTTACAAATATGAAGCAAATGTGATTTCAAATTCTAGAGGCCAAGAGCGTAATGTTGAACAAATTATTTTAACAGCAAGTTATTGCTGTTCAATCTTCTTCTTCTTCAGAAAATCTTCCTTCTTTCAGCAAATATTCTTGTTTTATTTCGAATTATTAATCTCGTGCGTAGACATCCAAATCAGATAAATCAAATAGCGCTCGCTCTATAAATTCCGACTTCTTGTAACACGTTTCCGTTGCATTCTCACGATTTTACTCGGTAAGACTTTACACATTAAAAAATTAATAATAGTTTAAACAGCCATAACAGTCCGATTGCCTCTGCTCACCTAAGTCTCTTACTTTAAGTATATCACTGTATACAGCGTGTGGCGTTAATGGCTCACTTCTGTCACGTTCTACTATTTAATTTAATGAACTAAGCCGTATCGTCTAAACTAATAGTGGACAAAAATACATCGTCCGATACGCAAT
The DNA here is from genome assembly GCA_945859745.1 of Synanthedon formicaeformis. Classification (NCBI taxonomy): domain Eukaryota; kingdom Metazoa; phylum Arthropoda; class Insecta; order Lepidoptera; family Sesiidae; genus Synanthedon; species Synanthedon formicaeformis. The sequence goes on along the minus strand of OX243959.1, from coordinate 10,573,713 downwards.
AAAGTTGGAGCCGTTAATTGGCCACAATAATCACCTGCTATATCCGCACATATCCGGCTATATCCGGACACACCCGAGTTGGCGCTTGGTTAACTGTTATTGCTTTCTCAACTGTTTTATTGCTGCTGTTATAGTTTATGTGTTACAACGAATGTTGCGGTTTTTATAGTAAAACTTAACCGGCTGTTAATGGTATTAATGACTTCCTTACGAAGCAAGAAAATTCATTTATTTCTTTTAAATGAATTTGCGCCTGGAAATCAATGAAGAGTTCAAGCTATGTCCGCTCTAAAATTCTTGTCTACGAAATATTTATAAGCATATCTTATAGACGAAATACACTATCAATCATTTGACATGACTCCAAACGACTTAAATGGAGCGACGCCAACATTGTGCCCACACACGGTCAGTCCAATTTTCTGTCATTTATGCGTTTGACAGGGTCGAGTGACGTTGACATGAGCTCTGATTCGGAAGCGCCACGGCGTAGTGTTTCTACCAAGGAGAATAGAAAATGTATTCTATCCTCCTTGGTTTCACTCACGATTAGTTGGCGCGGTGAAATGACGTGACGCATCGGCGCGATTGTAAATTCAGTGTTTGACATCAAGCCATCAATTTTTACCATTCACGATAAAATTTTGGCTTCACGTCAGTCAATTTGACGCGATGGACTGATCGTGTATTTTGTCCATAAGTGTTCTAGAGGCAGCGTTCTATTATATGGCAACTGGAAATTGTCAAAAGTTTTGCTAAGCGCATTACTCGAGAACCGCTTGACCATTTGAATATTATTTATTTATTCTATCATCGGAATCGGAATTGGAAAAATAGCCCGGATTTTTTTTGTTGTTACAAACCAGCTGCTACAATTCGTAAGGTTAATTTAAAATAAATCATGGTATATTAATTCAGGAATCAGAGGAAACAGGATTTAATATGATTTGATAATACGACGATTAGTTCTCTACGACCGATTGGCTTGAAAGCTCTTTCTATTGGGCTTTGCAATTTTATTTACTTAATAGGGTTATAAAGTTCGCAAGAAACTCAGACGCTTGACCATTTTAATAACCTACACTCATTTCACTTAAATGCAATAAACTTGAAGTCGTTGTGGATCTCGAAGTTCTATTTTCGAAATGGCTTAAAGAATTCATTAAATCGGCTGAGTAGTCCTATAGTACTTCCAAACTTTTATTTTATAATGTTATAATATTATAGTTTTTTGTTAGTGTATTATTAACATAAAAAAATATGTCAGCTAAAAACAAAATCTGAAAATTGTCATAGTGTGCTTCCAAAAAGCATCGGCACTGATTAAATGATAAGTAACAAGGCGTTGATAGGAGAAAGAGATCCTCTCCCACCAAAACACAACAGCTAATATGCTGTTTTGTCAAAGTTGGTCTTCAGTAAGTGCCTAGTGCCTTAGTTTAGAATGGTTCTGTGTAGTGTCCAGAACCAGAAACAGCATGTAGGTACAAAAAAATTTTTGAATGTATATATTCAAAATTCGTTCAAATTTTAATTAATTGAATTCTATGCGAACACATAACAAAAGCAAATTATATTGTTACAAATAAATTAATTTGTTTTAAAACAATTCTAATTAATTATCTAATTAAATAATTAATGAACTAATTGAACGTCAATTAAACATTGTGTAATTATATGACTGTGTGCAACTATATTTTTTCTGCTTTATACGAGAACATTATTTCGGGTCAAATTACTCGCATCGCAAAAAAGTGTACAAAATCAATTATTATCATATTCTGATTTGGTTCCTGGATAGCTACTGTACGCTTCATAAGAATTTTTTAAAACTTGTGAAAATCTTTCCAATGACATTCTTGTCTATTTTCGCGTCTTTGCTGGCCAAGAAACCCATTATTAAATAATATAAAAGTGGGTTTTTCTTCAAAATAAAATACGATTAAATTAAATTATTGTAACCTTCTAATGTTCCCGTAAGGTAAGTATCTATTTGTTGATATATACATACTCCATTCCCGGATATTAGCAGAATAAGCCATAATTAATAGTATCATATCATAAGTACATACATATTTGATGTTATTGTGTGCAATTCAAGTTTTTTATAAGGAAACATACAATATTTTCGCAAGGGAAAAGGAAAATCTAAATGCGCGTCTAATAGAAATATAACAAATAGGTAAAACAGGGTAGGTAAATATTCAACAGAGATTGGTGGAACGGGGCAAATTGGTAACGTAACAATTCAGATATATTATTACATCTGAAATAGCGCTATTTTTAAAAACAATTTTGTTCGCTCTAAACAAATTGTATTGATGGTCTTTTGAAATTCGAAATTGTTTTTCAGTCAAACATTAATTGAATAGCTGGAGAAAATTGAAAACGTTCAAGCGAGAAAACTGATGTTTTCTATGAGAAGTTATAGTTCACCGACATTAATGAAAACAACAAGACTTCGTCTTATTTATACTTTGCAAATTATTTTCTTTTATCCTGACTAATGTTTTAAATGCGAAAGTTTGTTTTGTTTGTTTGTTACGCTTTCACTCCTTAACATAGGCCGATTATTATGAATTTTTGCATACACGTAGGCATATATACAGAAAAGGCATTTCATTCAGAAAAAAAAAATATTTTTACATTTTAAGTCGCTTTCCACATCTGTCTGTATGGCCACTAACACCCAAACCATGCAAAGGATTTTGATGCGGTTTTCACCACTAGTTAAATAATTTTTAACGGAATTTATATGTAACATATACCAACATAGTAAAATCTAATTTAGTTTTTTCGTGGGCGAAGTTGTTAGTCTTTTATATGTATAAAAATTTTGTTTGTTTTTGTATGCTTCACAAATGGAAAAAAAGGATAACTGAAATACATAAAAATTGCACTCTGAGCGAAGTTGGAAACAAGTCACTATAGTCGTTCCAATCGTTTATTTAACTTTTGACAGATCACGCACGTGAAGTTTTACAATAATTTTCGATACAATGTACTACAGAGAATACCGTACTTCATGGACGGGCACCGCCCACTTAGTGATGTGCGATTCGTAATGAATGACCACAGACTATAAAAACCGTTTTGAAATAAATCGATTAAAATAAAACAACTAAAATAGGTACTGTAATATTAGTTTTTATTATAAAGAATCGTCTGTTTCTTCTCCGTATGAACTGGAATCATCATCATCACTCGTGATAAAAATGTGAAGTGATAAAAATATTAACTTAATATAAGTGGTTTATTTTAATATATAAGATAAAGTAACTTAAACACCTGTGAATGTTTATAAAACATTGCAAAATGTTGAGCAAAAATAAAATATTAATGTGTTAATCGATTAAAACTTCTTCATGAATAAAATCGATTGTTAAAAGAAATCTAATCGGTAACGCATCAGGATATTACTATTTGATTAGTACTCAAGCTGTCAAAAGTTAAATAAACGATTGGAACACCTATAGTACCTACCTAAGCAATAAAGATTGAATAAACATTTTAACATCTAAGAAAAAGAGGCGCGGACTAAGTCGCGGACTAAAGCTAGTCTACAATATTTATAAATTAAGAGGTAAGACGGTTTATATGTAGACAATAATGTCTTTTGTACTCCGATCAGTACATTTCCATGACACCGGAGCCGAGAATAAAGGGAATACTAAAATATGTGTGCGATGAGGCGTACCGTAGTCGCGACGCGTCTCAGGGGTGCGGTGTGAAGAAGTGGGCGGCGGACATGCATATTTGATTCCGTCATAAACTCAATTTACAGCTAATCTCATCTCAGATTGTCGAAGAAATAAAATTTCACACGCCGTTGGTTCACTCGTGAATGTAAATAGGGTAGGCGCAACGGACGCGAGTATCTAACGCGAGTAGTGGGGGAAGGAGTGGGGAGACCTAATAAAATATACGCGGCAGCGTGCACGGCTCATTTGGCATTAGACGGCCGCGCTGGCCGGGCGGCAATTTAATATTTTTCCTTTAACACCGGGTTTTAAATTAAACCAGCTCTGTAATCTCGAGTTTCGTCGATAAATTTTTGTCCTTGCCGTGATCGGTATCGGAGTGATCGATTTTACGGGCCTACCGGTCTCTCGTTTCGTACGGTTGTAACTTTTTAGTGCTCCTTTTATTACGACAAACGATTTTAATCAAGTGAGTTTTTGTTCGAGCGGACGCCATTAGCGCCTTCGAAGTCGAAATAAAATTCGAAGTTAAGTCGCTTTCGAGACTCGAGAATTTGCTTTTAATTTCATTTGATAGGTTGCCCCGGACCTAAATTAGTCAAACAAACAACAATCTAAACCTTTCAAATATATTACAATTTCACATTTATCGTCCAATCTGATCTTGCAATGTATTATAATATTATATTGAGTGCGATAAAATTACCTGTTGCAGTAATATTAGAATATTAAATATCTGTATTATTAATTTATAATTTTGAAATGTCAACAAAAACTTTGTAAACCAAGGTTGTTTTTATACAAAGATGATACTATTTCTTCAAGTAAGTTTCATCTCAAAAATAATACAGTATACTCTGCTATTTTAAGAGGCTAAGCATGTCGCACAATTATCTCAGGCTTAGTTTTTTAAAGCGTGACCTTTATTAAAGTTTCTTTGTGTTACGTGAAGTGCAACAAAGAAGTGCAAGTCGGAAAAAATAGAAAGAAAATTAGTAAAGATACTGTATGTTTTGAAATTAGTATGTAACTTTACAAATGGGCGTGTAACCTTTTTTTTTTTTCATTTATCTCGAAAAATATTGATTGTACGTAAAAATGTGTCGAAAATATTTTGTAGAGATTTGCATAAAGAACAATATTAGTCCTTATCGTTTTTGTCGCATGGTCAAAAATAACGAAGTTATAAGCGAATATTTGTTACGCCTTAATATCACGATAACTGGCGAAGCTCACCTCGAGATTGGTCGAGATTCTTGTTTTACACTCCCACTGGACCCCCTAAAGGTGGGTGAAAAGAATTCGCTACCTAGAATTAATGTAAGCTTAAATGCTAACCCGCCTGGGTCATAGTAACAATTTCTTCTTGAGGTAAAGCGTCAAATTTTTCATCGGAAATAATGTTCACGGAAAAGAAATTTCAATAATTCATTTTTTACCTATTAAGTACTGCGTAGTAATAGCGGAAAATTTCTTAAGGAAAATAACTCAATTGGTAAATGATAATTTATTTACAAGCAAAATTTTGTTCATTTGAAAGAAAAGTAACTTTTTTGTTACTTATGTAATAATATTAAATATTTTTTCAAGAAAGATTCTATCCGCAAGAAGCATTGCTTCTCCGTATCGTTCGTAATTCGCAGATGTTTACTGCTATCCAGTTGGGTTATATGAAATGACAATATAAAAACTTATTGAATGAATATTTCTATGAAAGTTTAAAACGTACTGAATTTATCAAAAAATATCTGAAAGATAGTGTTGAGAAATAGTGAAAAATCACTTTACAGCTAGAACAACCTTCCTTGTGGAACAACCTTAAAACTTTTCATAGGAAAAGTTTGTGTACGTCTGCCGCGAGCTCCAAGTAGTTTCGCCAAGTTTCTATATACTTGAAGCTATCTCGTACTAGTGCATGTTATAGCATGTCAGGGGTTGTATAAAGTAATGGATTTTAGAAGAAATATAAGATATTAATATCACAAAATATTTAAAAGTAGGTGTAAGAATTTGTAAGTAATTTATTTTACAAAACTTTTTTACTTGAGACTCTCTTAATACATGGTTTGTGGGAATAAAAGCGGACTCAAGAAATAAAAGTAAAATTTAAGAGGCAAAATACGTGTTTACTTATTTCTTTATGATAAGCTCGGCAGGCAGTCGAACGATACAATTGATGATAAGTGGCGGTGGCCAACGAAGTCTGTATAACACAAGCAACGCCAGAGGGAAGCACATTTGCCAATTTTGAATATGCTAAAGGCTAAGGGACTAGTTAGATGAACTCCGTCATACCTCACCCACGCACTAAAACACAGCGCACGTGTTCACAATGGTCTACTACCGTCAGATGGGTTGCCTAGTTTATTAATTAAGATCGCAGTGTGTCCTGCTACTACTTAAAGAACAAAGAAGCAAAAAAATGTGGCTAATATATGAAAGCCAATCCTTAGTATACCGACGCTTATCGAGGAATAACCTTGCTACGAAACTTTAAAGTGTACGAAACTTTAAACCCCTGGGCCACGAAACAAACTCTCGAAGCGAATTCGCTTTGCGCTGCAAGATAGAGCGTCAAGAAAAAATGGTCGTAGTTCATGTAGGAGGCTACAACATGGCGCTATTACATCGAAATTTTTTACGATCGACGTTGACGTTACAGCTGTAAGCGAATTCGCTTCTAGCATTGGTTTCGTGACCCAGGCGTAACTATTTCCTAAGAAAAAGTGGTGGCTGATGAGACGTTATGAATCTATACTTCTATACTAAGGCTCGGCGCAAACAGGCGACCGACCACAGCCACCGGTGTTCGGAAGCCGCCACATTTTATAACCCAAATAGCGGGGCGTGAATGGATTTCCGATATGAATGTATCAATATCCATTGAGGCGTCGTGCTCCATGGTGACGAGTGCGTTACGTAGAACGTCTAACGGTACTGCGCGGGGGTGGAACAGCGCGACAGTGGCGAGTGTCAGCGTCTTGTGTGGACCGTAGCTACCACTAGTGGCGAGTCGCGGATACAGCTGTAGCGAGTGACCGCCATCGGCTACACGTGTGCGGCGCTTTTATACAAAATATATGAAAAAGTGTGTTAAGTCGCTGTCGCTCGCCACCAGTGGCTGTGGTTGGTGGCCCGTTTGCGCCGAGCCTAATATTATAAAGAGGAAAGATTTCTTTGTTTGAATTGAATAGGCTCCGAAATTACTGTTGGGAAGCTAAGTATATTATCAGCAACATAGCCTATATTTTATAAAGTTACACGGACGAAGTCGCGTGCAAAGCTAGTATATTATAAAGATATCACTGTCTCGAATGAGTCCTTTAGTTGCCAGCGTTGGCATTATCAATTTGCTTAGTTCTGTTATGAAACTCTTCGCAACTTTTAGACCGGCTTGACATTGATCAGCTCAATCTAATCCTCAATCAATCTAACCTATAACACATTAGACACATAGTCACCTAAGAATCCGCCATATATAGCTACAGAAAATGTTTTAGATAAAAAATCCTGTTCCACCAAAATTGTCATTAGAATAGAAACGTATCGTAAGTCTAGCATACGTTTAATTTTGAAACATAGTTTGTTTGACAATTATAAAATACAACAGGGATTGTACCCCAATTCCGTAACAAAGGAGCGTTGAAGTGCACTGTAAAGGAACTCCGCGACGACGTCCCAGAATCCAGCTCCAAACTAGATGTATGTCAGAAACAATGTAACAAAACCCGTCTTATGCAGCAACAATTTCGGCATCATCTTGGCACAAGACGTGTACGTACACAAATACTATATGCATGCATGTTTGCTGCATAATACGCGAGCAATGGCCATCAAACAGTACGTTAACTCGATAAGTGCGAATATTACTTCTACGAGTATAGGTAACCTCGTGCGAAGGGAGAAATTGCAGGCGACCTCAGTATTTTTACGTTTTGTATGCGGTACTCGCAGGAAGATGAAAAAGTCCATTAGAAAATATAAAATATGAAAATTTTTAAGACCAAGGCCAACTTTGAAGTTCATTTCCATAATTGACTTCTCCATGTATCGAATCCTTTGAAACATACCTAGACCTAACCTAGTTTATTGATTCTAAATAGTCCTAAATAATATTTAAATTGGGAAAGTGAGTTTGTTTTGTTTGGTACACCTCCGCGTCATAAAATTTAGCATACAAGCTGTGAAGGGCATAGAAAAGGACATCGTGTACCGTTTCGGATGGATGTGTATATGCAAAAAGAAGTCAATTATACTTAATCATATTTAGACCTTCTTTGTTTTATGTTATTTCATCAAAAAAAAATTATGGTTATTGCACAAATTGCATAAACGAATTTATATTGCTTTGTTTATTTTCATTTTATTTCATTATCGAGGACTAAAATCAGATATACCAATACCTACTAAGAGATATTTTAATTATGTATAATACGAATAAAAACATACAAAACTTTTCCATTTTAATTAGTATATTTCAAATTTATTTAAAATACCGTTGTCTATATAGAGATGCTATACTGCTCATGTTTATGTATGAAACATGACATATGTTAGTTATGGACGCAGTTAAGCACCCGTGAGACAGGTATCTTAACAATTTGCCTCTACATTCCCAAGCTAAGGAAGCTGGGATTTACCGTCTTCACAAAATGCATTTGACTAAAGCAAGATCGTTTCTCAAAGGTTTGACGAAATGTAGTTCTACAATTTGTTTTCTTGAGAGCTGCAGTCTTTTCTCGTAATACCAATTAACTTTTATATTATGTAACAGTTGTTACATAGGTAGTGTTAAGTCTAAGTAAATTAACCAAGTTATTACTATAAACTACTATCTTGTTGAGGACATACAGGTATGATTAAATACAAAGAATAGAAGAATGACTATCCAAAACAAGCCCGATAAGGCTAAGTAATCGAGCCAATATACGAGTCTCCAAATAAGCTACAAATTTCTTAACTTAAGAAAACTTTAAAGCCTTATTTCAAATAAAGGTACTTAAACGATATTTTTGGTTGTGTCATTGAAAAAAAAAAAGAGAGATTATAAGTAATTGAATATTCTTTTCATATGTAAAAAATGTACATATTTTGTTACCTGAATTCAGGTTCTCTAAAATATCAAAGTTAAAAATATCCAAGTTTTTAAAAATATGGAAAATATATGGTCAGTGAAAAAGTTTGCGTGATGGGCTTACTGGTTTGGTATAAGGTAAATCCATTTGCAAGGATAGTGAAGGCCAATTCGGCATAAAAGCTTTTCAGGAGGTAGTAGTGTTGATCTGAATTTGCGTATCAAATTGACCGAATAATCCCAGGTTGGTGAGCTTGGGTTTGTCGAAATACGCGGACAAAACTCGTTCACAGATCGTGTCTATTTCGAAGTACGATTTTGAAACGATATTTTAAGAAGATTAAAAAAATCTTCTTGAAATATCGTTTATAAAGTTATAATTTCCACAAATTGCTAATGCTCAGGAACCTTGTCACATTGACATTAACGTGACGACATTTGCAGCTAAAAATATGCTGGCCGTTGTTGCTAACGGTACTGAATGTGTCATGAGATTACGTCGCCAAAATGGCGGCCGATTGTATCAGCAATTAGCAAGGGTTAATAAAACACAAAAGCTAACTTTATCTCAAATTCTAACATTAATTGGAAATACAACATTATTTACAATTACCTAAATACAATGCACATAATATATTTGGAGTTTACGTTATGAGTTCATTGTTCATTTCATTTCAGTTCATTGCATTCATTGCAGTTATTCATTGCATAATTCCGTACATAAAGTAGAATTACTCATTTTGATAAGAGAATAATTATTTTCAATCAGGCATCGCTTAAATATTTTATTTATTTATTATTTAACTTTTTGATTATGCAGAATTTATATGTATTTATGAGGCGAAAAAGCAATGCATTTTTTGTTTGCTTAATATAGTTTTAATATCGTTCGTCCGCATACGTTCATTGCAACGCTGATCCAGTTAAGCATAGCAGGTTTACCTACCAAAATACGCTGACCACACGCCGCCTACTCCGTCCGTAGAAATGTCGCCGTACGCAACCCGAAACAAACGACAAACGTTTAGGTTAAGCGATTTGTATTCTCAAATAGGAATGTCTACAGAAATGTTTGCATAATATTTTCATTTGCTTAACAGCAATATACGAAAACAAAACATTTCTAAATTTCCTATACACCTATTATTTGCAAATTTTATCATACATTTGCACATGCAATAACTACATTTATTGATAATGACTTGAAAAAAAAAAACTTATTAATAAATTCATCTATTCGTTACATTAAGGGCCTCTTTCACAAACTACATGTAAAGTGTTGATTAGTTACTTTTAGAAATCATTTTCTGTTATATTGAATTATGCACTCGGTTTACTGCATTATTCGATAGCCGATTTTTTTATAATTATTTTGTATTTAATGTTTGGAACGTTTACCGTACAAACAAAGGTATATCAGCTCCATTATCCCTGCTTACCGGTGACTTTAAATCACAGTTTTGCCTACTTGACGTTTGTGAAAGAGGCGCTGAATCATCTAATAAGTCTTTAGAAAAATAAGAAAAGTTACAGTAGATTAAAAAAATAGGTAAATACAAATACTTAAGTGCACTTAGGTTTTAGTGTTTCGCCTATACTCCATAATTATCTCTTATGCTACTAGTAAAGTTAGCAGCGTACTTGCAACTAATATGGCTTTGAATGTGTTAATAGGAGAACGCCAGCTACACAGTCAGCCTGCCTACGATAAAAATAGTAATTAATTAGGTATCACCTCAAATAGAATCCAATATTTGAATATGTAATGAGACCTTGCAACACGTTTAAATATAGGAACGCACAATCTCGGAGAAATTTCACCAAATCGTCTCTGAAATCTCTGAATCCCTTAAACGCACAATTTAACTCCTTCGCGTGCGTTTTGCGTTCCTCCGAGCGAGATTGCCCATTACAAGGCGACGATGTACGAAATTTCAATAAAACTCAATACATGATGGGCTTAATATGGCTGTCTACAATGAACAATGATGCCTGAATGTGACATGATTGATATATTTTTAATTTAAAATAAAGGAGAAATAATTTTAATTCAAAGCCTTTTTTTTTTGATTAATTATCCCAGTTAACATTTTAAAAAAAACTTTAAAATTGATTTGGAAATAGTTTAGTAATTAAACAAAAATTGATTTTTTGCTTGTAAATTACATAACAAAAAACAAGTAATATCACATAATACTATCTAACATAATCTTTACATAGTTACATAGTATAACATAAAAAAATTCCTTCCCGTCGACTGACGCCTCTTTACGCTTAGATCTATTAAACTACGCATCGGATTTTAAAGTATTCGGCCGAACTTTCTAAGAAAGCCTGCCAGTCTTATTTAAGAAATTTATATATGAATAGATTAATTTATTCTTTATACTTACAGGAAGCATTTTATAGAGAGTAATATCCAATATTTTCATTAAAATATTAAATCTGTCTAATAATATACAAGGAAAAAAACTTTATCCAAATTACGGTGTTAAATACAAAGACAAAGTAAATTATATTTTACAGTTTATTTATGAGGCACTCAATTCAATAGTTTCATTTAACAATAATATAAATAAATAAATAAATATGTTCACACATTCCACACAGCACCATCTAGTTCCAAAGTAAGCAAGTAATGCTTGTATTATGGATACCAGACAGTTGATATAATACATAGATTACTTTTTTTTTTTGTAAATACATACATATTATAAATACAAAACATCCATGACTCAGGTACAAAGGTAAAACGTTCACATAAAACATTTGCCCCTAGCGGGATTCGAACCCGCGACCGTTTGGTTAACAGCTAGGGTTACTAGCCACTAGACCAAACGTGTCGTCGATGGTTAACAATGGTTAACAATGATTTTTATTGGCACCTTTTCTGAAATAACAGCTAAAAGTCCCTTCTAGAAAATCGTTCAAGTCTTGAAGAACTAATCTTCTGATCACGACACTAGCGCCCTTCGCGCCCCTAACTTACTTTTTAAGGGGCGTCTTCAAGTTATTGCAAATAAGCGAGCATGATGTGTCCAATCAGAAGTTAATCTACCGGAAAGCCGCCTTGGGACGCGGTTCAAATTAAATATGTATTGATTTTTTTTAACAATGGTATCCAATCTTTTAACAATATATATTATTTTAATTTTATTACAATATATACATATCTATACTAATAAATAAATATGAAGTGTTTATTTGTAATGATAAAATAGGTTAAATCTTTTTTTACAAAGTAGGTATATTTTATTTATTTATTATCTAACAGATATTTCTATACAAGATGATTATTTCACGCCATGGCAACATTACAGTAACAATTATAACGACGTTATGTTATCAACATGCCTGACTAATAACAATTATATAACTAAAACAAGAAAAACAATTATAAATATAACAAAATAAAACAATTAAATTATAATTATAACAAGAAAAAAAATCATAGGACACATTAACACAAGTATCTCGTTGCAGTAAAATAGTTTTAATTTTTTACACTATCGCATTAAGATTAATCTGGAAAGATATAAATAAATGTACAGGCCTAACTTGAAACTTGGTTAAAAACAGTCCCCTGTGCCAATATCATTAAGGAAAATAATTAAACAAAAGCGAATTGCCATTTATCCAGCAGCTGCTATTAAATTTCAATCTTATAATATTTTTAAGAGGAAAATAACGCCAGCCGCCCGTTAATTTCAGGCAAAATACGACCTCGTATTTTCTAGAAATAATTCAATACCCTTTGAACGTAACTCAGAACAATGTGCAAAAAAATAGAAGCCATAAAATAGTTTTTCCATGCAGCGTGAAATTTGACCGTCGGTTATTTTGCTTTTACTCGCACACCGTTGCTGGCATTTTCTTTTTTCAATATTTAGTTCACTTGCTTTAAATCTCCACCGACAAAATAACTGTCCACTTAAAAAAAAAGAAAGTACTAAAACTGCTTTATTGGAACCGATGTAATTACAACCGCGGCTGCTTGTATAGTTTAATTTTTTTTAATGTTTTCAGATTAAAAAAAAAAAACAAATTAGCAAAAATATTAATGCCTAGTATAATTGTTAATTAAAATGTATAAAAATTTTCATTTATTTGATTATTATTTTTCTCTCCTACCCCTTCAAACGCCAAAAGGAATAGGAGACGCTACCCTCTACTACGAGGATATGTAATTGTTTAAAGTGTATAGCTCTAAAACAGTATTTTGTGGTTATTTTAAATATCCACCAGTTTCAGACCCTAACAGAGTCGACTCAGACTTTGATTAACTTACAAAAATTCGGTTCTATTACAAACCTTGTTATAACTTTGTTACAGCATTGACTAAGATAACGAATTACCTACTTCAAGGCTTAGGTTTCAAATTTAGATTGAAACAGAACAGATTTCATTGCAAATATAAACAAATATTTCTGAGTCCATTTTTCTAACAAGTGTCGCCGGGAAAAGGACAAAAAGATTGTAAAATAGAGGCATTCGCGTGCGAATAAATCATCGCTATTCCCTCGTTCAGTCGCAGGTCGCGACCAAGAAATATGTGGACACATTATATCAATAACAGCGGAAAAGCTTGGCAAAATGTTTGAAAATACATGTCAAGTATTATAAAAATTATCAAATACAATTATTTTATTGTGTTATGAATTTCCCGGCAATCAATGGGCATACTATATAATTTAATTTGAAACCATATTTAATTTATTTAACCTGGTCAAATCTTGGGATAGTTTTTTTTTTTCATATTGCATTAGCTTTCGTAAATAGCGATTTACGGAAAGATTTTACGGTCTGTCATGTCATAGACCAAGTCTATTCTGTTGCCGAAGTGCTTAATTGCTTACTCATTACGCCTTAATTGCTTATTACCTAATTAACTTAGATCTTTTTCTTAGACCAGAGCACTTGGGGGTGTGTGCAGGCGGCATTAGGGTCTATGGATTTAAATTTTAGAACTTTGATTCATGAGGCAGACCCACAACAACCTAAAAAACTCACAAATCCCTAAAAACTTAATTGTTACAACTGTTACTCGAAATGTTCTACCGCATTTTACCTGCCCAAAAATTGGCAATGAAACTGCTAAGGCACTGAGTCAAAAACCCATTTCCACAACCTAGTTGAAAACCTTCTTCTTTATTTTAAAATCCATTACTTTGGTAGATTCTCTTGGCTAAATGGCAAGAAAATTGCTATGTTATTTTCTGATTATGTTTTATTAATATTTGTTATTTGACTAAAGAATACCTGTCTTTTGAGCTAGAACATTTTAGATTTAGTGTTTCTCTAATACCACTGTGATGACCTACTGTATTCTCTTATACAGTGCAGATCGCCACCAAGAAATATGTGCGCCACTGGCTTATTTATTACTCCGAAATCGCCAAACGAGATAGTGTCTTTTTATGACGAATTTCGCCGGAACTTACGGCAACAATGAGAAATATATGCAACATTAAACTGTTTATTTCTTCGTAAATAGTCCGTGACTTTCGGCTGTGATTTATGGACAACATTCCTACCTTTTTATAGCCATCATATATTTTATATAATATATCCATAACATTTTATTTCTATATGGTAACATTAAGTGTTTTAAATCAGCAATAGGAAGCAATAAATAAATAGTATGAAAAGAAATAAGAAACCAGGGTTATATTATTGTAAATATGAAGCTCTTAAAACAACTTACTTTATGTAAGCTCGTCTATTATGAAATCTATTTAACCAAACATTAAGAATTGTAAAAATTTCAAATAAGTTGATATACTGAAATAATAGGTAATAAAATTCGAAAGGTCATAAATACTTTTAACAGTAGGTTCAAGAAGTTCGGAGCTAAAGATTTATTCTTTAAATGAGAATTTCAGACGATCAGAGGTAAAAGTTGGTAATGAAAAATTAAGACATACAATTGCAATTGCATGCAATCGTTCTTAAAATTCACCTGAATTGTCAAAAATATTAAAAAAGTCACTTCCGAAAAAAAAACCTACAGTAAAATGACAGTAAAAACGATACTGATTTAAATTAATATATGTATATACGTATTTCCAAAAATAATATGTAATCGAGAATGGGAACAGATTCTTGATAAAATGTTTAATTGAGGAATTTGATATGTTGTAAATCGTACACAAACATATCATTAGCTTTGTAGACAAAGATGTCGCAGTAAAATCTTATTATAGAATAGAAATAAAATAACAATCCGATTTACAAGCCCTCTGACATCACATTTTCTCTTATGTATCCCCTGAAATCAGAAATAAAATACAAAATTTACGTAACCCTTCGGCGAACGGACGTGTAGCAAGTTTTTACGACGGCTCTGCTGAACCCTAATAAGTATGAATTACTATGCAAATATGTTTAGGGTTTACGTTTTGATGAGTTCCGTGACACAGCACAATTTGCATTGTTCTTTTATGTTGTAATTGTAATAACATGGCTTTTTATATTACTGTGTTTACACGAACATAGCACCATATTCACTTTACAGGTGTATATGTCACAATAATATTGCCAGATTACACGCGTATTCTGTATAGATCATTGACAGGCTAACCCATCTTTGGTATAGAACAAAAATATATGTAGAAAGCTTACGGTAACCTGCTGGTCAAATAATAAAATGCATTATTTTTTTTATTTTTTTTTTGAAATACGACTCATTTTACTACAAGTTTGGAGGTAGTGTTAAAAAAGAATAGTTTTACAGGAGGCACTTATTACATCATCTATGTACTTAATTAACGCCACAACAAATCTTAAACATTTAAGATTAAACTCTGCTAGTAGACAATTAAAAGCATTATATCTTCAAATTAAGACACAGTAAAACAGGGCAATGCAATGGAACAAACCGGAGATTTAATTTAGGAGAAATTGCCTCTGAACGCCATCTGCGTTTGTAGTCTAACCTTTCGTCCTTTTAAACCTTTCACCGTATTAAAAATAAACAGTTGGTTAACTCCTATTCTTTGGCGAACTCACAAGTCAACTGTTTCATGTCAGTAAGCGTCTACATTCTCCACTTAGTCCTATAGTGTAACAATAAGTTTTAAATAATACTTGATAGATTTGCCAAAAATCAGCTAATTTTTTGTTAAGATAAGTAATTAATAGAATTGAGAATAAAAATAAATATATGTATGTGAATATTCATAATCATTTTTTTCATAATATATCTACTATAATATAAATTGTATGACACCTTCACGAATCGTTCAAACGCACCAATCTCAGCTTATATTGAAATATACACTGAAACACATACAAATAAAGTTCAGTACTAACATTTATAGCTCTTTTGTAAGATAACTTACTTTTGTATTCGTATCTGTGGCATAAGCTGGGAATGCAACATTATCCTTCAAACCTTTTATATAAAGAAAGCACTTAAAACATTATTAGTAGATAGTGGTTGTTAATATATTTATAAGCAAGATATCCATTGTGCTTGCTTCAACAGATAACAAAGTTATGGGTTTGGGGTACTTTTGAACTTTGTGAAAAGGTCGAACCCAGATTACTCGTCAATATGGTACAGTTATAAATTACGACGGTTCGCAGCGAGCCTGCTATTTAATATGTACCGTATATTTATAATGTAGCACTGTGGAATATTCCGTCTGATCATCCATACTTATTAATATTATAAATGATAAAGTCTGTCTGTCATTCTGTCTGTTGCCGTTTGACGCCTCAAATTTTATCAACCTATCACCATGAAATTTTGCATACACGTCAGGGATTCATACACAGGGTACCGTTCATTGAGAAAAATATTAGGTAATGTTCCCGAGGGATCATCTAAAAATAAAAATAAAATGTGACGACAGCAGTAAAGATGTCAATTTATTCATACATTTTCTCGTTACATTTTTTTTTTCAACGCGGACGAAGTCCCGAGCTCCAGCTAGTATAAAAATATGTATTTTTAAAAGAAATGAATATTGAATAGAATTTACTCTCAATAGTCGTACCAACTACAATATAATTCGATGTGAATTAATATTATAAAATTTTCAAGTTGAAGTATTGAATTCTATTTCGGGATTCCTTACTTGGAAGTTGTATTTATATACGAGTAATACAATAATTTAATTTCAATTCCTAAGTGTTTACTTTAGGTTTTCCGTAATGTTAAAAAACATATTTACTGAAACTGCAATAATTATAAACAAAGTTAGAACAGATATTTCAGATTAGTTCTTAATTACTTAAGAACCTATTAATATGTATTATGTTTTATTTTTTCAAATATAAATTTACACATAAAAAGTAATAAAATCAAAAATATTTTCAAACAGAAAACACAAAATAATTGTGTAATTGTAACTGTAAAACAACGTATTTATTACTGCGATATTATTATTGTAATTAATATTTGCGATCATTCCCGTCTTTATTTTACCTACTTAAGTTAGTAACTTTAAATTTTTACTTATCTTAGGGGCCTCTTTCACAAACTACAGGTAAAGTGTTGATTAGTTACCTTTAGAAATCATTTTCTGTTATATTGAATTATGCACTCGGTTTACTGCATCATTCGATAGCCGATTTTTTTAAATTATTTTTGATTTAATGTTTGGGACGTTTACCGTACAAACAAAGGTAGATATATCAGCTCCATTATCCCCGGTTACCGGTGACTTTAAATGACAGTTTCCCCTACTTGACGTTTGTGAAACAGGCGTTTACAAATATAAATATATCAATAAGGATTGAAACTTTAATTAATTAATGCTTGACTACTAAAGTAACACGGTCCACAACAAATATTTCAACATCTATTCGAATGATAACACAATTTGTAACTTCCAACCGACCGAGTTGATTTTCTAGGCTTTGATCCGTGCCTAACTTCATTCCGTAGACTCCATTAATTTGCGTCTTTTACGGATGCTCGCGTATCACCATTAATCTGAAATCGCCGACCTCAGCTCACCGCGGATAGTGTCACAGTAACTTGAAGACAGTGGTCAAGTTCTATTATTTATGTTTATTTATTAAAAAAAATTGAATAAGAACTACTTAAGTATAAATTTCTTTTAATTTAAATTAACTTGTTCAAATTTTTTTTTAAATATACTCTGTTGAGCATTGTATGAACTAGGCGACCAAAAGTAACACATTTCTGCAAAGTCCTCGTCTTAAACCATATTTATTCAGTTAAGGGCCTTTTTCACCGTCTCTCAAGTAGGCTAACTGTCATTTAAAGTCACCGGTAACCGGGGAAAATGGAGCAGATATACCTTTGTTTGTACATTATAAAGATAATAATAAAAAAAATCGCCTATCGAAGGATGCAATAAACCAAGTGCATAATTTAATGAAACATAAAATTATTTCTAAAAGTAACTAATCAACACTTTACTTGTAGTTTGTGAAAGAGGCCCTAAGAAGAATTGCCTGTACATGTTGTATAAATTATTATTCTTATTTTTTTTATCAGACTTGTAGAATCCACATTTCGTCTAAAACAAACTAGTAGGTATACGAAGATCGATGCACATCCCTCACTGTTTTAAGCTTACACTGTGAAAATTTCACAAGATCTTAATTCTAGCAATCCAATTGTGGATAATGACTTAACTTCCCAGAGATATTTGACGCTCAAAGTGATGACTGGTACTGACAGAAAGTCGTATGATGGGGAGATTTTTTTCAGAAAATTATAGGAAAAAGGCGTCCCCTTCATGTTCGCGCCTGCCGAATTTAATTTTGCAAGATTTTTTGCGGTTTTCAATCTAAAATTGCGAGTTTTTGAGCGCTTTCTATAATTTCTAATAGCTATTGCCAAAACGATTCGTTAGAATTTCTAAATCTTTGAAACTGAAAAGAAAAAAACGTTTTAAAGAATGACATTCAACAACGTCAACAACAAACTGCTCCAACCAATTTATCCAAAGACGCATTAATAAAAGGAATATACCTAGGTAAAGTAAGCTCTGGATTTACAAAAAATATTATTGAAGCAATAAATTAAACGAAAAATAACCAATGCTATTCGACAGCAATCAATCAAACCTCCAAGTAGAACTAAGAAAATACAATAAAGGGATATTATATTTTCTTTGTTCTACTTGGGGGCTTAATTGGCAAATTAAGCTTAACAAAGAGAATTTTCCTAAATTTTCAATAATTACTTATTGAATTATTTATTTTCTATTTTACACAAATCGGTACTTCTATTATTATTATTATATTAATATTATTTTATTATTATTGTTACATTAATATTGATATTGTTATATTTATTTGTTATTTGACTCAACAAAAAAATTATAAATTGCTTTAAGGGTCTTAAATATAATTAATAAAACATTCCGGAAACCAAGGTCCAGCGAAAAAGTTGGTATTTTGAAAATAATTTATGTTATTTATAAAATTTTATTGCCAAGACTGTGGAATTTTCGATGAGTTTTACTTTTTTACATTGTTAGAATAATTCATTGTCGAAGGTAAAGTTTTTTAAATTTTACTTTCAATACGAAATTTGCGTAGCCTTTATTCGCTTCAGCTAATAGAACTGAAAATTTTATGTTTTTCTAAAATAATGTACTGCTTTTAAAATAAAGTTTTTTTTTCGTTTGTAGTCTTTGGGGATTCGAAAATAGGCAAAGTAATAATTACTAATAACAATTTGAATTTAATAATCAGCTTTAGAATCCTAATTTGATTGATGGCAGTACAGTCGGTTGATATTACAATGGATTATTTAAACCCTTTTCTGTGTGTTTGATTAATACTAGAACAGTGCCCGTATTTGTTATTCGTAGGTTGGCGATATTATATTGTTACGTGCGGGGTGAGTTAAAATGCCGTTTAGGGTTGTAAGAACACGATTTATTACGCAGACCAAGATGACTTCCAAAATATGAGAGCTTTTCCAATTAAACCGTAAAACTTGCCTAAAGTCGTAAATAATTCACTCTATGTGTCAATAATGCACTGTCGCAAATATCTTCGCAAAAGCTTCCAAGAGTTGTTTTCGTATCGCTTGTTGTCGCAGAACTGTCCCACTCGAGCGATGGCACCCGTATTTATACACGCGCAGTCAGCCGCGATGTTTTTGGAAAACACTAGAAACTTTAAGGTAAACAAGCTCGTACACAAGTAAACAAGTCATAAAAAACAAACATCGTAAACAACTTTCTGGCTTAAGGGAATGTGAACCTTATGTCGCGAACATAAGGAACAGTTTTCTCTGAGACAGGAGGGCTTCCTTCTACGTATGGAAATTTCCATACGCCCAGGTCTCATGA
The DNA here is from genome assembly GCA_945859745.1 of Synanthedon formicaeformis. NCBI lineage: Eukaryota > Metazoa > Arthropoda > Insecta > Lepidoptera > Sesiidae > Synanthedon > Synanthedon formicaeformis. The sequence goes on along the minus strand of OX243959.1, from coordinate 10,553,653 downwards.
TAAACAACAACACGCTGTTCGTTTATGATAAACAAACGCTTCGAGAATGTTCGGTCGTAACATTACCCCCCTCTTAGTTATGATCGTCCCGATCATCATTCGTGCCGTGATACTTTGTCAAACGGTCAATGTGTACGACCTTCGGTTTTCCTCTTTGCCCCTTTTTGATTCGATAGGTGACGTCGTTGATTTTTGTAACCACATTGTAAGGTCCTTCCCATCGTGCTTGCAACTTTGGGCTTTTGCCCTTTTTCCTGAAGGGATTATGAAGCCATACGAGAGTTCCCTCTTCAAAACCGTTGATGTTTGATCTCCTATCATAACGGGTTTTCATTTTTTCACCGGTCTTGAGACTGCACTCGCGAACTAGCTTATGCACTTCATCCAGCTGTTCTCGAAGATCGCTGACATAATCCGTCACAAGTCTTGGGCTATTCGGCGGAGACCCTGTTATTGCATCGACTGGTAGTCTTATTTCTCGTCCAAAATTCACTCTGGCAGGGGTAAAACTAGTACTATCATGTACAGCGGAGCGATAAGACAGCAAGAAAAGAGGAATGTACTGGTCCCAGTCTCTCTGATGTGAGTCGACTACTTTAGCCAAATTATTTTCCAATGTTTGGTTAAACCTTTCGACCATTCCGTCAGACTGAGGATGAGCTGGTGTCGTACGGGTCTTATGTATACCGAGAAGGTTGCACATTTCTTGAAATAGGGCTGATTCGAAATTTCTCCCCTGATCGGAGTGTATTTCCAGAGGTACGCCATACCGACAGATTACATCCTGAACTAGCTTCTTGGCAACAGTTTTAGCTTCTTGGTTAGGGGTCGCAAACACTTCCGGCCATTTGCTGAAATAGTCTTGCACTACAACGATGTATTTGTTCCCATGGTGCTCCTACATTGTAGAGCTTCAGTTTTCCCCTACTTCTTGTCTGTGGTCCCTTGACTGAAGCGCATGCGTTGCATTTACGACACCAATCTTCTACGTCTTCCCGGCAATGGACCCAGTAGAACCGCTGTCGCACTTTCAAAAGGGTTTTCTTCACTCCAAGATGACCACCAGACACCCCATCATAGATATGACGTAGTAGAGGAGATACCTTACTTCGAGGGACTACAACCTGTACAGTCACCTGATGTCCGGTATTAGACTCCCATTTCCTGCACAAGATTCCGCCTTCCAGGGTCAAACTATCCCATTGAGCCCAATAGCTTTTTGTAACAGGACTGGAAGCTGATACATCCGCCCACCCAGGTTTCACTCCCTTTTTTATCCAATCTAAGATCAATCGCAGGTCGTCATCTTCCTCTTGCGCCTTCCTCATATTTTCTCCAGACCAGTCGTCGTCTAATCCTTGGGTACGGATATTTTTTACTGATTCCTGAGACTCTTGTTTCCTGCAGTGTTTACAGTTTTTAGGACATAGTCTTCTCGATAGAGCGTCAGTATTACCATGACCTTTTCCGTTAGAACCTTGTCTGACAGTAATAGCAGGGGCTATCTTTCTCCCAGCCGGTGCCTGCCCCTCGGCCCTGGCGACGCTTAGTTTTAACTGCTCTTCGTCAACTTGGGTCCCCATCTCAGAGAAACTCTTTCTTTCCTTCTTTGGGCAGTCTATCCTTATGTGGCCTTTTTCACTGCAGTCATAGCAGGTCGGACCATAGCGAGGCTTCCGCCCCTCGACTACCAGCTCCCTGACCTTGGATGGCCTTGTGGCACGCCACTGTCGTTCGTCAACTTGGGTCTCCATCTCTGAGACCCCCTTTCTTTTCTTCCTTAGGCAGTCCAGCCTTATGTGGCCTCTTTCACCGCAGCCATAGCAGATCGGACCATAGCGAGGCTTTCGCTCCTCGGCTACCAGCTCCCTGACCTTGAATGGCCTTGTGTCACGCCGCACAGCTTCCACTTCTAGAGCATGTGCCAGTGCACTATTCAGGGTCTGATGGTGACCCAATCGCACCGCTGCGCGAACTTCGCCATCCCTTATCCCGTCTACAAAGGCTTGGAGCAGAATTATTTCCACTGCATTCGGTGTTGATATATAGGCGCGATGAACTAATTTCTCGATTTCGTCAGCCCACTGCTGGAGTGTTTCCGTGGGCCTCTGCATGCGATTTCGTAGTTGAGCCCTATACACGTGCTCCAAATGCCTGTCACCATACCGTGTCTCTAGGGCTTCCAATAGGGCTTGCAGAGACCTTCCTTCCGTAGGGAGTCGCTCCAGAATCAGTTGGGCGTCTCCTCTTAAGGCAAGAGTCAACGCCATGAATGCTTGATCATCAGTCCAGCCGCTGCAGTTAGAGAGGGTTTCGAACTGGTACTTATAGGCTGTCCAAGAAGATGTGCCATCAAACCGTGGCAAGTCCAGCCTACCTTGTGTAGGTACCGGCGCAGTGAAGACTGCCTCCCTCGTCACCAACTTCTGCACTTTCTCGGCGAGCGCCTGGTGGCGAGTGTCGGTTTGGTCGAGTCTCTCTTCCAGGCCTTCGACTTTCACTGAGACCCCTTTAACTTCGGACTCTACCTTTTTAACCTTATCACAAATTACTTCAAGGCTTGTGTCCATTTTTGAAAGCAGCATTTGGCTAGCAGATTCCTGACTGGCCTGTATGCTCTGTACAGCGGCTTCCTGTTCACGGCGAGCGGCTTCTTGACTGGCCTGTATGCTCTGTACAGCGGCTAGCAGCGCAGCGAGGTCCATCGACGGGCTCGATGTAGGTACTGCCGTAGGAGGCAAATCAGCATCGGTGCCTTCCTCCGGCTCCTCATGTGCTCGTTGTCTCGCAGCATCCATCTCCACTTGCCGCCTGGTCCGTGGAGTACGAGTTCCTTCGTCCCGTGGCATTAACGGCATCCCACTTCTGACACCAGTTGTTACGTGCGGGGTGAGTTAAAATGCCGTTTAGGGTTGTAAGAACACGATTTATTACGCAGACCAAGATGACTTCCAAAATATGAGAGCTTTTCCAATTAAACCGTAAAACTTGCCTAAAGTCGTAAATAATTCACTCTATGTGTCAATAATGCACTGTCGCAAATATCTTCGCAAAAGCTTCCAAGAGTTGTTTTCGTATCGCTTGTTGTCGCAGAACTGTCCCACTCGAGCGATGGCACCCGTATTTATACACGCGCAGTCAGCCGCGATGTTTTTGGAAAACACTAGAAACTTTAAGGTAAACAAGCTCGTACACAAGTAAACAAGTCATAAAAAACAAACATCGTAAACAACTTTCTGGCTTAAGGGAATGTGAACCTTATGTCGCGAACATAAGGAACAGTTTTCTCTGAGACAGGAGGGCTTCCTTCTACGTATGGAAATTTCCATACGCCCAGGTCTCATGATAAACAACAACACGCTGTTCGTTTATGATAAACAAACGCTTCGAGAATGTTCGGTCGTAACATTATGATCTAATGAACTTTAATATGTTTGCACAGAATTGGCCTTTGTTGTAATACATATTAGGGCCATTTATACGGGCGTTGTTACAGAAAATTACCTAAGCATGGTGCAATGTCTCCATTACTGTTTAAAGTGTACACCGCAAAGTGAAATTTACTGCCTCCGATAGTTTCGCTCCATTAGTGGTGGCGGCGATAAATGTCCACTTTACACTTATGTGAGCATACCTAGACCAGGGTGTGGGGTAAATGACACTAGTTTTCTTTACCTATACATTGATCTAGAATCTAAATAGACTTAATTGAATATAACCTTAATTTGTTAAAAACTGGTCACAAAATTTAAGAAATATAAACTTTATTTATTTACTCAACTAATTACTATATAAATTTTACAAATAAGTATAGTCAACACAATATGTATACATATGCATAATGCCTACACCACCGTCCGATACAGAAACCTGTCTATTTGCCACCTGCTGAATAAAAAAATATATATGCATTTTAATTAAAAAAATATATAAATGAAAAGTTCTATGCTCACAATAGAAGAAAATGTAATTTATAAAAAAAATAATATATATTAATAACTATCTATATAAAAATCCAATATCTGCTCACAACGAGATAGATCCTTTGATGTGTCACTTATTTGACTGAAAACAATTCGGAGTTATATTTTTGTTTTCACTGATTTAATCATTTTAAATCCTTTTGCATATTGGAGTTTCAAAACGCTCAAAAACGTTTGAAAAATGGGAAATCATATTTTTGAGGAAGCCAATCAAATTCACTAGATATTTCAGGAACTCCAACTGTAAAGACTGTAGCGCAGGCTCTAGTTTGTATTTGTGTTTTAAAAAAAGAATTTCCATTTAAGCGTTTGAAATTTTTCACAGAAGGTTTTGGGCCATGTCATCGACAGTTTTTTTCCCACGCAATTTCACAACCATTTGATAAGTGGCGAATACCTATTTTTATAAGATTATATTAAGAAATTTTAAATTAAATTAATTCAATTCAAATGTTAGTCTAGGTAACATTAAATCACTTTTCTTATAAAATAATATAATATAATTTATAATATGTTTTCCACTTAAGATAACAGGTAATATTTTGATTTTATTTATGTAGAAATAAGCATTTTTAAGTATAAATAGATTGATCTGAGTCTGAGATTTCGGCTTCCGGTATATATGAATATATTCATATACGTATTATGTATTTCCGGTTTCATATTATGAACTAATGATAACTTTCTTTAACAATAAACGAAAAAACACAATACCTAAGGAAACATAAAGATGCTAAAGTTTTAGCGTACGTTTCTTCAAATTCCTCACTTCCTTGTATAATGTTTAGCTACTTCTTGGCTAGTTTTTCGGTTCTTTTGCTTTCATCTTCTTGACATAGATATTCCTTCAATCTATATTAATAAAGGAGGTGCATTTGGTACAAGTACAAAGATCCCAACTCTCAACTTATCACCACATAATATTAATTTATGTCCAATTGAACGTCATTATTGCTATAGTTGCTTTATGACACAGATTTCTTATTTCCAAACAAACTACCCTTTCACCTTGTCGTTACCTTTTCGAGTTACTCATTGGTGTTATATTTCAAGCAACCCCCAACTGAAATAGTTGGCGACACGCATCTATCATGGACCCTACTAACGTTTACTAAGACTGTTCGAATTTTCTTAAAACTAAATGTTTGTATTGCTTTTATATCCAACCATCATATTAGCAACCAGTCGTTATTCTCACTGGACTCACATTTAGTCAAAAAGTTTTTACTTAAATATTAACTTTTTATTTAAATTATTTTTGTAAAGATAAAAAAACATCCTAAAGTTTTACATTAACGTTAATTGCCGTTTGTCAGTAAACAAAGTCCCTATAAAGACCTTATAAATAAACAAACCTATTAAGACTCAGATTAATTGCAGATAATTAATTGCAGATAATTGCAGATGTTACTAAGAGTAACATAAGAAACTCATGTATTTTTTTTAAGTCAAGTACGGCAGGTAAATGGTGAGAGGTCCACTTGGTGGTAAGAATGGTAAAAGCTACGATCACTTGTTACCACAAGCAAGGCTGTGCTGCAAGTGTGCTGCCGACTTTAGTACGATAAAGGATAAGCAGTTAGGAGGACATCGGTTCTGGCACATAAACATAATAGAACACAATTGATGTACTGCCGCCAAATGTCTTTATAATTTATGACCGCGAAACACCCAAGCCGTGCCACTACTGGCATTAGAGACTAATTGAACTACTAATTGAACTTATTGGAATACTAGTTGGTGCCCGCTACTTCGCCCACGTTAAAAGTAAGGGATGTGTAGCGCCTGACTAAATGTGTAAAGCAATAATGGGTCTGACCGATGGGTTTGAAAATGACTATAAAACACACATAATATCAGAGCTATGGTTATGTACATGTGAAAAGTTTTTGTTTCATCAAAATCGATGCAGTATTTCCGAAGTTATTGACACCGAAACTTCGGTCGCTATTCAATTTTTCAAGTTCGCCCGAGCCAAGTGGATGACGTCACAAGGGCCGATGCTAGACGCAAGTTCATAGTAAAAAGATAGATTTGTAATTTGTAATTAATTAACTCAAGAACTACTGGACTGATTTTAAAAATTCTTTCACCTATAGAAAGCTACGTTATTAGCGAATAATATAGGCCATATTTTATAAAGTTACGCGGGCGAAGTCGCGTGCAACAGCTGGTAACATTATAGAGAGAGTAGATTTCTATTTTTGTTTACGAGTATAAGGATTAAACTTAAAAACTACTAGACCGATTTTAAAAATTATTTCTCCTATAGAAAACTACGTTATCAGCGAGTAACTCAAGCCATATTTTATAAAGTTGCGCAGACGAAGTCGCCTGAAAACAGCAAGTTGATTATAAATTATAAAAATATTCTTAAAATGATTCTTGAGCGGGACTTACGACAAAGATTTCCTCAATACTTTCTGAAGTTATCGGGTTCGGAATATCTTAATGAAGTAGGTATCTTGCGGGTCAGTTCTTTTTGTCTACGTTTCTGTACTACAGATCATTCATTTGTTTTAACTGTCTCTCGATGACACAAAATGTAAATGTACGTTTTGTTGTATCAGTTTACTTGCAACTTTGCTTTTTGCAAGCATATACTTGGTTGTAAGTCATCCTCATATCATAAAGAGTGTAATAGGCAGTTAGTTACTATACTTAGTATATTTGTTAGTATACTAGGCAGGTAAGTATATTTTTTAAAGGGAGAAAAGTGACGATGTCTTACACACACTAAAATAAAATACGTGTGTGACGGGCTTCATGGTCATCAACTTTTTACGTCTTTTGTATCCATTGGCACTTGGAAAAATAATTTAGAAGGTGTGTGGATGGTTGAATTTGTACATAATATATAGGCACTATATATTATGTACAAATTATTAGTATTTTTTATAATAATAATTATTATTATTATTACTATTATTATTAGTATTTATTATATGGCAAAAGTAACGGTCATTATTTAAATTTTCAAATGCTCCGGCGCCACTGACCTATAATAAGCACTGAACTTTTTGTACTTTTTGTACCATTTTGAAATTTTTGAAAATTTTGACGTATTTTTATTCCGAACCTGATAACTTCTGGGGCCCTAGACAAGTTGCATTCGCTCCGTAGCGATTCGATTCGCTAAAAATAAAATGTATGGGATTGACATATGCCTTCGCTAAATCACGTGATACTTCCCATACATTTATAACTATCGAACTTCGTTATCGTTATCGTTATGGCACTTTGTCTAGGGCCCCAGAAAGTATTGAGAAAATCTTTGTCGTAAGTCCCGCTCAAGAATAATTTTAAGAATATTTTTATAATTTATAATCAACTTGCTGTTTTCACGCGACTTCGTCCCCGTAATTTTATAGTCTATGTTAATAGCCTATGTTACTCGCTGATAATGTAGTTTTCTATGGGTGAAAGAATTTTTAAAATCGATTTAGTTTTTAAGTTTATTCATTACAAACAAAAATAGAAATCTACTCTCTTTATAATATTACCAGCTGTTGCACGCGACTTCGCTCGCGTAACTTTATAAAATATAGCCTATGTTATTTGCTAATAACGTAGCTTTTTATAGGTGAAAGATTTTTTAAAATCGGTCCAGTAGTTTTTGAGTTAATTAATTACAAACAAAAATAGAAATGTACTCTCTTTATAATATTACCCGCTGTTGCACGCGACTTCGCTCGCGTAACTTTATAAAATATAGCCTATGTTATTTGTTGATAACGTAGCTTTTTATAGGTGAAAGAATTTTTAAAATCGGTCCAGTAGTTTTTGAGTTAATTAATTACAAACATACAAATCTCTCTTTCTTGCATCTAGAATCGGCCCTTGTGACGTCATCAACGTTTGCGAGTGGTATTAAAAAATTTGGGTGGCGCGCGTACTTTGAACGCTTATAACTCGGTCATTTTTTAAGATATCAAAAAAATAAAAACACTGCCGTATTTGTCTAGTGAGCTATATTTGGGGGATATCATTAACTAAAATCGATGGTCAGACTCATTATAACGCCCGACATCTTTGCTGTTATAAAATTTACAGGGGTTGTATCTTTATTTTTAGTAGATAATTGGTGCCCGCGACTTCGCCTGTATTGAAAATTATATACTAAAACCTTCCTCTTGAATCACTCTATCTATTAAAAAAACTGCATCAAAATCTGTTGCGTAGTTTTAAAGATCTAAGCATACATAGAGACAGACAGACGGGAAGCGATTTTGTTTTAGACTTGTAGTGATGCTAGTCGCTTTCTTATCTCTTTTTTTTGTCACACAAAATATCAAAAAAGTTAATATTGAATTCGAGAACATATAGTGGCGTTGTTACAACCCCTGTACAAGCACCGATGACTTACAGCCCACTTACGGAGCGTATTCGGAACAGAAAAGTTCCAAAACTCGCTCCTATGGTAATATTATGAAGATTTATAATGGCTTCTCCCCTCATACCGTACAAGCTTTTTGTGGATCCTACAATTTTTTTCGGCTAATGCGTGGGCAATATTTATATTTTAACGAATACGAAATGATTTTTCTCCCCTTTCTATGTAAAATATATTCACGAAATTACCAACTTCTGTACACTATTATCCGCGCTCTTATTTATATTTTGTGTTTTTTTTAAAACATTTTCCTTACTTCTTATAAATTTAAAAAGAAAATTTCCATTTTATGGTTTTTTATATCACACTGTTTACACCGCATTCAAATGTGTTTTCCCTATATTATTATTTTTTGTATAAAGATATAAAGATGTTATGAAGTAAGATATTACGTAATTATTACGTCAATACCTTAACGAGCACTTTATATGGGAATCCTGAAAAGAATCAAATAAGTTTTCATATAGTTACTTCCCTAGTCTTTCCCAATATCCTTATAGACCTCGAATAGTGGGAGAGTTTAGTTTTAAATTCTATTGTTTGTCTGTTTGTACGCGCTAATCTCAGAAACAGTAACGGATTTGGATGAAAATTTGTACACAGATAGTTAATTACTTTAAATAACATATAGGATACTTTTTATTCCGGAAAAATTTTAGGTTTCTGTAGGATTTTCTAAAAATAGAGAGTACGAAGTTGCGGACACAGCTAGTCTTCTTATCATGAATTGATTAATATTTAACCGTTTATAAAGTGTGAAAATTTGAATGTAAATTAAGGTATTTATATATTAAATTTATTCTGTGAAACTTTTTAAACTCTCTTTTAATATATTCTTATGAAGAACAGCTAAGCAACATGTGACGCCACGATGTTGTGTGCATACTAATTGTACCTAATTTACGTAAACATAATTTCTTCATGTAAATCCACGCTGATGATGAAAGCGAATATATAGCTCTAGCTGACTGTGTTAATTAACAATTAATTAAACAATTTGAAAACACAATTTACGATATATTGCTTCATATATGGAAACTACACTGCATTTGAATCTACATAAAAAAAAAAACAAAAAGAGTTTATTTTTTGTCCATTTAATTTCATTTTAGTAAAGTTTTTAAAAGCTATTTCTGTTATTTTAGGGAAATCTAAATATCCGTAAATAAACAAACGAAATTCATATATTATACTAGCGGTTGCACTTGACTTAGTCTGCGAAATTTTATAAAATACTAGCTGGCGCCCGCGACTTCGTTCGCGTTGAAAAAGAAATAACTCTTTTTAACAAAAAAAAAACCGACTTCAAACCGTTTTCTCATACCATTGTCAGAACTGCACCAAATTAAAATGGGACCACACGGGAAGCACCAGCTTTCAAATAAAAAAGAATCATCAAAATCGTTTCACCCAGTCGAAAGTTCTGACCCAGTCAAACATTAAAAAAAAATACAGTCGAATTGAGAACCTCCTGTATTTTGGAAGTCGGTTGAAAAGTACTAATAATAAATCTGTAAGGGTTGGTCATGGAGTAAGTTACTTTGTTTTCAGAGATATCGTGTTTATAGGCTCTATACATGATACTGAAACTAAATTGACCATTTTTAGAATTTTTTTCTGTATGTATGTATGTATGTTCCTCCATAACTCTTAAACGAATTAACTGATTTTCATAAAACTTGGTATATAAACATTTAGACGTACTGGACACAGGATAGGCTACTTTTTTTTATTTTTCAACGCAGACGAAGTCGCGGGCGCCAGCTAGTCTACAATAAAAGCAGCATTAAATCTTCGCGCGAAGCAATTTTTTATTAATTCTAAAAACGTTTTCTGCATGCCTCCACTCGGGTACGTACATTTGTCGGAAGGTAATCCTTTTGTCTGTCAGTCTGTCAACACATCCGTCGAGAAGTCGGCGCTTGATTGACGACTGATAAGCGAATACCGTCGTTGATTCCTAAAGCTTAAGGAGGAGAATGGAGTGATTGATGTTTTTAGGAAGATAAAAAAAAATTAAGTGTTGATACGGGTGTGCGATAACGTAAACGTATTTTGATCGCTTAGTATTCAGAATAGAATGGACTATTTGTTCTTGCAAGAAGACGTTTAGACAATGGCCCTCACCCATATCATTTTAATATTCCGGATAGTACCTAAAATGTGTTATACGCGTAAGCAGGCGGATCACCTGGTTTCTTCTATTTATTCAGTTTTTCTTCCTTGTAGTAGTTTCATAGTATCTAGTTCATTATAGGTTCTACAATTTCAAAAAAGGCTAGCTGGCCCCCGCGACTTCGTCTGCGTTGAAAAATAAAAAAAAGTAGCATATCCTGTGTCCTGTACGTCTAAATGTTTATTTACTAAGTTTCATGAAAATCAGTTACTTCGTTTAAGAGTTATGGAGGAATATACATATACATCCTACAATACCTACACTTACAGATTTATTGATATTGTTGATTATTGAGTTGAATATTGAATATTGAGAGTATTGATGATGATGATAATTAGTTTTAATTCAAATACTTTTTGTAGGTTTGAACAAAATTTCAGTCTCATACGTCAACAAACATATTGCAATAACGAACTGACGAATCCGCTGGTTTAGTCGTTATCCCGTATGGTCTAGTGGCTAGTTTTTCACCCAGAAGGTTCGAGTTCGATTCGATATTGATTAAATAGATTTTACTAAAACCGTCGTCACAGCGATAGATATGTGTCGTTCATTGTAAAAGTGGTGTAACTCCCTATTTTTAAAACCATCTTTTCTGGCCTAATGGTTGTTACCATTAGGCCAGAAGTCCATTAGGCCATTTAGTCATAATTTTCAATATAAAAGTGAAGTAACTCCAATAGTTGCATTAAAATCCCATAGATGAAAACAATGAATGAATGCTTATATTTTTTTTCCTACACTATAATTCGCAAAAAGCTCGTTATTCTAAAATTCAGTTACAAGGAGATAGTTCACTTTTACAATGAACGACACATATGTCAGGCGTTATAATACTAAGCGCCTCTTTCACCAAACGTCAAGTAGGCTAAACCGTCACTTAAAGTCACCTGTCACCGTGAATAATTTAGCTGATATACCTTTGTTTATACGGTAAACATCCCAAACATTAAATAGAAAATAATAATAAAAATTGGCCTATCGAATGATGCAGTAAACCGAGTACATAATTCAATAAAACATAAAATGATTTCTAGAAGTAACTAATTAACACTTTACTTGTAGTTGGTGAAAGAGGCGCTAATTATAATATTGTTTTTTCATGTGTTATAATTTCGTTTTTCAACGCGAAGTCGCGAGCAACTAGTAATTACATAAATTAAATTCTGTACGGATTTTCGAAATGTTGCTTCCCTCATTTGCATTCTGGTATTTAAATGGTCCACACGTAGACGTAGACGACAGTAGATATAACATCCGACTTGTTGGGAGAGTTATCGCGAGTTTGGACACCGCACGACAGCTGCCCGAACCGTTTCCGTGTTCAGATCGCACGCTCCATTTCATCAGGAGCACGGAATATATCGTGGATATCACAGTCATGACATACGGTAGGGAAACTTCAGATATTCGTAACAATGCATAGGTAATAATATATATTTCTGCAAACTCAAACGTTTCTTGAAATATAAAGTAAACTCATTATTACAGTAACCAAATATGACAATATTTTACAATACTAATAAGATTTATTTATATCAGACTAGCGACTCGCCCCGGCTTTTCACGGGTGGCCGGGACTTCCTATTTCAACTCTCTATTAATTAGTGAAAACCGCATGAAAATGTAGTTTTTGTGATTATCGCGAACATATAGACTTAAAGACTCAATGACATAGACTTAGGGACTCTTCGTGACTTTAAGATCGCTAGTAATAAAATGTCCAAGATATTTAAATTGGTGGGTACAGCCACTTCACTTTGGGTTTAAAAGAATTAGGGGACATAATTTCGAAATTGAGTTGGTATTTTTTAAAAGAATCACTTTGAAATTTACAAACGGTCTTAAATGTCATGCATTTGGCCTTTTTCCTTTTTGAGTGAAGTAAATCTTTCAAAGCAAATCAAATAAAATCAAAAATTTTGTGACCAATAGGTCTACTGTAAATGAATGTAACATAGGTAATATGAATCCCGAACCAGGCTTGACGTATCGATCAATGATAATAGACTCGCAAAGATAATTCGGTGACTGCGGTAACGATATTACATAGCTAAGAACATTTCAGAAATCTGACAGCCATTTATGGCGAGGCACCATGAAGAAAAACAACTTAATATGTCGCACTAAAAATAAGTGTCTTCATTAAACTAAATTTTATAGTCGTGTCAACCAAATTTTATCGAGATTATAAATTATATTTAAAAATATAATGTGTCTGTCGATAGTGTCCTTACCCTGTCGGACTAATCTTTAGCAGGTGAACATATATACTGCCATTAGTTATACTGAGATAGTGCACGGATTAAGTGAATTGCCCCGCATTGAGTTAGTTACGGGTTGTTTTCTTTTCTGTTAGATGCGGGTAAAATGTTGTGGCATTTTATGTTGGGCGTCGTTTCGGTCCTGAATGTCACACACGAATGTTAAAATTCTATTATATTCTGTTTTGTTCTTTTCTTTGTACTTTTTTGTGTTATTTTTTTTTTTCAAATTCCGTCTGTAATTATTGTCAAGGAAGAAAGGTAAAGCAACGAACAAGAGTGTTGGAAGTAGTTATGAGACCACATTACGTCAGTTCTAAAATGATTAAGGGCCACTTTCACCATCTGTCAAGTAGGCTAACCGTCATTTAAAGTGACCGGTCACCGGGAACAATGGAGAGGATATACCCTTATTTGTACGATAAAAGTCCCAAAAATTAAAAAGAAAATAATAAAAAAAATTCGCCTATCGAAGGATGCACTAAACCGAGTGCATCATTTAATAAAACATAAAATTATTTTTAAAAGTAACTAATCAACACTTTACTTATAGTTGGTGAAAGAGACGCTAATAGTTATTAAGTAAATGTCAAACTTCTTTTATCAAAGAAGAATCCGACTTAATAACCATGAATGGATTCAATATCGACACGATCTATCGTGATCCTTGTAAAGCATTCTATATAATATTGGTAATAGATTTTATCAGTACACTAGTAAACATTGCATCTTTCGCAACTGAAGCTGCGAATGCGATAATGCACTCATTCGTTCTCCACGACCTTATTCGAGTCTCCCCGACTCGGAGTGATTTATCGATGCGATTGCAACTACCGTACCGCCTGAACGATCACGATAATCGATATTCCGCTCACTTTTATTACGGCTTAGCTGGCGATCCGTGACGATTGCAGCACTTGCAACTTTCCGTTGTATGGATATCAGATTTTATTCTAAAGGAGTTAATATATATTTTTGTATTCAAAGCTCAGAATTAGGGTTGCTATACATATAGTCGGGCCGGCAAGGCCGGGCGGTAGAATCGAATATGTGTAGATGAACGTTCGAAAAATTGCTATACTTATAACCGTTTCGGCAAAGCCGAGCGGTATACACAAATAATTATGTAGATGAACATTCGACAGAACCCGCGCAGTGTATAAACTAGCTGGTGCCCGCGACTTTGTCCGCGTTGAAAAAGAAAAAGGTAGCCTATCCTGTGTCCTGTACATCTAAATGTTTATCTACCAAGATTCATGAAAATCATTTAATTCGTTTAAGAATTATGAAGGAACCAGTGATATGTTAAGTAAGTACTAGATGGAACACTCGAGACGCGATGAGTGTTGCAAGTGATTGGAGTTCCGACATCCTACTCGTTGACAGTCTGTCATACGCGCTCGTAGAGATTAGGCGCGTTATTATTTTCAAAACCAGTAAAAATGCCGTCTTGTTTGATGAGATATTGCAAAAATACAACAAAAAATATTGGTAAAACTGCTGGTGTGACGTTCCATAGGTAAGTTTTATTAATATTGAAACGTTTAATAGGTTATTATTTAATTTGTTAAAACCGACGTGCTTATCGGGTCGGCCATATTAATATTCAGTTGTCTACGACTTGACGTATTGATCTTGACACTACTGCCGCGCCGTCCCCCGCCAACCTCCGCGCACCTTCCGCATTGGAACATGAAAAAGGAAAGAAGGAAAGGAAGGAAGGAAAATGGATACGCATTGGAATTAACAAGATATCGTAGGGAGTGTTCAATCTAGTACTTACTTAACATATCACTGGGAGGAACATACATACATACAGAAAAAATTTCTAAAAATCGTCAATTTAGTTTCAGTATCATGTATATAGAGCCTATAAACACGATATCCTTGAAAACAAAGTAACTTACTCTGTGACCAACCATTAGAAATTTATTATTAGTATTGATAAAACCCGGGTGATTTTGCCGAGCGGGTAAGCCGAATGAAAGTCTAACATATTATGTACTCGCAGAAGGTACTTCGGGTCGGCTTTGTTGTTCAACAAAAATTGCCGATTGAAATATGCCGGCCCGACTATATGTGTAGCAACCCTAAAGCAGCGTTCAACTCTGGTTGCGCTGTAGTTAATTTTATTTAAATCCATAGGAATCTAACATTTTTCCTATGTAAAAAAGTATCCTATATGTTAATCTAGGGAATATGGGTGCTCCCCTGCCGGAGGAAGTGCGCCGCACGACACAACGAGTTGTACTGGCGCGGTGGGCCGACAGGCTCGCCGAGCCTACCGCCGGCGCTCACACAATCCGGGCCATTAGACCGGTCCTGGAGCAGTGGTGCCGACGCAAGAAGGGTGTGATCACCTTCAGGCTTGCACAGATTCTGTCGGGGCATAGTTGCTTCGGCAGATATCTATGCAACGTCGCAAAACGAGAGGCGACACCCTCTTGCCACCACTGCGGTGGCCCGGAGGATACCGCCCAGCACACGCTGGCAGAATGCCCAGCATGGGACCAGCAGCGGAGGCTTTTAGTCTCCACTGTCGGAGGAGACCTCTCGCTGCCGGCCGTGGTTCTGTCCATGGTCTTTCAAGCAAAGAGGCCTTTCAGGCTATGATCTTCAGCGAGGATGTCCTCTCGCTGAAGGAGGCGGCGGAGCAGGCGAGGGAGGATGCCGCCCTCGCTGACGACATCCGCCGAAAACGACCAGGGAGGCGGAGAAGGCTCTACGGCCGACTCCTAGCGCTCCATGTGCGTGCGTGGCCAAGGAACACCGTGGGGTTTTAGCGGGTAGAAATCCCGCATATCCTGCCAGCGCCCCGTTGCTGGCAGTGAATCAGGATCGCTAATTTCCCCACGTAAAAAAAAAGGGAATATGTGTGCTAAATTCCATCTAAATCCGTTGAGTCGTATTTGCGTGAAATAGTAACAAACAAATATACATCCTCACAGATTTTACATTTATAATATTAGTAAGATCAAATGCCAATCAAAAAACATTTATCTATTTCAATAGTCAAATTTTAGTAGAATACATTTTTGGGTCCATTCATACTCAGACAGACCCTTCTGTTGGTCTCTCATTGTAGCTAACTTGCAAATTCAATTAATCCAGGGTCGGATTCAATAACGTTGCGAAATCGAGTCATCAAACTCGGGCATAAAGTGTTCGACATAGCACGGCCTGCCTATTCAACCTTCACTTCCAAATGCAAAAGTTTCTACCCACAAATGTGTTTTTCTTGTTATACCCAACTTTGATATTTCACCTATTTTACATTCTATCGAGGTACGTTGTAAAACGTCGGCGGTGTTAAGGCCACATTATTTGAATTTCACACGGACCACATATAAAATTTCCTATGCCGGCTAATGCGATTGGCCACTCGGAACGATTACATTCATCTGATTCTTGCCCCGAAAGTCCATTTGAGTGCCTACTTAAATGGATTTCGTATTTTATATCATAAAAATAAAATTTATTTATGACCGATGAAATAAAAGGTATCTGGTTGATAACTGTGTATATGAATTTAACATTAATTAAAAAATGAGGCTGTGTCGTGGACATGGCCTTGTATTTTAGGTGAATACGTACATGTACGTTACGAGTTATATTTTCTCTGAGCGTTTTATATGTAACGATTCCAACGAATTCAAATATACCATATATACCAAAAAAAATATGTGATCCTTAGCTATCGAGTGGTATAATTAAATTTTGGTTGTAGATGATACATAGTTTCTCACTATGAAAGCTCAAAAGTCTCTTTCGCTGCTAACTTCTTCTAAACCCTTCAACGGATTTTATGTTCTTTTTCACATAAAATCCACTGAGTGGAACCTTCGATAAACGAGAAAAGTTTGTGTAAATAATTTGCAAACAAATTGCATACATTCAAAGCCGGGAGAGGGTTTCAATTATGTAATAAATTAGTAAGCTCTCAATAGTGTCAACAATTTTTTTTAATTTATAATAATTATATTAGGACCAGACGTATATATGACGAGCCTATTGGATTTGGTTAGGGTGCTTGTTCCAGGCTCGATAGAGAAGAAGTCGCGGGCAAAATCTAGTAAAATATAAAAGCTTTTTCACCATACTTACCATTCCGAGAAAACATTTTAATCACATACCTACGTACGCAAGAAAATTCTTCATAAACATGTTCAATATCCAGTGTTTGAATGTATTCGCGTCAACGAATACATAAACAGTGTTCCGTACATTTTTCCTTTCCCGTTTTATTAGGGAGCTATATTTTCTCCAATCTAATATTCTGCATTTAAATATCAGCATCGCCTTAACACGGTACCTGGAAGTCGGGGGTTTAACGTGTTATACAAAAAAATGCGATTTGCGAAACGAAAATTAAGAAAGTTCTTTCATTTTAGTTCCTACTTATTTTAGCTAAATTAAAGTTAGTCAAATAAAATAATTGAATATAAAAAATATTAAAGAAATATAAAAAATAAGTAAAAATATTTGTGTTAATATTAATTCTATATTGGCGACAGGTTTTTTAAAATCTCCATAGATTAAATATAAAAATTACGTGTGAAATTGTTTGACGCTAATGAACTCCTGAACCAATTTTGATAAAACTTCGTAACTATGTGTAATTTGGTCCAACTTATAAGATTGGATAGTTTTAATTTTTAACCTGGGCGAAGCCGGGAGCGTGTAGACTTATAAAAAATTATAGCGACATGAAAAATCTTAACAAGAATTTTCGATTTCGAAATTCGTACGCAGTATTCGAAATAGACATCACTCCTGGGCCGGATTTGAATTACAAAATCAACCCGCGCCTTTTCGCCTCGCCACCTGTAACGACACTACCGCCACCTACCGCTACCCCACATCTATCGCTACCGCGGAATATGCGAAATATGAGGTTGGCGCGCCAAAGTGCTTGCCGCCTACCGCGTTTGAGTACGGCCCTGGATTTAATTATGTGACTTCAAAATATGAGATTTAAACTGGGAACTAAATTATGTATATGTTTTATTTATGCTTTGAAATATTGCGAGATCGCTATGAAGAATTGAAGACGTGAATGGATGAAGGTGGTATGTCGCGTTTTTGGGTTTTTTTGTTTTTTGCATTGAAAGGTATATGTCCATATGAATGATTACAGATCTTAAGATAGTCAATTTAAGACATTTTTGGAAATTAAACACTTGAAAAAGTTGTTATGTACAGTTAATTTTAAAAAGCAAAAGGTGCAGAAAAGTTTACCTTTGTTAATGGAAGAGGGCGCTATGTATGATTTTTTTTTTTTAATTAAATAATATAAGTGTTTACTTGCTATCATCAATACTAATTAATAAACCTGTAAGTGTAGGTATGGTATGTATGTATGTTCCTTCATAACTCTTAAACGAATTAACTGATTTTCATGAAATTTATGGTAGATAAACATAGACGTACGGGACACAGGATAGGCTACTTTTTTCTTTTTCAACGCGGACGAAGTCGCGGGCGCCAGCTAGTACTATTAATATTTTAGGTTGTTTACACAACTTTCATCCACTCACGTCTTCAATTATTATTAAAATATATATTACTCCTTCTTACATAAGTACTCCACGACATCGACAAATAAAAGCAGAATGAGATAGAATAATTTATGATTTCACACACAGTTTCTCACGCTCTAGCCATTTGTAAGACTTTGAAAAATTCAATCAACTTTTCCTCCGTTGATATTCTAATAGTTGAGTACCGTGATATATTTTATGACAACAAAAGATATCTTACCTTCATAGTGATGGCAATTTAAATCGGGTTCAGTTTTCAGACTTTTTTTCAAACCATTCGTTTTAGCCAAGGTTTAGTCACACAATTGTATTTTTTTTATGAAAGCATGTAGCATTCCACATGATAGTTTAACAAAAGCAACTCTACACGAAGTAAGGTAACTGATAAATAGAGAACAGACGAAACAAAGCAGCATATGTTTTCTTAGAGGACAGATTTTATTAGAGGATACATATGTCGACCTGTTCCACAGTTCCATAGTAAAAATTAAAAATATTATAACGGATAAATTTTTCAATGGCCCACTTTAATCATAATCGTCGATGTAAACAATAGTAGAATAGTCTGTAATCTATAAGTGGAATTTTTTTATTAGGTTAAGTTATTTATTCACACTGTTATTATGTAATATTAACCTATAAATTTCCCTAAAATAAAATAAATAAATAAATACAATAGAATTTTAATTTATTCAATTACTGAAAAACATAATATTCTATTGTGTATCAACACCAATTGAGACGAATGACGTACGTACACTTGATAAGGCGCGGAGTGAATCTTCGTTCCAAATAGTTTTATATTCATAAGTACAAACAGAGTTTTTACTAATTTACAAATCAAGTAATATTAACTCGTTCGTTAAGGGGTCGAGGAACTAACTGAAGAGTTTTTAGATGGATTAATCTGGCTATGAAAAATTAAGTGCACTCACAGTTCGTTACTTCAAAATGTAGCTCTAGTAAAATATGCTTATGCAATTTTAGGCAAGGCTTGGATTTTTTAATTGGACATTTTTTGATAGCCAAAATGAAACCTACCTTTAAAATTGGTTTAAAGTGTGATGAATCAATGGTCGTTCATATAAAAAAGTATTTAGAATTTATGAAAATAAATCAATTTTTCTTCTTCTTAATACAATTATTTACTGGTTAACAAAATATCAAATAATATATTTTTTTTATTTTCGTCTATAAGACTCTCTTTTTTATTATCTATGTTATCTGTTTTGTTATCACTGGCAGATTAATTAAAAAATACATTTTATTTCATAAATAAGTTTCTGGTTTGATAACACTGGTAAAACAAGAACTTTAGGGCACATATAGTTCCCGACATAGATTTAATACAAAGGCATCTTGTTGTCATATCGATTATGAAATTATAATTGCTTTAGTAGATATATCGACGCCTATCAATTAATGTTAAACTAAGACTGTTATATCGAATGTACTTGTCCTTTGCAACTGCATCCATGATTTCACTACAGTACAGAGTTTGTGACAGAATTGATTGGTCACAAATTTCCAGGAATATTTGTATATAGTATATTGTTATTCTGAAGTAAAATTAAAAGTGTCAGACACTTTCTATGGGCCAGAACTTTTGTCAGACGCTTTAAAGCTCTACAAAAAATAAATGAATTTTATTTATTTTTAAATATTTTATTTTTAAATATGTTATTAAGATAACTATTACAAAGTTATATTTAATCAGTCAGACAAATTGTAATGACCAAACATCCCCTAAACACAAAAATTAGTAGTAGATATCCCTCTCAGCTTAAACTCCTGTAGTATTTCAATTAATTTCTGTAGATTATTTACATAGTTTACTATGTAATACGAATAGTACTTTATCATTTTATGATAAAATGTTCAGTATGATTATTATCATTCACCTAATAGTGGGAATTATTTATTTATTAATTTACGACGAAACAAGCATGAATTAATAAAATATTAAAGAACAATACTGTTCTTTAACTATACAAATGCAATACAAATTTACCCTTCATCTGCATGATGTTCAATTTTTTATCGTATTGAATAGGTGATTTTGGTAGCTTAGTGGTGTTAAAAACATTACCTTTAACGCAGTTTTATTGTACGATTTTAGCGGTTATACGTCGTAATCATGAATATTAAAGTGGGGGTACGACAAAAGGAACAGGAACTGGTAATGGCGGCTACAACAGAACCACTTAAAACGTACCCGGCGTGCATATCAAAGTAAATAGAAAGCCTAAAATGTGCGCGGCCGCTCGACCACCGCGATATTTGAATTTCGGGCTAATGCCTTTGGTCTAATGTATAAGTGCTAGGCGTTTTTATTGCATATGTGTAACAGAGTATGTTAATTATATCTTATCTTTAATAATATCGAAAATTTGTTTAATAAAATGAACATTATGTTACTAATAAACAGTTAATTGCTTGAAAATAATAAATTCGGTTTCGAGCAATTAACTAAAGTTTTATGTAATGCAATAACTGTGCAATTTTATTATAAATTATTGCATATTTTATGTAATTATTACCTCAGTTGATTCTAATGTAGCCTACATTAGAATTTGAGTTTGAGGATTTGGCATAGAAAAATATTTTTAGCCTCAATTTCACCTAATTAACCTGATTCTTCTGGTTTTATTACCAGCCAGCCAATATGACTTAAAATCCCCATATAATTATCTAAAAAATAATTAATATAAATTTGTTTTATCGACACTCTTATAAAACTGATATTAATGCCAAGACTGTCTGACTATAAGTTATATTATATTCAGTGATATTATATATAGGTACCTACTTATTATTAGTCATTGTCCTGTAGCTTGGGCCAAACCCCAAGTCAGCCTCTCCCCATTCCGGCAACGGCTAACCGGTTACAGATCTCCTACATATATTCATCGTAAGTCCCCTTATCCGCCTGAATTTGTTTCGAAAGACTCTTGTAGGGGAGACCTTAGGGGTTTTTACGTCTTTGCCGGTAATACCCATTTTATTTTGAATTGTTTTCCTTTGTTTCTCCACACGAATCCGTTTGTCGTATCCATGCCAGGAAAACTTGAACGTGTCTGTGTTTTCTTATTAAAATGAAGAGATACAAGCATATGTACGGCACATATTCCACAACTTTACGTTTGAGTTGAATTTGTTTACAGTTCAAATAAAACCGAATCAGAACCACACGTTAGTGCCGTTCTACTTTCTTTGAAAGTTTTGAAGTTGATATTTGTAAAGATAAGAAACTTAACGGGTGTAACATCTGCCTCTTATGCATCTCTTATGCTCATAGATATAACGGAAGCATTAGCTTATGATCATATGCTCATTATGCAAACAAATTTTATACTCTACATCTTTTGATACTCGTACGTTGAACGATATTAATAGTGCCATTGACAGTAGCGAATTTATCAAGATTGGAAGCCTGAGTCCGTGAGAGATAGAAAATTTGTTTTAAGAAACTGTTAAGCCCATCTGAAAACAAAAGAAGCACATGTGCTGTTGCGTTTCGATTAGTCTGTAAGGAATGTCAGAGCTCATTTTCCTATTCTCTTCTCATCAAGTCTGTAGCGAATTTTCTATTCCTATTATGGCTTTTTTTGCCAAAAAAAAACTACTATCAAATATAATGTCTCAACCTGCCTGTAGACTTTTGCATAAAATTATTGACTTCAATGGAATGTGAGTTATTTTTTGTCATTGTCACAGAAAGCCTCTACGTACTAGAAATATTAATCAATGCTTTAAAATGTTGAAAAATCAATATTAATATCAAATGAACACTTAAATCTTGAGCCACATCTTGAAGTGGCCATCTACTCGTAAAGACGATTCTAAACATTTGGCCTCACGCCAACACTATGTTGCGTTCACCGTCCAACCGAACTATCAAATATATCACGTTATTAAACATTTCTAACAATCTTTTATTACTATCATCATCAACTGGGCATCCTTGTATAGCTTATATAATATTATAAATGCGAAAGTCAGTTTGTTTGTATTGGTTAGGGAGCCCACGATGCTAAATGTGTAGTCACTCGAGCGTCGTGGGGACCTATTGGACTTTGAAGATTGGATGGTAAGAAGAAAAAAGGTTATATAAAGTTTTTCATTTCAGCTGTGGGGTGAGCGTCTACAGGCGTTCAAAATTTTGTAGGCGCTGTATTTTAAAAAATCCTTCATATAATCGTCAGATTAATAATCAGCACGATCAGGAATTTAAGCTGAACCGTTTTTATGAAAATCTGACGCGCTCGAGTATTACAAAATGAGAATCGTCAAAAATATTATTTGCATTTTCAAAAAGCTGCCACGAGCTTGCGTTACATCTGAATCGTTTGAATTTTAATTGGGAGCTTAGTTTAGGTTCACTTAACATCCCCTCTGAAAATCTGACGCGCTCAATTATTTAAAATTTTACCCCCACCCTCGCCAACCCCACCAACCAAACCGTCTGATTAATACATATCCGTTATCGGAGACACGTGGGGAATATACATTGGCAATATCTGACGCGCTCGAGTAAATCCAAAAATCCCCTCTTGGGCTCCCCTACCATATGTTACGCTGACAAACCTTAACTACTCAACAGAGCATCACGTAGGACACGTTGTGAGGGATACCAACAGAAAAGTTGTTTAGGGGGAGTAGGTCAGATTTTTAAGGGGTTTGATTTTTAAAGATATAGCGTAAATTTTATCAAAAAAAAAGTACGATGCCACGGGTAAAACCCAGTCTTAATATATTTCCGTCTCTTCACGTGGATAACTAATTTAGGATCGTGATAACAATCAGGTATCAATATAAAACAAATATACTCCAACGAAAATGTATTACTCATTTTACTCATCTTGCTCCGTCACGAATCCAATTTTTATTTCATTTACTATTCAAGATAAAGTTTCATTTAATTTCCATGCGCGATAATAATGACATGATTTAAATTCATGGGAAACTTTAATCAAATATATCTATCATCTACAACCGAAGCAGTTCATTTCGCGTTTGAAATGTACAAAATTCAAATTATTATGCGATCGGATATTTCGTGCCATCGTACGAAGTGGAAATCAGTATTTGCACTTAACTTTTCCGTGAATGCAATTTTCCTTGAAGCTATTCGTTCAATAATTTTGATTAAACGTTTTATAAATTTTGTATAAGAAAGAGCAGAAATAAGGCTGATATTTTTCTCCTATATATTCATAGAATATTCAAGTTAGGTTGTGTTCTGGCATCCACTGCTCACGCACTAAAACAAAAAAGTAAGCGCTTTTACTTGATCACAGTAGCAAGACTTTTGTCACAATTTTTTTTTTTTCATGTCGCTTATATACCTTCTACATAGAAACAAACATATTAAGCGCCTGTTTCTCAAACGTCAAGTAGGCCAAAATGTCATTTAAAGTCACGGGTAACCGGGGATAATGGAGCTGATATACTTTTGTTTGTACGGTAAACGTCCCAAACATTAAATAGAAAAAATAAAAAAAAATCTGCTATCAAATGATGCAGTAAACCGAGTGCATAATTCAATATAACAGAAAATGATTTCTAAAAGTAACTAATCAACACTTTACATGTAGTTTGTGAAAGAGGCCCTTAGTGTATCTCTTTATAATATTACTATTGATAAATAAATCAACAGTAATAATAAATTAACTTGTTCGGTGAACATTAGAGAAAATCATCATTGAACAGATTTGCACACAATAACTGCGATCAATTAAATGATATGATAGATAATAAAATTAAAACCAATACAATATTTGACTCGGGAGTAATGTGAAATTTCGGAAATACACTGAGTATTAATACTGTCATTTTCAATACCAGGTGCAATAGCGAACAGATAACAAAGAGTCAATTCGATTTAATCGATTAGCTATGATCTTTTCATTCGAATGAGCGAAATGGGGAATGAATGTAAATTTAAATTTTGCAATAATTTCATGATTTTTTTTTCGTATTTTAGTTGCCATAATTGATTGTTAGCGCACAAGAGTCCACTGCTGGACATAAAGGTCTTGTCAATTGAGCTTCGCTAATTCCGCCTTCCGCATCCATCGACTGTCGATCCATCGATAATATCGTGATATTATCTTCTTTCGTATAATGGCATTTCGCCTCATTTCGGGAACGGCCATTATCTGCCAATGTCATGTAAAAGGAGCGACTTCATGTGGATGGGACGAGGGACTTTGGCAGGGAGAATGTCGTTTACAAGTGCGCTCCGCCATGAGCTCCGCTGAACGGAGCCCGCCCGGAGCACACGGGTGTGGGCCTTCTTGGTCCCCAACAACAATCCGATGGGACGAGGAAAGGCCGGTGAGAACCACCGGCCCCGCGACCCCCCGGACTGCTGAGGGTAAGCCCCCCCACCACGACAAGGTCATGGCCAACCTAGGGGCGATCGTGATATTCAAATGAACATTCGGTATGACTTAGGCGCGATTTCACCATGTTAGTATTTGACATCGCTGTTAAGTTATTTAACAGACATTAACAGTATGCGAGTGAGCGCTTAACATCGATGTCAAATACTTACAGAGTATGGTGAATTCGCGCCTTAGTCTTCCTAATGCCTTATCCTTAATCCTAATAAGGACAAAGCGCACTTGTGTGCGTTACTTGTGTTAATAGGTTACGGTAGCCACATACTTTCAAATGGATCGTAAGCCTGTTGACATTCATTAAATTTTTAAAATATTTTTAATAAAGAATGTTTTCCAATAAATGTCATACAAATCCGTTCATCCGTTTTTTTGGTGATCAAGTAACAAACATCCAAACACACAAACATACGAACTTAAGCATTTATAATATTATTAGGATTAGGCTTAAGATATTACGATAACATTATATTTAATTTCACATTTCATTTATTATTACAATCGCACGCTTGAACAGAATATATTTCTGTTAAATAACATTTAAACCACTTCAACTTCTATCAAATATTACTAGAAAGCAATTTTATTTGTACATAAGTACATAAAAAGCCAAATATAGGAGTAATAAGAGTAATGTTTTTTTCGTAAATGCTATTGGTAAAAGAATTTTTTATTAAAACTTAATGTCTAGACTATGACTTTATTTTTATTAAAAGGTTTCCTAATAATTTGGACTACACATCTTTACTTATACTTAGTTGGAGTAAAAAATATTGAATCGGGTCTCATTTGAAGAAATAAAGATCAATACTCAATATGTAGAGGCACAAAAATACTTATAATTTAGCGATGGAGAGTCAATGAGTGACTGTATAATATGTGCAAATATATGTTATTTCGATAGTATATCTAGATTTAAAAGTTGTCTACTTTATTTTATGGCATTTATGGAAGGTTTTTGTATATATGATATAAGTAACTTGCAAAATAAAATCTTTTAAGATCATATTCTTAATTTAAAACTAGCAATTCAAATTCAAGTCTATTTACACATTTTAAGATGAAAATGTAGTCTTAGAATTTGCACGTGAAAAGAAATTTGATTTATTCAAAGTAAGGCTGAACTCAATCTCGAACAGCAAACTATGAAACTAAAGATAAAACGGATTTTCACTGGTCGTTAGCTTAAAAAAAACGCCTTCTGGCTTCAACGAACTGGCAATGTCAATACACTTGGCAACTGCAAAGCAACACTAACGAGCCAATCACGCGCCGGGAACTCATGGTAAATATTATTTCGACTCAAGTCAAAGGTAAATGGAAAATCCTCGGGAGAAAGACGGCTTGAACTCGCTCACCACGTGTTTGTTCAAGGCTGTCATAGTTTAGCAAGCATACTTGAGTTTTCAAATTAATATGACAATTTCATATTCTTTATTTACTTTTTATTTATAAATTTATGAATAAAACAATTGGATGGGATAATTCAGTGGTTGGTAAATAACAACTTAAAAATAAATTTCAATAAGACTAAAGCTATGGATTTTAGAATATGGGGTAACAATGATACAAACAAAATTCTTTATCGCGGTGAAAGTATAGAAAAGACAGTAGAAGTAAAGTTTTTGGGCTTGCAAATTGACAGCAAAGTTACATGGAAGTCGCATATAGAAAGCGTTTGTAAAAAAACTAAACAAATTCTCGTATTCATTAATCAAATTAAATAAATTCTCAGGAACACCAACTGCACTTATTGCATAATGGTTATGTGCACTCAATGCTTAGGTATGGGTTGATGTTTTAAGGTAGCTCAACTAATAAAAACGACGCTTTTAAAGTTCAGAAAAGGTGCATTAGAGCCATATCTTGGTCAGCGTGAGTCATGCAGGCCATACTTTAAAATCTTGGGCGTAATGACGCTTGTATCTTTATACATATTAGACGTAGTAATGTTTGATTTGATTTGAAAGAGTGATCGTGAAATGTAATGTGATGTTTTGGTAAAACTTCCAATAATAAATTTATTATAATAACTCGTGTATTTGTCTTTGATATAAAATGACTTACTAACTTAACCTCTATGCCCGATGTTATTTAGTATCAATATACCTATAACACAAATGTAATACGTAATACACATTTCAATTCAATCAAGCGCCACACTCCCAGAGGATTCGATCTATTGAATGAAACGCAAGACAAATACACCGGTAATGTTTCTTTACAACCCCATAATTGAACTGAAATTGAATTTCTTTTTTATACGATTCCCTCGCGATAGGATTTGTGGAACTGCGCATGATTGTAGCAATTATTTTGTTTCGTATACTTATTATCAGAAGGTAAAACTAAGCAGAGCTGAGTTCAGCTAAACTAATGTCCATCCTATAATCCTTATTTTTTATAAAACAGATCCATACAAATCCATTTGGCCTTTTTTGCGTTAGTAACCCACCGCATCTGTTTATTTGTATGTCGTGAACATACATACAGATAGATAACATACATACAGATAGGCTTATTAATGCAAAATCGGCCGAAGGGATTTGGATGAATTTTGGCAGACAGATTTTATTTATTTATTTATTTATTTATTTAATAAAGTACACAGACAGATTACAATTATTTACATGAATTCAAAAGATATGTGTATATGGTAGTTTATTACCTGGATTAACATATATTATACTTTCTATCCTGGAAAAAATGGTATATTACTTATAAGAATAAAAATAAAACTCTTGAAAAATAAATCGGACCAGAGTAAAAAAACGTAGTTTCGTGTAACTAACTATCTACAATCTATCTAATTTAATCTAACCCATCTAATTTATTTAAACATCTCTGTCAAATGAAGTGTGGAAACGAAAACGAAATTCATCACGTCGCAAATTCCTTTGATGTTTTACCGAGTTTCCAGACTTGAAATGTCTTCGTTCAAATTTCAGAAGTCTTCGGGAATCTAATTTTGTCTGTAACCTATACGATAACGATCTCAGTTATACCTAAGTCAAAAATAATGTCGGGTCCAGTAGACTTGGAACTTGATTTTCTTTTAAGATTTTGTAATTGTTTAATACATAATATTAAGTTATCAACTTAAAGTAGCAAAATATAGTATAGTAGTAAAATAGAAATAGTAGACTTACTTGTAACGACACTTAAATTAAAGGAAAAATTTAAAAAGAAAACTTTCTAAATCCACTTCGATACATTTCATTGACAACCTGTTGTTTTCCGATTTCGATTTACAGCGAGAGCAGCTTTTCTCTTGGGAGCTTCGACTGTACTATTCAAAGACGATGCTTTTAATAATAATGTACTGTAATATCTTAATATATATACAATAAGTATACTGCATAATCTTGTAAGAACATTCTTCCAATAAACCTTAAACACAACAAGGCATTTGTAAATATTTTTCCAATCGTAAAATTGATTAGTTATAGTATAGCTGAGTAGTGGCAGAGTACACTGCGCTCAGGCATAAATTAGAAATATCGTGTGACAGCAGTGACAATCATCTCATACAACCTATAAGGTTCTAACAATTATAGAAATAATAGCATATTTACCTCGACCAGTAAATAAGAGATTAAAAAGCCCATTCCTGTATCTTTTTGTCTATTATCCTGTGGCCTATTTAGATTGGTAGCACATGCGCACTTAGCAGCACATATGCTTCTTTTTACAGGTGAACCATAGCTATCTACCATCAAGTGACCCTGCCTTAAAATAAATAATACGTTGTCGCTGTGTGACTGCTACGAGGTCCTAGCTACGTTCGTTGATCGAGAGTAGTGTTGCTACGATTTTCTAAACCATCTACAATCGTAGCACCGCTACGAGTCTCTAACTAAACCATCTACAATCGTAGCACCGCTACGATCAAACCCACCTAAGCCAATAAAAACGTTTACTATAAAAATGAATTTCTATTTTACATCAAAAGGGCAATATTTACAAAAGGTAGGCGTCGCAATAACCTTCTATGTTTGCGTCACGTACGTCCCTCTTTCCTCGATGATTGCGTATAGCCCGTAACGAGCCGACTAACTCTCAGGAGGGAGCACAAAAAAAACAACCTTTGTGTATATCAAAAACAAAAGCGAAACGAATAAATTGTATTCTTACCTGTTGAGTTGTTACTCTCTAGTTTTAGTCTGCTTACAGGAATAAATATTTATTAATTGTATTGTTTTAATATTAATTAAGCAAATGCAGCTTTTAATCGTAAGGGCCTATATTAGTTCACATTACATTAATTACATAATAAGATTAGATTACATTACATTAGATATGTATCGTGACTAAAATAGGCGACGACGGTAGCCACCTTACATGAAGTAGACATGTATACATACATAATAATATATTCACTGCCTGATATAATATCCTCATAGATTCTCCAAGTCTTTTTCTGTAATTTCTTACTACATCTGCGGACTATCTACATATATGGGGTCGTATACCATACTTACGGTGTAACGTATCGTACAACGTACCTTAAATTATAATTTCTTAAAAATCCTTGAACCTTTATTTTTAAGCAAAAAAAACAACGCCGTGTTCACAGTATTATTTTTTGTGTATTATATTCGATGGCCCTTTGAACTCCGTTGAATTAATATTCTATTCTCGGCTGCTTATTAGACTTAAATCGGCACTTGATTGATTCGTATGATTCATGGAGTCTAAATTAATTATATGTAAAGCGTAATTAATTTCCTGTGTTTGTTTACAGTCGAAAATATAACATTTGCTCAACATAAAACGTGCAACAATATATTTATTTATCAATCAATCAATACTAATAATAAATCTGTAATTGTAGGCATTGTATGTTCCTCTATAACTCTTAAACGAAATAACTGATTTTCATGAAATTTTGTAGATAAACATTTAGACGTACATGACACAGGATAGGCTACTTTTTCTTTTTCAACGCGGACGAAGTCGCGGGCGCCAGCTAGTCAATAATAAATCACAAAATGAAAAAAAAAAAAGCTGTTAACTGCTTAATTGATACATAGGGTTTATCGGGAACATAATATATACTCGTACACATATATAGTAATATACCTTTTCATATTAGTAATAGGATATGACTGGCTTGTTACAGAATTACCTCCAGAAAAGCCTTCGATAAAAGCTGAAAAGGGTTGGTACGCGTCAGGCGATTCTTTGAGAGCACATTGTACGTCCCCACCGGCAGACCCTCCTGCAAACCTCACCTGGCTGCTCAATGGGCGTGACGTAAGTATTTCACAGTTAAATCTAAATAAACAGGAAAGTACGAATAAATAATTTAAATGAACCTATATTTTTTTACTTTTCATAATTAGATACGTGGACAGCTGAGGAAAGCAATTATTGCGAATCGTAATAAAATATTTCAACTTACCTACTAGCAAACTCATTTCAACAATATCGTTCTCTGAAATTTTATCTCGTATTTTCAGTCAGAAATGGTCGTATAAATCTATTCCGAACTCTAACGTAAAGTAATTATACAAACAATTTTGTATTTTTTACGTCAAAAAGTCGTAAAATTAAATTACCGAAGCTTTAACATGTTGTTGCGACCGACGCAAAGTTTGATATTTTTTACTTTATTTGATTCTTAAATTGATTTGTGTCCAACCTTTTTACAATAAAATTCTATTACAGTAATTAAATACATATTCTATAAACGCGTAAATGAATAGAAATTAATGTGTTAATTTTAAAACCATCATTTTAAAACCAAATCAATGCGGAAATGTGGAAAATAAAATAATAAAATCGCCATAGGTTGTCTTTTTAAGCAAAAATCAATCTGA
The DNA here is from genome assembly GCA_945859745.1 of Synanthedon formicaeformis. Classification (NCBI taxonomy): domain Eukaryota; kingdom Metazoa; phylum Arthropoda; class Insecta; order Lepidoptera; family Sesiidae; genus Synanthedon; species Synanthedon formicaeformis. The sequence continues at coordinate 10,523,071 of OX243959.1, read as the reverse complement.
GTACCATCGCTAAACAACATTTCCCAGTTATGTGCGAAAGATGCGCCAGTGTAACAAGATGTCACACTATTAATTTTAAAGAAATTTTTAAAGTAGTTTGTCTTTAGATGTATATTGATTACAAAAGTTTATATATATATATATGTTACGGTTAGTGTGATTAATTGAAAATTATTAATAATTACCAACAATTATTAATAATTACCAAAATTGAAGGCAAAAGTAATGAATTATTTACTTTTACCGGTTATTATTAATAATTACACCTTACTTTTGGTAAATGTAATAAATTTTCAAAAATATCGTACGCTGAGCATTTTTTTCAAGCTACAGAGGGGGGACTCTTGCAAAAATGAATAATAATTTCTATTATTAAATGTTGATTTTATGATTCTTGCTTAAATAATAATTTCTGTTATTCATTTTTATGTTGATTTTATAATTCTTCAAAAATAAATAATAATTTTTGTAAGCTTTTAATTTTGATTTTATGATTATATAATTTTATGATGCCTTCTGTATAAATTATACTTACTAGTATTATACAGTATAATAATATTAGTAAGGATTACTTTACTTGCTAATAAATATTGACCAACACAGATTGTTTCTTGTTTGTTTATTACTTTTACCATACCACATAGTCTATTATTAATAAAAACCAGTAAAAGTGATGAATTTCACAGTTTTTATCACATTTACCAAATCATGAGGTAAGTATTAATAATTACTGGTTATTATTAATAATAACCATAGTAATCACATTCACCGTAACATATATACATTTTGGAATGAGAGCCAAAATTTCTTCGTTTTTCTTGAAATCCTTGAACATTAGTTACAAAATATACTACCCCATCATTATCATTATGTTGGCCTACCATATCTATTCTGTTAGTATGTTTCTTTCAAACTTTCTTTTAGATTTTTTTTAAATAGAGCAAAAAGTTTTCAAGGTGCCTTACAACAGGTAACCAATAGAAGTAAAATGTTCAATTAGATGAGCAAATTTCCGTTTGCTGACTTAAAAGTATATTAAATGTATTGATTTGAGATAACTCCGAATTTTGATCTCGAAATTTAATTAAGCATATATTTCGAGAGGTAATAATAAAATACTTCCCTCATCTTGTTAAGGTATCGAATATTTGTTAAGCGAAATAATATTTAACGGTATATAAATAATAAAGAAGTTTCATTTAGCCGTATTATTAAATATTATAGGTCTTTATATTTGTACAATTAGACAGTTTACTAATTTTTTTTTTTTTAAATTTATAAGCGTACGAGTATGTCCAAGAAGAAAGCCAGCAGTTATGTTTGAAAAAAAAAATATGTTTGCAATTTAACTCTGAAATTTATTAATAGATGGCGTGAGTGGAGAGGGAGTTTAATTAGCCAAATATTCTGTAAGCTCAACTAGGCTAAACTCGCTGGCAAAGACATCGCACCCTATAGCGGTATACCAAGTAGGTATTACAGTGGAGCGCTCATTATTTAGTGAACTCGCCGCGAATTATTTAAAGTCAGCCAAGTAGGATCATTGCTTAACGCTTGGAGATTAAGAACGGTTCCTCTGCACTCTTCCTACTCGTCGCACAGTTTCAAGGAAAAGTCTTTGGGTTAAGTTAAACGCGTTCATCATTACTTTCCATTTCAATTTACTTTTAAAGTTACTTTTTTGATACTTTTAATAGATCACTTTCTTTTGCGCTAAAGTGGCATGTTTCAGTTATAAACTGAATTAAACTGATTTTCATAAAATTTACGTCAAAGAGAGATCAAGTCAAGATATCGAAAAAAATGTGTAGCCGCGACCAGGACTCGAACCTGTAACTACATTGCATTATATTGTGTAAGCAGTATTATTTTTATCTAAAACGAACAAACACCTTTAAGTAAAACAATATTCTATTTAAAACATTTCGGGTCACTTAGCACATTAACCTGAGATCATTGGATTATCTCGTTTTCAACTTCGAGAAATTTCACAAAAGTAATTCAAAAGTTACATCGAGCCCACGAGAGTGATTTACAGAACTGTAAACTCGAAAAAATCTTCATGAAATCCTCCGGAGATCGGAATAATTAAGCGGACAAAGATAATGATCCAGTGATTTTGTTTTTGATAAAATAGAACGCAATTTTATGAGTCCCTGAGGTGAAACGCATTTACCAGAAAACATACAGCAATAACTCCAGTGTGATTAGAATAATTGTAATAATTTGCATTCACGTAATAAAATACAGTGAGATCGCAGTAGAACAAATACTCTGATGTTGAAACGGATGACGTAGGATCGAATCCCTGACAAACTGCACCTCAAGTCTTTTAATGTCATTTGTGGTTAAGTAATATTTATTAAAATTCTAAAACCACGAGTACCAATTTGATGTAAAAAAGGTTTTTTTTGTTTTTGGTAGCCCATATCTTGAAGACTTTATTACGGTGCTCATTCTTGCTAAAAAGACAATTCGTGGTTATTGAATACAGTGTTTTTAAGTTAAGAGACATTACCACCTTCTTAAAGAATTGGTTTAATTCTTATTAAGAATTAAAGAACTTGGTACATCTTTTCTCACAAAAAAATGTTTCCTTCTTATACCTAAAAACCTATGAAATCATTACTGAAGCCTGATAATACCTACTATAATTGAAAAGCTTATCTAGAGCTTTGGGCATAAAGCTCATAATGGTTATTAAAACTTTTCTCGATAGTAGAAATTTACTTGTCAGCAAATGATTTTTTCTGTGATTTTCCTTTGGATATCGCCTAAGAAGTTGTTTTGACTTTACAGCGATATAAATTTTTAAATTATTGGTCAATGTAGCAAGTACTGAATCACCATTTTAATTATTGATTGATAAATTATTTTGCTGCTAGACGCCATTATTGTTTATTTACCGAATTGATTGCATATTAGTACAAAATAATTTTTGGACGTTTTCATCTTTTTCAGTCACAAACAGAGCTTGTATTAGACATACAATTTTCCGGTATACAGATATTCAAAGTAATAAGGGGATGAAAAGTTTTAAAAATTGAATTTCGTATAATGGCATTAAAGCGATTCTGTTCCCTTCATCACTCCATTTGAATATCACAGAAAGTTTCTAAAAATATTTCGTCGCATCGATTCGAATATGTCATAATCGAATTTTTCTTAAATGGTCTTAAACACCATTTAACCACCACCTTTCAGGAGCCCAGCGTAAAATAACAGCATGTCTGCTGTTTTTTGGTATTAATTGACGTAAGAGACCATTTTCCTATCTCTTAATTATAAAAAGATAGGGAGAGATAGGGATAGATAGAAACCCATATTAGGCATAGATAGGTTCTAAGGTCAACAGTACACTTACAGCACCTGTACCGTCAACTGGTTTGAAGACTTATTCAAAAGAAAACCCCAAATATTGTTATAAATTATTACTATTAAGCATATCTTACGAAAAATTAGCCATCACAACAAATTCATCAATTTATTACAATCCATAAAAACAAATATCTTTTCAAATTTGCTTAAGTTTCAGTGTTCAGAATGATGGATATGGGTCACTTCATCGATCAATCTGACCACAATCTACTCAAATTGTGTTGTCTGAGGCAAGACACATAAATATCACAAAGTTTTAAGGGGATGAAATTTTTACAAAAAAGATTAGAAAGGTTTTTTTTTTATTTTCATTTCATAGCATTGTTTTCCAAAATAGCTGCACCCCGTTGTTTGCCTGTGATAATTTTAAATTCTCATTGTGTTTACTTTGCTTTAGTTTTAAGACAATCTTTATCATCAAGATTTACCTATCTGTAACGAGCTTATTTTTTTTTTTTAAGAATAATATCATTTCATTTGTTTCCTTATATAATTAATTATATATTATTATATATTTAATTTGTTCATATGATTAAAATCCGTTGCGTGGCATAAAATATATAAGAATACATACAGAAAGACTTTGTGATACTATGTGTATGTAATATTTAATACGAATTATGTATCTAATATATTTCTAAGATCTTAGACTAAGATTTTAAACAAATATGATATTTATTTACATTTAAGTATAATGAAACTAAACTTAGTTGTATTGATGTATATTCTAATTAAATATTAATTTAATAATAATATAATAAAATTTTAATAATAAAATGTATAAGAGCTGTTCAAAAAGCCTTCAATCAAATTGGTTCAAATCTACATTGTGATAGTCATGTACCTGTGTGATGTTAGTTGGCATTATTTATACAATGAAAAAAAAAACCCAGGTGAAATGAAAACCATGTTTAATAAACAAATCAAGTCACCGTTATAAAAAAGAACAAGAACGCATAATATTTTTGTATGAAGAGCTCGTATATGACTGTCGCAGGTGTCGTAAAAGCGAAGATTCTCCATTTTGGTGTGCCGTCGAGTTTTACGACATTGGCACTGAATATAATAACGTTCCGTAAGGTCAATGAGAAAGGAATAGGAGAGAATAGAATGAAATTAGCAACACAAAAGAACGGGGGCGGACGTGGCTGGAATAAATTTCACATACACGACATGACGCTCGCGTGCTCGCGCGTCTCATTTTTTTTCTCTTCTGAGAATATATCTTTCGGACAATACCTAAAATTTTACACGATATTTTAATATTCAGCTCATATATGAATGAGTGCTGTTTGTTGTATTATGAAAATCCAAATTCATCATGATTAATATTATTGTATGGATAAAATAAATTTGCTGTCCGCCTCTGTTAGTGTCTCTGCTAGCTTCTTTTAATCTAACCATTGGATTTTGATACGGTTTTCACTAAAGGAAAGAGCGATACACGAGGAAAGTTTGTGCATTAATTTGCAAAATATAAAAATAATTTAAAAAAATATCCCAGAGTTTGAATATAATATATTGGCTGTGGCTTTTTTAAAGTTTTTATTGATACGATTTAATAGGATAATAGGCCATTTAAATGTCTAATTATATGCAAAATATATACTGATATTATAAAGCTAAGAGTTAGTTTGGTTGAACGCATTAATCTTAGGAACTACTGGTTCGAATTGAAAATATCTTTTTGTGTTGGATAGTTCATTTATCATATATTATCATATCATTTAGAACATACATACATACATACATACATACATACATACATACATACATACATACATACATACATACATACATACATACATACATACATACATACATACATACATACATACATACATACATACATACATACATACATACATACATACATACATACATACATACATACATACATACATACATACATACATACATACATACATACATACATACATACATACATACATACATACATACATACATACATACATACATACATACATACATACATACATACATACATACATACATACATACATACATACATACATACATACATACATACATACATACATACATACATACATACATACATACATACATACATACATACAGAAAAAAAATCTAAAAATGGTCAATTTAGTTTCAGTATCATGTATAGAGCCTATAAACACGATATCTGCAAACAGAGTAACTTACTCCATGACCGACCCTTACAGATTTATTATTAGTATTGATATTGTACCCACCCACCTACACCTTGATCGTAACACAACATGATGATATTATGTACTTGATATTCATAATGCATGTTTAATCAATTCCCTTCATACCCATCCACACATCCGTATTGACTGTAGTTGTAAATAACATAATGTATATATTCCAGTGACACCGTTGGAATAGGTAATTTTTTAAACTCACAAAGTTCCGACCAGTATTGAATCTTCTCACATTACGTATAATCAAAAAATCAACAAAAAATATTAATGACTAGCTTTTGCTCACGACTTCTTTTGCGCTCCCTTTTCTTATAATTATGTGTTAAATCCCCTTCATCAATATTCGTTACATCATTTTTTCAGTCTTTATTGCCAATATATTTTTGTCAGGTGTTTTATTTTTCTATTATTATTTCGAAACAGTATTTATTTTTTTGGATGAAAAATCTGATTTCTGGATGTCCCTTTCTAATGATGTATTAGGATTAGGAATTAGGAAATATCAATCCGCCACTCAAAAGCCTAAAACAATACAACAGTACCTACCCAATAAATACCAAAGCTCAAACCACTAATTTTTATTTGTTTAAATTTTTTTTACTAATTTAAATAAACAATTAAATAAACTAATTTAAATAAACAAATAAAAGCTGTCAAATATTTTAGACTAAGGGCCTCTTTCACCAACTACAAGTAAAGTGTTAATTAGTTACTTTTAGAAATAATTTTATGTTTTGTTAAATTATGCACTCGGTTTACTGCATCCTTCGATAGGCGAATTTTTTATAATTTTCCTTTTTATGTTTGGGAATTTTACCGCACAAATAAAGGTATATCAGCTCCATTATACCCGGTTACCGGTGACTTTAAATGACAGTTAGCTTACTTGACTGATGGTGAAAGAGGCCCTAATAAAGTAGGTACTTACTATTAATTTCAACAATTTTATTTATATTTTATAAACTATATAAGTAATATAAAACCCCGGCTTAGCACGGACTTGAAATTTTCAAAAATATTTTCTTAGCTGATGCTTACATTTATTTGTACTAATATTATAAAGAGGAAAGATTTGATTGTTTGCTTGTATGTTCGCATTGAATAGGCTTCGAAGCTACAGGACCGATTTCAAAAATTCTTTCACTGTTGGGAAGTTATATTATCAGCGAATAACATAGGCCATATTTTATAAAATTACGCGGACGAAGTCGCGGGAAACAGGTAGTTATAAAATAAATCTATGATGCAAATTTCAGCTTTCTAGACTTAGTAGTTGTGGCTGTGGGTTTAACTACACGACTGTCTCTTTAGTGTCCCAGAGGCAAAAACTCTTATGAGGAATACGCAGTATAGAAACATAAAAAATGTTAATAAAAAAGAAAGATAATTAAAACAATGTAAAAAAATTACGGTTTTCCTAACCAGAAAGCCAAAAGCGATCACAAAGGACAATAGATATTAGAGACAATTATACTACGTTCAACCTCTTTCCACTACGCTCACACTAGTAACTTAGTAAAAAAAATCATATTTCATTTTGTAAAAAAGTTTTTCTACTGATATAAAAATACCTGTGTCAAAGCCGCAAAACCAGGACGGGGGAATAATGCAAGAAATAAAAGTGCGTTGCGAGAATAAGAATGAGGACAAAGGATGTTCAACTTAAGTAAAGGTTTGTTGGTGGGACTTGTTCATATTAAAAAATTGTTACTTTGAATGCAATTTACGTTTGTAGAATATAAGCTGTGACTCCTGGAAGTCGGTGTTTTCATATAAAATTTGTTTTCTGTACCAGATTTGTTTCAATGAAATTATCAAGTATAATTTAAAAGTGGCGTATTCATAATAAGTACAACTAAGCAATTAATAATTACTTAGTTAACAACAAATTTTTGTAGTGACATAGTTTCAGTAAAATGAGTCCATCGCGTCCACGAAATACACGATCAGTCCATCACGTCAAATGAACTGACGTGAAGCCAAAATTTGATCATGAATGGTAAAACCTGATGGCTTGATATCAAAACATGATAGAAAATTAGACTGACCGTGTGTGGGCACAATGTTTGTCGTCGCTCCATTTGATTTATGTCGTTTGGAGTCACGTCAATTAATGATTCCGATCGTGTATTTCGTCCATAGTTGTTTTGTTGTATTGACATGTAACTGTTTATCTCTTGTCCATTACATATCTTGTGTCATCATTTTGATAAAGGATTAATGGGTGACGGTAACCACCTACTACCACTAATTGGACCGTCAATTTGCCTGCTGACCTCTACATAAAAATTGTGAAAATGATAGTGATTTTTTACCTTTATTGTCATCTTATCTTTTTAACGAAACTAGCTCAAACTTATTGTATTAGGAATGTTATGTTTTGTAAATAAAAATATAATTATTGAAGACACAAGTCTTAAAGAAAAGGAGAAATACGAAAATAATGTTTTTGTTCCCAATTTTAAATCAATTTACACGTTAGAACCTCAATCATGATATAAATAAACCCAAATGCTCCACTAAACAGCATATTCTTTCCATGTGTATCTACGTATATTTTTGAAACTGAACGACGGTTCACTTTGTGGCAAGTGGCTATCGTCGCCATCGAAATAATATATCTTTGCAAACAATCGTCGCCTATTAACACAAACTATCCAAGAGGTGAAAAAAATGTTATCAAACTTGATAGCATAAAAGATGAAAGGAAAATGGGTTCTGGTATGCTTTGCTTCGACAACGAAATATTGCAGCACAAGCGTTGTTAATTTATGTTAATTCTTCTGTAATCGACTGCAATATGGGATACTGCTGGCAGATAGATGAGCCAGAACATAACTTCGTAACGCAATGTGCGGTGCCGCTACTCAATGCCTGTATGTATCATATTATTATGTATGACTGCATCGTGAAACATAAAAAATATTTTTTGATTCTTGTCACCTCCAACCAGAGAAAGAGAACGACACAGAAGAAAATTTTGTACGTTCATCGAATAGAAACGTGACAATCATAATATAAGTTTTTGGTATTTTATTGTGACGCGTTAAATTTATTTTGGATATCTGTAGGAGTGTCACTCGTGTGACAATGACATGGCGACAACGTGACGTGTCAAGTGCACGCTTGTCAACGCGACTGTCAACAATGGAGGCTTGACAAAACTCGAGCGAATTTCGGTGAGACGCGCCCGCCGCGCGCGTGATGTATGACAAATAATATTAACTGACCCTCTTACTACTCTTAATGCAATTATACGACCTTTAATGTTTAGAGACTGAGACAGTGAGCATACGCAGCAGCGTGTCTCTCTGCGTATATGATGTGTTCGACGATAACCAATTATTTCGATATGCTTATCTTGAACCTTAAATAAAACGAAATAAAATAATATTAAAAACATTATCCCATAAAACAAAACATTTAATATCTATAAATTACGAGCCAATGGCATATAATAGGCAACCAATGACAGTTCGGATCATAATAAACCCGGCGCTGTAGCCCATTCGTTTCATGAGTAGTGGTGGGGTGTCAGGTAAGCAAAATTTATCGATATTCGCAAGCAACGGAAATGAGAAATCAGATGTTTTAAAATAAATATTTTCTGTATAGTAAAAAGCTAGTGGTATTTTTTTTATATTCGAGGAAGGTTTTTATGGTGACAAAAAGTGAAAAAAGCCTTGAAAATGTTAAATTAAAACCCGCATTATTCTTTTCTTCAAGCAAAGTTCCCAGCTGACAATTTTTTTTTTTTTTTTTTGTCAAATATTGACATCAAACACATCAATCAAAAAATATAGTCACTGCTTTTGTCTGTTTCAACGCTTCAACGCAAGAATTTCTAAACCACTAGACAAATTTTGATTTGTTTTTCGCTAAAGGAAAGTGCGAAGCCGGTAGCAATAAATGTGAATGTGATGTTAATGTGAATGTTAATAAATGTAGATGTGATTTACAAAATTATCGATATTTCTTTTTACACATCACTAAATCCCACCGGACCGCTCACTTGTGTTGTGAGTGATGAGAACACTCAATCATCTTGCACGTCTCCATCGCAGACTAATTCTAACCAAGGAATCGAACGATAACTCTGTTTATCATTTTGTCATATCGTCTTTTTCACAATTTATTATCACTTTAATAACTGCTTGACAATTCAAAAGAATGTCATATTTTTTAATAATATTGATTTAATTTAATGATTACTTGAGAGCGCTAATGTCGCCCTAAAGTATTTTATGATAATTTTACACCATTTGTTAACGAATCAGTATATGCGTGAATTCAGGGCTGTAGTATGTCACATGGTAGAAACCAAAATAATAAAATAATACAATAAGTAATAATGTAAGTTTCAAAATAAAATAAAAAATATTTCAGTGAAATAAAACAATACAGCTATGCAATTTAGTTATTTGCTCTCCTTGACAATATTGAGTTAGGGCCAAATTTTAAGTTTAAGTATTTGATTTTCTAATCGATGATTTAGATTTTATTTACGTGAATTGATCTTTAAGACTCCATTATTTCAGTTAGTGATCTAAATTTTAATATTTGTAAAGAAAAATTCATTCTACTTTCTCATGGAAATGGCTTTTTATGATATTCTGTAAAAAGATGATTACTTTCACCAAATAAACTTACGAAGTTATGACTAAGGAACTGCCACTACAAATTAGATGTGACACAAGTTAGATAACACATAAGTAGAATCCTCAACATGTTGTTCAGCGAGTTGGATGCTGATGCTGATATTGATATTGATATATTTAATTGTAAATCGACGGAAATTAAGCGTAAATTGACAGCTATAACTGAGTGTTTTTCTTTTCTTTTCATTCCATTTTGTTCTCTTTTTCTCATTAATTTATTTTATTTAAGTTAAGTTTATGTTATATTAATTGTTATATGCATATGTTGTCATTCGTCACAATTTCTATTTTGTAATTTATCTGTGTATACCTTAAAATTGCCTTGTGTTACCTATACCTATTATAAGTTTTTTGTTTGTTTTGTTGGTGTACCTTTTGAAAAATAAATAAATAAATAAATAAATTATATCTATTTATATAAATAAAAGTGAATAGCTAAATGTATGTTGCAAAACACATTATCTTGTTGCAGATCCAAGGCAAGCCTATAATTCAACAGAGGATACTACCAAGCCCTGCTGTTTCAATCGACGTGCCAAATAAAAGTACATCGGCTCCCGGTGATGAAAATAACAACATCATATTTAGTCCGTGGAAAGCATTTGGACCCTTCGTGGATACCATACAGGTACGTTACATCTCTTTAATATTTTTATGGCTTTAATTTTAATAACTTCGCCTTAATATCTTAATAGGATGTATACAGCAAGAAGTTCCGTAAGTCCTGTCATAAAGTTAGAGCATGTCTGCTTAGTCAACCATACAGCATAGTTACTTCAAAACTCTTCTCTTCTTTAAAGTTATTCGGAACTGTTTTACTAAGACTTTCAAGGCTTAAGGCCATCGCTTCTGTTAAGTAATAAGTAGAAAAACATATTAATATACTTATAATTTATTCTATAATTGTCTTTAAAATAATAAATAAATGTTTTATGTATACTTTTAGTCGCAAATTCTGTTACCCAGGCCTTACATCTTTTCTGCTTCATTTTTAATGGAACCTTAGTCAGAGACGTCAGAATAATAACTTTTTTCATGTAAAAGTCGTCAGACAGGCTAACAGTTAATTAATAGTAGGTGGCAGAGGTCACCTTTTTACAAGCAACTCTTCAGTTGCTGACCTTAGTAGGATTAAGGTAAGGGATGGGTAGGTAAGGATTAAGGTAAGGGTTAGGGAAATGGACTGAGTAAGGGAGTACTCATCCAACGAAACACATTAGCACAATGCTGTTATTTTACGATGGTCTTCTGTAAGGGGATGGACATTGCCAGATGGGCTACTCAAATGACTACGAAACGTAATGTGCCTTCTGCTACTATTAATTTTGAACATTTTTAAACATTATTACATCGTCTTGAAAGACATATTTCTATTTTTTTAAAATACATCAAAGATAAGAACAAGGAAAAATGTTACCAAATGAAGTTTAAAATCCTATTTTCTCCATTTCTCTCTCGATTGGCAACAACATTCTAAAACTCTGCCCCTCTTTAACTTCGCATTATAAAAGAAAAACCGCAAAGAAATTTTCAAATTATCCAACCGTTATTGTACACAAAACAATACGCCACAAACAGCGGAATCAACGTATCTCCCGTTCCAATTCCGCGAGTTTCCTTACGAATCAAGATTTCTTCCTAATTGGTTCCCGACGTTGATGGATGGTGTCATGCTTACGCGATGTTTGCCTCCCCAATAATTTCCGTGTCTTGGAAATATTCATTATTTGCACGCGTAATAACATTGTAACAAGGTTGCGTATGTATTGAATATTAAGTGGGTGATAAGCCGGTATGTTACAGGTTATGTTTGAGAATTGAGTTTATATCAAGCAGTGCTCCGAAAATTTGAAATGTATAGGATTTCTGCGCAAAAATATTGGAGGAATATAAGAATATTAATATAGTGAAATGTTTCTAGTATATATAGAGGCACATAGTACACAAATTGTAATTTCACTATTGTTTTTTGAAAAGTGAGTGTTTTCTGCCGCAAGACAGGCTGCCTAACGAATGACATATAATCAAAGCGTATGACCTATAAAACGGGGTGTGCCCTGTCTTGTACATATTTAAAAAACTTGAATTATTTCTTTTGGATTGCAATATAACACAAAAAATATATGTCAAATAATTAATTTGATAACAAATAAATATTTTTATTGTTACAGGATAGTGAAATACTTCCAAGTCAAGACACAGTAGTTTTGCCGACACCGAGACATCATGACTCGTATACGGATGAGGACGTTACAGATCCTCTTCCAACTACTGAAACCTCAAATAAGGTAGGTTAGAGTGATATGATTGTTTTCTAGTTGCAATAAAATTAGTAGGATTTTTTCAATAATTTTAATATAATAACATAAATTTGGTTCTTTACCAGTTAGTCGCAATCTCTCCTTAAAATGCTTCACAACTCCCTTTGGAGTTAATTACATTTTTACTGGAACGAATTTACCAGAAACAGTTGGCTTGGATTGATACCAACATGCGGGTCCTTTTTACGCGAATGTGTACCCAAAGTTTGTTTCGAAATTTGTTCCGTACTACTTTTAACTTTTCGACGACCAATCAAGTCATTGTGGGCCAGCCAATGATGTCCGCTTCACTGAACGCCAACTGTCGATAAAACTTTAAATTTTGTTCTACGAGTGTGAAAATTGTAACTCCTTCTTTGAAACATTCACCAAACACATTTATTACTTATCTTTAAGTAGCTTTTGCGCGTTATTTCTTTTGCGTCCCTCGAAAAATCATTTTTTTGTAAATGCCATAAAAAGTACACCATTTCCTTCTCTGTACCACTAACAACGCGTATATAAAATTTCATGACGATCAGTGGTGTAGTTAAGGCGTGAAAGTGTTACAAACAAACCCACATTAGTTAGGATTGTTACACATGTAATATTTTTTGCGTCAGAGAACTCTCATAATTATAATTACTGAAACCTCGAGCAGTCTAATTCATACTTATTGGAGTTTAAGGCCCTTACAGAGTTAGAATCACGTTGGAGTGAAAATTTACGATTCCCGGCGGATCAGAATGCCATGATGTTTAGTTTGCAGATAAGATATTAACGTCATATTATTTGTAGTTTTATAATCTAGATAATGCCTGCAAAATATTTTAAAATATTGGGATATGTTTCTCATTAGAACAGTTTTTAAGCAGCCCTTTTTTAAAACTAGCGATCGACGGTCTACGCAGAAGTGAGATATTAGTTAAATTATATGTAAAAACTTATAAAAATATTGATTTTCCAAAAATTCATATCATTTATTAGATAATACTTGTAAATTTTCATTCAAGAAAAGTATAATCAAAAGTGTCACTTTTAGTAATTTTTCGTGATATTAAACTTCTTATTTTAGGATCAAATTTGAGATATTTCTGTTTTTTCTTCCACCTAGTATGTGATGTCATTTATGTTCTCAAACATGTTTCATATTTTTTTTAATATTTTGTATATTTATCTGCGTAGGCCGTCGACCGCTAGTTTGAAAAACGGATGTTTAAAAGCTGTTATTATGAGAATTAATTTTAAAATATTTTTCAACCATGTACTAGATTAAAAAATTACAAATAATATTATGTTAACATCTTATCTGCAAACTAAACATCTGAAACTACTAAAAATCCTATATTTTAACTGCAGGGTGATTCTAATTCATAAACCCTCTTAATTAGATGATTTGTTTTCATGTTTGCAGGTGGCGTCAATAAGCGCGCTATCATTTATGGTGAGGCCAGACAGCTTCGAGCGTGGCCAGTTACGGCTGACCTGCATATCCTCAGTCCACTCAGTGTACAGTGAGAGAGCTGAACTAGTTATAAACGAGGAACGACCGCAGATCGCGTCTGTCCTCGGCACTAGAGATAGAGCTGGTGGTAAGTTTTTTTTTTTTTTTAATATATATTTTATTTATAATTTTAACAATTTTAAGCTCCTATTTCACGAACGTCAAGTAGGCTAAACCGTCACTTAAAGTCACCTGTCACCGTGAATAATTTATCTGATATACCTTTGTTTGTAAGGTAAACGTCCCAAACATTAAATAGAAAATAATAAAAAAAATTCGGCTATCGAATGATGCAGTAAACCGAGTGCATAATTCAATAAAACAGAAAATGATTTCTAAAACTAACTAATCAACACTTCACTTTTAGTTAGTGAAAGAGGCCTTAAGACTAATATAAAATGCATGTATAATAAAATGATAACACTAAAAACCACTGAAAACTACTGAGGTTTAATCTCGTGTTATCATTTGTAATTATCATTAAAATCCTACATATATACTAATAAGAAATTATTATTTTTAATCGTGTGATTGTTAAGTGATTATTACGCTTGAATTTAAATGATTTTTTTAATGATTCTTTATCCTAGATGTGCAGTTGTGTGCCGATAGTAATTGTTTGAGGTATTTAATTGTTATTAGGAGACAAAGAAAACACTGTTAATTAATGCAAGTTGTACCTAATAGGCTGTCAATAGATTGATACGTTCAATAGAATGCTAATTAGAATCTCTATTGTAGGAGTCTCTGTGTTCCTCGACTGAATAAAGTCACTGCTTAGGACAGTGTTGAAATTTAGTCACAATAAACAGCACACGTGCTGCTATTTCACGGTGGTTTCTCTCTTACAGTCAGCTTCATATGCGTCGGCAGATGAGTTCCCTTTATCAATTCAAATAACACATTTATTATACTACTAGCTGGTGCCCGCGACTTCGTCCGCGTAAAAAGAAAAAGTAGCCTATCCTGTGTCCCGTACGTCTAAATGTTTATCTACCAAGTTTCATGAAAATCAGTTAATTCGTTTAAGAGTTATGGAGGAACATACATACTTACATACATACAGAAAAAAATTGTAAAAATGGTCAATTTAGTTTCAGTATCATGTATAGAGCCTATATATACTAGTATAAGAGGTGGCAACGTTTTCGAAAGAGAATTTCAGGTCAGCTGGTTTTTTGATATGTCGTCCCTCTTGCCCTTTCGGTTAGGATCTGGGCAGTCTGGCTAGCGGTAGCGGTTGCGTTTGCCTGTGCGCATCCTATTTGTGCGGGTAATATACTGACTTTTAAAATCATTTTATGAAGGTTCAATTTGCATATTTTAGCTTAAGATAAGTTTAACAAACATCAATCTCTTATTGCCAGACATTTTTATGGTTGCTAATAATGAGCCAGACGCGAATTTTGATTTCATTTTTATTAAAAAATTAAGTTATTTCAGAATGTCTGTCATTTTAATATTATGTTGTTTAAGTATGAACAGACCTAAAAATAATTTGCCAGACATTAATTCAGTTGCTAAACCACGAATCAGAACGATTAAAGTCCTGAAAACTCTTACAGTATGATTCTACTGGTCAGAGAGAGACAGTTGAGTGCTCTCAGCTATAGATGGGTAAGCACTGTAGTATTACTCAAGCCAGAGTAAATACTCAGTAAAAACTATTTAAGTACTTTTTTTTTTTACTTTATACTCAGTATTACTACGAAAACTTAATGAGCTATGGCTATCGTTCATTACCACGATTCATTCATTAAATGAAGGATTAACGCGTGATGATAATTATTATTATATAAAATTGTTAGGTACAATGTTTAAATTATCTATACTAATATGTAAAGCTGAAGAGTTTGTTTGTTTGGTTGTACGTGCTAATCTCAGGCTGTCGGGCTAGGCATCGCGTTGGCCACGATCTACGAGCCCGTAGGTTTGTTGAAAAAGTATCGATATTTTTAATTAGATATATTGACATTTTTCCTCGATATATCGACGTCGATATTGATATTTTATAAATGAAAATTAATACCGTTTTATATTTCCTAATTATAGTTTTTTAATAGAACACTAGCTGTTGCACGCGACTTCGTCCGCGTAACTTTATAAAATATAGCCTATAACACTCGCTGATAATATAGCTTCCCACCAGTGAAAGAATTTTTCAAATCGGTCCAGTAGTTTCGGAGCCTATTCAATACAAACAAACAAATCTTTCCTCTTTATAATATTAGTATATATAAAAATTCAACAAAACAAAATGCAGGTGCGTCGGCAATCTTTTGTATCTACTTGTAGGTATCATCCATAAATGATAATTGTTTTGATGAAAAAAAAATCTCTTGTATCCGTATGACTCATTTCTGTTTTAGTTTTAATGTTTGAACAAAAGCAATAAAAAATGTTCCGTGTTTACTTAGAGACCTTCTATCTAGTTGTCTTGTTTATCAAAGTTATCATAGTAGTACTATGTGAAATAGTTGTTATTCTAATATCCGTTAATTTACTATAAGGTTTGTAACCTCTGCTATGCCGCCGATGGGCGGTCTCGGCATGTGAGTATAAAATTGGCTTTTAACAATTTATAATTTAATTTTATTTTTAATTTATTTTTAATTTTAATTTTAATAAATTGACTATTAATTTTTACAATATAATTAATAAAGTCAAAAAATATCTAAAATAAGAATTTAGTAATTACTTATATGATGTCAAACAGGTGACATGTAACATAATTCTTTTGTTTTTTTTTTTTATATTATAGGTATTTCTTATTTGGTTAATAATCTTTTCTTGTGAGAAAATTAAGAATTTTAAATTAAGATAAACGCAAAATTCACTGCAATAATAACATAACTAGTAAATTATAATAATATGGTGTAGAGTTAACTTAGTTGTAACTATATCTAGGTAGATAAAAATGTAGGTTTTTCACTCATCTTTACATACTTCTATGTATTCTTCTAATTTCCATGCAATTAAAAGGTTGTTGACTTCGTCATCCATTAGGAATATTTGTAAATTATAAAAATTTTTTAGGCAATACGAGTTTATTAAATACGAGACGCAATGACTATCACGCTAGAAAGATTTGGACGAAATGAATGATTCGTTTTCACTTATAGGTAACCCATTTTGCTTTGCTTTACTTGGTTAATATTTAGTAAGCTGTTTGTAAAGATTAGCAAATGTGTCATGGTAAAATTTACAATCGCACTTATTTAATAACAACAAAATATCAATGGCTATTTGTAACCGATTACGTTGTAGGTGGTAACAGAGATATATTGGTTAATTTTAACCAAAAAAAGGGTTAATTTTAACCCTTTTTAAACATATTTAAAATTACATACATAACTTGGTTAGATTTAACAATATTAAGTATTAAAATTTAAACAAGTCTGAATTGGTTCAGAATGCTAACAATTTTGTTTAAAAATTATTAAGTGCAATGTTAAAAATAACCAAGTATCCATAACAATGTTGACGTGTTAGATTATAACCAACTGCGCTTATATATTCTTAAACGAGTTTTAGTTAATTTTAAATAATCTGCCTTTAAACGAGCCAAAATGTTAAAGTACAATTTTCTCAGTGTATCATAGCGACAAGAGTATTTCAAATAAAAAAAAACTTTTAAATTTTCAATAATGTTGTTTGATTTCCTGCTATCTAATTCTATCTCATTTCAATTTTTTTTATGTTAAAATTTGCTAAATGCTAATAAAAAATAATATCCCTAATTTAAAAAATATTGAACTTACGCAATTGTATATCTATTGTATGTATATATAGATATTAGATATACAGTTTACATAAGTCCAATTCATACTGTAAGAGTAGAATCATACTGTAAGAGTTTTCAGGACTTTAATCGTTCTGATTCGTGGTTTAGCAACTGAATTAATGTCTGGCAAATTATTTTTAGGTCTGTTCATACTTAAACAACATAATATTAAAATGACAGACATTCTGAAATAACTTAATTTTTTAATAAAAATGAAATCAAAATTCGCGTCTGGCTCATTATTAGCAACGATAAAAATGTCTGGCAATAAGAGATTGATGTTTGTTAAACTTATCTTAAGCTAAAATATGCAAATTGAACCTTCATAAAATGATTTTAAAAGTCAGTATATTACCTGCACAAATAGGATGCGCACAGGTAAACGCAACTGCTAACGCTAGCCAGACTGCCCAGATCCTAACCGAAAGGGCAAGAGAGACGACATATCAAAAAATCAGCTGACCTAAAATGCTTTTTTTCCCGACGTTGCCACCTCCCGGACTATACGATATCTCTGAAATCAAAGTAACTTACTCCATGACCAACCCTTACAGATTTATTATTAGTATTGATTATCCCCACTATTACACAAACAGTAATCAGTGTTATGCCTCAAACTTTATAATAAATCAGAATAATACAAAATTATCGGAGAAAGCATGAAAATAATAAACGAAGCCCTTAATTTATTGAACACCTGCAAACAGTTTCAACGTGAAATTAATCTTCGTTATATTGTAACGATATTTAAAAAGGAACCAATATTAATCTAAGCTAATATTTTAAGAGTATTTATTACGTCTATGGGCAAATGTATTGTTAAATTATTTTATGAATAGGTTACATTTTCTGTATTTCTGAGGCTGAGGCATTTATCATAATAAATACATAAATGTCATAAAATCGTAAAAGAGCCGTGTTTGTACATTTTTTTTTTTATAAAAACCTTTGTCGTTAAAACAAATATTTCACATTTGTAATCCAAAAATGACATCGATAATGACTCAGAATCCCAAACGAGATTCTAAGCTATATCCGAGCCTAAATTAACAACAGGAATCCGACCGTACGTCCCACGCTTTTATTATATCAATAGCTGGCGCCCGCAACTTTGTCCGCGTTGAAAAAGAAAAATGTAGCCTATCCTGTGTCCTGTACGTCTAAATGTTTATCTACCAAGTTTTATGAAAATCAGTTAATTCGTTTAAGAGTTATGGGGGAACATACTTACATACAATACCTACACTTACAGATTTATTATTAGTATTGACTAGCTAGCGCCCGCAACTTTGTCCGCGTTGAAAAAGAAAAAAGTAGCCTATCCTGTGTCCTGTACGTCTAAATATTTATCTACCAAGTTTCATAAAAATCAGTTAATTCGTTTAAGAGTTATGGAGGAACGTACTTACATACAATACCTACACTTACAGATTTATTATTAGTATTGATTGATGATTGATATACTCGTACGCCGAGACTAGAATTACTTTCTACAAGAAAAAGAACAAGAGAATCCGTTGAATAAGTCCTTTGAGTCTATACAGTAGAAGACGGTCGCACGAAATTTCTCAGTGCCCCAAATCGATAGACAGATACAGATTGATTTTATCCGGTAGTTTTTATTTTCGACAACATTTTTCTTTGTAAACAGCGCCACAGAATGAATACGTATAAAGCAAACCAATTCCACTCTACAATTCAAATATTTGCTGCAACCGACTTGCACCGCAATTTGCCTCCGGAGAACTTTGTACGTGAAATTGGAATATTTCTTTCGTAAATATATAAGCCGTTGAAATAATATATAAGTATCTAAATTTAAAACAGCTGTTAAGTAATGGGATAGTTGTCGCTTAACTAGTCAAGTTAAACCCCATTGTAGAGTATTGAATTTTATTGCAAGTAAATGTCGACGAATAATTTTGATTTTCTTATGTGTATTTCTTTAAGTGGATTAAAATTATTTTAATAATACTACATTCACATATTAAGTTAATGCTAAAAAGGTGTCTCAGCTATTATATAAAACAAAAAAAATTTTTTTTTCCTTTTTTTCCTATTTTTCCTATTTTTTCCTAAATAAATACTTTATTTTATATGTTCCATTATTTAAAATTTTGAACATTCAAAACAAGAATAGATAAATATCTAAAAAATAGTTTTATTGTATAGCTGATCACAAAGTCAATAGAATATTATATTTGAGGTATAATACGTTTTAGAATGT
Source organism: Synanthedon formicaeformis (assembly GCA_945859745.1). NCBI lineage: Eukaryota > Metazoa > Arthropoda > Insecta > Lepidoptera > Sesiidae > Synanthedon > Synanthedon formicaeformis. The sequence goes on along the minus strand of OX243959.1, from coordinate 10,503,013 downwards.
TTTAATTTATACAGAGAAAAATAATTCAGCACATTTCAATATCAATTTACTGCATCATTGGGCTACTCAAAAAGTTGTATCACAATGCAAATCAGTCCACAATCCGACTGTTACGCGAGTCAATAACATAGATTGCCTGCACTCGAAGTGGTATTCGAATATTTGTTAGTGATAAAACATCGGTATATTGCCCTAGTCAATATCATGGATAAACTCCGATATAGCGAAGCTACGAACTCCTGTATGCAGGGAATCACTCAAATATTTGCTGCTAGCGACGAACACAGTACAATGCTTATATAGTAAGTAAAGTCGTTTTAAATATTTTTTTACATCTTTAAATCTTGCAAATCATATAGAAATATTGTTTAGGTACTTTATTGAACCTAAACATGATAAAATAAACCTTGTAAAAGACAGTATGGGTATTTATTAAAGAATTGGTTTTTTAAAGTCAAATCTCTATCTAATGTGTATTTCATCAATTGTGATTTATCTAAAACATGTTTTTAATATATTTTTCTTTTGCCACATAGCACAGGATTTATCTGTTATTTTTGATACCTACGTTTGATTTTGTTTAAACTTAAATAACTTTTTTTCAAAAAATATAATTGAATATTAAAAATAATATGTTACTTTCGATCATGTCTCTTAGGTCCTCTTTCACAAACTACATGTTTGTTGATTAGTTACTTTTAGAAATCATTTTCTGTCATATTGAATTATGCACTCGGTTTACTGCATCATTTGATAGCCGATTTTTTATTATTATTTTCTATTTAATGTTTGGGACGTTTACCGTACAAACAAAAGTATATCAGCTCCATTATCCCCGGTTACCGGTGACTTTAAATGACAGATTGCTCTACTTGACCTTTGTGAAAGAGGCACTTAGACTTTGCCTCCCGCTGTTAAGCATTACTGTGTCTAACTCCCATCCGTGTTTGTAGAGTGTGAATATTCCGATCGAATAAGCAAAGGTAATGTTTAGCAGGCCATGTTGTGCCGACTGTGTTTGCGTAGTATTGCTGTGTACAAACAAAGAGCACGCGTGACTTACGTCCCTTAAGGGATGAACAGAACAATGTAACCGTGAAAGGTTGTTACATTATGTATTTTCAGATGACAACTCTTACAAACAACACATCACATATTCTTGTTTTAACATGAACAGAAAAAATGGTTAAAGAAAATAATATTAATGCGGACAAGTCTGCAATGTATATTTTTTTTATTGTTTTATTAAAAGGGACTGCTTTTACTAAATGTATAAAAATAAAAAAAATATTGCTAAATGTGTTGTAAGCGCAATACTCTCGAAGGACTGGATCAATTCAGCAAATTTTTTTTTCAAAAATATTGAAGTCCGAGTAAGGTTCTTAAAAAAATATATGTGAAGACGCGGGCGAGTCGCTAGTTTAAAATTCGTCGTAAGTGAACAAGTGACAAAGAATATCAGCCTTAACATCCAATAGTACCTTCTTGAAATGCATTATTTATTCTTGAAAGTGAATGTCACTGTCATTCTAAATTAACAGCCGACGAAAACTTTAGGCGAACTTTGGCTGGTTAAGGATTTAAGATTTAAATAATTAACGAAGAAAATTGGTAAAGACTTTTAAATAAGCTCTTGTTAAGTTCAAATTCGGTGACATTATTATAAACTGTACCTTATTTAGGTTGACGAGGACGGCATGACATTTACCTAGTTCTGTAGCCTATGTGTGTAACCGCATTTCTATGCACGAGTAGGTTAGTGCCTATAATTAAGCTTCTCTTGAACATCAAAACATAATAGTTGACATTATATTAAAATTATTATTTTTTAATTAACTTCTTTTGACGCGTATTATGGGTCAAATCACAGCGAAACACGACGCGACACACAAGGTAGCAATACATTATAGAAATTATTTACTACATAAAAAGCTACTCAGTTCAGTGTCCAATGTCTTGATTTGTCTTAATGTGAGCTGACCCTTAGGGTAAAAAAAATTCAGAGTATATTCTTAGATGTGTGCGCCGACGATGTAAATACCATGAAGTTTATTTTGAATGAGAGTTTGTTATACGTACATTGTTAATATACTTATACCAATAATTCCAAGACTTTCGGAGTCAAGAAGTCTTTAATCTTTAATAAGTCCTTTAAGAAGTCTAGCCTTGATCCTCTTTCGCCACCATTCGTTCCACATTAAATGATCTGTATCTCCACCAAAGCTTATTTCCATTTAAAAAAAGAGCAGGGCTTTGTGAAACACTAAAACCTTATCGACGAAGAATAAAAATCGCAATGTATGTTAATGTACAGTCAGAAAAAAAATCGAAACGGATTCTCTTTAAAAAAACGAATATACGTGTTTTCCTTTAAAAGGCCACAGAACAAAAGCAGAACAGCATTTTTAATTATTAGTTATATTATTTGCTAGCTGAACCAGGCCCCCTAGCCATGATGCAAATGCTTCAATTGCGTACTTCGGAAACGAAGAGAGAACGCTAAGAGAAAGCTTGCTGATTGGTTGTTTTAACGCCCCAATAAAATTATGACACTAACGCTACGCTACGCTACGCTAAGAAAAAACTTTTTGATTGATCAAAATTTTATAGTGACGTTACAACAACCAATCACCAAGCTTTCTCTTCGTTTCCGAAGTACGCAAAGAAGCGTTTGCATATTGGCGAATGCTAACAATCCTCATATAAACTTCATATAACTTCACACCTGCATGGAAATAAACCTATGCGGTTTTCAGTAAAATTATAAATTATTAAATAATAAGTTATAATAATAATAATTTATAAAAAATGGATTTTGTGAATTATAAAGCTTGTAATCAGTGAAGAATTGCGAAGAATCGCTGTTAATATGTCATAAATAAATTTCATTTATTTTATTCGTGTGAATTTTATGTAAGTATGTACTTTTTTCTGTGAACTGTACATAGTTGACACATTTTATTCGTTTTACATTTTTCCGATGTCTAGACTGCAATCGACTTTGCCTTCGAGTATTGAAATCGTTTTGTATCTGGCTAGACACTTTTATGGGATGATAGAATTTGTTTAAGAATGCACAATATATACAGTAAAACAGGGAAAAGAAATATATACATCAACGACGCGGCGGCACTGAAATTATTTTTTTCTATTCCATAATAATATAAAGAATTGTCTGATTTACAATATTAAATATTAGACAGATAGATATATTGCTTCTTTTTTTGCTAATTTTTCAAAAAACTTTTTCATATTTCCATCAAATCTCAATACTATTTGTTATATTTCCGAAAATATTAATATATTTTTTTTTAATAACACTTATAATAATTGATTTTTGTGCGAGAAGTGTGGTTTTGCTTTATTTTCATGTCCTAAATTAAAAGATTATAAATAGAGTGTGAGATAGATGTGAAAATAAGTTGAGCTGGACTCGCATCTTGCTTAATTCCCGAAACACAACTAACATTCTGTTAGGTATACGCGAAGACATGTGATGAACAATCTCTCTTGAAACTTAGACTTACTTGCTCCGAATGCAACGAATATAAGCAACTTCCTAACAGTGGGTGGAGAAGATTAATTAAATTGTATACAACAGAAGGTTCAAACCTTTCACGCGTTCAAACTAGCTCCTAAATAAATATTTAGTTCAATTAAATGTTACGTATTTTGTTAAAAGGTGAAGAAAACTCCACTATTCATCAATAAATTTAACATAAAAATAAATATAATTATTATTTCGTTTTAATGGAATAATTACTGTTTGCTTTTTAGATTTGGACACCGCTTGTCGGTTGAATATGTGGACATTTCTATTAAAAATTACAACAACTTATGTATAACCATTGAAATATTTAAATTTGTATTTGAAAAAAATAAAAAAAATTGCAGATAAAACATATTGAAATTGACAATTACCTCGGATTTGGAATACGATTCTATGAGGAAGACAACAAATTAAATTCTTCAGTTTTTTTTTTTTTTATTTTATCAAAAATTTTAAATGATATCGACAAACAATAACACAGAATGAATCAGTGTATCTGTACAGTATTTTTTAATGTTATTAAAACAATACAAATAATCTCATGTGACTGGTGCTCTCGGACTAGGGACACAGAGGTTTTGTTTGGGATCTTAGCCTAATACTTTTGAATCGGTGACCCAAGCGAACTGTGTGTAGTTTGCTTAAGAAATAACTTATATACTAGCATATACTACTATCTAACTTAACGAGACTGCTGTCGGTGGATCTAAACACCGGAGGCAAAAACGGTCGTCGAAGGAGGAGGTTTCTGGAGCAATACGCCGGGAAGGGAGAAACTACAAATATATACTACATTGAATGTATAGTAATATATCGCTGCTTAAAAACTAAAGGGCCACAAATCAAAATTACACATTTTACAGGAGAGCTAATCGAAAAAATTTAAATTATTTTTTGGCAATTTTTTTTCTTATTAGATATTATATCAAATATATGCATATTATACATCGTTAGAAGCATATTTTTAAGTAGCATTAAATGTTTTAAGTACTTTTATAATAAACTGAATACTAGAAGAGATATAAGCATATAAGTTACTTTTGAATGTATAAAAATGATCAAAATATACTAAATATGGAATAAAACAACCATAAGTCTTTTTGCAACATACAATATGAAGGATTGTGATTGTATTTTTGCAATAAAAACATTTTTGGATTATTTTGTTTTATGGCCCTTTAGTTTTTAAGCAGCGATATGTACTTGTTAGGTTAGGTCACTCTTCTTATAATGTTTCGTATACTTTGGCTCTTCCACGCCAAAGAAGGTCGTGTATACTTGCAGTGCATCATTCGCTGTGGTGAAAGGGTCGTTCTATCCTGGGTCTATAATTACATTATTTTACATTCTTGAAATGTAAAATAATGTCATTAATATGAAGCGTGTGAGACAGGCTTTCTACTACTAGGTGATTGGAATGGTAAGGGATCTTTTAGGGCAAAGTTCTTAATGCATTTGACGATCGACGTGAGATCCGGGACAACATTTCAGATGTGACAGACAGTCAGCATTCCGAATCATTTATATGTTATCAAGCGAAAGAAATTGATGATTAGGATTACATATTAAGACAGCTATTAGCCTTTGGTATATAAGATCTATGATAAAAATTAACTCTCATAAATCTATTAATTAACTATCTGTATTTACAAGTTTACAAGACATTTACAATATAATGTGCAAATATTTTAAAAAATGTATTAAATTCTGTTAAAAAAATACTTATGTCCAAATTTAAATCCTGCTTGTAGGATTCTAATGCGGTAAGTTGGCCGCAAGCCCAACATTTTTATGCTTTTCACATTTTCAATCTACATTTTTATTCAATGGGCAAAATTTGAAAATGTTGTAAATTGACATGTTTCCTTATAAAATCATGTGATTCGTGCAAGCTGTTTCATGACATACATTAATATTCCTACTCCTGGGTTGTAGAACTTTGTTGAACGTTGAAACAAGCTCAGTTTATCACTTTAGAGATCTTATAAGTAAAAGTAAAATCTTATTTCTAACTAGCTTGGCGCCCGAGACTTCGTTCGCGTTAATAAAAAAAAGTAGCCTATCCTGTGTCCTGTACGTCTAAATGTTCATGAAAATCAGTCAATTCGTTATGGAGGAAGATACATACATACAATACCTACAATTACAGATTTATTATTAGTATTGATTTCTTAGGGCGCTAAGTGGCAGGCTAAGTGCTAAGGCATTCAAAACATCGTGATATACTAATTTCGGTATGCGGCGCGGGTGTACATTACTCGTATTATAATCAAAAGCATGACGGTTAACGAAGTAATTCACAGAATGTTAAAAATACACGTCGCTGCGAACAAAAATTAAGCTGAAAAGTTCAAAGTAAGAAATTGTGTAAAGCAATGCATTAATTAAGTAAATTTATGATAAAGTCTCAAAAAAAACGAAAACAATAATTAAATATTCATTACGAGGAATTATCGCGTCTCCTTTCTTTCGCGAAGAAAAATTCCTGGGAGGCTTTACCAGTTTTTTTTTTTTCGCTAAGCGAATTGAGGTGACCCTTGGAGGTTGGTTTGTCGATATCGATAATTATAATTCCATTAATGAGATTTTTATTTTCATTTATCATTATCATTATCGGTTCTTTTACGTGAATAAGTTCATATGTACAGATGTACAGAGGAATCAGAAAATAAATAAGTAATTTGTATTCTTCCAAGAGATTATTAAAATTTAAGCGAATGTAAGCAAAAGCTAACCACTAATTTCATTATTTACTAAAAAAGTTATAAATTATATAGTTTTCATTGTCGTTTCAGAATTTTTTGATATTTATTTTGTTTATCTATTTATTAGGTTACAAGAATCTTCTTTCAAGCAAATACTAGAAAAGCCAAGGAAGTAAAAAATCAGTTTAGAAGAAGTTAGCGGAGTAACGAACAGAGACAGACAATGATTTTTTTTTTAATTTTATTCTTATAATACAATAAAAGGTCTAGTATGAACATAATCTTATGTCTTCTTTATTTTTCTACATGAATTTTTTTTTATGGTTCATAATTACATTTTCCAACTTGTTAACTGGTAATTAAATTTTGTTTTGTTTCGCGTTTTGATTGAAGATTAATTTAAACTGATTGAATTATTTTATTTAATATATCGAGGCCTAGAGCCCCTTGCCCATTAATGCTATTACGCTAATGATTCGCTAGAGCACAACACCCCCTAATTACAAAACAAAGCTTTTTTAATAAAGATATTTCTTGTTTTAGCCGCCGCCGCCCACGTCCACTCTCCATTTTAAGTGGCTGGAGACGTTAATTTCAGTTTCATTGTGTATACACAAATTCATAAAAATGGGTACACTTTATGAAACTTCTATTAATTTAAACTTCTTTTATCGTGTCTCCCACTTCCGTCAATACTATATATCAAAAATTCGCTTGCTTCTATAGCTACTTGCTACTGATTTACGTGGGTAGACTAAGCGCCTCTTTCACAAACGTCAAGTAGGCTAAACTGTTTTAAAGACACCGGTAACCGGGGATAATGGAGCTGATATACCTTTGTTTGTACGCTAAAAGAAAATAATTCAAAAAATCGCCTATCGAATGATGCAGTGAACCGAGTGCATAATTCAATAAAACAGGAAATGATTTCTATAAGTAACTAATCGACACCTTACTTGTAGTTAGTGAAAGAGGCGCTAAATGATATAAGCTTTTAGGGGACGCTATACTATTTCACGTGACCTTATTTCATAAATTTTTGAAGTGAAAACTTTTTTAGGCGGTTTATGCATTTTTGAGATGGGGAAAACCATTGAACTCGCGACCTGTTACTGTAACGTAACAGTGTAACCGACACCTCTGTATATTTTCAGATATTGTGCCATCTACACAATACCACTGAAACTAGTTTTTTAATGGATAGTGTACAGGCCGACAGCCCCACTTGATAGTGTCTAACAAAAGTGCTGCAGACTCTCATAAAATTGAGCATAAATTATATGAAGAAAATGGGCTCTGTCATTCCTTACTCACTCGACAAAACACAATAGCACATAATATTATCTTTCGGTAAGAAGCCACTAGGAGTCCTCAGTCATGAAACCCCCTAGTATCAGTAGTCCGACTACTCAGTCCGATGATCGGACTAATGAGACTTTTTCGTCCAGTAGTCCAATGATTTAAATTGTCGGACTACTGAAACTTTTAGTCCGATGAACGGACAGGCAAGCTGTAACCGCTTCCATACTACCCAATGTGACTCAACGAACCGTCGATTCCTGCAACAAATTAACACACGAAAAATATTTTTTAATTTTTTTTCATTCCTGGCAAACACTCGTGCGTTATTGCTGTTGAAAAAAAAATAACATAAACCATAAACGCCCGGTTGTTAGGTTATTGCTTCCGTTTTTGCGTCTCGGCGCGCCCGACACCCGCCGACACAGTGGGAATAAAAAATACACGAAATGCCTGTGTATTGTTAACAATGCGAATATTTCTTATAACTATTTTGCTGCCGTAATCGTATCGTGTTGAATATTGCACACGGGGAATTATTTTTGAAAAATGTCTTGTCCGCAATCTGCGAAACGAAAATATTCTCTCAAAAAAGAATAAAAATTTTGGACTGTAACTTCCTGAAGTTTAATTTTTTTTAGTTTAATTTACATTTTTACATTTACGTAGTGGCAAGGCACACTGTGTTTCGTAGTTACTTGGCCAGCCCGTCTAGCGGCACGAAACCGCATAACTGCTGAAACACTGAAAAACTGAAAAACAACATAGGATATCATAGGATCATAGGATTCTTCATCATAAGATGAGCACTGTTCCTCATTTTGTCCATGGTCCATAATGCATTTTATTATATACTTTTATTTTATTTGTCCAAGTATCGTTGATAGTTGGACGAATACCGAATAACTTACCAACATGTACTTAATGTCTAAAACAATAAATAAAAAATATGTAGGGGCATGTGACACGGTGTCATGTAGACACGAACTAAGTAGATCTTGTACTTGGGTATTGGACAAACATACTTATATATTTTATTATTTCGTTACATTTACTTTTTTACTTACATATTATTTACGTACCTAGTATAAGTCTGAGTGTTTTCAATACAATGTAAACACCGAGACCAAGACAAACAGGCAAGGAGTATTATTTTTAACTGGAATCCGCGGCCTCTTACACAGCAGGCAGGGTTAATTTCATTAAAGACAAAAATTGAGTTAAATCCTACATAACAATATCATCAACAACACTCCAAATTACAATTGGACGCAGTAACACAGTATCAAATGAAATTTAATTATGTTTATGCAGAACAATTGAATTCGAAACGACCAATCGTTAACGTAAATTCGAAAAGGACAATTGACGACTATGACGTCATCGGTCCGCGCAACCATATGTAAAACGGTTTAACGCGGTTTAACTAACATTCGATGCGTTCCGTTGAGAATTAATTTCTGATGTTGCCAATAATGAACCGCTCGGCTGCGTATTTACAGTTTCTATACAGTCACTAACAGTTAAAAAGTAATACATTTTTTTTTTCATTATTATTCAGCTAATTTGACTATAGTAGTATCAACACTACAATTATATACTTTACAATTTTTTTCTACCAAATAAGATCCAAGACATTATTTTTATATACATAGTATTAAAATTAATAAAAGCACGTTGAAGCTACGTACAACTTAAAATAATTAAGAAATGAAATACATATCTTTATACACTATTTGGTACATACCAGAAAGTAAATTTCACCTCAAAACATATTATTATAACTAACTGTCATGTCCGCAGCAGAAGGAATGATGGACAGATTTTGCAACTTATTTAGTTCATTTAATTCCCGATACGTCAACAGCGCCAAAATGGCGATATTAAATTATTAGGTAATTGATGCTACCATTGGCAATTGGCATTTATGATATTGATTTAGTTGTCAAAAGTCATTAGAAGTTATGTGTACATGACGAATAATAACGTACGTAAGCAAGCAGACAACTAACTAGTACGTGTAGATTTTGTAAATGCGCATGTTACATCAATATACATATCGATATTTCGACTCCCCACAATAGTGACATGGCCACTGAACAAATTTGCCGATAGAATTCGTGACGGCGCTGAACCGGTTATAGCTCGATGTAAACCCGGATACGATTCTTATGTCATTTTATTGCCTAGTAAAACTCTTTCGCGTAACCATAATACGGGGGAATATACATGTTTAGAATGTTTTCTATGTGCGAATCGTTTCGAATAAGCTAGTAAGAAAATATATTGAAAACTCAATTGTTTTAGCGCATGAACCCGCTACGCTGCGGGGTTTATGTCACTGTTTCGTTTGATCCACGATCTTTGAACCACCTGTATGTACACACTAAACACTGCATATAATAATATAATTTTATTTTTTCTAAAATAAAAGTAGTCTACATCTATACTATTATATAAAGCTGAAGAGTTTGTTTGTTTGGTTGAACGCGCTAATCTCAGGAACTACTGGTTCCAATTGAAAAATTATTTTTGTGTTGGATAGTCCATTTATCGAGGAAGGCTTTAGGCTTTAGGCTTTTAGGCGTTATATAGCCTCTTTTTATTTTTTATTTTTTTGACGAGGAGTAAACCGCCACACAGCTAGCCAACCATGTGCGTAGGTCCCCTAGGACATTTAAAGACGGGCATGGTACTCGTATGCCAGCCTTCTCCTGCCCAACCGTCTGCGTCTGAGGGAAGCGAGTCCGGCCTCTTCCTCTCACTCCCTCTCAGCTGCCTCCTTCTGCGACATTACGGATTAGGCGTTATATAGCCTAAAGTTTAGGCTATATAACATTTTGAACGCGGATGAAGTCGCGGGCAACAGCTAGTTACTTATAACATCCGCTATGTGCCATTGAAAGTCCTGTCAAAATCGGTCCAGCGGTTTCGGAGATTATAGATTATTAAATGTTTCTTTGGCAGTACTTTTCTTGTTACATTGACATCCAGCGTTACCTATAAATTTTAGTCATATTATTTTCTAAAAAAATTATATACAATTTTGTACATACAATTTTCAAAATAAGTTTCTTAGCAAGACCTTAATATGATAATTTTGCCCTGCGGTTTCCCCCGCCGTTTAAATTAAATTGAGAAAGACATACACAAGTACGAGTACAATGTTCGTGTGTTCGTATCTCTTCGGGCGGGCGCCCTTAAAAACCAATGAGGTGATTATTCAAAATATTTCCGATATTTTTAACAAATTTTATTATTTAGAGGTTTAATTTAATCTATAAAAATTCTCAGCTTACATCAAATAACGCATATTATATATTAAATATGGAGAAAATATTGTTTTTAGTACTGTTTCAAAATCAAAAGTTTATATAAATAAACGAGAGTAAGCGCAAACAAAGCGAATGATTTCTATGAAAATATTCACATAAACCAGTAATTTTGTATTTTCTTTGCGAACAACATTCGTGAATCGTTTTCGCTGAATCAGAACGGGGTGAAAATAAATTAACATTGTTTCGGAACAAACACTCGGTGACTGAGAAAAAAAAATTAAGTAAAAACGTGGCAATTTCCTAATGGATTTGCAATAAAATCACTGGAGTAATTTTCGTTTAGCAACATAGATTAAATTTGAAAACCGTTAATTCATAATTAACACCGAAGTATTTCGTAATTATGTTTCACGCTTTTGTTATAGTAAATTGCTTTAACATTGCTTTAAACTTCGAAGTATTCGAAGTTTCGTAGGGAATACTTCAAAATGAAACCTGGATATTTTATTATGTACACTAATATCGATACGTTATAACTAATATTATGTACGAGTAATGTAATGCTTAAGTAACTCTGTCTGTGTCGTCTATTACCTTTTCACGCGTTAACTACTCAACCTATACTCGATAAATTTTGCATACACTGTGTCAAGGATACAGAGCAATAAAGACTGAATAAACGTCAGACGTAACGTTTCAGAGGAACGCACGAAATCGCGAGCAGAATCTAGTTAGTTACTATGTTAATCAAAATAAAGTAGGTACTAACTACCTACTTTATTATAGTTAGTAGTAGTGACGTGACAAATTAACAGTTTAAGCGCCTGTTTCACAAACGTCAAGTAGGCCAAACTGTCATTTAAAGTCACCGGTAACCGGGGATAATGGAGCTGATATACCTTTGTTTGTACGGTAAACGTCCCAAACATTAAATCAAAAATAATAATAAAAATTCGGCTATCGAATTATGCAGTAAACCGACTGCATAATTCAATATAACAGAAAATGATTTCTAAAAGTAACTAATCAACACTTTACTTATAGTTTGTGAAAGAGGCCTAAATGTTTTTTATTTTACTATATTTTTAAAAAGAAGTAAAAAAGATTAATTTTAAAAAGCGTTGATCGAGAGAGAGTTGCCAGAACACCTTCAATCCTATGTATATTAAATTGTATACTGCTGGACATAGATAGATTTTTCTGCGAAGAGGGTCACCGTCTAATACCACACTAGTTTCAGATAGACTACGACGGTTGCTAATCCTCTTGCAACGGAAACTCACAACCGTTCTCATACTCACTGTTATAGTGAAGGATATCGTTGTTTCAAATCCACAACTATAATTGAAATAACGTGGACATATTTGTGGACACAACTATAATTGAAGGTATCTTCTATTGTTAGAGGCTGGCTCCTGAACTTGTCATATGCCGACACTGAGAGCATCCTCCGCTCGCTCTGTTAGAATAAGACCATGTATGTTCCGACGTTGTGCCGGCGTAGCTGAGTGTGCAACGGTCTATCCATTTCTATCCGTTTTATACTTTGGTGCAGTCTGTTAATATTTATTAATATATTGTAATGCTTTCTATGTTTTTCATATTATTCTATGTTTGTATATAGGTACGTTTTGTTGTTTTATATAATGTTCCCTTATTGTACTAAAATGTGTTGCTATGTATTTATTGTAAATTATTGTATAGGTACCAGATATATTATGTAGACTAATTATGTATAATATGATTATGTAATTCAGTAGACTCCCACGATACAAGCATAGCTTAGTGTGGGGGTCAACGATAACTTGTGGTCACTGTATTTTATTTTTTGGAAATAAATTATTATTATTATTATTATTATATTTTTTATACTGCATTATACAAAATTGGAAGTGAAGCTGTCGTTTCTCTGGACAATCACTTCCACTTGATTACCTATGCATAATTTTCATCCCTTGAATTGATTACATAATATCGAGTTATTCTTTATATTATGTGTATGCTTTCCAATAAAATGTACATATTCCGATGTACAAAAAATATTGATTAAAATTATACTATATAAATTTAAACTTTAATAAAGTCTTACATTTCTAAGTATTATTATTTTTTATTGTTACTTATTAATAAAAAAATAACAAAAGAAGTAAATTGAAGTGAGTTGGCATCTTTCAGGAAACTACGAGACTTCTTCATGTCTTTTTTGACAAATTTTTAATAAACCATTAACAACCAATTTTTAACAGACAGATATGTATTGCCAGTAATGACATCAATACTAATAATAAATGTGTAAGGGTTGGTCATGGAGTAAGTTACTTTGTTTTCAGAGATATCGTGTTTATAGGTATAGGTATAGGTAATACGTGATACTGAAACTAAATTTACCATTTTTAGATTTTTTTTCTGTATGTATGTATGTAAATATGTATGTTCCTTCATAACTCTTAAACGAATCAACTGATTTTCATGAAACTTAGTAGATAAACATTTAGACGTACGGGACATAGGATAGGCTACTTTTTTCTATTTCAACGCGGTCGAAGTCGCGGGCGCCAGCTAGTAATACAATATGGCGATTAAACATTGTATCTTACTATGAGCCTACGCTTGGGGTACCTAAGCTCCAGCTCTGTGGAAGATCGAATCTCTACGCAGTGGACGTCCTGCGCCTGAGGTGATGATATTGCTACTTAGTCCTAGTTATTGTACGTTTAAGGAGTCATACACACATTTGCACATTGTACACATTTTTGTGGTTATACGTGACGCTTTACGGGGTTCTGAATTACACGACATAACGGGAGAATGTAACATTTGGCTTTATTGTTTTTCTACAGGAACAGACGCCCGTCTCGTCGCGTCACGTACAAATACACAAAAGCGTTTGTTTTCTTTTGTAAGCGCAATGTTTTGTTGACAACATTAATGTTACTTTGTATTACTGTGTGCAAAAAGTATCTAATCAAATACGAACAATGAGGATGTTAAGTTTTTTGTAATAATACTCGTAACTTTTCTTTGTTCGTGGCTTCGCTACTTTAAATGTCGATTCACATAATTTTTAGTTCCATTTTAACTAAATGCGCTGGATAAATTATTTATTTATACAAAATATACAGATATATTTCTGCATTAGTGTACTTAAAAAAATTAACTTTTTAAATGTTATGTGATCCCATTCACATTAATCTTTTATAGAGGTTTCCTTAAAAAAACATATATGCAAGAATTATTTTAAAAAATATACATTTTTAAAATTAAATAAATAATAAACGATGATAGATTGGTTACAATTGAAATGGTTACAAGTCAATTACAAGTGAAAAGTTTTATAATTCCCATAGAGCCTCAATTATCTCTAACTCTACTGCTAACTGTACTGTTTCATTAAAAAGTGTTGCTGTTTGCTACTTATATAACTGCCAAATAAGAAAAAATAATCCCGCAGTTATAATTAAGCCAATTTTTCATACACGAACATCATAAATAAGCTTTCCGTAAACGGATTACGGTTTCATTTGGCAAAGTGCAATGTTGATTTCGAACATTATGAACTCGTATATCTAGGAAATAGGTCAGTCTATATTATGTTGATCGTCAAATAAAAGTCAATTAAAAGTTTTTTTTTTAATTAAATAATAATACATTTATACTGTACTAAGGGCCTGTTTCACCAACTATAAGTGTTGATTAGTTACTTTTAGAAATAATTTTATGTTTTATTAAATTACGCACTCGGTTTACTGCATCTTTCGATAGGCGAATTTTTTTTATTATTTTCTTTTTAATGTTTGGAAATTAACTTGACTTTAAATGATGGTTAGCCTACTTGACAGATGGTGAAAGAGGCCCTAAGAGTCATTTCTTAAGAGTACATAATAATATGTCATACTTTTATGAGTTCTTTTTAATTATTTATATTTCTTTTAACTATTCGTCTATAGGCTGTTTTTATGATAACGAGCGGCTGACAGGCCGAAAAAAATAACATGGGCTCTAACATTTCTTAATCGCGCAATGAAGCAAAACACCATACGTGATTTTTTTTTAATTCTATGATTACTTTTAATAAGTAAACCTACCATTTTTAATGAAATACTCGTACTTACATTTAATTCTATTTTTACTGTGTGACTAAAAAGCTCGTTAGACCTTTTTTCGCCTATAACACAGTAGGATTCAGGATAATGGATAAGGAAGGAAAAAGGCAAATGTGCTTTGGCGTCCCTTACTCACTCACTGAAACACAACAGCAAACATGCTATTATTTCATGGCAGTCATCTGTAAGTGGGTGGTTACTGCCACCAAATATAACGCGAAGTTACTGTTGCAAAGGATTCATTTAAATGAAATTGAAAACTGATCTTTTGCTCTGGCAATTAAAATAAGTAAACGATAAAATATAGTCCCGCGAGATTTTTTTTATATGTTTTAGGAGAACGAAGCTTGAATAAAAATCACTACATTTGTCACAGCATCAGAATTGGAATTAGACAAATTCGTCCGTTAAATTAAGCCCATTCCGGATGGGGAACAAAATTCGATTTGGGGTAAATCTCCCACCCTGCTGGGGAAATGGGGAATTTTCCTTAACCGCGCCCCGAGAAGTTGGTAACGGTAGCGAAGAATGTGCCGTAATCAATCTTATAGCTAAGCAACCTCAAATTAATAACTGTAACTCGATCTTTACCTTCTTTTCGTTGACATCTTTCAATTAAAATCTCCAGTGGTATATAGAAGCATATCAATCAATACTAATAGTAATAAATCTGTAAGGGTTGGTCATGGAGTAAGTTACTTTGTTCTCAGAGATATCGTGTTTATAGGCTCTATACATGATACTGAAACTAAATTGACCATTTTTAGATTTTTTTCTGTATGTATGTATGTATGTATGTATATATTACGAGGTCGCGGGCGCCAGCTAGTAAGTAATGTAAGTAGTGGAAGAGCACACTGGATTCATTGGCTACTGTAACCAACCTTAAGGAATACAACCGTCGAATAATAACTCTTGTACTGTTGTATTTTTTATTACTAGTGCCAATTTCCCTTTCAAACTAATATGGATGCGCTTCCTATCTTAGTAGGATAAGCTTTTGCCCACGACTTTGTCCGCGCCTCTTTCTTAGGTGTTAAAACATTTTTTCAACCCTTATTTCATAATATTATCTACTATTTAGGACTAGGCCGACAGCGCATTTGTAATCCTCTAGTGTTGCTTGTGATACACGACGGCAACCACTTACCACCAAGTAAACCGTCAACTTGTCTGCCTACATTTATTACCAAATAAATTGTGTTTTCATTTAACATGTTTCATGAAAATAGTTTTTTTTTATATAATATGCGGCAGTCAGGTTAACAGCACGAACCACAGATGAACAGAATACAAGGAAACACAAGCACACGTGCTGTTAATTCAAGGCGGTTTTCTTAATGCCCCAAAACAGTATGAAATGCAGTATGAAATGTGCAGAAGCTTAAGGTCAGGACTTTGTATTCTGCTCGTGTACTGTGGGTGACTTAAGCGTCACCCTCGCACGTGATTGGATAAAATAGAAAGTGTATTTACTTCTAATTTGATTTTAAATTGGATACAAATGGATGGCGATTTTTTTACGTAATCCGCTAAAACGCGCGCTTAGAGTGAATTATTTAGCGGCCGAAGTGAAAATTGAATTCGTCAATAAAATTGCTTATTTTAATTCGTATTCAAAGATAGAAAATTCAATACAAATTTGTAATAAAAAAATAGTAATACAAATTTGTAATTTGGTTTATAAATTCACGGATAATCCGTCAGTAAAAAAAAAAATTTTTTGTATTTTTTTTCTTGTATTATTTTATTAGCGACCCGCTCCTGCTAGTGTAATTTAAAAAAAACGACTTTTCTTTAGTTTGTCGCTCTTTGCATTACTCTCAAAATTCGTTTGATGGTTGAAAAAAAGTTTGTGAGGAAACAGGAAGACGTTGTCTGCGTCTTTATTTTATACTACCAAATCGCCATCGGCTTCGCACTGATGCATTTTTTTCTGTAAATTAATAGGTACGCAAACATTCCTCGATTAGTAAAACCTTATAAAATCCGTTGAGTGCTTTAGAAATAGTAAGCGGTAGCAACTTTATTTTATAAGTAGCTTTATGGATGAAAAAGTTTAAAAAATCGGTAAAGTAGTTTTTGAGTTTATTCAACAAACAAAAATACGAATCTTTTCTCTTTATAATATTAATATAAACAAGTATAGATATATATAACGAAATAATGTAATATAATTATATACATATAATACTATCACGTTATAGTAAATACCAACGCAAAAATTAAAAATCAACCACGATCCATAACTCAATGTTAATTGGTTATTAATTGGTTTAAATTCGCAATTCGTAATTGAAAACAAGTACACAAACATTCGCAACTCCGATAATTAGTAAAGTAAACAAAGTAGAAACATAGTTCCAGTAAATAAATTCAATTAAAGTTTCATATCACGAGGCGAAGGCTGGTTTTGTGCTCTTTTAAAGTTGTGTTGGCAACTAAGAGACGCTATTACGCCTGCAATGTTTGCAGATAATAGTATCTGCGCTTGTATATTTTGAAAGGCGTGCTGACACCCGCCGCCTCTCGACGATGACCACTTCAATGCTTGAAAACACGTCTAGTATAATTACTAGTAAATAACATCGCAATTTAACGACACGTTTGGTGTAGTGGCTAGTAACCCTAGCTGTTAGGCCTTGTTCAGATGAGGCGACATACGCACGTATTAACTCGCGCGTAAGCGAGATACACGGCGAACAATTATCGCGTTCACATGATACGCGCGAGGGACATACGCGCGTATTAACTCGCGCGTAAGCGGGATACACGGCAAACAATTATCGCGTTTACATGATACGCGCGAGGGACATACGCGCGTATTAACTCGCGCGTAAGCGAGATACACGGCAAACAATTATCGCGTTCACATGATACGCGCGAGGGACATACGCGCGTATAAACCACCAAGATACCTGTGTGGCTTTTAATTTTAAGAGAAACTTAAATTTTCAAACAAATAAACATTTCTGACTGTATATTATTCACTAATAATTACATCATCACATTATCTTAAGGGAATCTAATAAATAAATTGTTTCTAAAAATATAATATGTAGGTATATCTACAAAAAATATTTAATTAAGGAGTGGTCCGGAAACGGGATAAAAACTACTCGATATACATACTCAAATATCCGACATTTACCACCAAAAAAGGATCCTCGTTTCATAGAGCAATTCCCACTTATCCGAGAGTAATACATCACTTACGCCCGTAGTAAAATGTAGGCAAAATGAAATACGTGCTATCTGCCTCAGTCCCGTCAATCTTATTGTTACAATACAAGCTAACGTCAGTACGAACACTGTAAAAAATAAACTTTGTAACGTTTGAAGAGAATAAATACATTCATTAGTGTTATATACTTATATATATAAAAAAATATTAAAAACTACATTTAATAGCTTAATGTAAATATGTCTAACTTTAGTGAAACATTTAGTTTCGCTTAGTTCCTATCCATAAAGCCTTTTTTAAATTAAATCAAAATGGAATTGAAATGATTGGTTTTTTTTTCTTGTTATTAATGCAATAATTTGATTGATTAAAATTAATAATTTTTCATATGTAAGTAAAACATGTGTCATTTTGTAAATTCAAAAAATTATCATCATTCCATAATAGGCCGTACATCTTTGATATATGTATTATACTATTCACTATCATATTTTTTATTTGATCCGTAATATGAAGTCCAGACAAAGTCCTCTGGAATAACTAGAGGCGTTGCAAAAAATTTTAATAGCCAAAAAATACAGTCTATTACCATTATTTCTAAGAACTCCATATTGTGGCTTCTAATTAATAAAAAAAACTTTTATCCGTTTGCTTAAAATTCAAATTGAAATTAGAAATATATAATAATATGTATAATAATTCAATAAAAAAAAAATATTAACACATTTTAGTCAACTCATTCAATATAAGCATATAATTATGCCTAAAATACGAGTAAAAATGTAAATTATGCTCTTAAGAGCATAATTTACATTTTTACTCGTATTTTGTATTTTTTTTTGGAGTGAAATGCAGTAATATAATGTAAATAAGGTAATACCTACGTCAAAGTCATCTACTGTTCTTCCACGTGTACTGTGTCATTATCGTTCAATTGCGTATTTCCAGAGGCACGGTCGGCTTTCGTCCCTCTCACCCTGAGTTTAGGGACTGCTGGGGACATTTGTCACTGCATCGGAATCTCTTGAATTAGACGGTTCAAGGGTTTCCCTTGGAATTTGTAATTTTTTGTTCTCGACCAGATTTACATTGAATAGATGAAATATACGGGACCTCTCGACGTCACGTGGAGATAAAGGTCAGATTATATTACTGGCCATGTAATTTAATAAAATATAAAATGAGAAAGATCGCATTTATCTAAGTTTAGAATAACTTTTAAGTAACTTACTACTCGGCCTAATGTGACGTCATTTCACCAAAACTCCAATCGCAAGAATTTACAGGATATTTACTGGAAAAATGCGAAATGTTGAGAGCGAGTAGAGGAGCCCGCATTACAATGAGGTGCCATCTTAACTTGACAATAAACAATGCATAGGAAATAATATTTCATAGTATCGCTCATATATTTTTATCAAGCCTTGAATCTTAATTTTAATTTTTAGATGATACCTTCTGGAAAAGTTTTTTTTTGCCGGATAAAAGCCTATGTCCTTTTCTGTATCCTTAACAACGTATGTGCAAAATGTTATGATGATATAAATGTATAAGACATGAATGCATAACATGAAATAACATGAAATTTTAAACATTACAATTGTAAGGTATGAAAGCATGACATGAAATAACACAAAAGCATAGGTATTAGTATATAAGCGAAAATAGGCTATGCTACCGAACCATAATAGCACACAGATACTGTTATATTTTACGTGGTCTACTTGTACGAGGGAAGTTACTGTCCTGAAACGAATTACCCCAGTTTTTGAGTGTACATGCCATAATAATATTACCCTGTGACTACCAAAATAATATTTATTGTTAATTTAGTAGACTGCCTTAATGATTAAGATAAATTTATAATTATTTAAGATTAATTAACTTGTTTTTCATCGGTCCGCGCGTAAGATAGGGAAGTGTATGTCAATACTAATTAATGGTCGCACACGAACAGTATCCGCCACAAGTTTCGTAATAAATTATTTATGTAAAACTTAAGTTGACATCAACGGAACTCCGGACAAAGTTGAGAGTTAATCTGGCACTAATTAGGCAGCTTGTTATGAAAAGTTAGCAGATTGCAGAGCGGATTTCTGGCCACGCACGCCCACATAGCCTCTGAACTTTGCGTTGATGGGTTAAAATAACTTTGGCATTCGCTCGGGAAGCTGCCGCATCTCGATGAGCAGTTCTACCGCAAAAACAGGTCACGAAGTGCAGAAACGGTATCCCAGTAAACCAATTATGTTCTGATTTACTCGGTAACTGTTCTCAAAAACCTTCAAAATATGATAATATGATAATTCAAAATATGATATGATTTTAATTGGTTTTAGTTTATTCTTCTTTGAAAAATGGTCCACTGATCTCCATTACTCCAGTGATCTCTATTACTACCAGAAATAATAAAAATATGTACAAGTATTATGACTAATAGTGCATGAAAAAATACATCTGTGTGACAAATTTAATCCAAATCAGTTTAGCCGTTTTTGAGTTTTTGAGGAACATACTATATCAAAATATTCAAATATGATTCAAACATACAAACTTTCGCATTGATTATATATAATTTATATAATAAACTAATACTACAAGTAGCTAATACTACAGAAAATACTATTATGTCCAAATTATTCAGATTTCAATACAGATTTCAATCAAAGAGATTAAAATATTGTATAGAACGAATATTTAAAACTTTTGAAACAACTTTATCGAAAACTATCCTCTCAAATGTAATAATTAAACGAATTTCACAAACGCTTGAAATAGCTTGTACGAGGATTGTTTCACAGTTTTAGTTAAAAACAAACAACCAAACGAAACGGACATAAGCTTTTCAACAAAGTTTACGTACGTGGCAAATATTCCCCAGTCCCCAGTTATGCTTTATTCATTTTACCCTACTTTTTTTGCAAATAGTCTCATATTATTTATTAAATATTTTATATCTTACTTTAAAATATACATTTATTGCTAAGCGCCCCCGGCTTTGTAGGTACATATGCAATTTTTAATCAGTTTTGAACACAAATCTCCCTCGTTTTTTGTTCTTTCCATTAGTGAAAAGCGTAATAAAATCCGTTAGGGTTCAGAAAAAAAAACTTTTTCATCCAGAAAAAAATATCTTCTGTTCCAGCGATTTTAAAAAATAAAAATCCAACACCTGGGAATACTATAAAACAATAAATATTGAATAGGTTATTGTTCATTTATTTACTTTGGAGTATTTATTTTCAACGCGAACGAATTCGCATGTAAGAGCCAGCTCTATATAAAAATGAAACAAATCGATCGAACCTTGGCGGTTAACAACAAGAATTTCGATATAAAAAAATTTACTCGTAAACATTTCGAACAACTTCAAACGTTTCGAAACTGTCGTTTACAGAATGAACGGTCCAACTGAAAACAAAGAGTTCGGTTATCGAGTTATAACTCGGTGCGATCTATTAAATCTCAACAAAAAAAAAATAAGAAACAAGTTCCATAACAAACTCGAGCTGTTTGTGCCAGTTGGGAACTTGTTAATGAAATTAAAAAAGTGGAAATGGCCAAGGTTTAGCTGAGTTTGTGCCTCTTTCTGTTAGAAAAAAGAAATAGTAGATTACAAAGTGGAATATAAGGTCAAGACTTTGGACCCTCAGGACTGTGAGAAGTGATATCTGGAAAATGTCATTACTTAGTGTTTCTATAGAAAAATTTTGGTACTTAGAGTATATATATATTTTTAATAATTTCTTTATTATTATAAAGAAATTATTAAAAATATATATATATATTAAAATTATTATTTTAATTTCATAGCGAATTTCGATTAAGTATCTTTAGTACTAGTAATTAATTTTATCTATAAAAGTATCTTTCACCTTTAAAGTAACACGAATCCCTCTATCTCAAATATTTTAGGTTCTATATCGGCAAGGCCAGATTTGAAATGAATTTTTCAACCCCTTATCCTTAATCCAACTATAGTCAGCAGCATACTAACAGCACCTGTGGCGTTATTGTTATTGTGTTACTGGCGACGGTGACCACATCAAGTAACCGTCAGCCTGTTTGACATCCTTAAGATAAAAATGATAATAACAATAATTTTGCGCCCTTGATAAATAATGTACCCAATAAAATTAATTACATGAGATCAAAATAAAATAACAGTGATAATGTTTATGTTAATTTCTACACACTTTTGTTGATATTTGAATTTTATCAATTTAATGCAGTTTTATAGCACGTTTAATCACAATCAATGTCACCTTCGTTAGAGAGCTCCGCAACTATAAATATGTATTTTCAGCAGCTAATTGTAACAGTACAAATAAAGTACAGTACTGATCCATTTAATAACTAAATTTGTTACATCTTTGAATACAATTAGAAACCTTGCCGAAATCTGTATTCGTAAATAATAATACTATTTTTGATTGACCATTGCATATTATAAAAAATAATCGAGGAAATTTTGTAAGTGTATAGAAGAGTGGATGTTTGTTACTCTTTCACGCAAAAATTTGGAAATTATAAATAATAATCCAGGAAAATTTGAGTGTATGGAAGAGCGGATGTTTGTTACTCTTTCACGCAAAATGTAGAAGAATTATATATGTGGATATACACGTACGTGTATGCTCTGCATTTATCATGATTTATTGATGCAGAAGATAACAATGTCATAGCGATAAAGATGTCTGGCATTAAATTAGTTAAACTCATATATTTTGCCCTTTTTCAACACAGGCAAAGTCGGGGCGACCAACTAGTTTGCCTATATATCCATATTTTTACACATGATCGATATTAGAACTGCAATGTGATCATTTGTCGATTACGCAACGTAAGAACGTAAACGTATCTCCTTTCAATATTTTTTCTAAATATATTTTTTCGTATCTATATTTTTTTTGGTTCATGTAGGTCCAAAGTAATTTTAAAAGTACTGAATGCTTTATGTATTGTACAGCGTTAAAACAAATTTGACCATTAGCAAGTTGGCGAGTAAATCTGCAAGGCAGTTAAACACACCTGACCCCACCGCGACCTCTTGAATTATAACTTTTCACTTTTTTCACTTACTGTTAAAAGTTGGTCCAAGTTCCCCGAGTGGCAATAATCTCGGACTTGATTAATGTTTATTCTGACGCTGTTACAGTAGAGTAGAGCTTGCAAGCAACTTGTTATTGGATACAGTAGTTGTATTAACTTTTTCGTTCTTATTTTTTTAATCACGTCCGTAAATCATATTAGCTTGTCTTTTAGTTACTCGTATATGAAACAATTATTATAGGAAACTTTGTTTATTGGGATTTCAGTTTTCGGGTGTTTTTATTTTTATACTAGACCAACGCGTCTCGGCTTCGCTTGTGAGCAATTTGGAAGTTAGTAAACATATATATTAAGTCCTTATTATTTTAAAAAAATTGCCATGAAAAATAATTTTGATAAAGGCAAGGGAAATCATCAATTTAATTCTTATATTATTTCTTATATATATTTTTATTAACTTCACATGCTTTTAGTTAAAAAATAAATAAAATGTTCAATCCCTATTATGATGTTTTAAAAAATGACCAGAAAACAAATGTATAATATTTCTTTATTTTTTAATGTTAACTGTTATCTAATTTGTAAATTAGATAAATACAAACTACAGATTGTAATGAATGAAATTTTATATTACATACATGTTTAATAAACAAAGTTCAACAGAATAAAAAAAAATTATTACGTAGTTAAACCATTAGGTAGGTATATTTCATTTAGGGCCTCTTTCACAAACTACATATAATGTGTTGATTAGTTACTTTTAGAAATTATTTTCTGTTATATTGATTTATGCACTCGGTTTACTGCATCATTCGATAGCCGATTTTTTTTTTATTATTTTCTATTTAATGTTTGGCACTTTTACCGTACAAACAAAGGTATATCAGCTCCATTATCCCCGGTTACCGGTGACTTTAAATGACAGTTTGGCCTACTTGACGTTTGTGAAACAGGCGCTTAGCTAATTATTCAAACACAAACAGTAAGTCTTTAAAATAGTAAGATGAACAAAATCTTAAAATGTTATTACAATAAATTAAAAGTATCTAAACTTAGAAATTATTTACAAAACCAAAGATTTAAATCGAAAGATGCGGCGTAATCTCCTGGCGCCATACTAAAAACACACCAAAAATTCGTAACAATGGGTTTAGCGCAGGCGCTCAACCCAACTACAGTTGCACGCCAGCTACAGTGAGTGACGGTCGCTTGTTGAGAGCGTCGCTATCGTCACAGTCACGTTTAAAGTAAGGAATGTGTTGTCTGGCTTTAAAAGTGTGTTTAGACAAAAGTATATGTATTTTATACTTTTGTCTTTAGTATAATGTATGTTGTATTTTCTAACACACTTTCGCTAGTAATGCCGCATTCATCTCTCGATTTAAATCTTTGTACAAAACCACAAATATAGAATTGTCTGTGTTTGTTGTCGATTATACAAAAAACAAGAAATGTCTTGAGCAAGTTTTTTCTTAAGAAAGGCGCGCCTTATCTTTCCTTTCATAGATGGTTTAAGAATAAAAATTCGCACAAACATTACAGCCTCGAATTTTCAGTAATGCCTGCGTTGCCAATTTTTAGTAAGCATTAAACGTGGCTAAATCAGGAACACTGTCATACATTAGTGTCCAATAAGTAGAAGTTAAAAAACAATACTGCTTCCAGTTTGGCAAGTAACGTTGAACATTAAAAAAAATCTGATTCGGCACAGTACTGCTGATAGAAACAGATATTACACTCATAAAACTAATTAGTTTTCTTACATACATTAGTCGTGGAGCTCGTCCCGGTTTTTTTGCATGTTTTGGGATTTAAAAAATAAAATAAAAAAGTCTATTCGATACTTACCTTTACCCGCAAAAATTATTCTTTTCTATAAGTCCGCAGTTCAAGGTTCCAGCTATTAGTATAATGTACTCACATCACAATCGAATTATATGTATATTAAAAAAAGTTTATTAATGGCACTATCAGATCAAACTCCGTTTTGGACTCATAAATCCTTACATATTATAAAACAAAGTCTTCCGTCTGTCTGTTCGCGATAAACTCAAAAACTACTGCACCGATACTGAATGGATAGAGTGGTTCTCGAGGAAGGTTTTAGTTTATAATTTACAAAGTTACGCAGGCGAAGTCGCGGGCAGCAGCTAGTTACTAATAAAATCATAATATTATTTTTAAAATTATTTTAATTTATTTAAATGAAACTAGAACAACGTCGTTCACTATTTTATAATATTTCGATGGTAGAACGACCTAACTGAATAGTTTGTTTACTTTATTTGTGTATTAATTTTAAATAATGTCTGTCCCTTTTATTTCAAACATTGTTTTTAATGCAGAATTATTATACGTGTTCACGTCAAAATTATCCTTTTGAATTCCTTTTTTTTTTTAATAAATAAATGAAGTACAATACATTTTGCTCCTGACTGTACGTGACTTACGCGAGCAGTCGTTTGAGAAATTCCAGAGCGGAATAGAAGTTTGTCTCGGACACTGACTCGAGATTGCTCGCTCCGTTGAAGCGCCACTACAACACCTACTACAATGCATGCTATCCGTGATACGCTGTCGAGAAATGAAATTTTTCAATACACTTATCGTATTTTCAAGAAAGTTCTCTAGCACATTTGTTGCTCCTATTACGGATTATTTGCTATATTCACTGTGTGAATTGTGATTTATATATTTTCTTTATATTTAAATCTGTATTATTATTTTACTAGTTGGCGCCCGCGACTTCGTCCGCGTTTAAAAAAAGAAGTAGCCTATCCTGTGTCCCGTACGTCTAAATGTTTATCTACCAAGTTTCATGAAAATCAGTTGATTCGTTTAAGAGTTATAGAGGAACATACATACTTACATACATACATACATACAGAAAAAAAATCTAAAAATCGTCAATTTAATTTCAGTATCATGTATAGAGCCTATATACACGATATTTCTGAAAACAAAGTAAATTACTCCATGACCGACCCCTACAGATTTATTATTAGTATTGATTATCTTTTATTTTAATCTTTTTATTTATTTATTTATATTTTATTATAAATCGTGGTTTAAAGTTCTTAAAAGAAATTGCAATAAGCCTTAAGTCTCCAATGTTTTATTGATTTGTTCACGATAAACGGTGATCAATTCCTTCTTAAATACAAAGTAATTCAGTGACCTATTGAGAAGATTCTTATAGGGATAAGACAATAAACACATGGGGATAGCAGACGTTTTGGTCACAGATTCGATAAGGAATTAAGTTATCATGTTACTGTCAGTAATGTGTACTTTAACTTACACAGGGCTCGCCATGTTATACAAGTTAATACCTTTCTTAAAATGTTGTCGTAATACTGGTCTGTAAAATCCTCTAACGAAGACTTAATTGTACCACGTACGATTAAGTCTGCACGTGTCTGTACATAGTTTAGGAGACCTAAATGAGAAATTTGTTTCTACTGGAGTTGTATTTGTTGTGGTTACAGCGTTTTGCTGGCTCCCTTCCATTTCCATTAGTGAATGTTTAGCCAAAGTGTTTCCCAAACTTGGGCCCATTAGGCGTTGCTGTTTCCTTTTTGTCTTTGCTTCTAACTAACTTTTTTTTTTCATTTGCTCCCCGAGCGTTAAGTGTTTTTTTCAGTATCCAAGTTTTGGCATGACTACTGCTTAGCTTAGTTTGTACTCTGAAGGATGTTTAATATTTGTTGTGAATTCAGAAATGAATCGCTACTGTTTGTTTCTTCGCTAACTTCTTTTAAACCGTTTTCCTATTTCTAATACTACTAAGGCAGGCAGCACACCTAAGGTGCTGGCTTGTGTTAAGCTGTGTTAGGCGACGGTAGCCACCTCTTCCATTAAATGAATCGTCAACCTGCCAGTTAAACTTAAAATAAGAACAAATACTTTAACTTATATTGTTACATTTTACACTTTTAACTAGTATGAATTGGGAGAATAAGCGCCTCTTTCACCAACTACAAGTAAAGTGTTGATTAGTTACTTTTAGAAATCATTTTCTGTATTATTGAATTATGCATTCGGTTTACTGCATCATTCGATAGGCGATTTTTTAAAATTATTTTCTATTTAATGTTTGGGACGTTTACCGACTTTACCGTACAAACAAAGGTATATACGCTAAATTATTTAAGTGACTTTAAGTGACGGTTTAGCCTACTTGACGTTGGTGAAAGAGGCGCTAAGCCGTTTGTACGGTAAACGTCCCAAACATTAAATAGAAAATAATTAAAAAAATCGCCTATCGAATGATGCAGTAAACCGAGTGCATAATTCAATAAAACAGAAAATGATTTCTAAAAGTAACTAATCAACACTTTACTTGTAGTTGGTGAAAGAGGCGTTAAGGCTAATAAATATTATTTTTAAAAAGTAGGTACATTATAACATTTTAAATCATATCTCTACACTTTAAAATATCCCCAATTCCATCCTAATACGAAGAACTCATTGGAGTGTTCGTGTGATTTATGAACGGTGTCACAACTCCATACAAGATCGCGATAAAACCCTCCCAACATTCAGAGACGTAGTTAACACGGATTAAGATTTCCGAACACGTGTAGGGCGTGCGGAGTTAAATGATGGTTAATCATGGTTTAAGAGGGCGGTAGGCGGATCTTGAGATTTTGCGTAATTATTGTTACGCGCGTTCATAAATACACGCGATTAAGAGTTGTACTAATATTAAACATTAAGTTTTATGTCGAAACGAGAACAGCATTTGAAGATTTTCCGAAAGCTTTTAAGGTCGACCATGAAAATCTTATTAAAAACTCAGTAGCTGGCAAAATATAGCTTTTGCCCGTGACTACGTCTGCGTCTATTTTTCTTTGATTTTGAAACATTTATCCAATCTTTATTGCTCATAATATTATATGACTGTGAAACACAATATGACAGTGGGCCATGCCACTACTTTCCAGATTCATAGCAGAGCCAGCTATGAAAAGTTCATTGCCAAATTTGGGCCGGTCGAGAATCGAACTCGGCCCCCTTGAGTCTATCTCTTGCGTCAAGGCAAACACTTCAACCGCTAGTCCAAAAGATCATTATTCTCTACATTATAACGTCTATGCGTCTTCTCAGATACAAACGAAAAATACAAACAATTTATTGAGTCTAAAAAGTTTCGAAGAAAAATAATATATTTTCTTAAAAACCTTCCTTCCGCTTAGAAATTATTAGTCAAAAATTGCCAAGGGTTGCCGGTCTTAGACCAAAAATCATATTTCATAGCCTTCGGGAGAATAAATTGAATTAAGAGATGACGATAAAAGTGTAATTACCATAAAAATTGCGTGTAGAACGTGTAAGATAAAAGCGCGGGAACTGGTTGGGTGGGGCTGCTACTAAGGGCGGGAATCCGGGATAAAGGACCGGATCCTACATAATTATATTTAAGGGGCACTGAAAGAAATAGTATTAAGCTATCCTTGTTCCCTCAACAGTTGGGGAATTTCTTTTCCTTATTGGATAAATGTAGGTAAAATTATAAAATGTTTCGTGCTTCCCATTTTAGCCGGAGCTAAGTAATAGATTTCTCTATTGAACGATGGATATAATCTATATAAATATTTTAAAAATATTATATATTAGATTATATGCCAAATATCTTACTAAGCTCAAAACTCGAGACCAATTCGGTAATTTTTTTTTTTTTTCAAATGTTCTTTGAAGTTAGGGCGTAAAAGCGTAACAAGCGTGGAAAAGGGTAACAAACAAACTCACGTTCGCATTTATAATATTAGGATTGCTATTAGTCATTTATATTATCCTATTACAACATAGGATCCTATTTACAAAATGATAACAAATCTTTGATGTGAACCAAAAAAGATAGTTGTAAGAGTTAAGATACATTACTTCTGTGTTATTGTCATACTCAGAACTCATTTATTTTATCATAAGCGGCTTTCGTCAATATATTGTGTACCTTATCATAAACAAAGCTTTCAAATATATTAAAATAATTTAGTGAAAACATTATACTGTCTTCCATTTTTCTATTTTTAGAGTAGGATTCTCTCGGTACACCTAAGTTTTCTTTGATAAATCGTTTGACTTTATTAAAGGTAGCCCCAGGAAGAGGATATTGTGTAACAAAGATGAATTATTCCTTCTACATTTCATTCTTTTTATTTGCTGTATTTATCATTATTTCCCAAACAAATTTTCGTCGGAAATCAAATTTAATATGAGTAATATTAGTATTTATTTCGGAAGTTTAAATTAAATTGAATCATTGAATCGCAAAGATAAAATATAATATTGAATTATATTATGTTCAAACAATTATGTACATAGAGAACCCTTTCACATACTGTATTACTTTTCGCAATTTTGTTGAATTTTTTTTTTATTTGATTGATAAATAAAATTTAAAATAAAAAAATAATACCTTTATTGTAAAATATTAATTAATTAATCATGTTATTCACTCATCCAAGAAGCATAGAGAACTGACTTCATAAATAATATATACCATGTAAAATATGTTTTACTTTTATTTGCGCAATCATTTCTGTTTGCACATACTTCATTTCCTTATTTACAAAAAGCGCTCAAAGGGGACAATTTTTATTTGAATATGAAAAAGTAATTTTCTCCGGCAGGTTTTAAGCTGGGCTATAAATTAAGCTAGCACAATACACGCTGTATAAATCGTTGTCACGTAAGAATGTCGCATTAGGTGCTTGCAGGGCGTTGAGAGGATTTCGGGCAGAGCGGGTTGTGGGAGGATGCGCAACCATAATATCATGCACACAGTAGGTCAAATTGGCTAAAATGGTTTATGTATACTTTATTAAAAACGTCATACACACAGTCTTATAGGTGAAATCTGCCACGGAACAAATAAATACAGATCTTGATTTATCTATTCCGTGAGAAATGCAAGAAGAATTTACTACCTGCAGAAGACACCTTCAATTTTATGGCATATAGGCTACGGTAGCCACTTACCATCAAGTGGACCGTCGGCCTGTCTGATGACTTTAACATTGAAATAAAAAATGTTAGTATCTTAGTATTGAAAACTGACAACCCTAAATATCAATCATCAATCAATCAATACTAATAATAAATCTGTAAGTGTAGGTATTGTATGTATGTATGTATGTATGTATGTACATTTAGACGTACGGAACACAGGATATGCTACTTTTTTCTTTTTCAACGCGGACGAAGTCGCAGGAACCAGCTAGTACTAATAATAAATCTAATAAATCTGTAAGTGTAGGTATTTTATGTATGTATCATTCCTCTATAACTCTTAAACGAATTAACTGATTTTCATGAAACTTGGCAGAAAAACTTTTAAACGTACAGGACACAGGATAGGCTACTTTTTTCTTTTTCAACGCGGACGAAGTCGCAGGCACCAGCTAGTTATTAAATAAAATCACACTTCCCTTACTGTTAATCATTATATTAAGAACAGCAATAATAGAGGCACGCAGCACACTGAGCAGCCCAGAGTTGTTATTGCCCCGTATTATTTATGTGCGTGGCTAGACCATAGGTGACAGTGGCCCCCACAGCGGCTATTGACCGCCACCAGGAGATTTGTCATGGACGCTGTGACAGTCATAACCGTTACTAAGTTCCCTTGTGTCAACGGGTCAAGACAAATAGGCCATTCGAGCCGACTATTGCCCACAGCTGTGCCACATATAATATACCTCTATTAATGCATAAACTGAATCTATCTGATTTAGCAGAAGTAAATTTAATTTATTATGACTTAAGCGAAAATTTAACTTTTCTTGTTTACTGGTTGCCGAGGCTGTAGGATCGTCACACACAAAAATATGGAAATAAATTGTGGATAATTTTGTAAATATACAAATGATAACAGAATCAAGTGCAGAAAATAATGGAAAGGCACATAAAGAAGAAAAAGTTACTACTCAGACATACAAGCATAGAGGTTTCAAGTACGCTTACAACCTTGTTAAGAATGTTGGAATAAATATTATTGTGTACTCTTTATTGCCATAATTAATTGGATTGATAAACAGAAATCGAATAAGGCACAGAAATCGAATAAGGCAATCAATCAATCAACAAAAAAAACTATTTGTTAGTAAGTACTAGCTAAATAAAGTACTTATGTCTAATTTCAGTTGTTTATGTTTATTCCACTCAACAAAGAGACAACAAAATAATAAAGTACCTACGTTATTACAATAACATAAGTATTAACAATATACAAGAACGAACATAAAATTGGATCGCTAATATAGTGTACATACAATGTTTTCCCAATATACTGATATCATAATATATTTCTCATTACCTATTCCTAGAGATCTGTTCGCAGCCAAATCACTTATACGGCATAATGTACACTCAGTGGAAATAAAAAGTACTAACATTTTCAAAGGAAGATTTTCATTTAAATTTAATATTCATTTTATTTGATACTTATGTATTTTTTTAAATCATAGTCAATTTTTTTTTATAGAAACAAACCTCAGGGCCTCTTTCACCAACTACAAGAAATGTGTTGATTTGTTACTTTTAGAAATAATTTTATGTTTTATTAAATAATTTACTCGGTTTAGTGCATCCTTCGATAGGCGAATTTTTTTTTATGCTTTAGACTTTTACAGTACAAACAAACCGTACATCCCCGGTTACCGGTGACTTTAAATGACCTTTAACCTACTTGACAGATGGTGAAAGAGGCCATAAAACATTTTGACAATAAACTGATTTTCTCACTCCTCTATTGTAACTCGAGTATGAAACGGAGAGCGTGATATCGACATTTCATAGTTGTCTAAACACAAAACGAAAAAAAAAGTGAAAACCTTTTACTTGTAATAATATTTGTGTTTACACTTTACATGGGCATCAAGTGTGCGTCTTGTAACCGCTACCCGATAGACTGTTTGTCCTCTTTGCTTGTTTAGCGGATAAGATAAAACACTATTTATTGCATATTCCTTCGTATTTGCTTTTATCATAAACGTATGATATATGATTTATGTTGGAGCGGCTCATTGAAGGATATTTTCCTTATAACAATGCCATATTATAACATTGTTACTAAATTGAAGTCGTGTTTATCCTGCTGATAAAAAACAATGTTATAGAGTTTACAGAATAACTAGCTTTTGCCCGTGATTTCGTCCGCTTTCCATTTTCTTAAATGTTAAAACATTTATTTAATACTATAGCTGGTGCCCGCGACTTCGTCCGCCTTCAAAATGTTATATAGCCTGAAGCCTTCCTCGATAAATGGGATCCAACACAAAAAGAATTTTTCAATTTGAACCAGTAGTTCTTGAGATCCTGTGAAAAAGAAAAAAGTAGCCTATCCTGTGTCCCGTACGTCTAAATGTTTATCTACCAAATTTCATGAAAATCAGTTAATTCGTTTAAGAGTTATGGAGGAACAAACATACTTACATACATACATACATACAGAAAAAAAATCTAAAAATGGTCAATTTAGTTTCAGTATCATGTATAGAGCCTATAAGCACGATATCTCTGAAAACAAAGTAACTTACTCCATGACCAACCCTTACAGATTTATTATTAGTATTGATTGATGATCCCTCGGACCAACTTTTTTTTGGATAAAAGGTATCATGAGAGGCATGTATATGTACTTTTTAATAGGAATTTTTATATTGTTGAATTTCAAGGCAGACGAGGCTACGAGGCACAGATAGTAACGACAGTAATGATACAAACAATGTAGTACTCAAGGGTAAGGTAACTCTAATAGGATTGTTATTAAACAGAGCCTCCAACAAACAATAAATTCCGGTCTTCCAATAGAACGTATAGCAATTATTATTAATATTATTTAAAAACGCAATCATATTTATTTAAATTATCAATTTGACATCTCAGTGTTTAAAAACTATATTTTGGTGTTAATAGAAGAGCAAACTGTTTTGTTATTTCATATGTAATTTATTGTTGAAACCTTTTACTGAGTTTTATTTATAACAATATAACCCCGGAATATCGATATTTTCAGACTGTCTGTCTCTTTGTTTATTTAAAAATTAATATATTCAAGTGGCTAGTTGCTAATATGACGAACACCGTCACTTATTAGCAACTAGCCCGCGACTTCGTCCTCATTGAAAAATAAAAGATACAATATTGACGAATGACGCTACACTTATGGCAAGGGTTTTTTTATTATTATTTTTTTAGATATAGACAGTTCCCGCGGCTTCGCCCGCGTGGAACATTTAGCCTATGTCTGTTCTGAAGTTCCTGAAGGGGTTGGGATAGAGAAAGTAAAAGTAGAGTAGGGAAAGGGAAAGTAGCCATTTGTGTTATGAAATTTAGTGATTCAGACCTTAGTATAAAAAAAGACGGGCTGGTCACTTTATGACTATGACTTTATGACGCAGTGGGACTGGGCCATAAAACCATAAAATTTACTTGTACTTGTCATATTTTTCTCATCGAATCTACATTTCACACAAAGGCCAAAATCTATCCACATAAAATCCACATTACAAATCTGTTTGTACTTAATAAATTTTGATAAAACTAATAATTTTTTAATATTTATAAATCTAAATGTAAATAAATCTTAACAATTAATGCTAATGCAAAGATTTATGAAAGGACTGAACTCAAAATAGAAGCAGAATACTACTAACTGAATAATATAGGAACACAAAACCCGGGGACGAGCAGCCGGAGGCGATCCCCTAATATCTTTCTTGTTACAACCCCAAATCTATTGTTCATTTGATAGACTTTATTAAATAAGGATCCGCGGCTGGCAACATGTGCCCTGACCTCTAGGGAAACCTCATCTATGTTTTCCTTAACACTATTTCCTGATCTTTGAACGCGTTTAGGTGTTTTTTTTTTATTAGAAATATCTCTCAGATATCCCATGTTGGATTCTCTTAAAAAAAAATACTTATAAAAGTATCTATAAATATGAAATTTTAAATTTTTCTTTCTTTTTGTCCACAGGTCCGGTCACAGCGTCTACGCTCCTGACCTTAGTTTGTTCGACGATAACTGTATTGAGGTATTTTTTTTTATTTGTAATTAAAATAACTAACAACGTGCTAAAGTGACATTTCCCACACGAATGGATATTTAGTTGTTTTTTTTTTTAGCTTTAATAGTTTACGCATCGTGCACACACGGCTTTTGTATGTTCGACAATAGTCGAACAAATCAAACCATGCGTGTCGGTACAAAAATAATTCAGTTTGTAGTCTAAAAACAAATAGAATGTAAATTCAAGTTTATTTATTCTGAATGAATTCACTTTATTACAACCAGTTCCGGTTAAAACAGAATCATGTTACACGAAAAATACACTGAAAAATATTTTGTAATACAATATCCTTCAAATCAATTCAATATCTAATATTATAAATGTTAATTTGTTTATTTGTTACGCTTTCACGCAAAAACTACTGAACCGATCACCATGAACTTTTGCATACATCAGAATGGACATAGGGTACCTTCCATCCAGAAAAAAAGTACTGTTCCAGAGGGGATCATCTAAAATAAAATATATTCGTTCTTATTATTGAATTAGTTGTCGGATTACTAAACCTGTAAGAGATAATTACAATTAACTTATAATACATTATATGACACTTTTTTCTTAAAGTAAAACTACTGACCTAACATTTTGACTAGAGATGCTGAACAGTGCTGAAACAGTGAACTAGTTACCTACTTTATGGTAATTAGTAAAATTGAAATGATTAAATTAAATTAAATTTTAAATATTAT
Source organism: Synanthedon formicaeformis (assembly GCA_945859745.1). Lineage (NCBI taxonomy): Eukaryota > Metazoa > Arthropoda > Insecta > Lepidoptera > Sesiidae > Synanthedon > Synanthedon formicaeformis. The sequence continues at coordinate 10,468,073 of OX243959.1, read as the reverse complement.
AATATTATGTAACAAATGTAAAATCAATTAACTATTGTGAAAAGAAGTAATAAAAAATAAATAGTTGACAAAATCAGTTTTGGGATCATATGGGATGCTAACATTCAAATTCAAAAACTCAGATTTGTTGTTCAATCGAAATCTCCTAGAGTCTGTCTCAAATAGAAATCTCTATCTGTTTTCAAATACAGTGAAAAGGTCTCTCGTCTGGTATGCAGCGCAGATCTGCGTTAAGTGACAGTCTGTCGTTTCACTCGATTTTAAATATTATGTGTATATAAATAGGGTTTAAAATTGAACAAACATAATGCCAGATGAATAATCTAGAAATGCAACAAATAAGGAGTTAAGGAAAGCATTGCGCAATGCCTGAAGCCAGTGCGATGGCAGTTAAAAAATTTGAAATTTCGAAATTTTTCTATCATTTCAGAAAGTTACTTTATCCCATTCTTTGTTTCGTCGAACGAAAAACGTTAATGTTTATTTTCTTTAATATTTCAGACAGATCCTGCGATGATGTCTAGCCGGAGGCGCTTGAGCTGTCATTTGGGAACTTGGGAGTTGTTTTGTAAATAAGATTTTTTTAAACAATAGTTGAACTATTACTATACTAATATAGCGAGCCGAAACATGGGCTAGCAGTTTTTTTGTATACTGAAGCGGTATACTGTAATCTAAGTAAAATTTAAAGTAGTTACATTTATTATGGTTTAAAATTAATTGTATTTTAAAATTTTACAATTAAAATAGAAAGAGTGAAAAATACGTGCGACGTTACGTGTTAAAAAGAAAACTGACTATTTAATTCTAACATTTTTAGAAAAATACATAAAGAAGACATTAAATTATTGGGTGTTTAATTTCGAACATGCAACGAATCTATTTCTTTATATACTTGTATATGTAAACTCCATTCCTAGAGTCAAACTCCTAGAGAACGAAATAAACGAAGCTCATTGGGCAATCGAAGGTCACTGGTCAACTTCATTGGTTAAGTAATGATTTTGGTGATATCACGCCCTATTGGCTAATGTGTCGCGCATTAGCCAATAGGTCACACACGCCTGATTTTTTTTTGGGGGGGAAGCTCGACTCCTGGAATTTAGTATATGTTATATAGTTATATTATATAAACAAAAAACATTTATATAGGATATAAAATGAAAAATTTACAGCCATGGCTCGCAAATTTGTACATAGTTTTACTATAAGTGAACAATGAATAATGTATAATTTAAAAAAAAATGTAAAATAATCTATAAATGTTCATGTAATGATGTGTGATCTTTAGATGATTAGTAGAGGAAATAGCCAAGTTAAAATAAAATTTAGTTAAGATTTCTATAAGCACTATTACCTACGGAAAATATCCAATTTAGTGTAAAATAAAACTTTTAAAGTATACCCTAGACATGCGAATTTAAAAATTGTTTATGTTCCTTACAAACAGCTAAAGCTATTACTGAGCGTTAACAAAACAAGCTACATTACAGTTTTGACACTTAATAATTATTTTACTAATAACCTTACCATTAATTATAATTATGCGTCTTATTAGCGCGCGTCAGCCTTGCATGTGGTCATTTGTGTACATACACGTTACGTTAGTGTGCGTGTGTGTCAGAGCAATCATTTGTGACGTCCATGGAGAATAGAGGTAAGGAGGCCCAACTCTATACGTGAGAAAGTGTCCGTCGAATACGCTCAATTAGGCGACAGTGGGGTGTGGCGCTTTAGTAGCATTTTATTTACGGTGGTTTCATGAACTACGAAACCAACCAATCCACTGACCTGTAATATTTATTACAGGTCAGTGAACCAATCCAATCTAACACCAATGCTACACTAGCGCCATTCTAGTAAATTTATGAACCACTATTTAATGCTTCACCCACGTAAGTTGGTACTCCTTACCTCTCTGCATTATAATTAAGCTTGCTAATTGTGTCAAATCTACCCACCCATCATCAGCTTAAACTATGAAAACGTAATAAAATTAGTAACAAAAGTAAAGAGCACTCTTGAATTACAAGAACTTAGTTATTTCTTTTTAAAGTAGTTTTTTTTTAAATGACGAGGACAATCTTCGAAATATTTATCAGAGTGTACCTACCTACTGTTACCATAGCGGACAAAATTAAATAAAATATATATTCCTATTATTTCTTACTATTTATGGTGATTTTAAAATGCATAATATAATAACCGGCATCTATAAAAAATTTCGAAAGGTTTCGATTAGAATGGTCGGTCGGAAAGACCTAAATTTTATTAATAAATTTTAATTAGCAATTGAAAATATTTTAATTTAATTGCTTGACATTCGCTATAGTTAAATAAGACAAAGGAAATTCGGCCTAAATTTATACGTGACTTAATATTATAAGTTTATTCACAATAATCCATACGGCCTGGGTTTAATCTCCGTTTAGATTTATTGTAGATATTCTTTTAAAATTATTATACAATAGTTATAAACTATGTCGTAAAATTATCCTTGTAAAAACTAATATGTCTTTTTATTTAGAAATAAATTGAAACTAAAATACTTTGCTTCAAAACAAACGACAGTAATATAATTCGAGATGTTATAGTCATTAGTTCATTTTGTGTAATTCTCAATATTAAATGATTAACATTATTGAAAATACCTGAAAATATTCTTAACCTAATAAAAAGACAAAGAGTATACAAATAAAAAAACCAAACCAAATTACATTTCAAAGCTCCAAAAAACGTAACGTTATTTTTAGCTATTGGTTTATAAAACTCCACAAAGTTGTAGTTTTTCTGTTTTATGTCTAAAAAAAATACATGTTCTTGTTGTCAGATATATATTATATAAAAATATTGCTTTTGCTTTTCCCATTTTTATGTGTTCAACGTTCCATATAAAATTGCGCTGTTTACTATTGAAAACTGCTCTATTATAATTATACAGTTTGTGTGGCGCATAGTTTGAAAGTCGAAGCCATTGTTGCCATTTTGTGTGTTGTATGGTGAAGTAATACAACAATATAGTCAGAAAGACCCTCGACAAACACTCCAAAGCCTTGCTTGCCAAAACAAAAAATAGTTTTGACTAACCTCTTATTATAAAATGTAACTTGTGATGGCGGTGTACCCTTTGTCGTATCATTTGTTTCTATTAATCATAATTAGTGTGAAAGAGACAAAATTATTAAATGGCAATTTCTTCTGAAAGAAATTTTCGAGTGAAACCTAAAGCTTTTAGCTACATTAAAGTCATTTTTTGTCTTAATTTATACTAATATATGAAGCTGAAGATTTTGTTTGTTTGTTTGTTTGGTTGTACGCGCTAATCTTAGGAACTACTGGTTCGAATTAAAAAAGTATTTTTGTGTTGGATAGTCCATTTTTCAAGGAAGGCTATAGGCTATAGAGAACGCGGACGAAGTCGCGGGCACCAGCTAGTTTTGAATAAACTGATACTATGCTTTTCATAACTACAGTGTTTCAGAGAAAGTGGTCTCCATGTTGTGTATACAATCTCAGAATACAGATAACAAAACAGAATCCGCGCGATAAGATGGATTTGTCGTTTACGAGTGTATTAAGAGTAGTATAAAGATTGTATAAGAGTGAACAACTTTGTATAAGAAATGTATAATGAAATATCTCATACAAAATCTTTGAAGTTTTACACATGGAAGCATTACAATACTCGTACTTCGTACTTAACATAATTTAACGAGAATAGACGACGGACATTTCTACTGTATAAAGTTTTTGTTGTTAATATTTTTGCGAACTGGAGGTTTCTGGTATATTCTGTATTCTGAGTTCATAATATAAAATAGTATAAAATTGGTTTTCTTTATTTTCTAAATATTTATTTAATTTTAAAGAAAAGTCTGTTCATGTAAATACACCCAATACAATCATGTTCAACAATTAAAATGTATATAAAAAAGAAATATATTCCAATTGTAACCTTATTACAATTGCATAAAGTAGTATTCTATATGGGAATATTATTTGCCGTGATTTGTAATAACAACTACTACGTTCAGAGTCAAAACTGATAGGTCGCATTATCTTTTAGGACCTTCGAGGTTTAAAAGTTTACTTTAAGCTTTGTAGTTATTTCAATAAAATCTTGTTTACATATGGTGCCAATAAATTTATATCTAAGTAATTTATGAATAATCAAGATTAATTATTATTGTTTCACTCTAGTCTCGATACAATCAATTTTAAATTGCAACTTTTTTTATGTTTTCCAGTTATTTTTCAATACAACATAAAATAAACACAACTGTGTTTCAGGAAAATAGTATGAGGAGATAAAACATTCAACTCCTATTTTAACTCCTACAAATCTACTATCAAATCAAAGATATTTTGATTTGACAGTAGATAAGAACTGCACTTGAACCTATTTGTATCAAATGTACTCTAAGCTTGCCAAACTTTCTATAAAAATTAGGTATGCATTTGTGTCACTAAGGGCCTCTTTCACAAACTACATGTAAAGTGTTGATTAGTTACTTTTAGAAATCATTTTCTGTTATATTTAATTATGCACTCGGTTTACTGCATCATTCGGTAGCCGATTTTTTTATATTATTTTCTATTTAATGTTTGGGACGTTTACCGTACAAACAAAGGTATATCAGCTCCATTATCCCCGGTTACCGGTGACTTTAAATGACAGTTTGGCCTACTTGACGTTTGTGAAACAGGCGCTTAAATTACTAGAAAAAAGAAAATCAAATCTTAATAGTAAAAGTGCTGGTCATATTAGTTATCATAGTAGTAATTGTACATCAAAATTTTGCCACTCTGGTGTCATTGCACCTAGAGCAATGTGAGTTAAGCGCAAATGTTGATATTTTCAAGACGATTTTTTTTTATTTTATAATTTTTTTGCAAGTGCTGAGAATCACTACATTTTTTTAATATTTATTAATAAATCGAATAAGTACATAGAATTCATGTGCAAATTTGGAAAATAATTTTATATTCGTCTTGTGAATCATGAAAAAAATGTAAAAGAAAGAACGACTGTCATTATGAGTGCGAAAATCTTTGTAGATTCAAAATCTATTTGGAAAAAAAGCACGTACATACCAATATTATTGAGTTAGGAATGCAAGCCTTACAACAGAAATTTGATATCAGTTTTCAAAACTATGTACATTAACGTATTATATGTTATTTTATTTATAAATTTAACGATTGCGTATCATTAAATTTACAATCTAAAAGTTCTAAGGAATGCTTTTATTCTAAGTTCGCTAAAAGATATCTTTCTCTTCTCCTTTTTTGTAAGACCTGCCATTGGGATAATCTTAATGATTGTATGTATTAAACGAGTAGACAATATTTGTGTAAGAAAAATCTATGAGAATTATTACGATTATTGTTAGAAACTGTCTCTTATATGGATGTAACGTTACTATTGATTTGTAATGTCTATTTAGAATAAAATGTTTGGTTATTGGACGAAATAAAATTTTATACGAAAAAGTTTCATGTCCTTCGTTGATTTGCTCAATGGAGTTGTAATTTAGTTTGGAAGAGGCTGTTAAATAAATTACTAAGAAATAATTCTTTTGTTTTTGTTTTACCTATCCCGTTTTGTTAGGTTAATTTAATAGAAATCTACAGCTATTACGTTTTGTCTTTGTTACCCATATTAATCCATACTATATAAAAGTGAAAGTTTGTCGGTCTGTTACCTTTTCATACGTCTTCACTACTCAACTGATCTTCATGAAATTTCGTCAGAGATACAAGAAAGCACATAATATAGAACACTGTTTTGAAGCAAGTACATTTCATCCAGAAAAAAGTAGTGTTCATCCTGAAAAAAGAGAAAATTATAAAATTATAAAAATATAAATTATAAATCTATTGATAAATTATAGATGAGGTAAGGTTGTGATAATGTTTTTTTTTATGTTAAGGGCGACAAACAGGCTGGTAGGCGGCTACCGTCGCCACGCCACACAGGATAACTTGACCAAAGAGGACACGTATCCCGCTTACGTAAATCTATCCACTAGAACTGGCATAATATACCTTATCCTTATTACTACTAAGGTCGGCAACGCACTTGTAGCACCTTTTTTAGGAGGGGAGATGACATTTACGCACTATCCCTCGTCGACGGGGACAGTCGACGAGGGGGAGTGTGGGACTCGCCCGGTGAAGTGACATCACCGGGAACACCCACTAAACCCCACCCGGATTTCACCACCAGCGGGGATGTGTGGGTCCGAGATCACAGCGAGGCTTTGTCCTCGGATCCCCACTCACCGCTACGTCCACTTCGAGCTCATCTGTAGAGTTGCTTTTGTTAATAAGTGCCACCTACCATCAATTGTGTCGTAAGCCTGTTTGACGACATTTACAAAAAACATGACGTTACAGAGAAAGGCTAAATTTACACTTTGCCTGCAACTTACGGACGTCCTGTTTAAACCGCTTACAAATAAAGGGAGAGCATTACAAGTATTACGGCATCAACTCGGTGTGTCTTCGGGCAACCCCTACGGAATTACCTCACGTAATTCCCCACATACAACACCGATAACAATAAAGGTAAAATATTTTCTTCAAACTAGAGTTTGAACTCTATTTTGGGCAAAAATTTTCAGTGTTAAACGAAATTAAATAAATACCCACACAATATTACTTGTACAATATTTCGAGACCTCTTTTTATAGTGATAGGACCGGAGACAGGCTGACAGAACACTTATTTGCAGGGCTTTTCACATATAAACGCAAGCAACACTATATAGGGCGATGCGTCTGCATGCTGAACCTGATTTCATAAATATTTTCAGACATAGCCTTTGCCTTGTCCGCGGGATGATTATTCGGTAATTAAAAATACTCTAAAATAAGAGTTAAGAGTAGTTTCTTTTGGATCAGTTTATAGGCGATCCACGCGTTCTGCTTTGTTTTGTATTCTGAGGCTAGTTCTGAGATTTAGTTCTGAATTATGTAAGCATTTCAATTGGTGTTATTAAGCTCACCCTACAAGTTAAAAGTCAAGTTAAGGCTAATTTTATTATGTTATTTTAGATTTTTTTTTTATCGTGATGTTCGGATTACCGTGGTGAATTATAGTTTACATACCTTCTCACATATTTGAAGTAGACACGGTGACGGTCATCTTATAATAAGTCGCTTAGGGACAGTAGCAACACAAAGGGGTGTAAAAGCGCAGCGGAAATATTATGTGCTCATGTAATTTTCATGTAGTACTATGGTAATACTGTTAACATTTACAAGTTAAGCGGAATGAAACTACTCAGTTTTCAGGTAACACTAAACTAGCCACTAGAAATGCGCTCAAGTTTTCAATTCAATTCATATATCATCAATCAATACTAATAATAAATCTGTAAGGGTTGGTCATAGAGTAAGTTACTTTGTTTTCAGAGATATCGTGTTTATGGACTCTATACATGATACTGAAACTAAATTGACGATTTTTAGAATTTTTTTCTGTATGTATCTATGTTCCTCCATAACTCTTAAACGAAATAACTGATTTTCATGAAACTTGGTAGATAAACATTTAGATGTACAGGACACAGGATAGGCTACTTTTTTCTTATTCAACGCGGACGAAGTCGCGGGCACAAGCTAGTTAATTCATATATTTTCAATTCATATACCTACTAGTACTCGAACTGACTTAAAATTTTCAAAAAGCCTTTCTTAGCGGATGCTTACGTTATAAAAAAAAACCTAAGTTCTAAATTTCAGCTTTATAGACTCAGTCTTGCCATTTAAATAAAATAAATAAAATAAAAGTTACCAACTGTGGGGGACCATAGTTTACATGGGTTACCTAAGTTACCTATTACAGATTGCTACCGTTATGAGAATGCGCAACAGTCATACTTCCCGGCTATGATCTTCAAGATGGAATTAGATCTCACAATCTGCAGACCAAATAAGTTAAAAAGTGAGTTTAAAAAAAGTACGAATTTTGGGCCGCTTGCATGGCTTTATTTGAAACCAGGGCGGGTCGCTAGTATAACAATGGAACAACGTTCACCTGTCGTAACCCTTTGTTAAGCGTACTTGTAATGGCTGGACCCACTGCGTAATCGCCTTCCTACGCAAGTAAAGGCTACCAGAGATCATTCCCCTATCCTTTAATCCTATAATGTCTATGAAACTTGTATTCGTATGCGACTATGACCATCTACCATCAAGTGGTTTATTAGCTCGCAGACCCGCTCCTTACAATCGTAAAAATATATTATATCCAAACATTTCGAAACATTTCGAAAGAGCAGATGAAAAAAAAAGAAGACTCACTATCCGCGCATGGACTTTATATATTGAGTCCAATGAACTAACTATCATTATTGTCATATCATTCAGTAGCTCAAAGACTCATGGAATACTGCACTGAATGATAGGTACATTAAAAATATTTACCTACATAGATTTTGTGGAAAATTTTGAATTCATTTTGTCGTACTATTATTATTACACGTGTTCGATGTTTGAATACCTAAGTCACATAAATTTTATGTAACCCATTTATCGATACCGTAACGTAAGACCGTACCGTATCTTCCTTTTTGCTTCCATCTACGTTCGAAAGTATTTTTAAATCTGTTAATGTCAGTCATACATAGTGAAAGCAAAGGTGAACCTGTGGATTCGAATCTTGTCAAACGTAATAAATAAACCCCTTTGAGTGACGTCAGTCACGTAACAAATGAACGAACACGAAAATGTTTGAATATTTTAACTCTTTTGACGGCTTTCCTGTAATATATGTTCGCAATGTCTACGTGGCAGTCGACCTGCATAAAATTTTACGAAGTATTTTTTTTTATTATTAATATTTCTACATAACGACATTTTATGATATTTTTCGTATTTATTATTTCATCTATAATGCGTTCCTCAATGATTCTGGTGTGTTTATAAAACAACAGTTTTTATGGTTTTTTTTAAGTAAGGTCAACAGACAGGTTGACGGTCTACTTGATGGGCTACTGACGCCTTAGGTAGTCCTTTAACTTGGTGATGCAAGTACGAGAAAACTTTCTTCGAAACAGATGCAAAGCGACATCTAACTAAGCGCCTGTTTCACAAACGTCAAGTAGGCCAAACTGTCATTTAAAGTCACCGGTAACCGGGGATAATGGAGCTGATATACCTTTGTTTGTACGGTAAACGTCCCAAACATTAAATAGAAAATAATTAAAAAAAATCGCCTATCGAATGATGCAGTAAGCCTAGTGCTTAATTCAATATAACAGAAAATTATTTTTAAAAGTAACTAAAATACACTTAACTTGTAGTTTGTGAAAGAGGCCCTTAGACATTTAAGTGTAAAATATTTTCCGTGGGAATCTATTACCCAGATCTGATGTCAAGTTAAAGTTATATGCGAATCTTTCTAATATTACAAATGAGAAAGTTTATAAGGATGGATTGATGGATGTATTAATGGAGATGTTTGTAACTACTGAACGGATTTAGATGAAATTTAGCACACAGATAGCTTATTACCTGAATTAAAATACATGGTACTTTTTATCCTGAAAAATATTGGGTTACCGAGGGATCGTCTAAATATTAAAAAATCGTCATAGCGATAAGGATGTCAGGCGTTATATTACTCATATATTTTCTTTTTAACGCGGACTAAGTCGCGGTCACTAGCCTAGTATTATAAAATGTTATGTTAACATAGTAGATATATATATTGATTCTATTTCTGTCTGTATATGTCATCGTAGTAATATATCTTCGCTGTATATCAAGGCTTATTATGGGAATTATCATACAATTACCTAATGCTAATTAGCGCCTCTTTCACCAACTAAAAGTAAAGTGTTGATTAGTTACTTTTAGAAATCATTTTCTGTTTTATTGAATTATGCACTCGGTTTACTGCATCATTCGATAGGCGATTTTTTTAATTATTTTCTATTTAATGTTTGGGACGTTTACCGTACAAATAAAGGTATATCAGCTAAATTATTCCCGGTGACAGGTGACTTTAAGTGACGGTTTAGCCTACTTGAAATTGGTGAAAGAGGCGCTTAGTGTAATTGATGAGGAAATTAATTAGTGTGATTCAAAATTATCAGAATCTAAAAATAATTATAACTCCTATAATTATAACCGAAACAAGAAACTTTAATCTCATTCATTACACCAATAGAAACATTGATTCTTTGAAACGAAAGTACATTCATTCATTGTTCATAGAAAGTACACAAATGCTAATCCATGCGAGGAAATTTGAATGGATTTTCAATATCTTGCAAGCGCTAGAGCTCTGTAACATTTTAACGTGTTTCAACTCTACAAAGTAGCATGTTATGTATAAAAGCGTGGTCACAGTGTCAATGCAGCGTTATATGGAAAAAAATCGTTGATAATATTAAACGATGCATTTTAATACCTGGCATAGTCTAGAATTACGTATTACAAAACAAAGTTCCTTGTAGATTTTCTTGTAGTTTACATCAATGGAGAGAGTGTTAAACGAGCAAGGTTTTTATATATCATTTGCAACAAAAATGAACCCGTGCGAAGCCAGGAGCGGGTCGCTAGTTTGTTACTCAATCATGCAGAAACGGCACGAATTTGAATAAAGTTTGGCATATATTTAGATAGTTTGTTACCTGGATAGGATACATGGATATGGATACATGGATACATGGATATGGTTGTAACATATAGGATAGATACTCTTTAACCTAGAAAAATGTTGTGTATCCGAGGGATATACACTAAAAATTTTAAAAATTATGAAGGCGTCATTGTCACAACAATAAAGATTTGTATTGCTGCGTGATTATAACTCATATAATTTTATATTGTTATATTTTTCAATTTTCAACACAAACGAAATCGTGGGTACTAGCTAGTTATAAAAATTAACCAGAAACCTCGCTATAAAATAATTAATATCTCGCTAACAGACTGCAATGAGACCGTACCTCACAAAGAACCGTGTTCAATGTTACGTTGTCGCCAAGAAACTTTACATTTCACTTATTCTTACGTTGCTACTCGTGCCTTATACTAAAACTTTTTGTGTTGTTCAAAAGATCAAACGTGAGAAGAAACTTTGACGCTATGTTGTCAAACTCTCGGACCTTATTTCAAGGTTGCTTTTATACCGAAACTGAATATGTTCTACTCGCAATATATTCATATTTTATTTTAGTTTTGGGTTGCTTCAAATAACAATTCCATCAAGGGTATTCTCGCAGAATAAGCTCCCACATGAGATATCCCATATGGTTATGCTTGTAAATAAGATTTTTTATCAGTCCTTTGAATCTATTAATGCGAAAGTATGTAAGTTTGGATATTCGTTACTCAAAACATTTTTATCCTATGTTAGGTTCCTGTGGGATTTTCAAAAAACGAACTACAGCGCGTACTAAGTCGCAGGCACAGCTAGAAATATCATAAATGCGATAATCTCCACAACCTTATCACGAGGTCAAAACCACACAGTCTTAATACGTTTAAATTAAGCAATTTGAATGAAGCTTGATACTTGTCAATGATTTTAGAACTTTTGTAGCATTTTTTTTATTACTAATAAATTTTTCTTTATAAAAAATGGTCGTTCCTTTTTTTTAAGTACAGTTTAATTTACTATGCGAACAAAAAATACAGTTTGTGTTTAAATTTATTTTCACAGAAAATAATAAACAAAACGTGACAGTATAAGCCTGACATATATATTTGATACATTATGTCGAGTAGGTAACACTATCGTGTGATAAGTTTACACACATAGGTAACGAAATTTAATCATAGAGACTGTGAACAAGTGGAATGACAGAAAGACTCGCGGAAAGATGCTATTGGTGGTAGCTAAACTCAAGACGCTTCAAGAAAAAAAATGAAATGTTCTAGTTTAGTTCAAAATTCCGCTAGTTCCGTTTAAAGCAGAAATATGTTAGCAGTAAATTAGTGTTAGAAAAACAATGCCATCTCGGGACCGCAAACTGCGGTTGGAAGGAATTTTTCAACATTTTTCAACAAAACACACTGTAACCACGATTCATCTGAAATCAGGAATATTATATTTATTTTGATCATTATTATTTATTGTTATATAGTTTATTAAAAACATGCCAAATTTTTATTGAAGAATAAAAATAGTTTACTGCTTATGACGTACTTGGTTATAACAGTTTCTTCTAAATAATATATTTATTTTCTTTAGAAGCGAAAAAGCACGGCAATCTAATTTCATATTTCGAGTCTAGACTATTTTCATGCAATATTAAAATATGATGTCTAATTTATATTTTCTTAGAAATAAAATGTTTTTTCATTCTTTTATGATCTATAAATCATTCAAACTGCTTCATTCATTGATAATTATACTTTTTTCTGATGCTGCATTATATCAACTGTTGATAGTTAGATAGTCAGTTTAAGGGGTCTTTTGAAAATATAACACTGGAATTTAAAATTTTCATTATAGAAATTTTTCATAAGCAGTATCTACTGGAAACGTCATTTTCTCAACTAAAATTTGATTTTCACTGGCAAAAGTAAACAAGTAAATGTTTTAAAATTAAATTTGATGTGTTTGCATCATTTCACTTCATACAAAAAAAAACAAGTGGAGAACATATAAACTTATTATCAACTATACAACTATGTACTTCATTTGTTGTTTTTAAAAAGTTCAGAACACTACCCATGCCAGAGCGGACAGATTCTCCGAGATGCAGCTTGGCAAATGTATTAACTTTTACACATAAATAAACTAGCTGTGCCCGCGACTTCGTCCGCGACCAATTTTTTTTAATACAAACCATTCTCGAATCCCTTTGAACACACAAAAAAAATTTCATCAAAATCGGTCCAACCGTTTAGGAGGAGTTCAGTGACATACACACGCACAGAAGAAATATATACATATATAAAGATATATAACTTTGGCGATAATATAGTTCATATACCTACCTAATATTGACTTTCTTTTTGTAAGATTAGTTAGAAGATTCTATAGATTTTTTTCATGTAACACCAAGGTTTACAAGTATTCTACGGTTAAATCAACTAACCTGGAACCTAAAATGTCAGTTTAGATCCAAAACCATGGACACCCTATCGTAGTATAAAAGTGCATTGACTCGGTAGCGGGGACAGAGCGGGACGGTTCCCCTGAGAACACAACCGCATTACCGTAAGACATCCTTTGTGAGTTCATTCAGTTTATAAGGAAAAATATACTCCCATTATATACTTTTTTACCGTGTCGGTCTCTTCAGAAGAATCTCACTTGTGCAAAAGTAGACTAATGTCCTGAATATTTGCATAATATTAGATATAATTTTTAACAGTTTAAGTAATATACATACTTATAAATACAGAAAATTACTGATATTATGTCACCAAGTTATAGATACCGAGTATAAGAATTAAGTAAATTATTTTAATTAATTAAAGTATTTTTTTTTTAATTAATGTAGGTAGGTACGTTACCACAATCAATATTTTTGTGAGAGAGCTAAATGAAAAATTAATAAGAAGTAAAAATGTAAATGAAACGTAAACTTTTCATGAAATTTCTTTCCAACTTCAGATTTTTCAGATAGCACCACCCCACCTACTATGGAATAACGGATGTTTTCTCGATGAAAAAAGCCAATTTATCCCCAAAATTACTAATTGTGGACATTGATTGATGAAAACGTGAAGTTTAAGGATAACTAACTTGCTGTGCCCCCTTGACATCGTCCTTCTTAAAATGTAGAAGCACAAAAATCATCTCCATTGGGTATTTTTTAATATAAAGTTCGTCAGGCCTCTATCTTCGCTTATAACACAATCAACGCCACAGGTGCTACAAATTCGCTACCGACCTTACTACAGTTAGCGCCTCTTTCACCAACTACAAGTAAAGTGTTGATTAGTTACTTTTAGAAATCATTTTCTGTTTTATTGAATTATGCACTCGGTTTACTGCATCATTCGTATGCGAATTTTTTTTATTATTTTCTATTTAATGTTTGGGACGTTTACCGTACAAACAAAGGTATATCAGCTAAATTATTTCCGGTGACAGGTGACTTTAAGTGACGGTTTAGCCTACTTTGCGTTGGTGAAAGAGGCGCTCAGTCTAACCGCGCACTAGGCAGCGACAGCCAGTTAAACATAAGACGGTTTGCTGCTGCTGGTGCACGGGCTCCCACACACCGTCATATGTTTAAATGGCTGCCGCAGCCGGGCTGCCTAGTGCGCGGTTAGCCTTAAGGTTAAGGGATTATAAGGGGATAGGGAAACGTTTTAGTCATACTAATTTTCTTAAAAAAAATATTTTTGCTACTGTATCGAGATTGGTTAAACGAAGTTATCGAATATGTTTTCGAAGAGATCTTTGAAACTGTTTTTACATGTAGGTATTATGTAGATAATAAGATAAAAGGCAAAACTTTTGTTGTTACAAATTTATTATTAATACTTTTTAATCAATAATATGCTAAGATAAAACGTTAAAAATAGCAGACGAATTGAATTATAAACATGACTGTGATGGATAATTATGTCTCTCTAAGTACAAAACAATATGATCCAACTACTGTGTAAGTAAATAATAATCGCATGCAGTCTGTATTTGCACGTAGATTTGACAATAAATAACATTCTAAACGTTGTATCAGAATTAGCTATTCCATTTAAAATTTAACCTTATCTTAATTCAAATACAGGTCATAACAACTTGTAAGAACACAATGCGATATATCTAAAGTCGATTGTAATGTTTGCCATTGAGAAACTGATAGTATTTCATAATTAGATCGCAACTTGTGCTAATATTTGATTGATGTAAATAAGGTGTTCATATCATGAAAACTTCCATCGCATTTATGTAGTACTTCAGTAAATTCTCAGAGCACAAAATGGCTACTGAAGAACAACCGCTAAAGGGCAAAGTACCGGCAACTAAAAAGAAAACTTTAAAAGAAAAACTTCAGTATATACGAGCAAACATAACTCTAGAACCTGTTCTGGCCTGCTATGTTGTCCCCGGCGTTTTGTCAAGACTTGCAACTCAAAATCTTAATCTGGACAAAGCATGTCGCGTCAATATGGCATACGGTGATCACGTCTGTGATGCTCTCATTGCCAAAGAAGGGAATAAGTATCAGGCACAGGAACTGGCAGTACAAGAGCTTATTTCATCAATGGAAGTTTGGAAGAATGTAATCCTAACAGCCATACCAAGTTTTTTGATACTTTTCCTCGGTGCATGGAGTGACAGAACCGGAAAGAGAAAGTTGTGTATAATACTTCCGATAATAGGAGATTTCTTGACTTGTTTGAGTAATATGCTCAACGCGTTCTTCTTCTACGAACTGCCTGTTCAGATAACTATATTTTTTGATGCATTCCTTCCAGCTATAACAGGTGGATGG
The DNA here is from genome assembly GCA_945859745.1 of Synanthedon formicaeformis. Classification (NCBI taxonomy): domain Eukaryota; kingdom Metazoa; phylum Arthropoda; class Insecta; order Lepidoptera; family Sesiidae; genus Synanthedon; species Synanthedon formicaeformis. The sequence continues at coordinate 10,452,655 of OX243959.1, read as the reverse complement.
ATAACAACTTACATGGGAGCATTTAGTTATATAAGTGACGTCTCCAGCGAAGAGTCGAGGACATTTAGAGTGGGAATAGCAAACCTTTGTCTGACCGCTGGCGGACCAATTGGATCAGCATTGAGTGGCATTCTTTTAAACCAAATAGGATACTATGGTGTATTCACGTTAAGTGCGCTCTTGTATTTATTTAGCATAATTTATGGTATTTTCTACATTAAGGATCCAGAGAGAACTACTCCAGAAAAAAATGAGGTAAGTAATTATGAAATATCGTCATCGACGGATTAGTGATTTATAACTATTAGCTACTCTCTTGTTATTGTAATGGGTACTTATAACTTTTTTACTCACTGTAATATTTTTAATTAAATTTTATCTCTGTAATTCATCACTAAGTAATAATTAACTAACATAGTTGATTCGTCAAGATTTACCCACATCTTCTATCCGTCACCTAAAGCGTAATCTTCTACCAAAAACCGCTCTGAGGAGGTTAAGGTTGATTAATCCGGATATAATTACAGAATGAGTCGACCGGCGTGTGGGGTTTCCTAAAATCCTTTTTTGACGTAAAACACGTGAGAGATACCTTAACAGTGGCATTTAAAAAAGGACCTAATAACAGAAGAACAAAGTCTATTTTGGTGTTGGCCTCAATTGCCTTCATATACGGCCCGGCTTATGGTACGTACTGACTGCTTACCCACTTTTTCTTCGTCTTGCAATAAATATTCCGCAACGTTCTGAGGCAATCAAATATATTTTGAAAATAAAAGTGGTAAGGTGGTTAAAGTAGGTATAAAAAACCAACCAGCTGTTTACTTGATACCGATATCTGACTTGCAACTGCAAGAATGCAACTGAAATTCAGTAATGTTTTATTTAAAGGGTTACTTGAAGCTACGAAGTAAAATTCACCATGCTGTCCTTGTGGGACGCCATTATAATCAACTTCTACAAAGATATTAGAAAATGTTTAAGGAGACCGACGGTCAAGTGGCTCCTGACTTATCACGCAAACTATATTTCATAGCTACGTATTAGCGCCTCTAAATTTCGGTCATATTCTTACTAGCGGTTGCACGCGACTTCGTTCGCGTCACTTTATTAAATATATGTAACCTATGTTACTCCCTGAAAATGCAGCTTTTTATGTCAATTTCGGGCTAACTGTGCTCTTAACTTCGTACGCGTATAGTAATCGGAATAACGTCCAATCATGGCTCTACAAATCTATACCAATATATAAATCTATACCAATATGGTTGTACGCGCTAATCTCAGGAACTACTGGTTCGAATTGAAAAATTATTTTTGTGTTGGATAGTTCATTTATCAAGGAAGGCTATAGACTATATAATAGGCTATAGAGAACGCGGACGAAGTCTCGGGCACCAGTTAGTTATCAATTTCATCTAAATCGACTGAAGCTCGTTTCCGAAGCACGCGTATTATTTCATATAACTTCTCTTTTCCATTTGTGAACCGATTAGAATTAAACATTAATTATAGAAGCTTATTAAAAGAAATCAGGGAAAATCGCATTCAAATCGGTTAAGTCGTTTCTGATTTTGTGTGCACAAAAACACAAGCAAAAAATCTTGTTACGAGTGATGATTTAGAAAGAGCCTTGTGAAAGAAGCCTTATTAAATTCTTTCTTTACAACCCATGCGAGCGTTAAGGACATAGCAAAGTCATGTCTCAGTTTAATCTTTGGTACTACATTTTAAAAGTCTGCATCGAGTAAAAATAACACACATAATCTCTTGTGACGAAGTAATACGACCTGTTTGTTATACATAACTAATAAAATTCTTATCATTAGGATTTGCTTTTTCAGATAATATTTGTATGACGTCAAAAAAACTATAATTAGAATGACTGTTTTTAAATAATAAACATGCATGTAATACTGTTGACTGTAGTCTTCATTGTAGACTTTTTCCTTTTCTTTTTGCTTTATTTGTCTACTTCTTCTTAATTATTTTTTTATTAAGTTCAACCCACTGCTGTCAAGTTGTGCCTGCTGACTTTTATATAAAAAATATTTATATATAGATGTATTTTTAGTTCAAAATTCTAAAGTGTTACTTAGCAAGGGATCTATAAATGCTTCTAGAATTGAGGCTATTTTCAGACAGAATACACTTTAATCTTAAATGATCACTATCAGATCTTCAATTCGTGAGATAAAAGCCCAAATTAAACTCAAAGACGCGTGAAACCGCGGTGCATAGATACTGTGTTCAAAAGCCACACGATTTGAAATTGGAACAGTTTCTACGACATGCCCCTGACCACGTACGCAGGGATTAAACTTCGTGTGCAGAAAATAAAACAAATCTCGTTCGATTTTTCCAGGAGAGTTCACAGTCCGATATCTGTTCACACGATACCGCTTCAACTGGAACGCGCTCAAGTACAGTTTCTACAACACTTTTTATATATGCATACATTCGCTTGGTAAGAGCTTTGACCCTTTTACTTATATAAAAAAATCCTTTAACTTCTAATATTGAAGCAGTTATAAAAAATGTTACATAAATAAGGACGTTAATTAGTCTTGCACTTGAATGCACAGTGTGCATTGCACAGAATTACTTGTATTTATATGAGATCAAGTTGACCGTCACCAATCTTAATTACACCTTTAGCCTGCCTAATGGACTTTTTTTGTAAAAAATGTTGTAAGTAATAATTAAATCATGTAAAGCGCTATAGCAATTTATAAATTTACTAGCTGCTACCCGCGATTTCGCCCACGTACCTTTTTAAATTATACAGTGTGGAAAGATAAGTCGGGCCCTGGAGGGAAACTACCTTAAATCCTTAAGTTGGCTCATTTTACATAAAGGAGACATTCCTTCATTTATAAAAATTAGTAATACTGCATTCAAAGATTTTCTAAAAATTACTTGCTTCGTTTGGGAATCGAACCGACTGAAATGTGAAAAATAACAATTGTTTTTACGTAACATAGTATCTTAAAAAAAAGGAATAACGTAATGTTTAATTCAAATTTCAAGAATATTATTTATTGCCGACGACTATAGAAAATTTTAGAAATTTTTAGAAAATCTTTGAATGCAGTTTTGTTTCTTTTTAAAAATAAAGGAATGTCTCCTTTATGTAAAAAGAGCCAACTTAAGGATTTAAGGTAGTTTCCCTCCAGGGCCCGACTTATTTTTCCACACTGTATACTAAAACCTTCCTCGAGAACCACTCTATCCATTGGTGAAAACAGCATGAAAATATGTGCAGTAGTTTTTGAGTTTATTGCGAACAGACGACAGACAGATTTATAATATGTAGTGATAAACATCTAATTGTGAATAGAATAGAAGTTCATCAACTAAGCCATTCACTGTTCATGTACACCAATTAATTTTCTTTGTTTTAGGTGCACTGATCTCAATTAGCTTATTCAGCCGTCGCTTTAAATGGGACGACTCTGTTCTAGGGCTTATATCAAATGTAAGCAAAATCATTGGTGGTCTCGCCACTGGCCTGGCTAGGAACAGTAAGGAGATGTACCTTGGTAAGTGATTTGGAATTGTTATTATAGTTTAACTAGCTGGCGCCCGCGACTTCGTCCACGTTGAAAAAGAAAAAGTAGCCTATCCTATGTCCCGTACGCCTAAATGTTTATCTACCAAGTTTCATAAAAATCAGTTAATTCGTTTAAGAGTTATGGAGGAACATACATACATACATACAATACCTACACACAGATTTATTGTTAGTATTGATGACATCATAAAAAATAATTACACGAATTCTATTTACTAAAGAATTAACATTGAGGAATAAATATTTAAAAGCTTAATTAGCTTAGGTATATGAGTGTGATTGCCTCTTTGAGTCTCTTTGGCTCTAACATTCGTTTTTCTATGCTTTCTATGTAAACTTTACTATTTGCTTCGTTATTTACAGCCGTTGCAGTTGAAATGTTTAATGCAACGTCTTTCACTGCACTCAGATCGATCTCATCTAAATTAGTTAGTAGCGATGAATTGGGTGAGTACTACCGGATCACATTTTAGAAAACTTAACTCTTCTTTTTATACTAAGACAGCTTTGATTTGATTACGCTTATTTCATTGAGGGAAATAATTTCACTTCAGTTATGGAAACGTATTCTTACTTATTTGATGAGCTGGCATACTATATACTTCTTTTATATAACTTCTTTTTATATGATTAATAATAACATCCTTACATATTATAATACAAAGTCCTCCGCTGCGTCTGTCTGTCTGTCTGTCTGTCTGTGTCTGTGTCTGTGTCTGTGTCTGTCTGTCTGTCTGTCTGTCTGTCTGTCTGTCTGTCTGTCTGTCTGTCTGTCTGTCTGTCTGTCTGTCTGTCTGTCTGTCTGTCTGTCTGTCTGTCTGTTTGTCTGTCTGTATGTTCGCGATAAACTCAAAAACTACTGCACCGATTTTTATACTGTTTTCACCAATGGATAGAGTGGTTCTCGAGGAAGGTTTTAGTTTTTCGCGACTTCGTCCGCGTTACTTGGTAAATTATATATAATTTCCAAAGTTACGCGGACGAAGTCGCGGACAGCAGCTAGTTTACAATAAATATGTAAACTATTACATGAAAGCTATACTTTATGCTGAGTGTAGTTTGGTATACCTTTTCCTTAACACGTCATTTACATAACTTGTTTCCAGGTAAAATGACATCTCTGTTCAACTTAATGGAAGTGGTGACATCAATGGTCTTTGGACCAATATACTCCTGGATTTACATGATGACATTGGAAATCGATGCAGGAATAGTGTACTACTTAAGTACTCTCCTTACTTTACCGCCGATATTAATATTTATGTGCGTATATGTAATGTACAATACACTTCTGGTTCTTATTCGAATCGATTTTAATGTTTACCTAAATAATTTGTGAAAACTGATTATGAGTAAAATCTTCTTCTAATATAAATTCTCGTGTCACAGTGTTCGTTGCCTAACTCCTCCGAAACGGCTTAACCGATTTTGATGAAATTTTATATGTACACTTGGTAGGTCTGAGAATAGGTTTTTATCTATTTTTTATACGCGGGCGAAGTCGCGGGCAGCAGCTAGTATTCTATAAAAATCTAAAGTCTACAGTGCCTAATGCGGAATTTCATTCCATCAAATCAAAATACCTTAGTGAATAATCTACTTAATAATTTTCTTAATAATACTTAATAATTACTTAATAATAAAGCTGTATTTATTTAAGTTTTATTTACAGATGGTTTTTCATTCAAAATATAAAAAGTAAGCGAGCGTCAGAAAAACAAGAAAACCCTATGAATGAAAAGAAAATTGTTGATATAAAGGAAACTAAACTGGATCCTCTACTAGCGAGTATCGACTTGGCTGACGAGAAAATATTTATGGAATAAATACCTGAAATATAATATTATAATAATTACAATTGTTGGATAAAAAAAATCTCGCCCTAAATAAACTATTGGTTAAATTTTAATATGTTATAATTCCGAACTCTTCCAAAGATTGTTTATGAATTAACCTAAAATTTGTATTTTTTTTTCGTATTATTTATTTAAGTAAGGGCCTCTTTCACAAACTACATGTAAAGTGTTGATTAGTTACTTTTAGAAATCATTTTCTCTTATATTGAATTATGCACTCGGTTTACTACATCATTCGATAGCCGATTTTTTTTTATTATTTTCTATTTAATGTTTACCATACAAACAAAGGTATATCAGCTCCATTATCCCCGGTTACCGTTGACTTTAAATAACAGTTTGGCCTACTTGACGTTTGTGAAAGAGGCGCTAATTCTACTAGTGACAAAAATAAATTAACATGTAGATCATTACTAAAATTTCCATAAATATTTTTTTTTGGGAAGCGAGCGAATTTTTTAATTCGCTCAGTAAGATATTTTTATCTGAAAAGTATTTTTTAATAAAACATTCCGCCAAATCTGCCATTTATAGGTAAAGGTAAAATTATCCGATGATAATCCGATGAAGGATTTTAAAATATACAACACTTTGTTGTGTCCGAATTGTCAGTGAAAAATAAATATTAAAAATAAAAAGTGACAATTCGGACGAGTGTCCAAATCCTACTACTCCTCCTACTGACCTGTATCTGTATGTATATGATGTTATTTTCGGCTATGTTTATCAACGTAGAATTGGAACTCGCACACACTCTGCAGAACAAGGAAACGGTCTTTTATATAATTCATCCGTACGAGTCAAGACAAGCGAGTCAGACGCACTACAGGAACGCAGTTAGGCCCTAAACCTCATGAGGTCTTTATTGTATTGTGATGGCCTTCATTCATAGGCTACACATGTAGTGATAGTGAAGACTATCACTACATCTGTTCTCGCTATGTGGTGTGTGTCTGAATTTCTGTAATAAATTTAAACATGCGAATAATGTAGGTAATTTTTAAGTTAAATAACAATAACAGTTGACTGGAGGCAACATGCAGCTACTGTTGTTAGAAATTATTGCAATTGATATTTACGAATGTAGCAAACGCATTACAATCTATTCAAGAATTATCTAAGATATATTATCTAAGAACTTTATTATTAGTCAATGTTCTTATCATCAAGGTGTACTTTTTATCAACACTATAAACCTCATAACTTGCGCATTTTTCAAGATCTAATAAAACATTTAAGGTAAAAAATAAAAACAATTAGTCGTCGTTACAAAAAAGAAGTAAGTTTTCTTTATATAGCTTTTAGTATTTGTTTTGTACAATCGCTATCTAGAATATGATGGTCATGCAATGGAAGCAGACAAATACGCAAAGTAAATAACAATTACTTAAGTTTTAAATCAAGGACAGATAAAATTAATAGAAAGAAAAGCTGTTTTTACAGGGTGGGATTTTAATTTTTATTGCGTTCCTGTTAATTTTATATATTTGCTTAGCATAGGTAACACAGATTGTCTTTTTAGCAACACGAGTTTAAAAAACTAGCCCAATGGTAATTCACCTGATATTTAACTTAACCGAGGTTTCCGCGCAACAATATGAATCAAATCATATGGTTTTATTTTACAATAGTTTCTCTAAATTTGTGGATAATGCCACTCAACTTATAACAGCAGTTATAAGTTGAATTGAACCCTAGTAATAGCTGTTTATCCAGTTTATTACTATGGACTAATAATTATTTTACGAAACTGAATGATAAACATAAGAAATCATAATAATGGAACCAGGCCGAGAATAAATATATAAACTTTATTCTAAACTGACATAATCAAAATAGAGCAAACCGTATATAATACAAACAAAATATTTGTATTTTGATAAATTTTATTATGGAACAAACATTTCGGTTAGGAGCTCATTCCTCTGATATAGATTGTAAAGAAAACATGGCAATAATCAACGAAGAGAAAAATGCTCCCGAAGAAAAACCACTGCAAGAGAAGTCCAAAAAGAAAGAATTTGAGAGAAAGAGTCTCTTAGATAAACTTCGATATGTAAAATCCAACATATCAGTAGAACCAATTATGGCAGGACTCGTCATACCATCTATGCTGTCAAGACTTGCTATTCAGAATCTTAATTTAGACAAAACCTGTCGTGCTAAGTTAGCTTTGGGAGATGATATATGTGACGCCCTGATACACAAGAAAGACAACATGACTGAACATGAAGCCGCCATACAGAGAGTTATATCTTCTATAGAAATCTGGAAGAGTGTCATACAAACCAGTATACCAATATTTTTGGTGATTTTCATGGGAGCCTGGAGCGATCGGACTGGGAATAGAAAACTATGTATTTTGCTTCCACTGCTTGGAGAATTTTTAGTTTGTATCAGTAACTTAGTCAGCACGTTTTTCTTCTATGAAATTAACGTCGAAGTCACTATGTTCCTTGAAGCAATATTTCCAGCGTTAACAGGTGGATGGGTAATGGTTTACTTGGGTGTTTTCAGTTACATAAGTGATATAACCAGTGAAGAATCTAGAACATTTCGTGTGGGTCTTGTAAATTTATGTTTGACAGCTGGAATACCAATAGGTACCTCCTTAAGTGGAATTTTATTGAAGTATCTTGGTTATTACGGGATTTTTACCATATGTGGAACCATTTACTTGATAACTATAACATACGGATGCATATACTTAAAACGAAATACCAAGAATGTCACAGAAAACGAAAAGGTTAGTATTAGAAGCATTTTTATACTTTATATTAATCAGAAATGATAGGAAAAATGCTTTATTTAGTAATTATAGTTATCCTTAATTGCGCTTATAGAATTAACACAATAAATTCTGCTTGAAACCGATAGAAAAATCTGTTTTTACCAAAAAAAAATAATAATATGACAGTTTTTTTTAATTATGTGAGGAAATTCTAGAAACAACTTAGGAAGCAGTGCCTGCACTATTGACTTCTACAAGTTATACTATTATTTTTTGTAAAAATGTATAATTGACAGCAGCCTTAATAATCCTTTTACCATTTCATAAACGGTAGCGGCTTAGTTGTCATCTCGCACAATTTCATTTCGTACGAAATGTGCGAAAAGCCAACTTTAAATTTAAATATATTTTTAGTATACATCTCGCACACTTTATGAAAAATACAGTCTAACTTAATTAAAAGTAGCTTTTCTTCTAGCCTGAACCAATAAATTGCTCAGACGGTGTAACCTTGATAAAAGAAACTGCAAAAGTAGCGTTAAGGAAAAGAGAAGGAAATATGAGAATGAAAATAATACTAAACCTTTTAGTAGTGGCTATCATATATGGGCCAAGTCATGGTAAGTCATAACATAGTTATCACTTGTCATAACATGTTAAACACAAAACATGTTCAACCATCACCACAAACTTATTTATTAAATTTGAGATAATCGTTAGATTATCGGTGAAACCACCTATGATTGGGGAGCCCAAGAGGGGATTTCTGGAGTCACTCGAACGCGTCAGATTAAGCTATGGTAGATTAATTACATGCTGAAAAGTGTGCATTTTAATAATCTGACGATTTGGTTGGTGGGGTTGGTGGGGGTGGGGGTAAAATTTTAAATACAACTCGACCGCGTCAGACGATTCGGATGTAACGCAAGCTCGTGGCAGCTTTTTGAAAATGCAAAAAATATTTTTGACGATTCTCATTTTGTAATACTCGAGCGCGTCAGATTTTCATACAGACGGTTCAGCCTAAATTCCTGATCGTGCTGATTCTTAATCTGACGATTATATGGAGGATTTTTTAAAATACAGCGCCTACAAAATTTTAAACGCCTGTAGACGCTCACCCCACAGCTGAAATGAAAAACTTCATATTACCTTTTTTTCTTCTTACCATCCAATCTTCAAAGTCCAATAGGTCCCCACGACGCTCGAGTGACTACACATTTAGTCCCCTAGTCGTAGTACACATTTAGTCGTGGGCTCCCTAACCACTATAATCGAATTTGAATTATAATTTTGGTATAACTGTATAAGTGGAAACCACATTAATGTTTTTGATGATTGGGATTTATAGATTTTAAATAAATTTACATTTAGACACAAAAAGACATTTTTTCATATTTTTTTTAATATTAATTATGTTTTCTTCTTCAGGTGAAAGACAGGTGTTTTACTTGTATACAAGATACAAGCTTAAATGGAATGCTCTCAAATACAGCATGTATTCAACTTATAGCCTTATTACACATTCTATTGGTGAGCATAAAGTACTAATTTTATCTACATATATACGAGTATAAATAAAAATTAATCTCTAAATGTGTTGCTAAGCGCAAATCTTGAGAACGGCTGGACCGATTTCAATTCTGTCTTCATTCATGAATAGAGGGATAATCAGGGAAGGTTCTTACGTAAAAAAATGCACCCCGGGCGAAGCCGGGAGCGGGTGGCTAGTTATTAAATATATTTTTTCTTTTGAATTCTTTAAGTATACATATAAAATGTGCAGCCTTTAGTTTTCTGGAATTAAAGCATCCTAACTAACATTATATTGTGTGTTTGTTACGCTTTCACCCTTTAACTACTCAACCAATCATGAAACTTTGGAACGTTTTAGTTATACACTAAATAATGTACAGTCGACTGTATGTAAAGTACGATAAAACTTTCGTCAATTTTCAAATTCATTCATTTATCAAGACGGTAGACTTTTGATATCTTTTGAAACAAGCATTAAGAGCGGGCATAAAGAGAAATAGCCAATCCTAGATTTAAATTTTATCTAAGTAAACAAAGTTTAATTTAATTAATTTTTTTAAATAGATAAATACATTATAAATGAAAGCGACGTCTGTAACAGAAAACATAATACAATGAAATTTTCTCGATAGAAAAAAATCACCAAGTGAGCTCTCATTTCCATCGATTTTAGTTTTATTTTTAAAATGACACACATTACAAAGCTAAAAGTGTATCAGTAATTTCACTTGACATATTATCTAAGGCTGTATGTAACAATTTTTCATTTGACATTTTAGTTTACGAATAATTAATATTTAATACTTTTGGCACTTATAACATTTTTATTGAACGAGTTGCGCTATCTTCCGTCGCATGTTGTGCGTAGTTCTACGTATTTTGTGTCACTGTCATGTCCAAGGGGCCACGCGGGTGAAATTACAAATTTTGTTTGCTTTTTAAGCAGACAACTGACAGACAAACGTTTCAAATAAAATTTTGTCTTGACTGACAATTATTGTCCTGGTTCAAGCAAATTTCGAATATAAGTTGACTTAACCTTTTCTTATCCCGACTTTACCATTACATAGAGCCGCGGAACCAACTATCTAAAAATATGTCATGTGTCAATGACAGCAATAAATGTCAGGCGGACGAAGTCGCAGACAAGAGCTAGTGTACCATAAAGTCTGTCTTAAATAGTGATATGTTAAATACTAGATGGAACACTCAAGACGCGATGAGTGTTCCAAGTGATTGGAGTTCCGACGTCCTACCATTTGACAGTCTGTCATACGCGCTCGTAGAGATTAGGCGCGTTATTATTTTCAAAACCAGTAAAAATGCCGTCTTATGTGATGAGATATTGCAAAAATACAACAAAAAATATTGGTAAAACTGCTGGTGTGACATTCCATAGGTAAGTTTTATTAATATTGAAACGTTTAATAGGTTATTTAATTTGTTAAAACCGACATGCTTATCGGGACTTGACCTTGACACTACTGCCGCGCCGTCTCCCGCGCACCTTCCCCGTTGGAACATGAATTTAGCAAGACATCGTAGAGAGTGTTGAATCTATTACTTAACATATCACTGGCTTTAAATAATCTTTATAATAGGTAGGTGTAGTAGATCAATACACGAAGGCTAATCATTTTTGTATGTATTATTTAAATTAATTAAAATTTTAGGTGCATTATTCTCAATCAGTATATTCAGTAAGCGTTGGGGCTTCCACGACTCAGTTTTGTGCCTCATATCGATTGTGAGCAAGCTAGCTGGTTCTGTACTAATATCCCTTGTACAAACAGACTTCCATATGTTTATGGGTAATTATATATGTTTTTTAATTTTCATTACATATTTAAACTAAGACAATCTACTATTGAAACATGTTTCCGATATGCGCTTTGATTAGTTCACTATCAAATCAATAAAATATTGATTTTTTATATCAAAGTCGATAGACAGTCGGCCGGTCCACTTGACGGTAGATGGCTACTGTCATCTATAACACAATCAACACCACAGTTTTGTATGCGCTGTCGACCATAGTAGGATTAAGGATAAGGGGATTAGGAAGGGATAGAGATGGACTGTGGCATCCCTTACTAGCCGAAACACAACATATGCTGCTTCAAAACTAAAGGGCCACAAATCAAAATTACACTTTTTACAGGAGAGCTAATAAAAAAAAAAGTTTATTTATTTATTTTATTTTTTGTCTATTTTTTTCTTATTAGATATATATCAAATATATGCATATTATACATCGTTAGAAGCGTATTTTTAAGTAGCATTAAATGTTTTAAGTACTTTTTTAATAAACTGAATACTAGAAGAGATATAAGTTACTTTTGAATATATATAAAAATTGATCAAAATTTTCTAAATATGGAAAATATGGAATATTTTTGCAACAACAGCTAGTACTATATATAATACTAGTTGAACCCGGCCACGCTTTGCTATAGTTCAGTCAGCAACGTTTCACGGTTGCCATACCAACAGTCTACGTATGAAAATTAGGTTTTTTTATATAAAAAAAATCGATATACGATGAATTTTTGGAAAAAAAAGTAAAAAATTACCTATAATTTAAAAAAAGTATATAATTTGCTAGATTTTAAAGCATACACAAACCAACATAAAATTTAGATATATTTATAGATTAGTATAATTTTGATCGGATATCTACATAGTAATGTTTCCTAATATAACAGAGTAAATAAACTTTATTCAAATTTAACTTTGGAACCGGAACGAGTTAGAATATGCTACAGCAAATATGCTGTCGCTAAATTAAATGTTTACGTTTTCAGTGCCGATAGTGGAAATTCTAAATGCAACCACTTTCACGTCGCTGCGATCGATGGCTTCCAAATTGGTTCCTAGCGAGGAAATGGGTATGATCATAGTCTAATTTAATAACCAAGTAAAGTACACATTAAACTTAATCACGAGAACACATATAAAAAATGTCGAATACACTAATCAGAACAAGTATGTCGCCTACAAAGTAAGAGAGAACGTAATATACTTTGGATAGATACTTGGTCACATTATAGAATATATCCCGTATGTATAATAGATAATGTAGCTTTCTATGGATAAAATAATTTTAAAATCGCCCCAGTACTTTTTGAGTTTATTAATTACAAACAAATGTACAAATATTTTGTCTTTATAATATTAGTATTGATTAGCTGGCGCCCGCGACTTCGTCCGTGTTAAAAAAGAAAAAAGTAACCTATCCTGTGTCCTGTACGGCCGTCAGCGCGCACTGACGGAGTGGCGGCGAAGAGACTAATGAGCTATCATTTGAAAATCGACTTTAGTTACTTCAGTATGTGATTGAAAGTGGTATAATACAAAAAAAATACTCTCGCGTCGGCAAGCGCGGTCGAGCTGCGCTCGGTGAAGCTTCAGCTAAAAAAACAAGTCGATTTTCAAATGATAATATATATGATGTATATGGTTTATCATTCCTTTTAATTACCTTCGCCGCCACTCCGTAGGTTCGCGCTGACCCTAAGGGCCGAATTCTTTCACCATCTGTCAAGTAGGCTAACTGTCATTTAAAGTAACCGATAACCGGGGAAAATGGAGCTGATATACCTTTGTTTATTGTTGTTGTTTGTTTGTAGAAGTCCCAAACATTAAAAAGAAAATCATAAAAAAATAGGCCTATTGAAGGATGCAGTAAACCGAGTGCATAATTCAATAAAACATAAAATTATTTCTAAAAGAAACTAATCAACACTTTACTTGTAGTTGGTGAAAGAGGCCCTAAATGTTTACGAGTATCTACCAAGTTTCATGAAACAGTTAATTCGTTTAAGAGTTATGGAAGAATATACATACATACATACATACATACATACATACATACATACATACATACATACATACATACATACATACATACATACATACATACATACATACATACATACATACATACATACATACATACATACATACATACATACATACATACATACATACATACATACATACATACATACATACATACATACATACATACATACATACATACATACATACATACATACATACATACATACATACATACATACATACATACATACATACATACATACATACATACATACATACATACATACATACATACATACATACATACATACATACATACATACATACATACATACATACATACATACATACATACATACATACATACATACATACATACATACATACATACATACATACATACATACACACATACATACAGAAAAAAATTCTAAAAATGGTCAATTTAGTTTCAGTATCATGTATAGAGCCTATAAACATGATATCTCTGAAAACAAAGTAACTTACTCCATGACCAAATTAGTATAGATGATTAGGTACGAGTATTATTTATAGTTGTTATATTGTATGTATTGAAATTACATTTATATTTGTAAACAAATAATCTGTAGCAAGAACATAACCGATATAAATATAAATTTAAAACAGATTGTCTTTTTGTTTTAGGCAAAATGAACTCTTTGTTCAGTCTTGTGGAAACTGTAGGCGCCTTAATGTTCGACCCCACATACTCAGCGATGTATGCCAATACAATAGTTTTGTTTTCTGGCACTGTATTTCTGTTCAGCGCTTTAATGACATTGCCACCTATAGCCATATTATCGTAAGACTTTTTTTTTATTGTAAATCTTTGTCTGTAATCTAATGTTATTTTTTTAGATAAAAAAAAACCTTTATAGCTAATGTTATCATTATGTGATTATCATTTATAAGGCAACCGTGACAAGAATATACATTTCTTGTGCAATAGTAATCAACTTGAGTCCATTGATTCATTTTATTTATTATCTGACAATAATAATTACAAGGAATGATAAACCATACACATCATATGTATTTATCAATTTTTTAAAATTTTTTATGCGGTTCTCTATACCAGAATAACAACATAAAAATAGGCAAAAAAAATTGTTTATATAAATTATTAAATATTAATAGTTATTTCTCAGTACAACTGCAAGGTTTAAGATATGAAAAATTCAAATGAATCTAATCAATTTAATCGCAAAAGATTAGCACAAGGAATGTAAACATTTTTTTTTCCATTCAAGAGCCTGTAACGATAATAAATGAGGCATAGTTTACAAAACACTGGCACTGTTGACATTATAGTAATGTAAACACTTTTATTCGCAGATGGTTCTTTGCACAGCATAGAAAGGAAAGGAATGAGAGAAAAAAGCAAGCTGAAATCGATTTACAAGACATTATTATGGGCGAAACTGTTATCATAACGCAAAACGATTGATTGGGAAAAAAAGTTTTTTTGATCGACTTTTTTGACAAATGTTTTGATCGTATTTTTTGAATTACTTTTAATGAAATTAGTTATGTGTGGAATGAATAAAGTTATTTTCACAATAAAATGCTTAATGTGTTTGGATGTGATGTCGTCTATCTAGCCTACAAATATATCACCGAGAAAATTGGTAATTTTGGTCAAAATCATCAATATTGTGTTAACAGTAGATAACATAATTAATATTATTATATATTATAATATATCTATCTGAACATATAAAAGAAAGTCGTGTTAGTTACACAAATTATAAGTCGAGAACGGCTGGACTGATTTTATGATCTTTAATTGTCTCCGCCCCGAATAAATATTAAAACATCTGAAATATTCTTAAAAAATTTTTTGAAGAATATTAATTTTCTCGTATATTTTGCATAGAACGGAGTTCGCCGGATCAGCTAGTATAATATATAAATTGTATGTAAATTACATAGAAGTTCATCTTCGCCCATCCACTCTAATGCAGTCATGTATCTAAAATGTATGTCAACACTCAAACGGTCTCATGTCACTCGCTTCAGAGTAGTATAGACCTAAGTCATCGAAGCCATGCTGTACATATGCAACACGTTAATGTTCTTGAAGAACATATCTACAATATAGTCGCGTTTAGCAACGAGAGTGATTTAAGTATTGCGTATTATTTTAAGCCGTGTACATATCGACGGAATTTTAAAAGAGTATGGACATTCAATTTTATACCTAAGTATAAAAAAATTGTACCTAAGTATAAATTACCATATATTAACATCTGAGAAGCCTCTCCTCAATGACGTGACATGTCTTTGAAAAACAACTTTTCTAAGAAAAGTGCGTTGCCTCAAAATTTTTCTTCACTGGAGTTTGTATTCGCTGTTTTTAATATAGGTAATCGAAAAATAGAAGTGTAGCCCCAATTGCAGCTTGCATCTTTCGGCAACCAAATGTTTAGTCTACGGAAAAATCATTGCTTCTATAATATATAAAAAACTTTATTATTATATCTATATTACAAGTGAAAAAGAGCAGCAGACAGCTTGACGGTTCACTTTCCTGGTAACAAAAGCAACCATGCAAGTGCGACCCTGGATAAGATCAAAAATAAGGACAAAATGTTAATATAGCTGTTACCTTGGCATCGTTTACTCGTTCACTGTAACACAACTGTATTGCATGTTAGTCCGCTGTAAGACGTTGGTTACTACCACCAGTCCGTTGCCAGGCTTATGAGTTACGAATTCAAATAAGTTATTTGAAATTAGAAAGAAATATAACAAAATATTAGGTATTTAAACAGATATAGAGTCGACCTGCATGATAATCTGCCGATGTATAATAATTATGTGTGTAGCACCAGAAATTAATAATATAAAATAAATAAAAACAAAACTCAACGAAATAAAAGTGAGTTGACGCAATTACCTACTGATTGTAATTAAATAAGTATATACTTTCTCATTATGGATATATATACATACTTAAGAATATTACATGGCACTCAAACTGCAGTCGTCTGCTGGTCAGACATCAAAAGGTAGAATTCTGACCTTTTCCTTACATATTTTCCTGAGGCAACTCTAATATAATTAGAATCGATATATTATTTCGATGCTTTTGGCCTTATATTTGCAGGTTTGTGACATTTTTACCGTATTAAACTAATTTACAAATCGTTAAACCGTTTTATGTATGTAAGTACCTGCATGAAGATAAAGGAATGTTTGGTAGACGCTTCTATCCGTAAACAACATTATATCTGTTACAATAAAAAAATATAAACAATTAGGTAGTTAATAAAAATAATTATGATTTAACAAAATATAGTTTTTATTTATTTTACTAAGAAATTATAAAAAAAATTATGACCAAGACTAACCGGTTGAGTTGAGTGTCATCTTGATTATTCTTCTTACACACAGTCTAACAGTTTATTACCATTTTATCATCTTTTTTTTATAACAATGAGGTAAAAACAGGATGCTTCTGAATGTAAAAAAATGCTTCACTATTTCTTTTTCTAGGAAAGCTCAAATAATCCCATATAATTATAAACTTAAAGGACATAATTTAGAAAAAAAGTCAGCAGTAAGGGACCTAGGAGTTCTTTTCGATGATAAATTAACTTTCCGTGACCACTACGATAGTATTATCAGTAGAAGTACTAGGACATTAGGTTTTTTGACTAGAGCTACTAAAGATTTTAGGAACCCTAAAACATTTTTGTATCTATACAATATGTTAGTCCGCAGTGTTCTTGAATATAATTCCTGTGTTTGGTCCCCTTACTATGCGATTCACTGTGGCCGTATTGAAAATGTGCAGAAAAAATGTTTGAGCATTCTTAGTTATAGATATGGCTTTCACCGGAGTATTCCCTTGTATCGAGATAGACTAACAAAATTTAATATGGTTGCACTCGAGGACCGCCGTAATTATCATAACCTCTTGTGTCTTTTTAAAATAATTCATTCCCGCATTGACTCACCATATCTCTTGTCGCTTATTAATTTTAATATAAAACTTAGAAAGCGAAATCCCTTTGTCAATGCCTTTGCCTTACAAGTACATACCAACAATACCTCTTTTTATAACCCGCTCGTCAGGATGTGTCGACAATATAATGACCTCCTGGTTAAACATAGTGGTAAAGTTGACATATTCCATAATAGTTTAACTAAATTCAAGAAGCATATCATGGCCATTGTGGCTGCGAGTGTCATTAATTAAGATAGATAATTATATGTATATGTATGTGTCTGTGTGTGTACATGCATATATGTGCACATGTTTGCATGGGATAAATGTACCCATTTTCAATATCAATAGGAACTTTTTTGTTGCACTTATATATTAATATTTGTTTTTGTGTGACTTTGTTAAGGCGTGCTTTCATTTCAAATTGAGCTTGCTCTTGTATGAAAGTGCGTCTCTTTTCTTTTCTTTTGTTTCGTTTTGTTATGTGTAAGCAACATTGTTTTGTTTGGACATGCTGTGTACACAAGTTTAGGGCCTCTGTCTAGATCACTTCGATGTAATTTGTATCTATTCAATGTATTTGTCAGTGTCCTGTTTTGTGTACCTTATTAAATAAAATAAAAAAATAAAATAAAATAAAATTTTGAATAAAATATTTTGACATACTTTATTTCTGAAATATTTTCTGTAAAGTATACAATGTATGTTAATGTTTCAAAGATTTATTTTATTAATATACTTTCTGATACTCGTATGTCTAACTAAATTATATAAATGCGAAAGTGAGTTTGTTTGTTACTCTTTCACGCCTTAATTACTCATGAAATTTTGCATACACGTTATCAGGAATAAGGTAAACGGACATAGGGTATTTTTTATCCATAAACTATTACAGAGGGATCATCCAGAAGTCCAAAGGGGGCGTCGCTGTTTCCTATAGTTAGTTTAAATATTAACCTTTGACATTTTAAAGCAAAAATTGTAGATACAGTGATTTTTAGAAGAGTAGTTTTTTTTCTGTTATTTGAACGTAATGAGAAGCTACAAATATAGTTTGCAACTGGTTTCCACATACAGAAGATATCAGATGCACACATGGCTTAAAGTAAACCAGTTTCAATGTGTGTTTAACATTATAAGCATAAAATCGAAACAGTTATACGACCACTACTGCTAAGAGTTGTTCTTTAAAAGTGATACTGGCAAAAAAATTGCAAACAAATTATCTAAGTGCAAACAAATTATCTATACATATATGTCATTGATTTTTTCGTTACGGATAAATTACATAATCAGTAAGTACCTAGTCACTTTTACTTACACTTTTGAAGTAGGTAATTGACCATTCCAAACGAGTTTTATTATTTTATTTGTAGTTATAGTTTAATGTTTTATAGTAGTAATAAATATTTTATAATAATAAGGGCCTCTTTCACCACCTAAAAGTACAGTGTTGATTAGTTACTTTTAGAAATAATTTTATATTTTATTAAATTATGCACTCAGTTTATTGTATCCTTCGATATGCGATTTTTTTTAAATTATTTTCTATTTAATGTTTGGGACTTTTACCGTACAAACAAAGCTCCATTATCCCCAGTTACCGGTGACTTTAAATGACAGTTAGTCTACTTGACAGATGGTGAAAGAGGCTCTAATACTACTCAGTTTATAAGTGTAAATCGATCCATGGGATTATTATTTGTGCATAGGTGGAGATGGATTCCGAAAACTTATTTTTTAAATTTATTAGAAAGGAGTTTTGCCTACGGTTTCTCTAATTTAAAATATGTAGAAACAAGCATTTGTCCTTGTCCTGGTTTCCATTAATACCTAGCCTTAGTAAAATTTCATCAAAATCAGTGTAGAGCTGTCTTTCACAAACTACAAGTAAAGTGTTGATTAGTTACTTTAAGAAATAATTTTATGTTTTATTAAATTATGCACTCGGTTTATTGCATCCTTCGATAGGCGATTTTCTTTTCTATTTTCTGTTTGGGACTTTTACCGTACAAACAAAGGTATATAAGCTCCATTATCCCCGGTTATCGGTGAATTTAAATGACAGTTAGCCTACTTGACGGATGGTGAAAGGGGCCCTTAATGAAATTAAAAAAGTCAGTATAAATAGTACATTGGTCGAGTGGTTAAAGTGCTTGTCTTAGGTCTCTAAGGCTAGGTTCACACTAAACCGGACCGGCGAATTTATCGAAATCGGCGCCTGGACGTAGATGTTCATATTAGGGTTTCTAGCTATACATATAGTCGGGCCGGTATATGCAGGCGGTTGAATCGAATATTTGTGTAGATGAACGTTCGACAAATTGCTATACTTATAGCCGTGTCGGCAAAGCCGGACGGCAAAAATTGCCGAATGAAATGTGCCGGCCCGACAATATGTATAGCAACCTTTATACCAGATCCTGCATTATCTATATTTGTAATTACTATCCGTAATTACCTATATTTAACAAATACATTATTATTATTATTATTATTATCCTGCATCATCGAAGTATTCTCCACGCCATGCTAATTTCAAAGTGGCGGGTTTGCGGTGGACAGGGATACAGAGGGCCTAGTGCGAGTCTTACTCGACCAAACGCGTTGAACGCGTAAACGTCTAGTCAATTTGTATAGGAATGAAGCAATACATCGTTGTTGTGGAGACGCGTCCTTATATTTGAATGAACGCTCAATAGGCCAGGTAATTGCCAATAAACGTAAACCAGACTACAACACGTAAAACGTAGGTACTAACAAATGCGGACGTGCGTCGAATAGACGTTGAATTGTGTTTCATATTCGAGTGCACAGTAGTTCAAAAGTATCGGAGAGATCGGCGTAAGTGCATTTTTCATTTTCTTAACTAACCATAACTAGAAGAACTTGAAAGACTCTGTTAAAGAAAAACCTTATTGGGATGGATTTATTTATAATGTAACTCTAAGTAGATAAATTGTACTTCAGGAAAGAAAGAATTAAGGTTAATTCCACATAATACTAACGTAACGCTCAAACGTACACAAAAAAATCAAGATTGCCTCAAGGATATTTTTTGAAAAAAAAATCGTATCATTATAAGTGTTGTTTAGCCCCACTATTCCCCAGCTAGGTCTGTAATTCTGTGGTATAGGACAAGTTTTCAGCTTGCCTTAAATACCTACCCAGATATATCTGCCAGCTTATAAAACTATCCTGAATACATCAACCCAACTGAAAATTTTAATAAAAGGTAAAAATTTAAATTCTATGAATTCTATTTCCTTATTTGCTTATTGTATACAAAGAAAAGTATAATTATTTATTAGAATTAGTTAGATAGATTTGTTTATATAGATCATATCTTCCTTACATTCTTAGAAAGCTATCATTATTTTCATATATATTTTGGTGAAGTCTCATAAATTATTAAATACAACAAATAAGCTCTATCATGTCTTATAAAAGATAGCATATTCTTATTACTCAATAATTTATGATAACATTGGCTTTTAAATTTGTTAATTTATAATTAAATATTGTTTCATTGTTTTATTGTTTAATAGATTTTCAAAATACAACACGCTAATCGCTATCGTCCTTTGAAAGTAGGCTGTTCCTACAAACGCAATAAACACCGTAAATATTTGCTACGATAAAGTTGATTGTTCAATTAATCAACGGTCGATGTAACGGCAATCCTTATATAATAGTTCGCACTTGTTACATCATTGTATAAATATTATTGCCAACTAGCTGGTGCCCGCGACTTCGCCCGCGTTAAAAGTAAGGGATGTGTAGCGCCTAACTAAATGTGTAAAGCAATACAACATATAATATATCTTGTATCTTTATTTTTAGTAGATATCTGGTCAAAAATCAAATCAAATCAAAATATTTATTTATCAATTAGGTTTTTACAAGAAACTGCTGTGTAGTTTTAAAGATCTAAGCATACATAGGGACAGACAGACAGCGGGAAGCGACTTTGTTTTATACTATGTATATTTGTATATTATATATACAATTACAGAAAGGTTAGTAAAAAATAAGGTCAGTAAAGTCTATAACACGAGTAAGGCTACAGGTGTGACTAGTGCACTGCCGACCTTAGTAGGATTATTATTAAAGATTATTTCTTGGTGGTCTTGGTGGTTACTGCTGCCGGATGGGCTGCCCAATTTAATGCCAATAAATATAGTCATAAATTAAATTAAGCAGTCCGTTTTGTGGCTGTAATAACTAGTGTGGCCATGGTGTGGTGGCCACTCGGTGTGGTGTGGTATTAAGAGTGGGTATAAAGCAAACAAAATTTGTAATTTCACCCTACCGCTACCGAATGCTACCGTCCATTTCCTCATCCCCACATACATAATTCCTTCTTCATAACTTTACATGTTTTCTTTGTTTACGATTTTCAATAACCTACTTGCTATATATTCGATTGTAATTTATCTTTTATTTTATATAGAAAAGTTAAATGCAGATATAATTACAAGTAACCTCGCTTCTTTAATAAAAGAACACATGTAATTTAATCGTCATTACTTAACGTAGGTACTTGTTGCAAGTAGGTATTTGTTATGATTTTCTTATCTTTAAAACTTTTAAAGAAGTTATTAGAATGACTTACTGTAGAATATTATAAATGTTTATTATCTATTTACAGTGCACATAAAATATGTGTAAAAAGATGTTGTTTTTAGTTTTTATTGTTCTCAATTTAAAAAAATAGACTCTAATACATCGGGATATAACTACATACAATTATAATATAAAATATTTTTTTATATAATATACATGATATATAATTGTATTTGAATGCTTTTTTTTATTTCCTCATATTATCCGCTTCCAAACGTCGTTTAAACTACAGAATATTTCAATATTTTATTTTTTACCGATTCGACGTGTTGCGATTTTCACAAATTAACTACCATTACTACGCAATTTGCATGTGTACAACTCCGTGACGCGTTCCTTCTGTAAATTATATGATCAGAAATTAACAGTGTTATTGCGTTTTTCAAATGTAATAGTCACGTATTGCGATTTCGCGTTGATAAAAAAAACTGTTGTCATTATTTCCTCTTTCAACCTAAGAATGAATCGTTTCTTTTTATAATAACGATACTCGTAATATGTATAGGGTGTCCCAAGACTATGCGACATAAAGGGAAAGTACCTTAAATATCGTAGATAAAATATTTTTCTGAAAGAAGACTGTTATTTTTAAAAGTTAGTAATACTGCATTCAAAG
Organism: Synanthedon formicaeformis; assembly: GCA_945859745.1. NCBI lineage: Eukaryota > Metazoa > Arthropoda > Insecta > Lepidoptera > Sesiidae > Synanthedon > Synanthedon formicaeformis. The sequence goes on along the minus strand of OX243959.1, from coordinate 10,429,900 downwards.
ATTTTCTAAAAATTAAGTTCGTCGTCGGCAATAAATAATATTCTTGAAATTTGAATCAAACATTTTACGTTATGCCTTTTTTTTAAGATATTATGTTACTTAAGAAGAATTATTATTTTTGGTCCATTCTTTCGACTGGCGTCATAAAAATACGGGTGATTTTTTTTTTATTCACATTTAAGTCGGTTCGATTCCCAGACGATGCAAGTAATTTTTAGAAAATCTTTGAATGCAATATTACTAACTTTTAAACATAACATAAAGTCTTCTTTCAGCAAAATATCCTATCTGTGATATTTAAGGCACTTTCCCTTCGTGTCACATTGTCTCAAGACAGGGCGTCTTGTCTGTCTGTCTGTCTTGAGACGTCTTGAGACCAGAATGACCTAAAACTTTCTTATTCATATAATCCTAAAATAAGCAAAATACTGATTCTGTGGAAACACATTTAGTATAAAATTATATTGCATATAGAAAGGGTTATAAAAAATATTAATTTAATGCATAATTAATTATCCTGAGATATATATTCACCCTGTCCTGATAATAAATCGACTGACGAGAACATTTCTAATAATATTTTCGTTTTCTTTCTCCAGATGTAAGCAGCAATACATTTGATTAATGTAATCGGTACTGTAACAAAAGAGGTTACAAAGAAACTATTCTATGAATGTCATCAAACAAAGTACCTACATAAGAATCTAAGAAGACAAAAACCTTGTTATCAATAATAAGTCTACATAATTATCAATATTATCCGGTAATTGATATTAGTGTATTATCAACAAATAATATCGGACGAACTAATACTCGGCTCTAACGTTTGCATAGCCATTCATTATGTTGAATCGAACACTGCAACAGTCACGATAACATTTGAGTGCTCTTCACGTCGTTGAACAATGGGTGTTTAAAAGTAGCAATAAAGAGCATTCTCAAGAAATAACACAATGTCTAAAAATAACGATGTCAAAGAAAAGGTTGCAGACAAAGAGGAAAAACCACTTCAAGACGATAGCAAAGAAGTTTTCAAAGAGAAGAGTCTAAAAGAGAGACTATGGGAAATAAGAGAAAATATAACAGTCGAGCCATTGTTGGCTGGACTGATTATCCCGAGTATTATATCGAGATTTGCAATGGGAAATCTGAATTTGGATAAGGCGTGCCGAGCAAGTCTTGCTTATGGTGATGAAATATGTGATGCATTAGTTAAAAGAGGTAACAACAATTACTCCATGTACGAAAAGGAAGTACAGAAAATAATATCCGGAATAGATATTTGGAAGAGTGTACTTCAGACAGCAATGCCCTGCGTTATAATAATGTTCCTCGGTGCATGGAGCGATAGAACCGGGAAAAGAAAAATCTGTATTCTGCTTCCAGTTTTTGGTGAATTAATAACTTCTATCAGCAATTTGCTCAACGTATATTTCTTCTACGAAATACCAGTGGAAGTGACCGTCTTCTTGGAGGCTTTCTTCCCGGCTTTCACCGGGGGTTGGGTTACAATGTTCCTGGGGATTTTCAGTTACATAAGTGATATTACCACTGAAGAGTCCAGGACATTTAGAGTTGGAATGGTAAACGTGTGTATGACCGCTGGAGTCCCTATTGGAATGGCTTTGAGTGGTGTTCTGATAGTAAACTTAGGGTACTTTGGCGTTTTCACAATGACTGCATTGTTGTTTTCCCTTGTGTTGTTATATGGCTGTATTTGCTTGAAGGAACCCGATGTATTGCTAAAAGAAAAAGGCCTACCAGTTGTAAGTATTGCTATGTTTTATTTAACTTTATATGGCTTTTTAATTATTTTTATTATTATACTAGTTGGCGCCCGCGACTTCGTCCGCGTTGAAAAAAAAAAGTAGCCTATCCTGTGTCCCGTACGTCTAAATGTCTATCTACCAAGTTTCATGAAAATCAATTGATTCGTTTAAGAGTTATAGAGGAACATACATACTTACATACATACATACATACATACATACATACATACATACATACATACATACATACATACATACATACATACATACATACATACATACAGAAAAAAATTCTAAAAATCGTCAATTTAGTTTCAGTATCATGTATAGAGCCTATATACACGATATTTCTGAAAACAAAGTAAATTACTCCATGACCGACCCCTACAGATTTATTATTAGTATTGATATATATGCTAACGGTCCACTTAATGTTTGCTACCGACTTTACTAGTGAATGGACTATCCTAAAAATTTAAAGTTTTCTTTTTTTTTTTTTCAAATTAACGTGTTAGGTATTCTTGTATATTTGCTGATTTAATACAAGCAAGCACCTGAAAACATTTATAATAGATTATTTGTTATCGAAATGTTATGTCGCGTTTATTTTAAGCGCGTGACAATAATAATTATGACTCGTAGGTATATAATAAATAAAATTGTTACATCTTTGAAGTGTATGGTTCGGTGGTTCAGCATAGTCATTGTTGTGCGACACATTTCCGCCTGACTTGTTGTTATAAAACACAACAAGTCTAATTACAGTCATAGGTTGTACATGTATGTACGTAAGCGTTATTTTGAAAGACTTATGTATAGCTTCTTCCCAAAATCTATAGTTATTTTATATATAATAAAATCAAAACCAAGCCCAGTCTATAATTTATTTTTTCAAAAAAGAGGTGTATACTGTGCTTACTTATGTTACCGAGGTAAAAATAAGCACTAAAATATAACACGAAATCTAGACAATATTTAGCTATTAATTTCTAATTTCATCTAATTAATTCCATGCCGGCAAAGTCGCAGGAACAGCTTAGAATACATTTTATAATTTTTTTTCATGCATATGATCGTTTCACTCTTTCACCAACTACAAGTAAAGTGTTGATTAGTTACTTTTAGTGTGTGTTGATTATTATTTTCCTGGGACTGGGGATTATTATGTTTGGGACTTTTAAGTCCTAAACATAAACCATAATAAACATTGTACGGTAAACCGTACAAGCAAAGGTATATCAGCACCATCGATCCCGGTGACCGGTGACTTTAAATTTTGGGTAGCCTACTTGACACACGGTGAAAGAGACCCTTAGCGCCTGTTTCACAAACGTCAAGTAGGCCAAACCGTCACTTAAAGTCACCGGTAACGGGGATAATGGAGCTGATATACCTTTGTTTGTACGGTAAACGCCCCAAACATTAAATAGAAAATAATTAAAAAAATTCGCCTATCGAATGATGCAGTAAACCGAGTGCATAATTCAATATAACAGAAAATGATTTCTAAAAGTAACTAATCAACACTTCACATGTAGTTTATGAAAGAGGCACTAACTCTTTTAATTTTTTAAATAGGCAATAATGACAAAAATTGCTTCCAAATTCCAATTGGTACCTACAAACTGGTCTTTTCACATTAGCCTTAATTCAGTGTTTGGCCTAAAAACGAACTATTTCGTATAGATAATGTAGTAACAGTGTACTAATAAAAATTGTTATATTTGGCAATGGTTATCAGCTTATATTTTATCTTCGATTATTTTGGACTTACCTAATATGGCGTGAATAATAAACATCAAGCAATTGACCGTTTAAGAAAATAATATTTATTTTTTAACAACAACTCAGATCGAAGATATTGACAGATACAGGTACAGGCCTAACCAGGATTCTAAAATTGTCTATGTGAATATAAAAATAATAAAAAAAAATTGTCACTTTAATTAAGCTCTTCATATATTTGAGTTGTATTTACTTACTATTTTATTGTATTTAAATGCAAAGTAAGAAACAGGTACAGCTTAGACCATAAAAAATAATTTAAGCTACGATTATCATATATTTGATTCAATTTATATTTTAATTAAAAAAATAGACATTTTGTTTTTTAAACAGATGTTTTTAAAATAGTCTAGTCCATCAACAAAATAATTTACAAAGATATGTGTGATCAGAAAAAATGGTTTTTGTCTATAATAACAATTTATGTTTAAAAGATTAAAAAGTAAAAAATTGATAGCAACGGAAATTAAGTAGGTATACACCTACAGATACTCTTCTGAGATAAAAATATAGGTTAATAACGATCCGCTCCCGGCTTCGCCTGGGGTGCAATTTTTATCCCTCTTTCCATATGTGAATTCCGAATCAAAATCGGTCTACCCATTCTCGAATTTTGAAGCGTACACAAACCAACTGAACAACATATAACATGTACCTACATACGTTTCATGAATTTTCAGCGAGGTAGTGATAACTGCAACCAAATGAGTGCACCTATATTCTATATTTACGAGTATAAAATAAGTTTTGTATAAAATCAAGGACCGACTATTTAAAAGAAGCGAGATTTTTGGAAGACTTTTGTTTTGATTATTTATGTCAAATTAGGTATTTTTAACTATTTTACACTTGTAACTGTTTTACACTGTACTTTGGCATTTCCATAAATACTGTACCTAAAATTTAAATTTTATAAATTATACACATAAATTCCATTTTGAATCACTTCCCAATTTTCTATATTACGTAGTATTTCTAATTGAATTATATTTATATTTTTCATGTGAAAGGTTTTTTAGGATTTTTTAGGAGTATGTTTCGTATTTCTAATAGACCCTTATCAATATATCTGTACTAATATTATATCTTTAAAAGTAATATTTTACAAAGATATACAAGGAAAGCGGGTTTAGCAAGTTTGTTTTATGTACGTAGAGAGTAATCTCCGGAACCGCTTACTGTGAAACTGAGGTGTTTCTTAAAAAAAAAAATTCTGAACAGTCACTTATTGTAGTAAAATCCCTGATATAATCGATATAATCGATAGTGTGATGCTTACATCGATTTAATATCTAAAAACGAAGTCGCGCCGCGTTTCAATAGTGTGCGCCAATCCTTAGAAACTTCAATGTCGACATCGTAATTCATTCGATCACATTAATGCCTACCAACGTCCGCGACACATTGAATATCGATTTTTAATCTCGCATGATAATAACATTCATCACGTGTGACGTGTCATTAACTATTTGACTCGTAAATTTTATTGTCATTTATCGCATGACTGCAGAATATTATCCCACTTTAGTTAGTTATTGGTAAAAATGCGCGCTTATCTTTAGTGTATCTTATACACCACTCTTATCTGACTTACGATACTAAATATTTGTTTGGTAATTATTTGGTTTACATTCGGTCAGCTTAGGTTAGACAAACGCTAGTATAGGGCACCGCAAAAGTTAAACTCGTTGAATATATACAGGATAGCTATTAAGTATACTCAAATAACGCGTAGATCTTTTATGCAAGCAACTGAAAAATCTACTTGATATGAGGTGGTCTATCTTCTTATATATAAAATTCTCGTGACACAGACCCAAATTTTTTGTGTATAATTCGGTAGGCTTGAAAATAGGTTGTAAATTATTTTTATACCCCAATTTTTTTGCAAAAAAAGTTTGCAGGGCTATTTGATTTTTATCAATTCATTTGTTAGTGTTGTATGTTTTAATAAATATACTATTCACGTATATTTATCTGTATTAATAAAAATAAATTTCAATAAGTATTAATTCTTACTATACCTATAATTTTGTATTAAACACGTTTTTAAGTTTATTATTTTTAATTACAGATTGACCGTAGCGAAGCTACTAAAGTATCATTCTTCAATTTATCTCACGTAGTGGACACGGTGGCGGTCGCTTACAGAAAACGTACGGGAAGGAAAAGGACTAAAATAATTCTAACTTTATTCTGTGTTTTCATACTATTCGGACCTACTATGGGTGAGCATCTTTGTTTAAATATACTTACTGGTAAATGGTACTGGTAATCTAGATGTATGACATGACACAGTAAAATACAAGACAGCGACTACATTTGAGTTTATGAAGAAAATTTGATAAAATATTTTCCATAAGTAGCCGTCGATTAGTAATGATAATGAAGTACCTACTCTAAAGCAATAAATGATAAAACAATGCATTTTACTTAAAGGCCAAACGAAGTGTTTTATAAGATATTGAGTGGTTAGCATTACCACATTATGCAAGATTACAAGAGGTTATCTAATGGTAGGGGAGCCCAAGAGGGGATTTTTGGATTTACTCGAGCGCGTCAGATATTGCCAATGTATATACTCCACGTGTCTCCGATAACGGATCTATATTAATCTGACGGTTTGGTTGGTGGGGTTGGCGGCGGGGATGGGGGTAAAATTTTAAATACAACTCGAGCACGTCAGATTTTCAGAGGGGATGTTAAGTGAACCTAAACTAAGCTCCCATTTAAAATTCAGACGATTCGGATGTAACGCAAGCTCGTGGCAGCTTTTTGAAAATGCAAAAAATATTTTTGACGATTCTCATTTTGTACTCGAGCGCGTCAGATTTTCATACAGACGGTTCAGCCTAAATTCCTGATCGTGCTGTTTCTTAATCTGACGAATATATGGAGGATTTTTTAAAATACAGCGCCTACAAAATTTTGAACGCCTGTATACGCTCACCCCACCGCTGAAATGAAAAACTTCATGTAACCTTTTTTTCTTCTTACCATCCCATCTTTAAAGTCCAATAGGTCCCCACGACGCTCGAGTGACTACACATTTAGCATCGTGGGCTCCCTAACCAGAACTATTGACCTTCAGAAAGAAGGACGTTACCTAAATAAAAAATACTGGCTGGATTAAAAGTAAAAGTTAAAAGATGGATTAAGTTTTAAAAGTATATTCATTTTTGACGTATTTCGTTCGAATTTCAAATTGAATGAACAAACCGAAAACCTACTACTATTATGAATTTATTAGCTATATTTATTGGAATATTTAGCTTATGTGCATCCCGAAATTCTATTCTAACTAAAGATATTTTTAAATCAGATGAGAAACAAAAATTTGCGACAGAAAAAAGGACTCAGCATAGCATAGTAGCTAGTAATACTTTTATAGAATATACTTTTCGTCTGGTAACGGATGGTAACAGACGACCTCTCTTTGGATCCTGTACTATAAAACAAAGTTTAAATAAATATTTTCTTTTTGATTCCAGCGGAACATACAATATTTTATCTTTTTGTGCGCAACCGTTTGAATTGGGATATGGTCAAATTCGGCTTCTACATCAGCGCATCCATTGTTTTACACTCTGTTGGTAAGTTGAAAATTTATCTTATCAGGTTTCCTCAACGCCACTCAGAACAGTTCATTTTATGCCGTCGATACTTATAAACTCTTGATTTATCGAATTGAAAAATACCAAGTAAGGGACGGCAACTTATTACCAAAATAAAACGAAATTGAAGTACCACCACGATATGGTAATATTTTTTATTAGTAATATACGCCAGTACATATAATCTAATATCTTCAAAGCCACAATTCTGGTCGGCAGACAGACTGACGGTCCACTTGATGGTAGGTGGCTACCATCGCCTATAACACAAGCAACGCCACAGGTGCTGCAAGTGCGCTGCCGGCCATGGTAGGATAAGGGATAGGAAATTAATATATTTCGCGTATCTGACAAGAATGTAATGATTTGGATTAAATTATGTATTTTTTAGTATTCTTTTTTTTTAATTTGGTAATTATTTTTTTTCGCTTTTTAAGTCTTTCTATATTTCTTGTAAAAAACGCAATTTTACACACAATAAAGTCATTATTTATTAGTGATATTTTGTAAATATCGGTAGTAGGTACTTGTTTTGTTGCCGATAGATGATAATTAAATCGCTGCTTAAAAACTAAAGGGCCATAAAACAAAAAAATCCAAAAAAGTTTTTATTACAAAAATACAATCACAATCCTTCATATTGTATGTTGCAAAAAGAGATATGGTTGTTTTATTCCACATTTAGTATATTTTGATCATTTTTTATTCTTCTAGTATCTCTTCTAGTATTCAGTTTATTACAAATGTAATGTATTCATGTTCTAAGGAATCGAAGGCCTTGTTATAATCTACAAAGCCCAGATAGTAACTTTTATTGTATTCTTTGTATTTCTGTACAACTTGTCTTAGAACATGTGATCTATTGTTGAGTATTTACTGAGGAACCCTGCTTGCTCTTTCGGTTGATTGTAGTCGAGTATAGATGTGATTCTTTGCAAAATTATTACATAGACATATACTGTTTAAATTAAATATCACAATTCAATTTATTATTTCACATTTAATTATTCACAGGAGCAATGTTTTCGATAACAATTCTAAGCCGAAAATTTCAAGTGGAAGACTCATTGCTTTGTCTCTTATCAATCACCAGCAAATTCGTCGGATCCATATGGACAGCTTTTGTGACCACTGACCTAGAAATGTATATGGGTAATATTTACTATTATATATAAATATATTATTATATAAATTAGGTACTAATTATAATATAAATAATTGAAGGAAATTGCATGAATTTTTTATCTACATTCGTGTGATTATTGTTCACTTATGCCTATATGTATTCCAATTTATTACTTTTATGAAGCAAAAGATTTTTATTTTTGTGATCAGTTGCATATTTTAAAGTTAATATTATACTTCTAAATGTTCTACATCCATTTCTAATCGATTTATCTTAATCTACTTTACCTACATACTTGAAAATGTGTCTTTTTCAGTTCCTGTCGTCGAAATTCTAAACGCCACTACGTTTACATCTTTACGGTCAATAGTATCGAAGCTGGTCGATAAACAAGAAAACGGTAAAGCACTTGCTTACTTTTTGCGTATATATGTACCCTTAAATCTAAAATAAAAACTAATACTAAATATATAAAGCATTTATTCATTCAAAAAATCAGGAAAGCCAGGAACTCAAAAACATATTCAACGATAATCTGAAAATTCGTACAGAATCAATTCTGTATTCCCTTGATTTTCAATTAGTAATTCAGAAATAAATTTTGATATTTTTTTTTTTCACTGCATTTTGACATTTTACAACTTGACGATGACTCAGTAAACAACATTAACAAATTATCAATGTAAATGAAAAAATATTATTAAGAAGTTACATAGCAAGAATCTGTCTTTTAAAATTATTACAAAGCATATTAGTAGATACAAGATTCATTATTTTGGCTTTATTTAACGTATTGCTGTTTTTTTTTTTTAATTTAATGTTAACTTTTTTTTAAATTGCAGCTAAAGCGAACTCTCTATTCTCTCTTACGGAAACTGTGGCGTCTCTTGTCTTCCACCCATTCTATTCGTGGACATATATGAAGACGTTGTATGTGCTGCCCGGCGCCGTCTTTCTCATCAGTGCAGGGTTCATCGTACCAGCATTCTTCGTACTCATGTAATTATAATCACAATATAAAATATATTGACGAAACGTTTGGTCTAGTGGCTAGCTGGCTAGTAATCCTAGTCCGACCAAACGGTCGCCGGTTCGAATCCCGCTAAGGGCAAATGTTTATGTCTTAACATTTACCTTTGTACCTGAGTCATGAATGTTTGCTTTATTTATAACTAGCTGCTGCCCGCGACTTTGCCCGCGCAACTTTGTAAATTATATACTAAAACCTTCCTCGAGAACCACTCTATCCATTGGTGAAACAGCGTGAAAATCGGTGCAGTAGTTTTTGATTTATAATATGTAATTTTTGTATGTATTTACCAAAAAAAGTCATTTATGTAGTATATCAACTGTCTGGTATAATATAAGCTTATACAGTTGCTTACTGTGGAACTAGATGGTGCTGTGTGGAATGTGTGAAGATATTTATTTAAACGATTTTGTAAGTCTTGACGAAACATACAAAATATTTATGTAGCACCGCAAAATTTCGTGGTCACTTATGTTTCTTCGTATAAAGTGTCATTTCACCTGAGAACTCACATACCTAATGTGAAGATAATTTAATATGGTATATTTTTGCAGAATGTTTTACGTTCAACACCGAATAGATATTAGGAAAGCAAGAAAAACAGCTTTAGACAATGAAGAAAAGAAGGAGGCGGAAATCAAGAAACCTGAGCCATTAGCGTTTTATGCACATGAAGCAAAAGAAGTTGTAGTTGATAAGAAAGACAAAATAAATTAAAGACAAGATGAAGCCTATGAATAAATACGAGCAATATTATTAAATTTAAGACACTAAATTCTTATTATTAATGCGTTTCTGCGATGATTTCTTTTACAGTGTAAAAAACTTAATTAACATTCTGTATCGCTCCATTTAATTGTAGGGTTCTAAGAATGTTTCCATTAATATTTCATGTTACCCCAGTGTCAAAATTAGACCATGTTAACCGCTGACTTTTATTCAAATAGTAATCGTGAAATTGAAAAAGTAATTTTATAACTACGTCGATCGACTATAATACTAGATACACAGTCTCATAAAAAAACAAAACCCAATAAGTGGCATAACGCTGAACCTATATACAGGATATCTACTAAACCTAATAATTATACAGATTATATATATAAATACAGGATTTACATCTATTACAAACTGTATATAAAAAGTCTTCAAATTTACATACAGTTTTCACACTGAACTTCAGTGTATGAATTTCATTTTGTAGAAACTGTATGTACGAGTATTATAAAATTGAAGATTGTTAAACGCATACGCAAAGACACAGTGCTCCTTTCCTGTTTCAGTGCAAACATGCACTGTGGCATGTTTGCGGTTTAACGGATCGAATTATACTAATACAAATTGCCACCCAAAATGCTCTAGTGGGTGTTCATTTGCCAAAGACGTTGTTTTGTAGCTGATTGTGCATCTAGTATTATAGTCCAAAGGTCTTCAATTTTTTTTAGTGTAAGAGAAAAAATCCATTTCACATCGTCCGAAGGGCCACAATGCCCCACGTCACTTTACCACCATATCAATAAAATAAAATGCATATAATTTCAAATTGCAATAATAATCTTTATTAGTTAAAAAGATCAATCAACAATGCGATTTTTGATTATTTTGAGTGTGTCGATATTTGGTTTTATTTTTCTAATCTGTATCTCGATCTCGTCTGGGGGCCGCAACAGTCAATCGACGATCTATCATAATAGTTTCAAAGGCTACAATAAGCATTAAGCATATCGCTGCTTAAAAACTAAAGAGCCATAAAACAAAAAATCCAAAAATGCAAAAATACTTTTAATTGTTTTATTTCATATTTAGTATATTTTGATCATTTTTTTATATATTCAAAAGTAACTTATATGCTTTTATCACCTCTAATATTCAGTTTACTATAAAAGTATTAACACATTCAATGCTACTTAAAAATAGGCTTCTAACGATTTATAGGTAATATGCATATATAATATATAATAAGAAAAAAATACAAAAAATATTTGTTTTTTCGATTGACTCCTGTAAAAAGTGTAATTTTGATTTGTGGCACTTTAGATTTTAAGCAGCGATATTAGTCCAAAATTCAACAAAAATACAGTGCAGCAGAACGCCAATACAAATTCGCGCTGTGTATTCGTTGTTAAGTTTTTCGTTAAGTATTTTATAATTTAAATATAATTATTTTGCTATAGTATAATAAATACCATTAAATATATTTTTATACTCTGTATGCCTATCAAACTGTTTATGTATATTACATGACAGTTTTTTACAATAATTGTTAATAATTGTTTGCATTGTTCTCGAATCCACATCACAAATTCAAACTTTGCCAAGTATTAAATTGTTTATTGTTACATTGTTTTCTTTTTTAAATTAAACTTATTTATATATGTAATAATACAGGATAATTAAAAATATTAATACAACTATAGTCTTATCATTTTTAACCTAATATTGATAATGTGTACATCACATTTTTTATTAAATTATTTATTTTTAAGCCTATACATCTATTAAATTTTCATAAATATATTGACAAGTAGAATACAAGTAACAATGGATTTTGATGAGGTTTTTCACCATCACAGATAATTTTTCACGAAATTTTTATGTTATAATAAAACCTAATAAGGTGTTTTTCTGGGCGAAGCCGGTAGCGGGTGGCTAGTATTTTTATAAAATAATAAACAAAATAGAGGTCAAATTTTATATTTACCTATGATAAGAAATAATTGTTATTCAACATTATATTCCTTTGATATGAAAATCGCGTGTCAATATAAGATTATCTATTACTCGTATTACTCATACTTACTTTTGGGTGAAATTTTAATCGATTCAGTCAAAACACAATATTATCTTCGTAGCGTGACCACTTCAAAATTTCCCCCCTCATAACTTACGAAACTAACCTGAAGGTTACAATAAAAGAAAAAGTAAGAATTTAGCAAAGATGTTGTTAAGGACACCATTCACGGGCACTCAATTTGGCAGCGCTCCACTCCATCACTCCAAATTCATGCATTATCTCATCGTGAATGTAAAAAAACCACGTGAACTGTGTGTGATAAGAATTTGGATGTCGTCCACCGATGTAGAGCGCTGCCAAATGGAGTGCCCATGAATGGCGGCCTTTAGGTTGCCATAAATCCGAATAGAATAATTAAACGAATATGTTCATAGATTAAATTTATCAAAACAACGAAATTAAAATTAATGGTCCGCGTAAATTGAGTATTTAGGCCAATAACACTGCATTATCTTAAGATAAGGCATTCAATTATATATTTGTGACTGTCGAATATTTGAATTTCGAATACATATTAAGTGAACTTAGTCAAAAATTTGTAGAAAACCAAAATACAAAATAGTAGAAAGAAAAATTTTCCATGGTGTTTTGCCTGTCATCAAGTGAATCGTAAGCTTTTGCATGCATTAATTATATTTTGCTAGCGACCAGCTTCGCACGGATTTTCAAAATTTTTTATACTATTTAGTGACGTCACTTCTGCTGCTGCTGTCTGCTTTAAGTAAGTATCTCCTTATGCCTTATTGTTATATCTCGTAGCTGCTATGTAGCTATTGAACTTAATTTACGCAAGCGATATAAATAAAACAAAAAGTCTCAGTCATACTTGGCCATATAAAGGATCTCGTTCAAGATGTTCAAAAGATACATAAGCATTGACCTTTATTGGCCAATGTATTTTTATGATGTAAGGACCCGAGAGATCTTATAAATAATTCAATTTTATTTAACCATATTGATTTTAGAAGTATTTTATGAAGGGCTACATAAAATGAATTTTAATTTTTAAGTTGTGAATTTTCCGGGGAAGTGAAATTCGTAATAGTTCGTAAATTGTAATACGAGTATTAACAAGAATGTTCGACTCCTTTTTATCAGAAACAGTGGCATTTGCAAAATAAATGCCTGTTATAATAAAAAATAAAAAATAACTTGCATTTAATTAAAATGACTACAAATATTTAATTATCATTATTATATATTTAATATTTTATTTTGTTAAAATTAATATAATATTACTTTTAGGTTCCATTTAAAGCACTGGCAAAACTACGAGTATATTGTGACTCACGATACATATTTTTTTAGAATTGAAGAACTGAATCAGGTTCAGGCTAATAACAAAAACGGTAAATACTTATCATCATGACATTGAAAATATTGAATGCAAAAGGGATTATTTAACTGATACCTTTTAATTTACAACGAATTATTTATAAGATAAAGTGAATTCTTAATCAATATACGCTTTAGAAGTGGTCACAACGCTCAACGTTGTTGACGCTTTGAGGAACGTTATATGAATCGATAACGTTATTAATACGAGCGATAATACCTTCATGGATAACAAAATGACTTCGCGTATAAATGGTGAAAGTAAAGAAAAAACTCTTGAAGAATTCAGTGAAACGGATCCTCTGAAAGAACCACATGAAGATGTTGCAAAGAAAGCGCCGAGAACTTTCAAAGAAAACGTAAAATATATCATAGGGAACGTAACAGTCGAGCCTACTGTCTTTCTATTCATAATATCTTGTATAATAACAATGATGACAGCACAAAATTTGAATCTGGAAAAAGCTTGTCGAGTCAATTTGAATTTTGGTGACGAGATTTGTCAATCTTTGAAACTGCAGCAGGTAGAAAGCATGAATGAACATGAGAAGGAAGCGCAGAAGTTAATAGCACGAGCCATGGCGTGGAGAACTTATTTGACAGCAACTGTGCCGTGCATTCTGGCTATCTTCGTTGGTTCCTGGTCCGACAAAACTGGACATAGAAAAGTGTTTATAATCATCCCCTTAGCTGGTCAAGTACTCACCTGCATAAACAATATGATAAATGTCTACTTCTTCCATCAGCTCTCCTTAGAAGTTCTTGTGTTTTCTGACGCTATCATTGAAGCTTTTACCGGCGGTTGGTGCATCGTGTTTTTAACAGTGTTTTCCTATATAAGCGCGATCACAAATGATGATACCAGAACATTTAGAATGGGCATTTTAAACTTCAGTCTTACTGTAGGATTTCCCATTGGCATGGGTATCTCTGGAATATTGTTGAAAAAGTTTGGTTATTACGGATGTTATGGATTAGCTATATGTTTGCACACCATAAATATTTTATACAACGTGTTCGTGTTGAAGGATCCTGTCAGAAACAGCGAACACAAACAGGTATGATCAAAAAATTTAATAAAAATAAATAAAATACACAAAAATAACATGAATACTAAAAAATCTTATAAATCTTAAGCTGCTTTTAACTTTACCTGATTTTTGTATAATTAAACAAAAATACGTAAATGAAAATATAGCTAGTAAAATTGCCGCGACTTCGTCCGCATTGAAAAATAAAAAATATAACTGACAAAATATATGACAAAAATAACGCCTGACATATTCATTGCTGTTATACTTTTGCCAGGGGTTGTATTTCTGTTTTTAGACGATCCTTTGGCAACTTCTATTTTTGATGAAATAAATGTCCTTTTCTGCAAAATTCTGTAACTCGTTTGCAAATCGACAATCGGTTGAATAGTTAAGGCGTCAAAAGGTAACAGACAGACAGGCAGATAGATTTTACTTTTACATTTATAATATTTATGGATACCTTTCCCATAACAATAAGGAAATCAATCCTAAATATGTTATCGTATTATTTTGTAATTATCTATCTACTTATCTACAATAGTACGAGTTAGATTAAGTTTATCGTGTACAAATTTCCATTAATATATATCCGGAAACGTCCCAAACATTAAATAGAAAATAATAAAAAAAATCGGCTATCGAATGATACAGTAAACCGAGTGCATAATTCAATAAAACAGAAAATTATTTTTAAAAGTAACTAATCAACACTTTACATGTAGTTTGTGAAAGAGGCCTTAAGTGTCACAAAGTGTTTTAATAAACGTTTCATAATAAGTAAAATAAATATTACATAAAAAAATGAATGCAGCACTCATATTATCGTTATCTTTAATGAAATGCAATGAAGTCTTAAACCGCAAATATATCATTATCATGGTTAACAGATATACATATGTGTATTGATACTTCATACATCAGGTTACATTTATTACTAACGAACATTAAAATTAAATTGAAAAGATAAATGGAATACAAAACAATACTTACATTTTAAAAATGTGAATATACTTTGCCTATAGATGTTCGAATCCTATGATAGGTCCCTTGATAGGTCGTAGGCCATGGCATCGACGTTCTTATTGTTGACAATAGTGGACTTGGAACATTATAAAATCTGTGAATAACATTGAAATGTACGTACATGAATTCTGAAACCTATTTTTAACTATAAATTGTCATATGTATGGCGCTTCATTACTAAAACAGTTTTCTACTGTTAGGCTGTCAAATTGTATTTAAAATACTAAAAAAAAATTGTACACAAATTTTTAAGAGCCAAATTGGTCAGGCAATTTTTACAATAACGCAAAAATTAAAAAACAAATTATTTTATAAGAGGAAACTATAGTGAAATAATTTCATTTGTGGATTTCATAGGCAGGGCTTGAATTGGCATGCAAATTAAAGTTTTTATTTAATGAATGAAAACTAAAAAGAAAAGACCAAAGACAAAAGAATAGTTTTAAAAAAAATTGTAATTTTACAGCACGACCGACGAGGTTTCTTCTACTTCTTAAAGTTGTTCTTTAACTTTACCAACTTCAAAGAAACATTCATGGTTGTATTTAAGAACGGACCTAACAAGAGAAGACTACGAATGTGTGTTCTTCTATCAGTAGTTAGCATACTCTTTGGACCTATGTATGGTAAGTAGCTTGTAAGATATGACTAAGTAATCGAAACATCGCACTTTTTAGTTTTAGCTCACAAATGACACTAAAATTTTATATTGTTGTCCTAAATTAACATAGCAAATAAAGATGCATTTCTTTAGTAGGTGGCAGTAACTTCATAAGTGTTCCAAGTACCTTATAGAATAAAAAATAAGGGAGTAAAAGGGCACTTATAAATACTATGTTGACTAAGCTCTAAGATCGCTTTTCATTTTATATACAGGGCATCCCAAGACTATGCGACATGAAGGGAAAGTACCTTAAATATCGTAGATAGGATATTTAGCTGAAAGAAGACTATGTTAGTTTTAAAAGTTCAAAGATTTTCTAAAAATTACCTCGTTGTCGACAATAAATAATATTCTTGAAATTTGAATCAAACATTTTATATTATTCCTTTCTTTTAAGATACTATTACTTATTATTTTTTGTCCATTCTTTTGATCGGCATCATAAAAATACGGTTGATATTATTGGGTTATTCTAAGATAGAACTGTTTCACATTTAAGTCGGTTCAATTCCCAGACGAAAAAAGTATTTTTTAGAAAATCTTTGAATGCAGTATTACTAACTTTTAAAAATAACATATAGCGCCTCTTTCACAAACGTCAAGTAAGCCAAACTGTCATTTAAAATCACCGGTAACCGGGGATAATGGAGCTGATATACCTTTGTTTGTACGGTAAACGTCCCAAACATTAAATAGAAAATAAAAATAAAAATAACCGAGTGCATAATTCAATATAACAGAAAATGATTTCTAAAAGTAACTAATCAACACTTTACATGTAGTTTGTGAAAGAGGCCCATAGTCTTCTTTCAGCAAAATATCCTATCTACGATGTTTAAGGTATGTACTTTCCCTTCATGTCGCAGTCTTGGGACGGCCCTGTATGTAGGTTTCCTTATTTCACTGTACGTAATCATTATTTCTATTACATAAATCATGAATACATAAAATGAAAAAGTTTTAGAAGACCTGTTGACTGATAAACTTCTGTATTCCAGGTGAGGTCTCCATTTTGTATTTGTCGACTCGATACAGATTCAATTGGGACGAAGTTAAATTCAGCATGTTCCAGGCGTACAACTTTGTTACACATACTCTGGGTAAGTAAGGTACTTTGTAAAATATATGGCTAATTTACCATGGTGTATAAGTAATTATTATATGTTATTTTATTCAAAACTAATGGTGTCAGAATAATATAAGAATCAGAATAAAATAATACGATATTAGAATAACAATGTGTCTTTTAGATTACTTATTTGATTCCGTTTTTCATTTGTAAATGATATTACCTAATGCTTATAAATAAAACCTAACCTTATAAATATGTCTGGTCATTTAAGTCGTAACACTTCTCATACCTAGATTAACCTTTTTTATTATATTTAGCTTTGTAAGCAGCTGATAGCTGAAGTTATCTTAAAAAAATTGTTATCTTTAGAAATGTTATCTTTAAAATTTGAAGACATTCTGAGTAAGAAACTTTTGTTAAAATCTAATTATTCATATCTATATCGTTATATAAATATATCTGAAAATAATAAAAAGAGACACCTTAAAATAATTATTATTATCAAATTAAAAGAAATTTTGCTGAACTCTTTTTGATGATTAATCATGAAATCTCCAAAACTGCGAACTTAAGTATTATGATATTTGGAATATATTTGTGTAGTATGTAGGCGCCTGGTAAAAAACGTATTTTTTTTTATCAACTACTCGTGTTTGTATTAAACATTTATAAAAGGAATATGAGAATACATGAAAATGAATTCAAATTTAAAGCAAGCGAAACCGCGGATCCCAGCTAGTAATTGCATACGTTCATCCTAATTTATTATTTAATTAACAAGTTGATAAAGAACAAACATATATACTTGTGTATTTGCAATGCAATTACTCGATAGCAGATTGCAATGTTTTGTTGTACGTTGTGTAAATGTTGTTTATTTTCAGGCACTATCTTTTCGATCACGGTGTTCAGCAAATATTTGCAGTGGCACGACTCCATCTTAGGAATCATATCGACTCTGAGCAAAATAGCTGGCTCCTTCGTCTATTGCTTTGCGCCGAACGAGAAGATATTTTTCCTTGGTCTGTTTTTATTTTGAAATATTACCTTTTTATTCAAAGAAAAACTGGAATGCTTATTTCAATGTGACAGACATTGAATCCAAATTTTATAAGAATTTCATAAATTCGTTAAAAAATTACGTCATTAATTTTATTATTGTGGACGAAATACACCATCAATCATTTGGCGTGACGACAAATTGATTTTAAATACAGTGTTTGACATCAAGCCATCAGTTTTTACCATTCACGATCAAATTTTGGCTTCACGTCAGTCAATTTGACGCGATGGACTGATCGTGTATTTCGTCCATTACACTAGGCTACACGCCATTACACTTCGCCCAGGTTCAAAATAAAAACTATCCTATCTTTTAAGTTGGACCAAATTACACATATTTACGAAGTTTCACATATTTAAGAGTTCGTTGGCCTCAAACAACATGATACATAATTTTTATATATAGAGAGATATATTATTATATGTATAGACATTTGTTTTGTAGGGATTCTCTCGATTTATAAAATTACTCGTATACCTGTTAAACAGAAAACGTTTTGTGCATAAGAAACTTTAAAAAAAATGTCTACAAAATCGAAAAAAAAAACATTGTCTTTATCAACACAGCATTCGGTGAACTTCGTTATACCTTTTCATCACCTCACTCAATACCTTAAGACGAGTCTGTAACCAATACACATTGCCAGTTTTGATATCTCGTCCACAAATTACAGAGCCGTTCAAAGAGCCATGGAGAGAGCAAAGTTTGATTTTTTCCTAAGGCATACATTATTAGAAAATCAGACATCCGTCGAAGAACTTAAATTTACTTACTTGGCCAAAAAATTAGTCTACTACAGTGGAAAAAGCGAAAAAAAAAACAAAAAAAGAGATGGACATAGTGATAGGAATAGATGAGGGTTTATTAAACCACTTATTAAAGACTCTTTTTAAGACTAGTTGATAAAAATATACGCATAGGTTTTTTCATTCAATATCAAGTCTTTTTCTTTTGGTTTTTTTTTTTCCTTTTTCTAAATAAAAACTTCTTTATTTCTTACTACAAAAACTTTAATTAAAATAAATTAATAATTAGTAGTAAATACTTTAATTGATTTTTTATGAAATGAAGTTATACATTTTCAAAAAAATATTCAAAAAATTTTTTTTTTTTAGTTGATTTATGTTTTTACGTAATAATGCGTATAAAATCAGTAATAAAATGTAATAGTCAAATATTTATTTTAGAAATTTTAATCTAAATTGTTTTATTTTTGTCTCTCATAAAAACCTGATGTGAATTACTGTGAAACTACTTATATAAGATTATGTTATCAGTTATTTGTTTAGTTATAATTATTTTGTTTTTAAACTGAAGTAACAGAACTGTCATGATGATTTAATAATGTTTTTTCAGCTCCTCTTGTTGAGATTTTAAACGGGACTTCTTTACTCGCTATCAGATCCATAGTTTCAAAACTAGTAGCGCCAAACGAATTAGGTAAGAATCTTACAGGATGAATTTGTGATCTACATATTATATTGTAAACTTTAACATATTCGACAAAAAAATACTTGGATGTTTGTTCCTTTATTTTCAAATGAATTTGGAAATTGTAAAAATATCAATTCATAGATGAACTTTTCTTAGATGTTTCCACAAAATTTTTGAATATATGTAGTATTTCTACCTCCTTATTTTTTCCAGGCAAAGTAAATTCGATTTTCGGTTTGACGGAAAATCTGATGCCTCTAGTGTATGTGCCACTATATACTAAAGTATATGCATCGACAATGGAAGTACTCCCTGGTGCAGTATTCCTGATGGGTGCAGCCATGACGTTACCAGCGGTTGTAGTATTCATGTGAGTTTTCACACTACATTTCACAGTCACAAATCAGGTAGAGAGTCTGACGACAGTAAGGGTAAGGGGAGTGGCCCTTACAGAAAACTACCGTAAAATAACAGCTTGAGTGCTATATTATACTTCCCTAAGCGAGTAAGAGATTAAGGGATTTGAGAGGTACATTCCAGATAGGACATAAAACATGGACATAGTTTATTAAGTGTACTATTCCCTCCAATTTCTCCATTAGTAACATTTATAACGATACATTACATGTGAACAGGGTCTACTTGTATGTTTTTTTTTGTGTGCACAGCAATTATTGTAGTAGACCATAAAACTAGCATTGAACCTTCGAAATCTTCAAATAAGTTGTTTTCATTGCTAGACTTCTCATGCACTCTATTGTGGATTTGTATTATATTATGACCATTAAGTATATATATGGCGTTTTTCTATACCTTTAGAGCAAGACTCTAAAGGTATATCTTCTTAAACACATAGTTCCTGTTTCAATACATTTTTCCAATGCCATTCTAAGCTTTCTAAAATCCTTAAAGCATAAAACATTGGCATAAATTTAAAATAATGTATGTAGTTAACTTCGGGTCCTATAATAAAAGCCTAAAGCCTAACCAAATTCTTTATACTACAAAACTATTACTAACTTCGGTATACTCCACGTTTCGGAACAATACAGATTAAGTGAACTAACTAATACAACTTAACTGAAATCTCATTAAAAACTTTATAGTATGAAAGTTGCAATTGACTTATACCACTTTATCTCAATGCTTTGGCTCAAGTAAAATTGTTAGCAGTATACTTAAGTTCATTCGTTTTGCAGTTTATAACTTAGTATGAGCTATATTCGGTTCAATAAACATTTGACGATTAATGCAGTTTCAGTAGTTGCAAAGGCACACTGCATTCCGCAACTATAAACTGATCAGTCTGTCACCGGGATGACCCACTAACATCCCCCCACCTCCCCCCACCTCACCCCCCAATCTCACCCGATTCCACCATCAGCGGTGATGTCGCTGCTTAAAAATTAAAGGGCCCCAAATCAAAATTACACTTTTTACATGAGAGCTAATCGAAAAAAATAAATTATTTTTGTCTATTTTTTTTTTCTTATTAGATATATATCAAATATATGCATATTATACATCGTTAGAAGCGTATTTTTGAGTAGCATAAAATGTTTTAAGTACTTTTATAATAAACTGAATACTAGAAGAGATATATGCATATATGTTACTTTTGAATATATAAAAAAAATGATCAAAATATACTAAATATGGAATAAAACAACTATAAATATTTTTGCAACATACAATATGAAGGACTGTGATTGTATTTTTGCAATAAAATTTTTTTTGGATTTTTTTGTTTTATGACACTTTAGTTTTTAAGCAGCGAGGCTTTATCCTCGGAGCCCTCCACACACCTCTACGTCCGCTTCGGGCTCAACTCATGGCGAGTGTTCGTCTCACTATTTTCATGGGCGGCCCAGGAACTGTACAGACATCCTTACACTGTCTTACACTTTATACTAATAGGTTCGGTTGCATAATTGATCTCCTTGATATTTTTGCGTTTGTAGGCGACACTAATCACCTACCATCAAATGGAAGCAGGAAAAAGCAGATTTATCATTGCGAATTTAAATACCAAACAAACAACCTGTTGTTCCTTAGTGATTAAATAACTAATTTCCTCAATTTTATCTAAAAATTATCTAAATATAAGTTACGAGTGCATATAATTTGCTATTGTAAATTTTGATATTAATTCTTATACTATTTTGAATTTTAAGAAAATAAACTTGCTTACAAAAACTATATCTTATAATATACTCGTACTAGTTTTTACCCGCGATTTCGTTTTCATCCTTTTTCTTAGGCGTTGAAACATTTATTCAATCTTTGTTATTCAAATATTTTTGACAGTAACAGTACTTTTTTTTCTGGATGAAAGGTTTTCCCACAACGTATTCTTTATGTACCCCTAACAACGTGTGTTACATACAAAATTTCATGGTGATCGAAAACATACTTTCGTAGATTTGCAGTTTTGAACATATGAATGTTAATATTTTATATATTTATAAGTAAATTTATTTTACATACATTGTTGTCCTGGATATCTGGATGCTTACAATATCACATATTACTTTATAATCTGTGTACAATATCTTAGTGACTATTATTCAATACACGTATTAGAAACTGACGTCATGGAAATGTTGCCAACCTAATTGCCAACTCAATAAAAAAAATTATTTACAGATGGCTGTTATACGAACACAGAAAAGGGGTGAGAA
The DNA here is from genome assembly GCA_945859745.1 of Synanthedon formicaeformis. Classification (NCBI taxonomy): domain Eukaryota; kingdom Metazoa; phylum Arthropoda; class Insecta; order Lepidoptera; family Sesiidae; genus Synanthedon; species Synanthedon formicaeformis. Next base: position 10,407,476 of record OX243959.1, on the reverse strand, counting down.
GGTCAAAAAAGGAACTGAACGGAGATATCTAAAATGTATCTGTTATAAAAACATGAATTAGTCTTATTTAATTATAATTAAAAGTTAAATATCGTCGTTGTCAAACGGAAATCTGCTATGTGAACTTTTTTGATATTCCACATTTATGACATTAGTGACCTTTATGTACCGTATAAAAAAATGTTTAAAAGAAAAACTAGTTTATTTATAACAACCTAAGTTTTAAATAAAATACTTTTTTTTAATAAACCTTTTAAATTTTATAATAATAAGTAAAATTTTTCAGATAATTTTTTTTTGCCAATATCCAAGATATATTATTTCGATGCCAATATCTCAAATGTATACTTATTGCACATAGAAGATTTTGGTTTGACAACACAGTATAGTGTATTTTATAGGATAAGTATTTATACATAATGACATAATAAATATTTCTGGAGCATTTGTTAGGCTATACCTACATGAAGACTTTTAGCCAGAAAGAGTGGCTTTTGAACCTATTAGCAATTATTACTGGTTTCATTTTGATTTTTTTTTTGTCCCTAATTTTGTTTTTCTAAGGACACACTCTAATTATACATTTGACAGAATAGACTTAAATAATCTTTGTAATTCGATAAATATATCCAATAATAAACCAATTATTAAACGAAAAATTATTTAAAGGATCATACGCCAAAAATAACAAAAACAAAATTATTGTACTCGTGTTACCTACTGATTTTTATTAAACGACTTTTTTTCAATAAAAGTTATCGATTTTACTCCTTTGATTATTACTACAGCATGAAAAATACGTCAGAATTTAACCATTGTAATAACTACCATTATGATAATGAAAAATATCGTTTAAATTGCATTATGAAAACAAAAGTATTTCAAAATAACCATTTATCATATTCAGCTACTACATACATTGCAAATCGAATATTTATTAGATAGTGAATAGAACACACTTATTACTTAGTGTAACTATTATTTAAGTTAATAGATAACATTTATTTATTTTACAGCTATTCACCTCCGATGTATTACATACACTGTAAATCATTTGTAACATCTAATGTATTGTTTCAAATTAAAATGTTTTTCTTACTTTAACAGAATTTGTTTCATTTGTATAGTTTTAAATAGAATTTAATGGGGTAAGTATAGGCTACTATAACTACCGAACTTCGTTTATAACCGATACGTGTTATTATTTTTTGTGTACATCATCTAATAAATAAATTATCTGTTATTTATTAGAAAACATGTGCAGAATGTGTGCAAAATTTTGTTAACTGATATAAAATCTATTTTTGAAATTTGTTTCTTAGCATGGAATACTGAAAAACAATACCTACCTAGAACATCACTATAAATAAGTTAACACAAAATATCATTTACTTATACTATTAAATTATACAGTAACTGGTGATGAAATAAGCCCATTGTTACCTTGTAGGGGTTAAAATGAAGTAGTCCACGTTATCAAGAGTAAGCCGTAGAGCTCTACAAATATTATACCAGACTGAGTATATATTAAACTTATATATAATAAGTATCTGTTAATCTTAATACAAACACACGCAACACGAGAAAATTTATTTATTTGTAACTATAATCATTCACAATACTGCCAACATTTGAGAAACAATATCTATGTTAATTGAAATTATGGTTTAAAATTATTTTTTTAATGTAGACGTAAAAATTTTAGTCATCATGGAACACTTAAATGAAGTTAAAGCTTCCCTTCAAATAAATGAAGGGAACCATATCGCGGAGACTGAAGTAAATGAATTTTCCCCTTTAAAACCAATACCAGAAGAAAATGAAAAAGTTGAAGAAAAGAGGAAATTAACCGTGATACAAAGGTTAAAATTGATCAAAGATAACACTACAGTTGAACCAATAGTAGCTTGTTACGTAATGCCTAGTGTTCTAGCGTCTCTGGCTACGCAGAATTTGAATTTGGAAAAGGCTTGCAGAGTCAACCTTAATTTTACAAATGAGGTTTGTGATGCCTTAAATCTGAGACAAACAGAAAATTATACAAAAGAGGAAGAAGAAATACAGATGCTAACAGCTAGTATACAGGCGTGGAAGAACATTGTTCAGACTATAATTCCAGTTTTCCTAATTCTGTTCGTTGGAGCTTGGAGTGATAAAACTGGACGCAGGAAACCATGCATTTTAATGCCGATTGTTGGAGAATTTTTAACGTGTATTGGATTCATTCTCAACACATATTACTTTTACGAATTGCCTGTTGAAGCAGCAGCAATCACGGAATCTATATTCCCAGCTATTACTGGTGGATGGTTCACTAACTTCATTGGCGTCTTCAGCTATATAGGTGATATTACCACAAAAGAAGAACGTACTTACAGAGTTGGATTAGTGAGTTTATGTATGTCGCTCGGATATCCCATCGGTAGTGCTTTCAGTGGAGTTTTACTAACGTGGATAGGATACTATGGAGTATTCTCAGTGTCAGCATCTTTGTATTCGTTCAGTTTGTTCTATGGTTACATTTACCTTGTGGATCCGAAAAAGAAAGATGTAGAGAACAAAGTAAGCAATCCTTAACTCAGATTACCTTAGTTCAGATTTTATGTCTTAGGACCTTTACTGCTAAGGTTTTTTTTGTGCATCATTAAAAAACTGCAGTGAGAGACACTAACTGCTGACCACAAGAGTTTTACAGACCTGTAAACACAAGCTAACCCCAGCCCGCATTTTCTGTTTTCACTCGACCTTTTACTATATCGTAAGACCACCTAATGGCATGTGTCGCCATCTTGGTCGCTTCTCGAGAAACCTTCTTTACCAACACAAAAAAATTCAGCTTGCTGATCCAAGATATCTTTTTCATCATCCTGAAAATTTATCGAACTGTTGGAAAACTCCTGGAAATTTATGAGGGACCAAAATAATTTTCCAAATAATTTTCCAACCAAACATAATGGTGAAGGATCTTATGGGTGTGCGTCTTAGTTTGCGTTTGCTTATCGGTGATCTCCTCTCCACTCGAGAATTTTTGGGCACCACTATCTTACTTTTGTTGGGTGAATTTTTATAATAATTTTCTCAAAATGATTCCTATATTATTTATAATTTCTTAAAATTTTATGTGCACTTTGAATTAGATAAAAAAAGAAAGAATATATTCTTAACAATACATTTGAATAAACGATGTTTTCTCCAAAATTGTCATATACTCGTATTTGTTTTCAGCAAAGTGGTTGTACAGGATTCCTTAGAGAATTCTTCGACGTTGGATTGGTAATGAAAACCTTTAGAGTTGCATTTAAAAAAGGACCTGGTAACAGGAGACTAAGAGTTTGTCTACTTCTTATTGTTGTATGCGTAATATTTGGACCATCGAATGGTAAGTACCACAAATACTAAACATATTTCAATGGAAATTAGTTCTGCAATATATAATTCTTATAACTGAGGGCACGGTAGTTTCTCTGCCAAGTCGAACACAGTATTGCCCCCGCCAACAACAATCACAGTCTTAACATCTTTTGACTTTTGACTATAACCAATTCACGTCTAATATTTCTATCGTTTTTTTTTTTTATTATTCTAGTACATAACCGACAGGTAAAAGGATGAAATGGCAGGCTCGTGGCATTTTTTAGCAATTATATTATTTAAAATGTTTTTATTGAAATGGAATTAGAAAATATCAGATAATCTAAGAAGCATTTGCATTAAAGTAGATCACAAACTTAATTCTCTTAACTCGGACCTCGTATCTACAATCTGATTTCGCATAAGAGGTATATTTGGTTGTTAAGGCACGTGCACATAATGGCAAACATTATTTAAATTTGAATTAATAATATTATCATATTTTTCTAGGTGAATACAGCATATTATATTTATTCGCAAGATTCCGATTCAATTGGGACGAAGTTCAGTTCAGTGTTTGGTCGACATACGCCATTGTTACTAACTTAATAGGTAAGTAACTATCATTACTTATTGATTAATTTATTATATTCTTTTAGTTTTTAACTACAATTCGTTCACTTATACAACAAGCTATAACTAATTGAAATTATAAACTAACTACAGACTTTTTTTGAGCCCATACACACTATATCTGCTGTAAGTTGTCCCGCATCAGATCAAGGACCATGTGGTGGACATACCGCTGCTTAAAAACTAAAGGGCTATAAAACAAAAAAATCCAAAAATGTTTTTATTGCAAAAATACAATTACAATCCTTCATATTGTATGTTGCAAAAAGACTTATGGTTGTTTTATTCCATATTTAGTATATTTTGATCATTTTTATACATTCAAAAGTAACTTATATGCTTATATCTCTCCTAGTATTTAGTTTATGATAAAAGTACTTAAAACATTTAATGCTATTAAAAAATCGCTTCTAACGATGTATATGCATATATTTGATATATATCTAATAAGAAAAATAGACAAAAATAATTTAATTTTTTTCGATTAGCACCTGTAAAAAGTGTAATTTTGATTAATAGTATAGTTAGTGAAATCGTTTTGTCAACTAGGCTTATAATATTGAAAAACCTGAACAGATCTTCATATAAACTATAAATAAGAATCATCTCGATCACGTCAGCTTTTAAACACAAAAAACCGGATCAACCCGATTCATCTGTTTGGGAGCTACAATTTCAAAGACAGATACACAGATACACTCATACACATATCTAACATCTAACAATAATATCTAAACAAAATATTTGTTTTAATTACGCTAGTGGCAAAAACTATCATCTCCTAAGTGTAGTTTATCTCTCAACAAATTTCAAATCTGAAATACCCATAACCTATTATAGTTTTATCTAAGATAATTTAAATAGTCAAATGTAAATGCGCTTACAATATTCTTGCCACTAATATAAAATTTATGATTTTATCAATGGATAGGCACTTAATGCATTGATTTTCGTTCATGTCCATCCAATAAATCTGCAGCAATTATAAATTAAAAGGCCCCGTAATAATTTATAATTCTCCCTAGTTATTCGCTATTTTAAAACGAGCTTTACGAGGGTACCTTACGTAGTCGGGAGCTACATGATTTAAAATTCATTCAATCAGCGTTCAACATACTTAGCTGACTGCACTCAGATCAAATTAACTAGAGTTCAGAAGGCCGTATACATTGCTGTTAGTCCAGTCATCTTAGTAAGTTCACCTCGGAATTTGAGATACCCAGCTAAAAACTCGTATAAACTTGTATTTGGACATCCTAAAAGTTCTCTCAAAACCTACATATGGTAGGGTGTCCGCGTCTATTAAAATCTAAGGTCTATTAAATCTATTAAACCCCATAGGAAACGAGATATCTGCAAAAAATCGATTTTTGTGACCTTTGACCTTAGTTTGACCTTAGTTTTTAATAGACGCGTACACCCTACCATATGTAGGTTTTGAGACAACTTTGAGGATGTCAAAATACAACTTTATACGAGTTTATAGCTGGGTATCTCAAATTCCGAGATTCTTACCTAATTTTGACTAAAATGACTGGATCATGTGTGAAAAAGCTTATTCGCATTTATAAAGCAGATATTTCATACAAATATTATTAATTTTCAAATCTTTTATCTAATCTGTCAATATCATTTATTTATTTAGACTCAAGCCGACTATTTTCTTATATTCCATCGGATATGACATTTAAATAACCCTGGATCAATGAAATTTTTGATTGAAAAACTGTTTTTTGAAAATAAATAAATGAGAAATAAATAAAAATGTTAAATTGTTTTTAAAAGCGACTATGTGAGCTTTGGTATACCTGCAAATTATAGCTCTCTAATAATGGTGTAAGGAATAAAAAAATAGCCAAAGATGAGGATAGAAAATGGGTTTTGTTGTCCTTTATTGATGCAATTAAGCTCAACAGCAAATGTGTGCTGTTAATTAATCATATTTTAAGGGGGTGATGACAATTTTCACTTATGTTATAATATTTTGTTTCAGGCACTGTATTCTCAATCAGTCTTTTCACCAATTATCTAAAACTGGACGACACCTTGCTAGGAATCATTTCATGTTCTAGTAAAATTATTGCCTCATTCGCATACGCTTTCGCCAGAAACAATATTGAAATATATCTTGGTGAGCATAACATTTATTAATTTTAATTATAATCGCTATTATTAAAACAGACAGACTAACATATTATCTGTTAGTTAGTCTGTTATAATCTGTTCACAACAACAGATTTGAAATTCATTTTTTTGTACGTCGAGTAATATTATTATCCAGATTTATCGGTGCATAGCAAATCCAGGTTAAGCTAGGATTTCTAACTTGTAAACAATAAGTCTGAACTGCAAACTTCAATCGATAAACACTTACACTACTCCAAGATTGGGTATAAACTAGAGTGCGATAGTTAAGTAACTTCATGTGTATAATAGAATCAAATTGAATCAAGTACTGTTTGAAATCTAATTTAGATACAAGATCTCGTCTATACTAATATTATAAATGGAGAAGATTTCTACTTTTGTTATGTTTCTATTGAATATACTCAAAAACTACTGGGCTGATACTAAAAAAATCTTTCACCTATAGAAAGACATATTATCAGCAAGTATCATCAATACTAATAATAAATATGTAAGGGTCGGTCATGGAGTAAGTTACTTTGTTTCAGAGATATCGTGTTTATAGGCTCTATACATGATACTGGAACTAAATTGACTATTTTTAGAATTTTTTTCTGCATGTATGTATGTTCCTCCATAACTCTTAAACGAATTAACTGATTTTCATGAAACTTGGTAGATAAATATTTAGACGTACGGGACACCGGATAGGCTACTTTTTTCTTTTTTAACACGGACGAAGTCGCGGGCGCCAGCTAGTATTTTATAAAGTTACGCAGACGAAGGCGCGTGCACAGATGCAATTTTATATATCTACAAATTATTATACATATATACAAAATACTTCCTCGTTTATTGGTCTTTCTATTTCTGAATAGAATGCTTAGGATTTTTTATCTTGCAAAAGAAATTTATTAAACATTTTAATCCAACAGCACCCTTACTGGAGATATTAAACGGCACCTCGTTCATAGCGATGCGATCTATTGCTACAAAACTTGTCAGCGGGGAAGATTTTGGTGAGTATTGTTATCTAGCATTATTGTATTAACCTATCTTACAGGAAAAAAAAATTATATACCTATCTGCGATATCGTAATAAAATATTCTTAAGTCATATTATGATTAATTTCGTAAAGTTGCAATTTCTGTATGAAGTGAGAACTAATAATCATTTCAATAAGACGAAGATTACTCTTTAGACATTTAATACAGTAAGCTTTTATGTTAGTATTAGGGCCTCTTTCACAAACTAAATGTAAAGTGTTGATTAGTTACTTTTAGAAATCATTTTCTGTTATATTGCACTCGGTTTACTGCATCATTCGATAGGCGATTTTTTTTTTAATTATTTTCTATTTAATGTTTGGGACGTTTACCGTACAAACAAAGGTATATCAGCTAAATTATTCCCGGTTACCGGTGACTTTAAATGACAGTTTGGCCTAATTGACGTTTGTGAAATAGGCGCTTAATGTGACGCGTACTAACAGCATTTACATAATTATATTATCTAGTAGTCGCCCTTTCAAAGAAATGCGTTAAAATCTACCGAAAAGGTTGCCATCGTTATAGGGGTAGGTTTTAGTCCGTAGGTCACTGGACAACATTTTCCATGTTGATGCAAAACTTGGAGCAGGCAGTATAAGTATACATCAATGTTACTCAAGCGTTTTTTACCATAATATTTGTTCGGTAGTAATAATCAAATAACTGTTACCTCAAAATTTTAAATCAAAAAATATGAATACGAATAGTTCGGCTTACATCCAACAGGAATGCAAATTATTGTGATGATCTTAATTCCACGTCGGTGTAAAAAAATCCCCCAGGTACTAATAAATATAATTAAAAATCATAATTTAAAAAAAAATGTTTCAGGTAAAGTGAATTCACTCTTCGGCTTAGCGGAAGCTACTATGCCACTGGTCTACGGTCCACTTTACTCCAGATTTTACATAACAACTTTGAACATCCTTCCGGGAGCCGTATTCTTGCTTGGAGCTTTGTTAACCTTACCTGCTATTGGAATATTTTGGTATGACATTTTTTTTTATATATATAAACTAGCTGCTGCCCGCGACTTCGCCGGCGTAACTTTGTAAATTATACACTAAACCTTCCTCGAGAACCACTCTATCCATTGTTGAAAACCATGAAAATCGGTGTAGTAGTTTTTGAGTTTATCGCGAACAGACGCCACGGAGGACTTTTTATAATATGTGAGGCGGTTTTATAATATGTAAGGATATCGGTGTCAACATCATGGTGCGCTGCCAACTTTGATAAAATGAGGAGGATGAGAACGGGATATGTAAAAGAGCTCTTGCGTCCCTAACTCGCTCACAGAAACAGAACAACACATTGCGTGAAACGAGCTGCTATTTCACGGTGGTCTCCTGTTAAGACGTACCTATAGGCTCTGTTCACACGTACCACAACCACACCACATCGCAGCGACAAAAAGTGGTCAAGCAGTGGTTACGTGTGCTGCAGCAGTTAAGTTTTGGTAACTACAAAATGTAGATGTGGTTGCGTTGTCGCTAGTAGTTGCGATGTGGTTACGTTGTGGCTAGTGTTTGCAGTGAACCTCATTAGAATACTGAATTAATGAGAGAGAGAGAGTTCGCAGGCGTACGCGCAGTGTGGTTGTGACGACGCAACGTTGTGGTTGCGATTTTGTCGGTACCGACCACACGGTTTAATTTGACGGCAAAATGTGGTCCGTGTGAATGCACCTATTAATTTTCATACAAATTAGCGCCCGTCCACGTGTTGTGGTTGTGGTTGTCGTTGTGGTGTGGTTGTGGTATGGTTGTGGTACGTGTGAACAGAGCCATATACCTACTCCCAAGTGGGTTTCCCAATTTACGACGTAAAGGGAGAGTACTCTGGTTATTGTATTTATGAATTCTAATCTAATAACTTTAAATGAGCAATTCGTGTATGTGTATCATCATCATGAGATGATGATGACATACGAAATGAAAATGTAGCCGGTGCCGATATCTCTCTATATGTGGATTTTAAAAATCAATATCAATAATTTTCTTGGGACTAAATATTATTAAAACTTTGCTATCGATAAAATCTTCTATTAGATTGTGAGATAACATATTCAGGAAAAAATACGCCAGATCTTTCAAATTTCATTACTGTGATATGGTAACTTAATGGTTTAGGTATATTTATTTAAAGATCACAATAATATTTTTTTTTTCAGGTGGTTGTATTACGAACACAAGAAAGATAAAATAAGAACCGAAAAGCAGCTAGAATCCGAGCAGCAAACTGTTATACACGAATAAATTAATACTAATTATTAAGTTTAATAATTACATATAATTTGTAAGAATAATTTATTTATAGTAATTTTTATTCCCTAAGGTTTTATTGTTATATTTTACTGATATTGGGGATTTGTTGGCATGGGGATCTAAGAAAGATACTCCTTCTTAGACAAACTTTCAACAATAATCAGTTTAGTTAGAAATGATATGGTAATATTAAAAAAATACTTAAAATATTACCTTAATATTATGTCGTTAGTGCCCATGAGTGTACATACACCGTATTTTTTTTACATGTCTCCTGTTAAGGCCTTGAAAACATTTGGCACCTGACATGCGATAAGACACTTAAATGTGTTTATTGCTTAATGTTATCATCATTATAGTAATGTACTTTAAGTTATTTTTTAGAAAAAACCTAAGTTGTAAAAAAAATGTGTGGTTAGTATTATTAAAGAATATTGTTTTTGTTTAACTACGAGTAGATACAGTCGGCAGAATGTAAGTAGTTTTAAGAGTTTTTTCCATAAAAAAATCATTCGAATTATTTTATTAATCTATGTATGTGTATTTGTATATATGTGTATGTTTCTTTGTAATAAAAAAATATTACATGTGCAATTTTAATCGCCCGAGTGTATTACTAAGTCTTATGTATACTAATATAATAATATAAAGCTGAAGAGTTTGTTTGTATGCGCAAATCTCAGGAACTACTGGTTGGAATTGAAAAATTATTTTTGTGTTGGATAGTCCATTTATCGAGGAAGGCTATTATAGACGAAGACGCAGGCACCAGTTAGTGATATATATGTACAGTGTAAATTGTTAATCTGTCTCGTCATATAAATTTTTGTAACAGTTGGAATAAATTTTATTAAAAAACATTTTTACTTTAATTGTTTTATTTTAATATTCTTAACAATTACAACACGAAATATTAAAAAATTTAATATTACTATATAGTTGTCAATGCCGAATTTATTTATATGTCACAAAGGTTGAGAAGTAGAGAACGGTTCCTTGCGGAACACTTATAATATTCCTTCATCCACACTATTACCACAGCTTTACAATCCATACAGTTGGGCAACGAATGTACTTGCACAGAGCAACTGTGGAGACTGGCGCGGGGAAGCGGGCGGCGCGGGCCGCCACGGCGAACTCACACAGTCTGCATTTCCAACTTTCAAGGCTGGCGCGTACATGTTTTTGAGTTGAGTGAGCGGTGGCCGATTTTCCATATTGTGACAACCTTAGCACATCCTCGCGTGAGTGGCGGCGTCGCCCGACATCAAAGGCGTTGCCCAACTGTATAGATTGTAAAGCTGTGCTATTACAGATCGCTAATTTTACTTTTTGTTTTTACCGAATAAACCATATTGCTTGTATATAGTCAATCCTCTATTCCCAATAGTTCGGTTAACAGTCCGATTGACCGAACTGACCTATGTGCATAACGTGTACAAAATCGTATCTATTATTACATGAAAAATATTATTACAGTTTTCAATTTATGTCTTTGCATCAATGACAAAGAGAATGCGTACAATTAATAAATTAACACAAAAAAGAAAACACTATTCAGTTATGCAGTAAATGGAGAGATGAAAGAAGCCCATTGTTACCTTGTATGGGCTACAGTGAAGCATATTCCGCGTTATCAAGAGTATACCGTACAGCTCTGCAAATATTATGTATACCAGACTGACTATATTATAATTATGTATATATGAAATACCTGTTAATCTTAACACAAACACACGCGAAATACTAGGAAACTAATTATTTTTTTACTATTATCATTCACAATATTGCCAACATCTGAGAAACAAATATCTAACTCAATTGAAATATCGTTAAAATTTACTTTTTAATGTGGGTTTAAAAAAATTTAATTAACATGGAACAATTAAATGAAGTTAAAACTTCTCTCCAAATAAATGAAGAGAAGATTGTCAGGGAGACAGATATAAATGAATTCTCTCCTTTAAAAGCAATACCAGAAGAAAATGAAAAAGTTGAAGAAAAGAACAAGTTAACTGTGATACAAAGGCTGAAATTGATCAAGGATAACACTACAGTTGAACCAATAGTTGCTTGTTACATAATGCCCAGTGTTCTATCATCTCTGGCCATGCAGAATTTAAATTTGGAAAAGGCTTGCAGAGTCAATCTTAATTTTACAAATGAGGTTTGTGACGCCTTAAATCTGAGACAAACAGAAAATTATACAAAAGAGGAAGAAGAAATCCAGATGCTGATGGCAGGTATACAGGCGTGGGAGAACGTTGTTCAAACCATAATTCCAGTTTTTCTAATTCTGTTCGTTGGAGCTTGGAGTGACAAAACTGGACGCAGAAAACCATGCATTTTATTGCCAATTGTTGGAGAATTTTTAACGTGTATTGGATTTATTTTCAACACATATTACTTTTATGAATTGCCAGTTGAAGCTGCAGCACTCACTGAATCTATATTCCCAGCTATTACTGGTGGATGGTTCACTAACTTCATTGGCGTCTTCAGCTATATAGGTGATATTACCACAGAAGAAGAACGTACTTACAGAGTTGGAATAGTGAGTTTGTGTATGTCACTCGGATATCCCATCGGTAGTGCTTTCAGTGGAGTTTTACTAAAGTGGGTGGGATACTATGGAGTATTTTCAGTGACAGCATCTTTGTATTCGTTCAGTTTGTTCTATGGTTACTTTTACCTTGTGGACCTGAAGAAGAAAGATGTAGAGAACAAAGTAAGCAAACCGTAACGATTACCTCAGTTTAGATTGATTTATTTGCTAGTACCATTGCTTTTGCTGTTAATGGTTTTTTTATACATCATTAAAAAAACAGCTGTGAGAGACCTTAACTGCTGGCCAGTAGCAGTTTATACAGCTAATCCTAGCCTGCATTCTCTGTTTTCACCCTATATCGTAAGACCACCTATATCGTATACTACTATACTTTGTTGTAAGAGTAGTGAGGGTACCAATGTAGTCACAGGTGCTTATTAACATTATAGATTCAGCTTTCTGAATGCTGATCCTAAGAGCTCAAAAAGCAACGCAGTCGTCACGTGACAACGCGTCGTCGCGTGACGACCACATAGTTCCTGGAAAATTAACCGAATTGGAACCGAGAGGAAAGAAGATCCGTGGTCTCCTTTTCATTCGAGAACTTTCCGGCACCAGAACCTTACTTTTATTTACTTATTGAATTTTTATAATGATTTCTTAAAATTAAGTGTGCACAATTGAATTGGGTAAAAAAATATAGAATATATTTCTAAGAATACATTTGAATAAACGATGTTATCTCTAAAATTGTCATAATATATTTATTTTCAGCAGAGTGGATGTGTAGGATTCCTTAGAGAATTCTTCGATGTTGGATTGGTAATAGAAACCTTTAGAATGGCATTTAAAAAAGGACATGGTAACAAGAGGCTAAGAGTATCTCTACTTCTTATAGTGGTATGCGTAATATTTGGACCATCGTATGGTAAGTACCATAAAAAACTAAACATATTTTAATCCAAGTGGCATTTCGTTAGTACTTTTCACAAAAGTATATTTTAAAAATCATACACAATTTTAAGTAATTTTTTTTATTTACAATTTTCAATTTAAATTAAATTTATTTAATCTAATAAAGAATATTTTAAATAATATTTTCTTAAACTCGGAATTCGTATCTATTGTAGAATCCGATTTCGCTCAGTAGCATTATGTACAAAAAGCTATTTCACGTAGATATATTTGGTTGTTGAGGATAATAGCAAACATTATTTAATTTTAGAATAATAATGTTAATATTATTTTGTAGGTGAATACTCCGTATTATATTTATTCACAAGATTCAGATTCAAATGGGACGAAGTTCAGTTCAGTATGTGGTCCACATACGCCATTGTAACTAACTTAATAGGTAAGTTACTATTGTTTAATAGTTATTAGTTTTATTACATTTAATTATTACTTATTATAGTTTTCGAGCACTATATCATTCAGCTATTGATCTAGATGTGAATGTTCTAACAATCAAATATAAATCTAGTTTATTTACATATCATATGAATCTTGGGTCTCAGAGATCCAAGCATTTTGCCTGCATTACCTTCTTGTGTAAAAAGTGAATAATCCTTTTCTTATATATTATAAAACAAAGTCCTCCGCTGCGTTTGTCTATCTGTCTGTCTGTACGCGATAAACTCAAAAACTATTGCACCGATTTTTATGCTGTTATCACTAATAGATAGAGCGGTTCTCGAGGACGGTTTTAGTATATAATTTACAAAGTTCCGCGGGCGAAGTCGCGGGCAGCAGCTAGTTGTATATAAATCATAATAAATATATAAATTGTTACGTATATTAAGTATGTCTATACTAATATAATCGTTTGTGCATCAACGCAGAGCCTAATCCACGCTATTTAATTATTTCAGGCACAGTGTTCTCAATCGGCCTTTTCACCAATTATCTTAAACTGGACGACACCTTGCTAGGAATCATTTCGTGTTCTAGTAAAATTGTTGCCTCATTCGCATACGCTTTTGCCAGAAACAATATTGAAATATATCTTGGTAAGCATGACACCAAAGTTCATTTGAATAATATTTCGTGGTTTCCTTTTCGATACAAATTAACAGGTAGTTCTTTGACCTACAAGGCAACACTCGCACGCTTTAAGAATTTTATATTTATTTATTTATTTAGTATCGATTATTTTTAACTCGATTATAAACGAATATATATAGCTCCCCACTATAGGTATGACGCCATGACAGTTCATTCTTTTAAAGTAACGATTTAATTTCACTCTTCCCGTATTTTACAAAACTGGGATTCGGGTGGGTGGGAGATTTGTATCTTCAAATGAAACCACTCATATTATATTGATCGAACTTCACTTGAGAAGTTCGTTTGATCATATATTATAATCGTAATGGGGAAAATTAAAAAAAAAATCAAATAATTGTAATATCTAATAATATTATAAATCCGAAATTTTTTCATGTTTGTTCCTCAATAACGCAAAAACGGCTAAACAAATTTTTATGAATTTTAGTTTATTACCTGAATGATCATATAGATTTCTAGGATATAAAATCCTGGAAAAATGTTGAATTCCTAAGGTGGTCCGACCTGAGACCGCGTGGTCCGATTGCTTCCTCCGATTGATCGGTACTGTTGACAAAAGTGACGCGATATTTTTTTTTCTTGCAAAAAATCTACTAAATATTTTAATTCAACAGCACCTTTACTGGAGATATTAAACGGCACCTCGTTCATAGCGATGCGATCTATTGCTACAAAACTTATTAGCGGAGAAGATTTCGGTAAGTATTTACATTATTGTAAAATTCTAACTTAGGTATATAGCAAAAAATATAATTGTTATTTTCATAGACTCATAATGACCAAATTCCCATTTTGTAAAAAAAAAAAACATTTTTTTAAATAGTAGCAGTCTGTCTGTGAAGAGAACACATACTCTTTAAATATTTAAGACAGTAAACGCCTACTTTTGTTGGTAAAACACTTATTTAACTAACAGAATAGGATGTTTATAAATTTAAAATTTTACTGATATCAAGTAAAAATATATGCTACAAAATCATTTTGCAACATGTACAGTATAGTTTAAACTAAACAAATGATAGTGCGAAAGTTATCTAAACAAAATCTACTAATAGTAAATAAAATTTCAAAAAACATTAGTCTCGTCAACAACAACAACAAAAAACAACAACCAGATTGGACAACATAATGTATCAATTTAGTTTTTCACTGCTGAAAGAAATAATTATTTATTAAAGCGCCATATTCTTTGTGGTACTTATATTTTGTTGCCGATGGATGATAACCAACTTATAAATATAATTTTAAAAATATATTTCAGGTAAAGTGAATTCACTCTTCGGCTTAGCGGAAGCTACTATGCCACTGGTCTACGGTCCACTTTACTCCAGATTTTACATAACAACTTTGAACATCCTTCCGGGAGCCGTATTCTTGCTTGGAGCTTTGTTAACCTTACCTGCTATTGGAATATTTTGGTATACCATTTTGAGATTGGAAAAAATCATTTAACTCGCGACACAGTCATGTAATTGGACGTAGCTGATATTAGGCTGTTTTTTTTTTTCAGGTGGTTGTATTACGAACACAAGAAAGATAAAGTAAGAAACGAAAAGCAACTAGAACCCGAGATGCAAACTGTTATACATGAGTAATACTTAATAGTACTAATATAATTAATTTGAATAATTACGAAGAATTTACATTATTTTTTTATTTTTACTGATAATGGGAATTTGTTGGCATGGAAGTACCTTTCTTTGCTTGACCTCGACAAACTTTCAACAATAAAAACGTCATATGTACATATATTAGTGAGTGTGAATATATTAGTGAGTAAATTTAGTAAGTTTTGTGATTATATAAATCTTATAATAATTTAAAAATTACTATTTCGCTAATGTCTATGATCACTTATAGACATTAACCGTATTTTATCACCTTGTCTCCTGTCAAGGTCTTGAAAGCATTCGCTCTACCGACAAAACTTGAAATATCCATACTCTCATACTAATATTATAAATGTGAAAGTAATTCTGTCTGTCTGTTAACTTTGCACGTCGTAACTACTCAACCGATAATTTTGCTACAAATAGTCAGATAAGAAAGCACATAGGGTACCTTTCATCTAGAAAAAAGTACTGTTCCGAAGGAATTATCTAATCTTTTTTTTTTATGTTAAGGTCGATAGACTGGCTGACGGTCCACTTGATGGTAGGTGGCTACCGTCGCCTATAACTCAAGTAACGCCATAAGTGCTACAAGTGCGCTGCCGACCATAGAAGGATTAAGGATAAGGGATAAGGAAGGGAAGGAGTAATGGGCTCTGGCATCCCTTACACACCGAAACACAACAGCACATAATGCTGGTATTTCACGGTGGTATTCTGTAAGGTGGTGGTTACTGCCGCCAGACGGGCTGCCCAAATGACTGCGAAACGCAGTGTGCCCTACCACTACTTTTAAATCCAGACCAGAGTCAATTTTGAAAATTATATTAAAATTTCCAAAGTTGACCCCGCCGGGAATCGAACCCGGACCCCTGAGACGTAAGGCAAGCACCCTTGCCATTCGTCCAACAGGCTCGTCAGGCTTGTTATATAATAGGCGATGTGTGTATGCATGTCACCATATGTCTCCTATAGACTCCAAAACCGCTGAACCTATTTCGATGAAACTTTCAGACAATCTACAGATTAGTGCAGCGGGTGTTCCTGTGAAGTTTGGTAGCGATCGGACGCGGTCGAAGTCGCGGGCAAAACACTAGTGTGTAGTCCCTTTAACAGGTAGATATGTCATTACTACGTAATAATATATATAGTGTTTGTATTGTAATCATATATTTTATTTATAATTCATATACTCTTTAATGTAAAAAACAATTCTGTGGCGAAGATATTTATCAATAGAATGTGACTCATCATCTTCCTGCGATTTTATGTCTATATCTCTATTGTATCTTTGTAAGGTAATCCAGACTTTCGCAAGGGCTGTCTACATCTATGAAAGCTGTCTGTTCATTAACCCGTCTACATATTCAATGCGGAAAACTTTTTTACTCTTTTGGATGTCATAGTCATAGTCACACAAGTACCTTGCGGTAGGGTGTGGGTGCGGTATCTATGAAATACTTCACTGCACAGACATCGCCTGCCAAAGGGCAACATAGTATTTTTTTTTATTATGCTAAGAATACATGTTTTAGAAAAGGTTATATAAAAAAAGTTAACTACACAACCGATCGTCATGAAATTTTACACGTTGTTAGAGATACAAGAAGACATTTTTTTATTAAGAAACAGTAGGTAGGTACTGTTCCCAAGAGACCATCAATACTAATAATAAATCTGTAAGGGTTGGTCATGGAGTAAGTTACTTTGTCAGAGATATCGTGTTTATAGGCTCTATACATGATACTCAAACTAAATTGATCATTTTTAGAATTTTTTCTGTATTTATAGTATGTATGTAAGTATGTATGTTCCTCCATAACCCTTAAACGAATTAACTGATTTTCATGAAACTTGGTAGATAAACATTTAGACGTACGGGACACAGGATAGGCCACTTTTTTCTTTTTCAACGCGGACGAAGTCGCGGGCGCCAGCTAGTCTAAAATATAATAAAAAAATTAACGCCTGGTCAATGTGTTATAGCAAGAGGTCAAGCGGGATATTGTTTATAGATTTTTTTATTTTCCAACACGAACGTAGTCGCGGGCACCAGCTAGTACTTCATAATTACATTTGATGTAGTAACATTCATTTTTGTAGTACGTAATTATATATCACTAGCGACCCGCTCCCGGCTTCGCATGGGGTGCATTTTTTTTTTCGTAAAAACCTTCCCTGATTATCCCTCTCTCTATTCACGAGGAAGACAGAATTAAAATCGGTCCAGCCGTTCTCGATGTTTGCGCTTAGCACATTTTATTCATTTTTATTTATATGTATAGACTAGCTGGCGCCCGCGACTTTCTCCGCGTTGAAAAAGAAAAAAGTAGCCTATCCCGTGTCCTGTACGTCTAAATGTTTGTCTACCAACTTTTATGAAAATCAGTTATTTCATTTAAGAGTTATGGAGGAACATACATACATACAATACCTACACTTACATTCATCATCATCATCATCGTCATCTCAGCCGCAGGACGTCCACTGCTGGACATAGGCCTCCTCCAAAATTTTCCAATTGGACCGGTGAGAAGCCGCCTGAATCCACCGTTGACCCGCGGCCTTTATTAGGTCGTATGTCCACCTTGTGGGTGGACATCCTGCGCTGCGCTTGCTGGTCCGTGGCCTCCACTCGAGAACCTTCCGGCCCCAGCGGCCGTCGGCTCTCCGTACTATATGCCCTGCCCACTGCCACTTCAACTTACTGATCCGTCGGCTTATGTCGGTAAGTTTCGTACGTCTACGGATCTCATCATTTCTGATTCGATCTCGCAGTCACAGATCACAGATTTATTATTAGTATTGATTGATTATAAAGGCGCAATCTACAGTAAATTAATTAGAAAATTACAACCTAACTTCTCTACATTACAGTTCATACACTGTCAAATACTTTGATATTAACACTCCTTAAACTCCTTTAATGACACAGAAGAAGCGTACACCAATGTCAGCTGTTTTTACAACACATTTCCGTTATGTCGTTAATTAAATTACACGCCAAACACCATGAAAAAGCTCCCCTACTATTAGTACCTATTATAGAAATAAGTATAGTATCGACGAGAGGTAAGGGTACCCGCTTGCCTAACGTCTCAAGGGCCCGGGTTCGATTCTCGGCGGGATAAACTTTGCAACTTTTCACTTTTCTGTGTTCAAGTGGATCGTCAGCCTGTCTGTCAACCTTAGCATAAATTAAAAAATTAACACATGAAATCTTCACCTCTCTAAATGACTAAAAAAATAAAGGATAAAAGGATACTGGGTTGTATGTCGTAAGTATGGCTAAGGAAATGGTATTCAAAATAATAAGCACAAAAATTCTTTCTTCTTCTTAACCTGATTATGATGTACTGTGTATATAATGAATATACGAGTAATATAATATCACACATATATACTTTTAATTACTTTTTGTTTTACTAGTCGAAGCAAATTGTATAAAACCTACAAAACAATTGGTGCTATTATTGTGAAAAAGTTTAGATGTCTTTTTCATTAGTCGTAATCCGCTTCAAAAATGAAAATTTCAAACAAAAGCTGGATGTAAAAACTATCAATTAATTAGCCCCTTTGATAGATAATTACTATTAGGGCCTCTTTCACCAATTACAAGTAAAGTGTTGATAATTTTCTGTTTTATTGAATTATGCACGACATCATTCGATAGGCGAATTTTTTTTATTATTTTACTTTTCAATGTTTGGCACTTTTACCGTACAAACAAAGGTATATCGGCTCCATTATCCCCGGTTACCGGTGACATTAAAGTCATTTAATTTAAGTAGTTAGCCTACTTGACAGATGGTGAAAGAGGCGCTTAGATTTGGTATGGTGGCTCAGAAAGTGGTACCGGGTAAACAAGGCATGAATCGGCAGTATGGCTTATTTTTTACTCGTATATTTTGTACCCAGTTGCAGGGCACACTGCGTTCTACAGTCATGGTTTTATATGAGATCTCATAACTTTTTAGTGGAAATGGAAGAACGAAAAAAAACTAGATCCAATAGAAAATATAACATATATTTTCTATTGATTCTAGTTTTTTTTCGTATGTCATCCTCCTTTTTTTTCTCAGGTAATATATCTTGTCGGGTAAAATATGTTAGCAATAAAATTTTAATAAATGTTTTAACACGTTTATTCTCGTAGTGTGTTCTCATTTATTCTAGTAATAGTAAAAGCTTGTAAGTAACTAAGTGAGTTTATTCTGGCTCCCACTTGATGGAACCAGAATGTACTTATAACTGATCCAGCTCGATTGGCCCAAATTGTCGAGGATCCTGCTTAAATGTTTGACCTGATGCGGTCGTTACCATCGGATGGCCAGATTTGACCTTTTAATTGCTTTTTGCTAATTTATAAATAAAACTACACACTTCCGTTTGATGCTGATCTATATGCTCTCGTTTATTGTACTTTTTGATCTACCTCTAAACATTTTTTTAGAGGTATCTCTAAAAAAACCTAACCTTATGAATTGGTAATAAATTGATGCTAAAACTAAAACCCACAACGCCATCTAGGCAATGCGGTCGTAAACAGAGTTAATTATTTATTTATTCTCTCATTCAGGGCCTCTTTCACGAACTAAGCGTAAAGTGTTGATTACTTACTTTTAGAAATCATTTTCTGTTATATTGAATTATGGACTCGGTTTACTGCATCATTCGATAGCCGAATTTTTTTTATTATTTTCTATTTAATGTTTGGGACGTTTACCGTACAAACAAAGGTATATTAGCTAAATTATTCCCGGTTACCGGTGACTTTGAATGACAGTTTGGCCTAATTGACGTTTGAGAAATAGGCGCTTATTCTAGTAATATTAAAAGCTGGTAAGTAAATAAGTGGGTTAATCTTACGTATATATTCTCTCATTTATCCTAGTAATAGTAAAAGCTGGTAAGTAAATAAGTGAGTTAATCTTACTTATTTATTCTCTCATTTATTCTGGTATAGAAGTAAAAGTAAAATCTTACTTAGTTAGTAGTGAAAGTTTAAGATGTTATAGTGATATGATTTATGGCGGAATCGACACATAGTAGGGGTAATGTGTTCACTAACGAGCTGTATCACCATCACGCGAATACACACGACCACTAACTCCTTCATTCTGCTTGTTATTAATTTTGTTAAGCGTTCATCATTATCCTCCGAGGTTTTAATTACAATAATGAATAAGCGAAAATTGCCTTTTGTATTATTTCGAAAAGCCAAAAGCCTTTACGCACCGCGCCTCGTTCATATCTTAATGAGGTTTTCAAATTTTAAAGACCTTTTTGAAAATTAACCATTCTAGAAATAATGGGTTAATACGCTGACAGTGTTTAGATACTACATATACCTACATGCACTAGACAATATTTGTGTTTTTGTATGTTCGTGTGTAGTGGATATAAACTCAAAAACTACTTCTGATTAAAAAAAATCACATATAAAGCTACATTATTTACAGTCTAAATGCATTAAATTTCTAAATTATAAAAAATTATAAAATATTAAATTCTAAATTGAATTTCTGAAAACATGCGAGCTTTTTTGTCACTTTTTGACACTTGTGCTAGGTCAGGTAGAAAAACCCTCGACAAAATTTGATCTAGGCCAAGCTACGCCACTAACTCTGACAGTCTACATCATTTAATAAGAATGTCAAACACCATAAAACTATAAATAATGGTATAATCAGACAACATAATGAAAAACAATTGATTGTTTTCAATATCCATGAGGTAGCCCATGGTAATGAAAAGGAAATTATTAGAAAAATATTTCCCATTTCCCTGTATAGGTAACGTCGCTTGGAAAACAACCTCAATAAGTTACACTGGTGTGGTTGGCCCAACCTAAATCTAGTTAAAACAGTTAAAAACTTTTTAATTAAATTGTGGCAGCAAACAGCTTGCCAGTTCAAAACGGAAATATTTAATCAAACTAATTATCTGGACTATACATATATAGTAGGAAATATCTGGCTTCGAATAAAATATAGAAAAATCTTCTTCTGTTTTTAGGTAAAGATCGGCAAGTAGAAAGCCAGTTCACTTAATATTGCAAGTGTGGATAATATTGGACAATGATGCTTTATCCTATACTTATGACCTAATAAATAGGGATACAGTTACAGTATTCATAAAAAACAGTTTAACCAAAAATATTCAAACTCCGCGAAAACATGTGTCTCTATTCTTTCATTAGAGTAGAGTCGTAAGAATACGTTAAGAGTATTCTTACGACTCTAACGTAAGAATAATTTATATGGGGAGAATGTTTTTGAAGTTGAGCACGACTGCTCCTTGGAAACGTCCTTAAAAGTAACAACTAAAATAATGTAAGCCACTATACACTCGAATGTGTAAAGATTACTCTGGACAAACTGTGATTCGGTTGTACGACACGACTTTATAAAACTGTCTGTTGTACGAGTCAAGTTTAAATGGAGTTGGCCGTCGAAAGCTGCGACCAATTTTTAAATTAACCAATGAGCGCTGACGCAGCTAACGTAATTCCGTGACTCCTCTCGTTATAATGCGGGAAGTGTACGCGTTTGGAACCCCAGATGCCGCTATTATGGTGAGAACGATAATAAAACGTAACCATGCGTTTTAAGTAGGTTAAAAATTTGCTTACCGCTGTACCTATATGCCGTTAACTTCTAGGTGAAGATTTTTTTTATAATTTTACTTAGATTGTATTAGATAATTAATAATAATAAATAATATCTTCATACATTCCACATAGCACCATCTAGTCCACACTAAGCAACTAATTATGGATTATAGATACCAGACAATACATATTATACAAACATCCATGACTCAGACACAAAGGTAAATGTTAACACATAAACATTTGCCCCTATCTGGGTTCGATCCCGCGACCTTTTAGTTAACAACTAGGTTTATTAGCCACTAGACCAAACGTGTCGTCAAATAATAAAACCTTTTTCCTGGGCGAAGCCGGGAGCGAGTCGCTAGTAAATTATTTTTATTAAAGCTTCGGTAAAAATCTTGTTTATCATTTACCGTTACTTTCTCGTTTGTCTTAATAAGGTCCACACATGTAGCCGAAGTTGGGAACTCAAAAGTTGTCGGCATTAATTCCATACTCCGCAAAACAACTGGACGAATATATAATTCCGGTAACGGCGCCCATTATTTAGATTTAGGCAAATCAGACCGCGAGCAAAACATTGCTTTTCACTTACACTCCAGTCGTTTGTCTTGGAGTTTTTGGGGGTGTCTTGTCTGGATGGAAATTGAAGCATGGGAAGGACGTGCCTACACTTCATAAGCAAACGCGAGATGAAATGAACCTCGATACTCGTACTAGTAATTGATTCATTTTTGTCAGCTTCTTTGATGCTAGTACTGTAGTCGTAGTCATCGATTTATAGTAATAATACGTCTTACTAAGTGAATAACAGAACACGTAACTAATAAGTTTGATCTAGCCTTCTGTAGGCCTTCTGCTCACCGCCATCATTCAGCCTACCCAGCTTATTAAACCATTATATTACCATAATAGGATTAGGGATAAGATATTACAAGATGGGATAGGGAAATGGCTTCTGGAATCCTTAATCCTTAACGTTTGATCTTAAACTACCGAAATCGAGCACAGAACGTTCGTCAAACTGTGACAATTTAGTTATCCATTGTAATATAGCGGAAACTACATTGGAAGTACCATCCTCTTTATCCCTAGAATGTTTAGGTAAGAACGTTCTAATAAAGTGGCGATTAAATGAAAAAAAATGGATGTTGTTAAAGTGTTATCTGACATAAATTACTCATATTTATAGCTTTATTTGTTTAATATTATAACAGGAAGAACTATTGCTGACAAATTTAGCATATAAAGGCGAAAAGACGGAGTTACGAAGTATGCTTGAATTCGTCTAAGTAACTTGGCGTAGGTACTCTTACTGCTTTTCAAATATCGTCACAGCAGAAACCATAAGTGTTACATTTACCCAGTAAAATGATCATAAAACTGTGACAATAAATACGGAAGTTTATTGGCATGTAAATATAAACTAGAAAATAATTCAACAAAATTTAGTGACTAGAAAGTGAACAGTAAGAATAGTATGCACGGGAAAATTAAATCTATAGGTAATTCAAGTTCAATTTAGTAAATAAGAAAACAGCTCAAAATTCATTGAATTATACAAAATCATTCAGTAATTTATTGAGCCCCAAGGAGTATTGGTTCTACGAGCTATGTGGTATCCTAAGATATGCTAAATTTTTTTAACATCAATAATAATATTACTATCAATACAAGTAAATTCACCATCATTTATTGCCAATGGGACCATACCCAATTTCTCGCAAATATCTCGAATCCATAACATATTCTTAAACACATTAATTATTTCACACTCAACATCTTCAATAATTAACAGAGCCTCCATTAAGTAGACCAAAATTTGATTTAAATTTCAAGAACATAAATAAATTAAATTAAAAGTTTCTATATTAATGAATACATATATTGGATTAATAATTACTCCTCTCACTTTCTTGAAATTTTGTAATTTGGTGTTTTTTTTTTTTAATTATAATAAAATTAAATAATACATAGTTTGATTTTTTTTCATAGAACAGTTGCCACTCCTGCTGCTACAGACTTAACCGAAAAGAGAAAAATATACAAACGCAGAGTACTCTTGCTGTCACTTTAATAAAGGTTTCTATGCTTTCTGAGAAATATTTTGTTTCCTAAGTTTTAAAAAGTCGAGCTATATGGTATGTCACGTTATATAAGTTGAGTTATAAGTTCAGTTTAATCAAATTGTTTATTTAAAAAAAACAACAACTGTTTCGAAAATTTATTTAATGTAACAGAACTCAAATTCTGAACAATAACATGAGGAATAAAGGAAAATTGACGAAAATATGTTGAAACACACAATGAGTTACTGAAATAATATTTAAAATATTTCTCTACAAAGTATTATAACAACTTTTGAAGTCGTTATACTCCCCTATATATTATTGAAGACCAACGTGAAATAAAATCTTGTTTGTCGTGTTTCAGTGAATAAGTAGATCCAAGAATCTGTACCATTTTCCTTATGCAGTACTCTTGCAACCCTTATGGGGTTGTCGATATAATTATGACAATGGTAACAATCTGCTATCAAAGAAACTGTCAGCCTGCCTGCCATTTTTATATAGAAAAGTTAAACAAGAAATATGCATGTACTTACTTTATCTTGTGGTAGCTACAGATAATACTCAAATGTAAAATTTTAGCTACTCTATCGTAATTTTATCACATATTGTAACTCAATAAAAAACAGCATGTATTATTATTTAATAATCTTCTTAAATTGATCGTTGATTTCACCAGAAAGATTGCCCAGTTTACGACCGCGGAATGCATTGTCCCTATCATTATTAAAACAATCAATTCCCTCTGGCGTTTGCAAACGAAAAAATCTTCGTTTTGCAAGGCAGGACTTACAACAACACCTTTGCATGATATACTAGATCCAAACACTGATATAAATCTGTCTAAGCCGAATGCATAAGCTGAAATGTGTTTGTATACAGATTTAGATAGAGGTACAGTAGCACGGTGCGATATTTACCACTTAAAATCAGATTTATGCGAGCCCCTTACACGTTCACATTTCAGAATATAAACGCCTAGCCACACTACTAGTGAATCTGGTCAAACGCGCGTTTTCAGCAGAGTCATGTTAGTTTACAGGAGGCCTAGCCAAGTGTGCTTTCTACAGACGTGGTTAAGTAGTAAACGGTACGCTCAGGCTACGCTATGCCCTAGCGTAGCGTGCTTTGTGATTGGTCGAAATTTTATGTGGGCGTTACAACAACCAATCACTAGGGGCCCTAGCCAAGAACAAACGTAAAGTCATAAACGTTGCGTGAACGCAACGCTCAGGCTTACAACAACCAATCACCGGGCTTTATTTCTCTTGTAGCGTAGCGTTTACGCAACGTTTACGACTGTACGTTTGTTCTTGGCTAGGGCCCCTGGCTTTATTTCTTTCGTTTCGTAAGTACGCAAAGGGAGCGTTTGCATTGGTTTGCTCTTGGCTAGGGCCCCAGGAGTGATGACGTTGATTAGAATGGAATAAAGAACAGAGAATCGAGAACAGAGAAGGAAAAGAAACTGAAGGTAAGAGGAAGGGAGGAAAATTAATTTTTTTAAGTAGTTCAGTGTTTTATAAAATTAAAGCAAAAAAAAATGTAAATCTTTCTATTTTCATTACAAATTCCCAAATATACAAAATTTAATATAAAATAGTAATAATTAAATATAATTTTACAATCTTGTCGGGCTTTATTCGTTTTTTTTAAACCTACTAAGCAACATTCATTAATTACATCCCTCCGATTTTATGTACATGTTGTCTCCGTAGTTTCATCGACATTTGACGCTTTCAAAACCTTCAAGCTATTGTCTTTCCTGTGCTCGCTGTAGAACCAACTAGAAGAAAGAAAAAAACTTTTAACTTTATTAACTTATTTTATCCATAACTGCAACTGACTTGAATGGCAGTGTCGTGAAATGTGAATTTCCCCTAGTAAGATGTAAATTTTATGGTATCAAAATTTTTTATAGGGCCTTTTTTTGACGCTAGGAAATGCGTTACGCATACACACACCATCCGCGGGGACGGTGTATTTAATAACGATATCACATTAAATTTTATAATAATTTAGTAAATCATGTGGCGAGTATCAGGCGGCAGTAGCGGGGTAGTCCAGAAGACCATGGTCAAGTAAAGGCACGAGTTATGTTTCGGTGAGTGAGTAAAGAATATCAGTCTATTTTCTGTATTCTAACTGCACATTTGCAACCCCCATGTTAATAGACGTGGCTTATGTTAATAGGCGCCGGTAAAAACCTACCACCATGTCATCGTCAGCCCGCTAACCTATACTCAAAAAAAACCGTCTAATTAATTTAACTACAAAAATTACTTTAGCAATTTCATTAACTCCTTACATATTGGTACAGGTTTCTGTTTAATTTTTATTTATGTGTCGACCAATATATAAGAATATATAAAATTTAAAAAAATCAAAATTTATATGAGAATATCCTCGTCTAAATTTAATTACTCTTTATTATTATATATTATATTTAATAGGGTGAATCACATAAAAACCCATTTAAAACTAGCTATTGTTTCTTTATATTTTTTTGTTTCCTGTTGATTACATAATAACGCACTATACAAATATATTGGCAATTAAAAGTATGTATATATATATATATATATATATATATATATATATATATATATATATATATATATATATATATATATATATATATACTTAATAACTCACCCGAATATAAGAAAAGCCGGTAAGGTTGCTAATGCGCTAAGCAAATACACTGCGCCAGGCAACACTCGAAATGTGGCGATGTATGTATGAGAGTACAATGGGGAGAACACAAGAGGAATAATAGTCTCCATTATGCCGAATAGAGAAAATAATTTTCCTGAAAAAAAAAAATACAAATTGTGCCCAAATTTCAAAACTTTTAGAAGAGTCTACTGTAGGTATTCAAGCACTGTAAGACCATAATAAAAAACCGTTTCAATATATATATCTAAGTATAGGTACATATTATAAAATAAGGTCACAGTCCGTTTTTGTCTGTTTCTCCGCCATTTTGGATTTTGGATAAGATATTTAGGATACAGTTTTCATTAATGCAGAGTGATAAACGAGGAAGGTTTATGTATGTAGGTATATAAAATTGCTTCGTATGAAGTCAGAGCGGGTCGCTAGTAAACTTATATAACGTATAAGGATCGATTTCATGCAAAGGAATTTATTAATATCAGATTCAGCGCCTGTTTCACAAACGTCAAGTAGGCCAAACTGTCATTTAAAGTCACCGGTAACCGGGGATAATGGAGCTGATATACCTTTGTTTGTACGGTAAACGTCCCAAACATTAAATAGAAAATAATAATAAAAATTCGACTATCGAATGATGCAGTAAACCGAGTGCATAATTCAATATAACAGAAAATGATTTCTAAAAGTAACTAATCAACACTTTACTTGTAGTTTGTGAAAGAGGCCCTTAATTTAATATTAGAATTTTAACAGTACCTATTTTTTTGTTATTTAATTCTAACTAATTAATAGTATAAATGTGTAAATGATTTTTTTCAGTGTAAAATTTTGCTTACACATTGTCAGGGGTACCTTCCATCCAGAAAAAGTATTCTTACTTAGGGACGCGAACAAAATTCGCGGACAAAAACTAATTCGCATTAAATGGCGGTTCAGAATGCACCTGCCTATTTTTTTTCGTAATAATAATAATAGAGATTAATTTTAGTTTAAAATATCTAAGTCTCCGGTTATGTCTTACCTTGTTCTTGATAAGATACCAGCTTTGAGGCAATTGACTTCAAAGCGATCGCAGTAGTTCCACTTAATATTTCCAAAGACGAAGCTGAAAATAAATTTTCAATATCCTACAACTTAGATAGAACATAATTTATGGAAACGTTCACGTCATTCGTGTCGTTGGGTTTAAAATAAAATATAGGAAATAAATAAGGACTAAATCTTATGATCGAATAGTTAAAATAAGAAGATTGAAATTAAGATCGGCTATTTATATGACGCGAATAAACTGAACACATCACCGATCAAAAAAGAACTCAAGTTCAAAAGAACTCTGGTCTTTTGAACTTATACCCACTTATGTCTTATGCTCACTTTTCATAAACTTCAAAAGCAGTGTGCTTAGGATCCAATAGGTACTTATAATTGTATGTGGCTAAACCGCACGCAAAGTCGATCAACAAGTAAATCAATACTACATTTATAAATATAGTAGATACGTTTATAGTGTCTAATACAATTAAAAAAAATTAAAAAAATTTTTGATGCACAAAAATATTACTTACACACATAGACTTCGAAGTCGTTCCTCGCAAATGCCAAAACTATTGATCCACATATTTTACTTGCGGTGGACATAAGTCCTAACAACGCATCATCTGTTCTTAGCCTTTTGCTCAACACGCTTATTGAGAATAACGTCCCTGAAAAATAATAAAAAACATTTTTTACTAGAGATGTGGGGTTTGCTCTTGGCCAGCATCTAACCGTGTATCGAAGATGAGACCTATTATGGAGCGAGCTCACCCAGAAGTTGCCTATTCACTCGGACTTTGAAAAGATTTTGGTTTTATGAGCTAAGTAAAAAGGTAAACACGTCTGAATGTCCGATGGATAAAAGAGAAGACGGTATGGATGAAGCTGAATGCTCTTGAGCTAATAAAAGTTACAGTAATTGAGAAACTACATATATAATACATTTTGGCAAACCACATACTCGAGTTAACCGAAATAAAATCATATTATAAGTTTATTTTCTTTTAAAGTTGCTTTCACATTAAAATTTTAGTATGGAGTATGGATTAACCAGACATTTCGCAAAGTGCCCGATTATACGATCTACTGTCGACATATACGAGTATGTGTTGGAAGCATCAAACTGCTACAACATGGAACCCGCGTGCCATACAAAACACTACGAATATTATGGAAATTTAAAAGTGACATATGCGTAGAGCATGAACTGTCATTTATAACAAAACAAACATAATAATAAATACGTAATTTAAAGAAAATGTGACTTTACGTCACCCCATTAGAGTTTAAAATGAAATAGTAGAAGTTGATCGTTACTACCTTTTACCATTAACACGTGAAGGCAAGAGTCCACCATGATTCTGTCAAAGGCGTTCTTTTTATGTGCCGCTTTGGCATTTGTGACGCAAATTCCATTGTGGTATTTCGATGGTTGGAAGTGACAATTACAAAGCCCTCTTACAAGTACTATCGCGGTCAATGGAGCAGACCAACTTTTCATACAAATTTGTCTAACGTTGAATTATATTTGTTTTATTTTACCTCTCTATACTCCTAATATCATGGAGCTAAGAACTAAGAGTCCAGCACGTATTCTTAGCTTCATGCCTAATATCACCTAATATGTATAAGACGAGGTTGTCATAGTAACGTAAATGTTATAATACGAGTAGGTATTTGAAGTAGGAACAAAGATAAATACAAAATGTGCACACGAAATTGTTCCTTACGGTGGGACTGCTCCCTTGACCGCGATAGTACCTTCTTGCAATGAAAACACGTGAAAACATTGTGTACGACTTACCCAACGAGTGTGTGACGGAATTGAATACGTTGAAAATGCTGTATTTAACTTCATCCCAATGAAAACAGTATCGAGCAAATATGTAGCCAATATTCAATTCACCTGAAGCAAAATATAATTACCACTCATAAAACAATATATTATAATGAAACAAAATATATTAAAACAAATTGGAAAATTGAATATTTTCCATTTCACTAAGATCTCTTTTTTATCGTTACCATTCAGCACGTCGTTGTTACAGGCAACCTATATGAAGTTACTATAGCTGTGCCCGCGACTTCGTACGTGCTGTAGTTCGTTTTTTGAAAATCGTACAGGAACCTAACATTTTTATAGGGTCAAAAGTATCCTATATGTCAATCCAGGTAATAAATTAACACGGATAATTTGTTCAGACTTATGTTGAGGCTACCGTGGTTTCAAGTATCATCAGGAAGCGTCATACTTGACACATGCGAGTATTAAATAACATTATAATTTTAAATCGTTTCTATAATTATGCTAACATAAATATAAATAAAACTAATATAAATAAAACTACTATCATTTGAACACATCATTGAACGCGGCTTTATGGTCTGAATTTGATATTTTACATACCTGCATTACCAAGATATCAAGTGTCTTGCCAAGTAAGGTAATAGAGTGTTTATAGTAATAATGGATAAGTAGAGAATTGAGAAGGTTGTAAGGAAACAAGAAGGTACACTAACTGGCGATATACACGCACAAAGCTCGCAAGACTGATTGCGGAAAATGGCCGAGAAAATGAAATGGAAGGCGGCGTGAAATGGAAGGATATTGTGGCGGGAAAGAAGTTGACACCAACTGGAAGTAACGAGCTCAACAGTAAATTGAATTGTACTTTTTATTGATAATAATTAACACGTTTAAACGTTGCCTCGTTCTAAGTTCTGTGAGATTCAAGTTGAAAAGTGAATACCAAATGAATTTAATTAAAAGACATTTGAGGTGCCGCAAGAATCTTTTGGCACGAGGCAAAAATCAGGACTAACGGCGCATAAAACGTTTGCTATTAATTGTAGGCATTTAGTTTCTTCATTTTAAATAAAAATATGAAAAATATTCAGATGCACTAAAGTTGAAGTTGTAAATTGTATAGAAAAAAAATTAGTTGCCACGATACGTATGAAAATATTTTTTAAATGGCAACTCTAATTTCTATTCTTAAAAAAATTGTAGTCGCGTATCTAAAAAGTTTGAGAATCGCTGCCCTATTTCATTAGTTCAAAGTTCAAAGAGAAACATCGGCAATGTTTGATTGGAATTTCCAAATACATGTACTCGTTATGTCATTCATTGTTTATTGATAATAAATATTAATAATAAAAATACTGGAAACCAACCACAAGAGCAAATAGGGAAAACCCGCAACTTTTCGTTTTGTTTATCGATACAATACAATCACGAGGATAAATCTTTATGGTTTATGGAATAATAATAAAAGGTATTTACTTAAGCCACGATTTGCTTTCAAATGCACTTATATGAACTATCGTATTTATACTAACACTTTTATTACATTGTGACAGCAAACCAGTCGACATTTTTTATTGAGAATTACATAATCGTACAATTATGAGGTCATCTATGTCTCGATGTCTTTTTTTATTATTTGATCGATAATTCATAAAAAAATATATGGAAACTATTGGAAAGAAAAACGGTGTAAGTTTGTGTATATAAATTGCAGAAATAAATGCCGGCAGCAGGTCGCTAGTTAAAAATATTGGCTCTAACTGCTATAGGCACAACTTCTAAACCAGCAAGGTTAACTCGAGCAGTGTCTTTATTTCTAATTTATTTATTATAAGTTCAGGAAGAGCTTGGAAGATTTTCTATTACGTTCTTAATTGTGTTGTATTCTTTGAAACGTCCATTTGTACCACCACTTGTAAATATTTGTATTAGTCTATGGTAATATAGGTCTATTGTTTCTATTTTTTTGTAAACTAAATTGTGTCTTTGCCTTAATAAATAATATAAAATAAATAAAAATAAAGTTTCCAAGAAATTAGAAAGGGTCAGAATGAATATGCCATGCCAGATTAGAACCTGGATATGTCAAATCAACAGTCGAGAGTCCGTTGCACAATGCTACCCTACGCTGCTGCTACAGACTGGAAATACTTAAAGGTCAGTTATCCAACAAATTGACTTATTCAACTATTCGTTTGCCACTTGAATACAAAATTGAAAATCACAAGCGCATGCGGAAACGATAATTGCTGCCTTGGTCATTAATATTCCAAACTCTTTAAATGAACGTCACATAGAAACTAACATGTATTGAATACAAATTTACACACCAATTAGATAAAAGACGTCAAACTAAATAAAAAAAATCTGTATTTGGTCGCATTTTAATTGAAACAGGAATATTAATTAGTTGGGTATATTATTTAACATCTTATAATGCGCAGCGCGCGTCATGGAATTTTATATGTATATAATATATGTTACCGGCCAAACCCGATTTCAGAACAAGTTTTTCCTAGGCCAAACCAGTTCATCCTTTATGCGATAGGATAAACCGGTACAGACTATGTTAAACTGGTTCGTCCGATGGCCGATAGGAGAAACTAATTTAACCTAGGTTGAACTGGTTGAGCCTAATATGAATAAATGCACTTCAGAATAAACTGGTTTGACCTAGTCTATACTAATTCTGCCTAGTCAAAAAGTTTTCGGAATATCCCGGTCGTACCTACTTCTTATGCGCCCTTCTGCTTTGAATTGGGGACGTGTTAGTTGCTACTAAGGCCGGTTTCAGTGCTCTCCTGACGGTCAAGCCTGACGATACGCACGACCGACCGTGCGACCGACGCGTTTGTCATTTGTATGAAAATTCATAAGTCGTTACAGAGCTCGCCTGACCGTACGCACACGTATTGCTACCGCAGTCGGTCGTGCATATCGTCAGGCCTGACCGTCAGGAGAGTACTGAAACCGGTCTTACTTGTTTTGAAAATATAAATAACAGTCAAATAATATTTTTTAAACATTATACAGTTTTGATACACAAAAGTATTATCATGGAAGAGCCATCTACATCTAGTACATAAGCCGATCAAAAACAGTGGAGAGAAAAGTTTTTAACATAAATTTTGCAAAGTGAAATTAAAAAGTCTTCTCATTATAATAAGTTGTCATCAGATAAATATTCGGAACTGTTTGAACAAGTGGAAGACACCATTACAACAAAGACGACTGAAACGATTTGGTGTGCTAAAAATTGGAGATATAAAAAACTTATAGCACGGACGGAAGGAAATATAAAATATTATCTACAGCCTAATGAGCTATATGATGTGATCGATGCAGCTCATGTGGCTGTTGGACTTGGAAGACGTGACAGGATGTTTTTGACAGATGTCAAAAAAATATTCTAATATTACAAAAGAAATGATAAACCTCTATATATTGATGTGTGATGTGTGTCAACAAAAGAAGACAAAAAGACGAGAGGACTAGTATCAAAGCCCATTCTTCACTGAAATGAAGAATATATTTTTACCTATAGGAGCGCCGTGCATTCTCCAATCTCATAATGGTAGAGAATTTGTCAATGATATGATTAGTGAGCTCTCTGCAATTCCAAATACCATCAGAGAATCACATGCAAAAATAAGTATTAATTTGGATTTAATTAATAAATGCATCTTGATTTTATTAGTTCTGGTGGTTTATTAATCCCTATTTATAGACTAGGCCAAACCAGTTTATTCTGAAGTGTATTTAATCATATTAGACTCAACCAGTTCAGCCTAGGTTAAACTAGTTTCTCCTATCGGCCATAGGACAAACCAGTTTAGCCTAGTCTGTACCGGTCTATTATAATCGCTGTTGAAACTTATGATTATTATATCTAATCCAGATGTGAAAACCTTAACGTATGATCTTACTAATAGGTACAGTTTTAACTAATTATATGATACAAGTTTATTTAATTAATTTCTGTCCTTTTACTCATATAAAAGAACCATGCGATAGAATAGCATGTACCTATTGCAATTATGATCATTATGGAATGCACCATTCTATGTAAATATTATGCATTCTGTGCAAACAATATAAGATAATATTTATTTAATATATTATGTTTATTTTATTGATTAGTAATATATTAACAATATAAAAACACCAATTGTTTGTGATCAAACAATCGTTTGTAAAGAGAAAATATTGTTAAAATAATATTTGTAAAAAAAAATATTTAAATTATGACCTAAGAATTTGTTTTCTAGATTCGATAATTGCGTAATCCGGGTTTTTTTTAATTAGTATATCAGAGACAATACTCGTATCTAAAAGGTACAGTATAATTGTAATTTTGATCCAATTTTTAGTTGATTAACACGTACTAAAAATTATGTTTCACAAAAATAATATACCACAATATACTATAGAATCAATTAAATTCACAAATCACCCTTTCCAATTATGGTAAATTTAAAAGAGGTTTTTGCATAGACATTGTGAATCACAATGTTTTTCAGTAGGGCACTTCGCAGTCGTGTGGGCAGCCCATCTGCGGCAGTGACCATGGGGTCATTACAGAAGACCACCGTGAAATAACATCATATTATTATTATTATTATATGCTGTTGTGTTTCGGTGAGTTAGTAAGGGATGCCAAAGCCCATTTCCCTAGACTTTTATAATCTAAGGTCGGCAGCATACTTGCAGCACCTGTGGCGTTGCATGTATTAAAAGGCGACGGTAGCCATCTACAATCAAGACAAGTGGACTGTCAGCCTGTCTGACGACCATTCCATTAAAAAAATACAATTAGTTCATTTACCTCGTATTACTCCAAAATACAGACACATGACGGTTAGAAGCAGACATATTCTCAATCGACGGTTATTTGGTTTCTTTGTCGAAATAATCTCCATAGTCTTCTTTAGGCCATGAAAGTCGAAAAAGTTCAAGAAGAAAGATGTACATCCGCTCTTTTGTTTCTACAAAATAAATTTTAGTTTGTCTTTGAAAACTCCATTAGTTTTAAGAAAAATTAGATAAAATTCAACTTACCGTATTTTTATCCTTCAGCCAAGTGTGGTCTTCGATGAAAAAAAACACATACCAACAGTTAACAGCATGTAATAAAGCGGACACACCAAACACTCCATAATAGCCAAGGTACTTCAGCATAATGCCACTAAGGCCCATTCCTATCGGCATACCAACTGACATGCACAAATTCAGTATACCCATACGAAAAGTCCTGTTATCTTTCGAAGTTATGTCTCCAAGGTAGCTAAAAGTTCCTATGAACATCGTCAGCCATCCTCCGGTCAATGACTGAAAAGCTATCTCCATCAAGACAGTCCATTCCACTGATATTTCGTAAAAGAAATAAGTATTCATTATATTGAGAATCATGGTAAGAAGTTCCCCAAAAATCGGCAGAAGCATGCAAACTTTTCGTCTCCCTGTTTTATCGCTCCAAGCTCCAATGAATAGTATTAAAAAAATTGGCACTAAAGCACTCACAACACTTTTCCAAGCGTACACCTTAGCTATTAACATCTGTACTTGATCTTCTTCGGAAGTATGATTGCCTCTCCTGCTCTTTATAAGAACTGAACAAATTTCATCACCCAAATCGAGATCAACTCGACATGCCTTATCCAAATTTAGTTTTTGAACAGCCATCGTTGCTAAAACACTCGACATCACAAACAATCCTAAAACTGGTTCAACTGTTATAGCTTTAGCGTTTTTAATTTTCTCTGCATACGACAAATTTTGTTTTCCATTTTTAATTTCCGCTTTTAGAGGCAGCGCTTCGGCATTCTCCTCGCTGGCTATCGCTTGTTCGAGTTCCTTCATTTTGAACAATGTTAAACGGAAGTTATATAAAGAATGTATTGAAGATAATAATATTTTTTAAATCTCATCTATACAATCACTGTTACATTTATCACTGATCTTTAAGTACAGAAATTACACATTTTATTAATCACAATTCAAACACAAGAGATATAAAAACAATTTCATGTTCTAAGTCCGCCTCAACATCGTCTAATTGTTAGTCTAACATCCCGATCATTATATCGCACAGTAAACTAGCTAACACATAGTACGTGCATGTACACCAGTTGACGATTTGAAAATAAACTTAACACTGACAATAAAAAAGTCAAACAATCGCTGCGTCTATAGATCAGTCATAATATTTATTGATACTACGTGCGACTCGTTGTTAGCAGTAATAGCCAGTGCGATGGGACGAAAGCTTGTATGCCAAGTAGTCGAATGCGGGTTTGAATACCTGTCGTGTCTTGTGTAGATTTTTATCATAAATATTACTACAGGTAATAGAGAATTTTCTTCTTCACTAAATTACTATTCTTATTTTTTTAATAGGTTCAGTATCACGTACTGGCCCTAAATGCACAAAATCCTTACAAATTAGGCGGGCGGAAGTGCCGCCATTTTAACGTTTCGTTTCGGCCTATATATCCATAACCGTGCACTTGAGGCCAAAAACTTGCCGTTTAGGACCGTTTATTAATTATAATTAAAATTTGAAAATATTATTTAATCGAATGGATAATATTGTATAACAATAAAAATGTATAGAAACTCGATAAAACTTTATATTAAATTAACTTTTTCACTTAACAAAACACACACTACAATCCACTAATACATAAACACTTCAGCAAATATACATTAAACAAAATTATTGTTCCATCAATTCTTTTACACATCTTTTACATTATCACTTTCGTCGGTCTGTTTGTTGTCTTTCCGTTGTTCGAAATACATCCATCTGAAATTAATAATTTCATTTACAATAAATAAATACATAACTATATATAATAATGTGTAACATAATTCGGAAACACAAACTTAGAGAATTCACAGTAAGTTACATCGATGACATTTTAATATTCTCGAAATCTTTCTCAGATCATGTCATACATCTAAAACAGCTATTCCAGGCAATTAAAAGTGAAGGTTTGAGTCTAAAATTTTCTAAATGCACGTTTGCATCCGACTCGGTTAAATACCTGGGTCACATAATTCAAAATAATTCAGTTAGACCACTGAAAGACAACTTGATATCAATAAGAAACTTCCCAATTCCAAAAACGAGAAAAAATGTGAGACAATTCTTGGGAAAGATAAACTTTTATCATAAATATGTACCAAACATAGCAATAAAATTGGATCCCTTGCATAACCTTCTGAGAAAAGGACAAAGTTTTAACTGGACTGAGGAATGCCAAAAATCATTTGATGAAATGAAACAAATATTATGTTCTCAACCAGTATTGACCATTTTTGATCAAAATTTGCCTATTCACATATACACAAATGCTAGTATACTGGGAGTAGGTGCCATCTTAATACTCATATCGCCTTCCCTTTTCTTTCATCGGACATACAAACGTACGGCTGGTTACCATCCCCATCTTGTCGATATCCCTCCTTTTCGGACCAAGCGGTTTGAAACACCCTTTATAATGCGCACTGCCAAAGTTTGGAACTCCTGCCGGCGTCTGTATTTCCTAACTCATATAACCCAAATCTATTCAAAGTTCGAGTGAATAGGCACCTTCTGGGTGAGCTCGCTCCATCATAGGCCTCATCCTTGCTACTCAGCCGGTTGTTGGCCAAGAGCAAACCCATTTCTAATCATCAATACTAATAATAAATCTGTAAGGGTCGGTCATGGAGTAAGTTACTTTGTTTTCAGAGATATCGTGTTTATAGGCTCTATACATGATACTGAAACTAAATTGACCATTTTTAGATTTTTTTTCTGTATGTAAGTATGTATGTTCCTCCATAACTTTTAAACGAATCAATTGATTTTCATGAAACTTGGTAGATAAACATTTGGACGAAGTCGCGGGCGCCAGCTAGTAAAAAAAATTAAAAAAAACTAGTGACCCACTCCCGGCTTCGCCCGGGATCAAAATAAAAACTATACTATCTTTTAAGTTGGACCAAATTACACATAGTTACGAAGTTTTATCAAAATAGGTTCAGTAATATGTGAGTTCAATGCACACAAACATGTGAAACGTAATTTTTAAATATATATAGATAACTAACAATGATTAGGAAATATATGTACATTAATATGAGTAAACACAATTTATTGTTTGACAAGGAATTTAATTTATTGTTTGCCATAGTCCTCTTCTGAAATTGGTTGTTCACAATGTAACAAACTTTTTGATGGTTCTTGTGATGAACAATAAATTAATAATTTAATAAACGCTGTTTACTGAACTAAATATACCGTATGATACTCGTAAAAAGACTCTCTTGAGTCTTCGTCACCTTTCTTGGTGAGAGCTTGACAACTCGTCCCCATTTCTCGTGATTAATCACCACAGATCACAGATTCTTCTTTCCACAGTGTAATTATATAAAAGTATTTTAAAGTTATCAACTTAAGTGTGCAGTCCATCAAACTACTACAACATTTTTTTTTTTTTTTTTTCTGTGTAGGAGGAGGAAATCCATCATAGATACCGATGTGTTGAGCCTTGCATCAGTATGCCCGACTCCACTGGGACTCCAGTGACCTACGGACCAAAACCTCCCCCTATTCCTCTGGCAACCCTTTCGGTAGGCTTAGAGGCATTCCTTCGAAAGGGCGCTGTCATTCCTATTCAGAGGCTTCGACGGTTCATCTCGTCTTTAATCCTTTTGGACATTATAGCACGAAGCATTGTCGCTCCGCTATCCCACCCTTCCCTGGTTGCAAGCATAGTATTTATGAGGCTATCAGGGTGCGATATGCCAGCTTGTGCTATATTTCTTGCCTCTTCAAACTGTGGACACTCAAATATTGCATGTTTCGGGGTGTCCTGCTGTCCGCAGTATGCACACTCGTCCGAAACAGTTTTGCCAATCCTCTTCAAGTATGTGTTAAAAACGCCGTGACCACTTAGCGCCTGCGTCAGGACGCTATCTACTTCGCCATACCTACGGCCGACCCATAAGCTCAGGTTCGGGATGAGCTCCCTGGTCCAACTACCCTTGTCTCCACAGCTCCACTGTCGTTCCCACTCAGTGAGTGTTGCCTTTCTTTGTTCTGCCCGAGTTTTCCTGTCGGCCCCGCAATGCTGACGCCTCCTTTCTTCCGCCAATAAATCGATAGGGACTACGCTAGCCAACACCAGCACGGCCTCAGTTGAAACTGTCCGGTATGCCCCGCAAATTCCGATGGCCATTAGTCTTTGTACCCGTCTTAATTTTTCTCGGTATTTCTTTACTTTAAGTGCATTGCCCCATACAGGCACCGCGTACAGCATAATAGAGTGCGTAACCGACGCCAACACGCGCCTCCTGCTCGATCTGGGACCAGCCTTTCTGGGCATCAGCCTTCTCAGTGCCCAGGACAGTCTTTCCGCCTTCCGGGCTACCTCGTCAACGTGTATGTTAAAATATAAACTCTTGTCTAACCACACTCCTAAGTATTTTAGTCTGTCCTTAGCAGTGATGCGCACTCCTTCTACCAAAAAGCTAAGCGGTTCACACCGTCTTCTACCGCTAAAGACGATTGCCTCGGTTTTTTCGGGTGCAAGTCTCAGGCGATTCCGCTTCATCCATTCGCTTACACTCTCCAGGGCTGCGTTTGCCGACTTCATGAGTGCGTCGGGAGTTCTCGCAGACACAACCAGAGCCAAGTCATCAGCAAACCCGACCAAGCGGGCGTCCTCTCCTAGTTCCAGATTAAAGACGCCGTCATACAAGATGTTCCACAGGGTAGGACCCAAAACAGACCCTTGGGGTACTCCACTATTAACAGCTACTTTCGCAGTGCTACCGTTGTTATCCTGAACCAGGATATATCTATTTTTTAGATAGCTATCCACTATAGCGCGAAGATATTCCGGAATGCTCCTTGTCTTGAGGTTATCCAGAATTATCTCCCAGGACGCGGAGTTAAAAGCATTCCGAACGTCTAGCGCAATTAGCGCGCATAACTTGCGCGATCGCAGCGTGCCCTGTCTGGCCGTCGTAACTGTTTCTGTAATCACCTCCAGCGCGCCAAGGGTCGTTCTACCGCTTCGGAAGCCATACTGGGAATCCGCTAATCCTCCATGTTCGGGGAGTATGCTTTCAAGTCTATTTAGGATCACTCTCTCCAGCAATTTCCCAAAGGCATCCAAAAGGCATAGGGGTCTATAAGCCGTGGGGTCTCCAATAGGCTTGTTGTGCTTCCTTATTAGCAATAGCCGTGCCACTTTCCATATTGCGGGGAAATCGCTATTTCGTAGAGACCAGTTCATCACCCGGCATACTGTCTCTGGGGCAGTCCTGCACACCAATTTTACGACCTCTGGAGTGAGTTGGTCCGGCCCTGGTGCCTTATTAGGTTTCATCCTCAGGCATGCTGTTTTTAGCTCAGTGACGGTGACCTCCGGGAACTCTACTTCTGTCGGCGCTGGATCTCTTGGAAATTCGTTATGTTCCGGGAATAAACTACTACAACATGGAACACGCGTGCCATACAAAACACTACGAATTTTATGGAACATTTAAAAGTGGCATACGCGTTGAGCATGAACTGTCATTTAAAACAAAACAAACATAATAATAAGTAGGTAATTTAAAGAAAATGTGACTTTACGTCAACCCATTAGAGTTTAAAATGAAATAGTAGAAGTTGATCATTACTACCTTTTACCATTGACGCGTGAAGGCAAAAGTCCGCCATGATTCTGTCAAAGGCGTTCTTTTTATGTGCCGCTTTGGCATTTGTAATGCAAATTCCATTGTAGTATTTCGATGGTGCAGTCTTAAAAATTATTGATTAATAGTCATTTAATATGTAAACCTGTTTGCCGCTCTTTGTACAAAAAAACTATTGTATCTTTACTTACTTATTTTAAGTAACTAGTGCACAATACTGGTCCCATTTCTACAATAATCAATTCTATGGCGGGTAAAGTACTCTGTTTTTCATCAGAAAAGTCACAAGACTCTTTTGTTTTTTATCTATACCTTATTCACTGAAACGAGCTTATAACAGATAATGTGAGTATACACAGTACATGTACTTTTTAGTCTGTTCGTAGAACTCTCACTGTTCAGACGCTCTCACTGTTATTATACTGTGTTTTTTAATTTTAATTCCTATTATTGTTATTTTAAGGTTTGAATTTCGTTTAACTAACGTGTAACGTATATTAACTAACGTATATATTTTATTTTATGATTATATCAAGAACCAAAGTGTCTATTATCTTAATTAATAAATAATTTACAACTTAATAGCTAGAATAGCTAGATACAAAATAAAAAGTGTAGGGTTGTAGGTAAGTACGCAGGTATTACTACAATATTTTATTATAGTTTACAAAGCTAAAAGTAGCGTAGAATGAACGTTCACCTATTATTGTATACGCCCACTCAAGGTTTGCTGTCCTTGTCTTTTGTATGGAATTGAGTGAAAGAGAAAGCGCTATATTAGCTCGTTTCCGTGAATAAGTTTTTGATCACTGTTGAAATTCAAATTATATATTATAATAAAATTTTACCCGAAAATAGCAACAGCTGGCACGGTCATGGCGGCACCAAGCAGGAACACAGCGCCAGGAAGAATGTTCAGAGTCGCCATATAGACGCGAGAGTAGAGAGGTCCATACACAAGGGGCATCATCGCTTCTGCCAGGCCGAACAACGAGTTTACCTTGCCTAAAACAATACACAGTTTATTGTACTGGTAAAATAGGTAATTATTTCCTTCTTAAATGAGCTGCTAAAATTATTAGGCATTTTGTGTTCTTTTCATATTTATCATCAATACTAATAATAAATCTGTAAGGGTCATGGAGTAACTTACTTTGTTTTTAGAGATATCGTGTTTATAGGCTCTATACATGATACTGAAACTAAATTGACCATTTTTAGATTTTTTTTCTGTATGTATGTATGTTCCTCCATAACTCTTAAACCAATTAACTGATTTTCTTTAAACTTGGTAGATAAACATTTAGACGTACAGGACACAGGATAGGCTACTTTTTCTTTTTTTACGCGGACGCAGTCGCGGGCGCCAGCTAGTATTTTTATATATCTTAGCATTGAGACGTAACATATCTATATCAATGTATCAAATGAAAATTGTATGTCGATACAGTATGTGAATTACGAAGAATACTTTAGTAAACATTTCCAATCTCTCTTTATCTTCATAAAACATCTAAGGCACATTAAAATGTTTAAAAGCGTTTCATGTTTTTATAGCTATTGACAGATTGAAAGGCACAAAGGGAAAAATTGATATTTATATTCAACAATTCAGGTGGATAAATTCACTATTCAAAAACAGATATTGGCAAATTCGGACATATGTTTTTGTTCTATCCGTGCGTTCTTTGTTTGTTTTAGGTAGATATATTTCATCAATGTGAACGTCATATTTATTTTAAGCGATTGTTAAAAAAATATTTCAAATTTTTAGTTACGTATTGTACTTGAATTCTTATTTATTTATTTACTAGCGACCCTGCTCGCAGCTTCGTCCGGAATATATTTTTTATCCATTTCCTT
Organism: Synanthedon formicaeformis; assembly: GCA_945859745.1. NCBI lineage: Eukaryota > Metazoa > Arthropoda > Insecta > Lepidoptera > Sesiidae > Synanthedon > Synanthedon formicaeformis. The sequence continues at coordinate 10,365,065 of OX243959.1, read as the reverse complement.
TGCAATTTTTTTTCCTCGTTTAACCCTCTCCATAAATGAAAACCAAATTAAAATCAAAATTACAGTTGGCGGAAAAACAGATATAGAAGCGAACTATTTTTACGACTTGACAAAATATTGCAAAACATTGTTTTTTCTACTTACATTCTCATAAATCTTTCTTTATCTAACTATCTGTTAAATAATTTAGATCAGTTAGATATAAATTACCTAGCTAATGGTGAAAACCGCATTAAAACCTGTTGCATGGTTTGGAGTTAGTAAATATATATCAGTTTAATTAGTTATTATGTTTGTATGAACCACACATGTGTCGTTCATTGTAAAAGTGAACTATCTCCTTGTAACTGAATTTTAGAATAACGAGCTTTTTGCGAATTATAGTGTAGGAAAAAAAATAAGCATTCATTCAATGTTTTCATCTATGGGATTTTAATGCAACTATTGGAGTTACATCACTTTTTTATTGAAAGTTATGACTAAATGTGATACCATTAGGCAAGAAAATATGGTTTTAAAAACAGGGAGTTACACCACTTTTACAATGAACGACACACATAGTATCTCAACTAAAATTCAGAAGCATTTCGTTGGATAATGAGAGCAATATGAGATATTATGCTATATGTTTTATATTCTAACGCAAAGCGTCCAAGTTTTATGATGTTAAGGCAGTTTTCTGACAAAACGTGCATGTCTCATATACCTAGTTTTGTAATATTTTCACTCACCCAATTCCTCGCTTGTCACCAACTTGGAAGCGATGGAACGCATCGCAATAAAAGATGTTCCGTTGAATATTTCAACGAGTGGCGCTGTAACAATAGAGTATATTTCATAATAACAACTAATGTAACTATATATTAAGTTTAGCGGCTCGTCCCGTCCTCGGTCATGGCTCCATAACTCACAGCTCTGACGTAATAGCTTTATAACTCCTCGCGTTCTAACACTCCATTTTTACAATTCTCTATTTTTCTTATAAGGCATCTTACGCTATATTATTTCATATACGTGACTAAAACCTTTGTATTGTTTTCATTACTTTGTGTATTGTACAAAATAAACTCGATTTAGTTACACCATTTATAACTCGAGAACGCCTGGACCGACTTTTATGATCTTTTAAATGTTGACTTTGTCTCCACTCCGAATAGCAAGATAATAAGTAATTAAAACATTTGAAATATTAAAGAAAAATTCATAATTTTCTCATACATTTTTGTATGAAACGGGGCGGTACGAAGTTCGCCGGGCCCTACTTAATCCTAGCAATTTTAACCTCAAAATCTTAAAATTTTAAAATTAATTAAAATCTGAATATCAAAAACTAATATATTTGGGTATACTCGTGATTAGTTTTTGTGGAGTCGTAGTCATTATTATTATGATGTTTCCAGTAGTCATCATCATCATATCAGTAACACACCTGAAGGACATAGGCCTCCCTAATAGACCGCCAAGGCGCTAAAGCCTGAACCACAGTTGTGCGCAAAAATAACAGAATGAAACTCGCAAGATAACTGTGAACAGTAGCTGACTAGTGGTACCAGAGAATAAATATTTATTACTATATCGTCACTTCTAGTAGTTAATTTATATACAATCCATACCCATTGTTATAAAAAAATATAAAAGAAACGTCTTACAATAAGCTGTTCATCTGTTTTCATAATGTCAGCGCCATGAGTTTTGTTTTGACTACTTTTCAACCTCAATAAGCGTAGGAATCTTTGTTTTCTATTCTAATAATAAGTTATTTAAAACTAAAGTAATAATAGTTAGTGACATGTCATAATACCTAGAATCGAATTGATTAAAAACTTAACTTCGTCCGTGTTACTAAATAAAAAAATACATAAGCAATATACCAATTGACATCTTGTTACTATAATACTTTAGCCAGGCGTTAGTTTTTTCTTTTATTTTAGATGATCCTCAGGGGAACAGTGCTTTTTTTCTGAATGAAAGGTACCCTATGTCCATAGGGTATGGATGGTCCTGTGGACATGTAGACTTTCATCTAGAGAAAAGTACTGTTTCCGAGAGATCATCTAAAGATAAAAATAATAAATTTTACGCCTGACAAAAATCTATAGGCAATAAAGATTGAATATATATTTCAATACCTAAAAAAAGGTGGGCAGACAAGATCGCATGCAAAAGCTACTTACTACATATTTACTTACCTATGTAAATTTCAGTTGTCGTCGTAGCAAACGCAAAAATGAATGATGCCAGGATTTTGCTTGTACATGATATAATTCCGACCAGCGTGTCGTCCAGCTTCATGAAGTCGCTGAATATACTTATCGAGAACAGAGTTCCTGTTGATCAAATAATATATTAGGGCCTCTTTCACAAACTACAAGTAATGTGTTGATAAATTACTTTTAGAAATCATTTTCTGTCATATTGAATTATGCACTCGGTTTACTGCGTCATTCGATAGCCGATTTTTTTAAATTATTTTCTATTTAATGTTCGGGACGTTTACCGTACAAACAAAGGTATATCAGCTCCATTATCCCCGGTTACCGGTGACTTTAAATGACAGTTTGGCCTACTTGACGTTTGTGAAACAGGCGCTTACTGTTATTACATAATTACCACAAAAATTTTATATCGAGTTAGGTAGGTACTCAATATAGTAATAAAAAAATAATTAATAGATAATAATAAAAAAGTAATTCGTACATATTGTTCTTCATTAAAACAAAAGTGACTTCGAATAACAAGTAGATGCACGCATTCGTAATTATAAAGTTCTAGCTGTCTTCAGTCTCGACTTTGGATGTAAGTTTCGTTTGTATTTTGGAGAAAATTCAACAAAATTAAACATGTGGATGTTTATGCAACAAATATGTACAAAAGTGTTATATTTTAACTAATATACATTTTGAGTTTTCACTGAAAATTCACTAAAAAAAGAAATAGTTAACCCAGACATACATACCCACTAAATTAGTAATAATGCTGTAAGTGCAGAACATACTAAACTGGACCTCATCCCAATTGAATCTATACCTCATGAAAAGGTATAACACGTTCATTTCACCTAAAAAACGTAAAACAATAATTTTACATGAATGTCTTCGTTATATTGTCGAGGAGACAATATAAACGAAATTGCTTGGGAAGGAATCGTAACTTGTCCTTGCCAATCTCTGAAAAAACTCTTTCATTCAAACAACTTTTGTCTCTTTCGCACCGCTTTACCTAGAAAGAGAAAGAAAACGCGTACTTTGAAATTACGATACGCTGCAAGCGCAAAACTGCTGATAATACAAAAAAAGGTTTAACTGTCTAAAAGCGCTCGAGCGGCTAAAATTCCAGTATTAAAACAGAATTTTTCCGAATCTCAGGACCAACATGAAATTTATTTATTGTATGTACAAAACCCCGGCTTCGTATGGATGCATTATTTTTTCTGCAAATTATATACTCAAACCTTTCTCGCCTATTAAAAATTTAAAATAATTATTCAATAATTCATAGATGTATATTTTACATAGATGTAAATATTTGTTATTATTTTGTTAATACCTATTGTACCTATATTAATAATTATGGATGTTCTATGTCTGAAATAAATGATTATTATTATTATTATAATACATTCGTGTCAATATGATTAAAAATTATACTGCCTTAACTTTAATGTTTTTAATATTATAGGCTGAAGGTAGGCTGTTGATTAGGCCTACAATCAATGATATTATAATATAAAACTTAAATATCATTGGCTACAATCCTTAAAAAGACTGTTCTCATGGTCGTAGTTTATATTTTAAGATTAAACAGTAACTTAACTAACTTTAACTGATTGTTAGTGGTAGAACTGTTTGTCAGTTACAACCAATATACTTAGTGATGTATTGACCATGTCGCCTGTCTTGTTTAATAGTCAATAGAGCGTATTGAGACATTGCCTCCCGACGAAGCTGCACCAAATACTTGCATATTGCCTTTGGGTTCGTACCAATTTATACACATACGCAAATAAAAATGTATTCGCACATATTCTAATCCATACATTCATACCTCACACAGACACACGCCAATATATGTGTCGTTCATTGTAAAAGTGAACTATCTCCTTGTAACTGAATTTTAGAATAACGAGCTTTTTGCGAATTATAGTGTAGGACAAAAAATATAAGCATTCATTCATTGTTTTCATCTATGGGATTTTAATGCAACTATTGGAGTTACTTCATTTTTATATTGAAAGTTATGACTAAATGTGATACCATTAGGCAAGAAAATATGGTTTTAAAAATAGGGAGTTACACCACTTTTACAATGAACGACAAATATCATAGTAGTTTTAACATAGGTATTGTCATCGAAATAATAATTGTCTTTTGCTGGGTATTATTTAAAGAATTAAGACTATGACGGAACGAAATCTTCAGACAATTTTGGTATAATAATAGAATATCTCTTAATAGAAGACTTCAACTCTTAATACAATCTAACATTAATTTAAATTAATTAATTAATTTAAAATGTACCTATAAATTAAATACTTATATTAAACTAGTTATGTAGTTTTTAATTAAATAATCAAATGGTTAGATTACTAGTTAAATGGATATTATATTGGGTTAAACAAAAAAATATATATAAATATTTACTTGTAGAGTAAATGCGAATTGATTAAAAAAAATAGTTCTCACCATGCAAAGGTCCAAATATGACACAAACAACAACAATAAGTAGGGAGACCCGAAGCCTCCGCCTCCTGGGTCCACTTCTGAAGGCGACCGTCAACGTTTCCCTTACGTGGCGAGCGTCGAAGAATGAACACACCCATCCCCGGCAACCAACTGGTTTCTCCTGAAATAAACCAATAAACTTTTACTGCTTGACTACATAGTACTCATCAAACATTGTGTTTGCGAAGCCTGGACCATTAAAGAGGACATCCGCTGACGATTACAAGCCTTCAAAATGTTGACATTAGTGCGCACCAAGTGAGTAGACAAAGTAACGAATGCAGGGGTCCTAATTCATACATACACTATCGGTTGCACGCGACATCGCCCGCGTAAAATATATCCTATGTTACTAGCTAATAACGTAGCTAATAATAAGGATGAAAGAGTTCATTCATTACAAACATACAAAAATACAAAATTTCTCTTTATAATATTAATAGTATAGATGTGTTAAAGCAATTACCAAACGTCGCCGAGATTACCCGCCAAAAGGAACGGAATTCAAAATTTCTATCTTCTACCCAGCTTCTACCGTCATTATATAACTTTTTCTTACAATACGATTAAGATACGTGCAATGTCTTCTATACGAATTATCCATGTAAATTTATAATTATACGAAAGAAAACGATCTACGATTTTTATTTACATAATACAAATGAAGAAGACATCCTCAGCATTAACAGATGTATAGGCAGGAAAAATTAGCTTCAAGCATCAAACATTTGATTCATGTGCTACGCCATGAGAGATAGCAATTGTTTGCAGCCGTCGTGGTGGGAAAATTACAGTAAAGAAAAGGTCAGGTAAAAGGAAAATGTCTTAGAAACTTCAGAGAATGGACCAGTATCAAAACCGTTGAAAACTAAGCACTAGACAAGGAAATGTTTAAGTTTGACTGCCAACTTTCAATGATAGGGAAAGACTGAAAGATGAAGAAACATTATGGCCGATCTGAAAACGAGACGAGTGAGCGTTTGCGCTCTTTTACTTCCTGTGTGACGCAACTTTTACACATTTCAGACCGATTATAAATCTATCGAGTAGATCAAGTAATTTTAGGTAAAGAAATGAATCCTGGCTTTCTGCTTTGTCCGTATTTTCTAAATATTTACTTAATAGGATATTTTAATATATAACCAACGTGATTTAGCCAGAAAAAAATGTAAAGCTAGAGGGCTACCAAGAACTAGGGTATGTAAGAAATTTGTTTAAAATGGTGCCTATCTAACCATAGGTTTACAATGATAATGTTTCATAATGTGGCCCGATGAAATAATATATTTGTATTGTGTTTCAACGCGTAAATCATGTCCTTTAAAACTGTTGGGATGCCAAGTGGATAATGTCATTAAACTGAGCGCATAAGTGCGATCCCTCGTTCGGTACCAAATCCGACAATGATACCGGCTTTATGTCGCGTCTTTTTCGAATAAAAACTATAAAACCATTATCCCAACTCCATTATCCCTGTGAAATATTTTTCACTACAATTGGTCTGCGTTGTGATATATAAATGTAATTACTTAACTACTGGAACTTCAGCTTTTGCCTTTTTTATTTGAAAAATTGGCTCTCAACGACCATTTACTTATATGTACTCGCATGTTAATAAAATATTTAGTTTAACAAAATTCAGACTGTTCTCGATTATTACAATAATTCTGTCTGTCTGTTTGTTCGCGATAAATTTTTCATGCTGTTTTCACCAATGGATAGAGTGGTTCTCGAGGAAGGCTTTGAGGTTTAAATAATTTTTTTTTAGTTGAATGAAATCAAGCAAAGAGAAATGTAAACATAGAACCTAATTACTAAGTTTTCTATGTATGTAATGGTCATTAGACAGAGGATTAAGGATAAGGTATAAGGAAGGAATAGGGAAATGGGCTCTCTACTATTATCCCTTGCTCATTCACCGAAACAAAACAGCACACATGCTCTTCTGTAAGGGAATGTTTATTGCCGCCAGACGAGCTGTCTAATTTATGACGGCGAAACGTAGTGTGCCCTGCTACTATAAAGTCTACATTTTCTTGTAACATTTTTGAGAAATATATATGTCGTTCATTGTAAAAATGAACTATCTCCTTTTAACTGAATTTTAGAATAACGAGCTTTTTGCGAATTATAATGTAGGAAAAAAATATAAGCATTCATTCATTGTTTTCATCTATGGGATTTTAATGCAACTATTGGAGTTACTTCACTTTTATATTGAAAGTTATGACTAAATGTGATACCATTAGGCAAGAAAAGATGGTTTTAAAAAGGGAGTTACACCACTTTTACAATGAACGACACATATAGTAAAAGACAAAAAGAGTGAGCCCTAGTAAAACAATGATATTTAAATCACAGCCGTCACCTATCTGAGCCTCGTGTAAAATCACTGATTGCCTTACGATGTCCCCCCTTATTCGAATTTGCGTAGTGGGCGCGGGGCAATTTATCACTTAGACATAGGACTAACTGGCCTGTCGAGGTACTGCGGATGATATATGGCCCCTACGCGTCGCACCTTATCAGACCATCTAACACCATATGAACCTTAAACTTTGATCTGTCATTGATGACTGACATGATAGTTAACGATAAATTCATGGTGACACGAAACTCAAAATCATTTCAAATAACAAAAATCTAGCCGAAGAAAACATGATATTGAATAAGCTGTAGGCGGTCGTATTATCGGACATTCTTAGCGCCTCTTTACAAACATCAAGTAGGCCAAACTGTCATTTAAAGTCACCGGTAACAGGGGATAATGGAGCTGATATACCTTTGTACGGTAAACGTCCCAAACATTAAATAGAAAATAATAATAAAAAAATCGGCTATCGAATGATCCAGTAAACCGAGTGCATAATTCAATATAACAGAAAATGATTTCTAAAAGTAACTAATCAACACTTTACTTGTAGCTTGTGAAAGATCTGTCTATCTATCTAGGTCCTAGATAGATAGAGTCCTAGTCCTAGTCTAGTCCTAGTCCTAGTCCTAGTCTAGTCCTAGTCCTAGTCCTAGATCCTAGTCCTAGTCCTTACTGTCCTATCTATCTAGGTCCTAAAGGAGTTCTATAATCTCAATATTTAAGTCCCAACAACTTATTTAGAGATTTGCATATATATGAGTCTAATAATAGATATGATATCACAAAAATAGTTTTGAATCGAGCTAACAGGATAAAGTCATTAATAATATACGCCTTTTCTTTCGGGGTTAGAGAGGGTCAATAAAACTAAAGTAACGACAATCGACAATATCTAAAAATATTTGCACAAGTAGTTATTTTAAAATTTCGGATTATTAAAATGTAACCTAGAGTAGGTATTCAAGTAACAGTAATTAATCAACGGTTTTAAAAAGTAATGTTTTTAATAGAACTTGCTTCATGAGGGAACCGAGAAATATTAATGATACTTTGCATTCTATGTTTTATACATATAAATAGAGTTAGCTAATAAACAATGAAATATCTTCCTTGTGCGTATGCCATTTTGTATTTATATGATCATTTAGTAGTATTCAATAAAACCATTCAACCATATTCAAACCAGGTTAAAAATCTCGCCTGATATGTGCTCATAAGATATGTAAGAGTGCTCATAAGTTTATAATATCAACAATTTTTAAAACGATTAAAAGTTACTTAACTTACACGTTGTCTATCCTCGGATATGACCGGATCTTTCAACCGTGTGTACCCATAAATGAGCGATGTAACATATAAACAGTTTGAAATGAAAAATATTCCATAGTAACCGATTTGCTGTAACAATATACCGCTTAGAGACATTCCGATCGGTATCCCGAGCGACATGCATAAATTGGCCACTCCAACTCTGAATGTCCTCATTTCTTTTGTTGTCACATCACCTATATAACTGAATACACCGACGCATACAGTGATCCATCCACCAGTCAACGACGGGAACAGATCCGATAGAGCCGTGATTTCCAATGGCAATTCGTAGAAGAAATATGTGTTCAGAATGAAACTCGTACAGCATAACACTTCTCCAACTATAGGCAGAAGTATACACGCTTTTCTTTTTCCCGTCTTATCACTCCATGACCCGACAAATAACACAAGTATGCACGGAAATGCCGTTTGTACAATGTTTTTCCACGCCTGAACGGATGCCGTTAATTTCTGCACTTCCGCCTCTTCCAAGGTATAGTTTTCTGTTTGCCGTCGGTTCAATGCAGTGCAAACCTCATCGCTGTAACCCAAATTGACTCGACATGCTTTTTCCAAGTTTAAATTTTGAACAGCCAACCCCGAAAATACATTGGACATAATATAACAAGCTATTATTGGCTCCACTGTAATGTTCGCCTTAATCTGCAACAATTTCTCCCGAACTCCCGACTTCTTAACCTTAGGCTCATCTTTCACCGGCACGTCCTGTGGCTTCTCCACAGAAGCACTTATGCCGTTCATATCGTTAAATTTAAACACCACGTTAAAATTCAATCAATCATCGTTGCCTATCTTCGCGGGTTTTCGATTCTGTGACATTCCCAAAGCGTCCATTGTTGCTTTTTAATGTCATTATTCATCACATTTTTGGGAATTCTTTCACTGGAAACGGGTCACTCTCCATTGTCCTGCATAACTGGTTGTATAGAAATAAATCACTGGCACACCGTCGCGTCCACGTTCGCAAATCGATCCCTTCCTTGCGTAGTATCAGAAGTCGACGTGTACACTGAGGAGTAATGTTGTCTTAGCGGCTGATTGAACGGATACGCGTTCGAGTGGTATCATTATAGGCAATTGTCCGGAGTAGTATGAGTTGACGGCAGCGCAGTTGGTCGGGGCCCGCAGGACTGCCTGGATCCGAACGTTACAACCTTGCTCTAAGCAACCGTTTATTCCATTAGGCCAATGTCTGCCTTTATGTGAAACAGGGTACGGCGTTGTGATTAGCGCACGGTCAAGGTACGCTTGATCTGTCACTGACGTGAAATAAATGTAGACTTCTCGCTCTTGCATGTTTTGTAATCGTTATTATAGGAATTTCAAGATTTTACTTGAGAAGAAAAAAAAATTATGTAAACGGATAAGCGCCTCTTTCACAAACGTCAAGTAGGCCAAACTGTCATTTAAAGTCAACGGTAACCGGGGGTAATGGAGCTGATATATCTTTGTTTGTACGGTAAACGTCCCAAACATTAAATAGAAAATAATAAAAAAAATCGGCTATCGAATGATGCAGTAAACCGAGTGCATAATTCAATATAACAGAAAATGATTTCGAAAGGAAGTAATCAACACTTTACATGTAGTTTGTGAAAGAGGCCCTAAGTCTCTGTATGTTAAATGTTATTATTATTATTTTGACTTCCTATTTCCAGTATAGAATTACTAGTCTGCAAAAACAGTAGGTATATTCAATTTACGTTGGGGCGGACTTGTTTTATTAGTTGCGCTAATATGAATTGCAACTTAAAATAAAACATAAAATTATTCTAGCTGTATACAAAGAAATTTGTATTTGTTCGGTGTACCCACGACAAATTGCAATGTCTTTACCAACGAACCCACTTAGTCACAAAGGAGCGTATTGTAAGAAGAAAACAAACTATGAATTGTTAACCGAACTACTCGTAGTTTAGGCCTTGCCTCGCTGTCAGCGGTACCCTGAGTTTAAATTTAGAAATTAATAAACAGGGTAAAGTTTAAGAATGGGAGTAATTAAAAACAATCACCAAATAACGCTCTGGAAGCGAAAGTCAGTAAAATCATGTCGAACCAATTTTTTCAGATCTTACTATACAGTTTAAATATTAGACTACAGTTTATCTTATAATTTACTGAATCCAGCATGCAGAGCCAGAGCGAGTAGCTAGTGTAAAAAAATATTAGCAACATTATTTAATAAACCAGGTCATAGAGAAATAATCACAACCAAAATATCTGAGAAAGAGTAATATCCTGCAAAGGATAATTCGTTTTGGCAAGCGTCGAACCGAATCTACTTTAGTTACAAATGTCTTTCACCAGAATAGAGGTACGTAATAAAGAGGCTTGGAGGAAACATTACTCAATACGAATGGTTTCCTCTTAGGGACCTCGCAAAACTACTCTTTAACTACTTTCCCTTGAACTTTGGGCCCTTTCAATGATAAACAAAATGGATAACAACAAGAAAACGCTTGTTAAGTGAGTTTTAAACTAAACTTAAGGGTTATAGTTTTCTTATTCACATTCTTTTTCAGAGGTATTAGCGATTTTTGTTCGCTAAAAACCATCAATAAGCAATAAAATGAGTTACCATATAATTTTTTTATAGAAATTTAAAATTATTATATCTGTATAAGTGTTTACAGAAAATTAAATGCTACATACTTGTTAAATTGTAATAATTAGTAATAATTTAGTAATAAAAGTAATAATTTTATAATAAGTTTCTGATTAAGCTTTTAACTTTTGATTACACTTTTAGATTTCGTTTCCTTGGTTAAAAAAAAGTCATGTCATATTGAGATGCAAAATAAATAATGTCACAAGTATTTATCAGACTTAATCAGTATAAAATAAAAGCATATAAAAAGAGCACTAGGTAACGAAACATAATTTTTGACTTTAACACTCTTTCTTGCTTTAAAAATATCTTATTTTAAAGTTCAGGTCTAAAGTAAAAAGTGCTGAAAAATAAAAGAGTTGTATCAGCACAAATCAAGGGGCATTCCAATATGCTCTGTTTTAAATCTCAATTTATTTCAAGGAATATTTTTTTAAATCCAATGTGACCTAGCAAGATATACCTATTATTACTAATAAAGGCAACCTAAAATGTCGCTTGTTCACATTTTAAACAAAGCAACACAATACAAAACTGCCGTAAATTCAAGCCCTCATTGAGGGGAATGCAATTAAAAGACAATACATCACACACTCTCTACCACGAAATGGGTAGCTATCTATCAGATTAAAAAGTATATCGCAATGATTTATAGGAACATTAAACTCTTGTAAAAATGAGATATTTCCCTGTTGTTTTTTAGTCAAATTTATTCTATACTGTGTTCAAGCTCGGACGATTACGAATGGAAATACAATGAGAATTGTAAACGTTCCTGGTTTTATTTATCGTGTGAACGAACGTTGTATAATAGAATTAAGTAAACGGGGTTTACGAGATACACTGTGTTTTATTGTGAAGATGACGTTTTGTTCAAAATAATCCTCGTGTGGGAAACAACAGTTTTAGATGTCATAATAATAAAATCGTAAACGAGCCGTGTCTGTACATTAAATATTTATTAAAAAAAAAAGTTATCAAGGTCTTTTTTTTTTTTTTACTTGTGTCTGTTTCATAAACGGCTTAACCGACTTGAATGCGGTTGAATGTATTTTAGCAAGTTTGTCGTAACATTTAATTGTTCGATTTATTCCAATCGGTTCACAAACAAAAAAAGTTGTACTGAATATCGAAATATCAAGTATCAATATCAAATATCAAGTGTGTATGTATTTATGTTCGAGATGATCTCAAAAACTACTGAACGGGTATTCATACGGTTTTCATTAATAGAAAAAGCGTTAAACGAGGAAGGTTTTATATTGTGCGAAGCCGAGAGCAGGTCGCTAGTTCATAACAACCAAATTTGTATTGCATGTTCATATAATATTGGAATATAAAATATTGTGTTAACAAGTTCTCCTCGTGTTAACGGATGACTAATAATAGAAAAATAGTGTTTATTCCATAAAGTGCAATGTTAAGAAGGAAATAACACATTTGTGCCCATTAGCCATAATTCACAGGTAATCCGAATAAGCGGCGAAACGTAAGTACTTCTAATAATGTCCAGGAGGTCGCGCAAAGTTGTCGAGTTGGTAACATTAACGATTCAAATATAGTTGTTGCTGTTTTAACGTCTACGTGTATTATCGAACAAGTTGGAACAGTCTCTGCGAATGTTTTAGATAAGAGCGTACAACTATTCTGTTCTGTGCCATCTAGAAAGTTCATTTTAGGTTTCAAGTTCAATTGATGATACGAAAGAAATGGAAGTCTGAATTAACTGCACAACAATATATTTTTATTCGCCTTCTAATTTTTGTCGTAGAAATAAATAATATAAAAGTGATAAATAAATATAAATTTGTAAACTTAAGCATAAAATCATTTTTCAATGTTCATACATACATACATTCATACATACATAAAAAAATTAAAATGGGCAATTTAGTTTCAGTATCATGTATAGAGCCTATAAACACGATATCTGAAAACAAAGTAACATACTCCATGACCAACCCTTACAGATTTATTATTAGTATTGATATTGATTTCGAACACTTTAAATACTTCAAAAGCTACCTACCTGTTCCAAATTAGATTTTTTTTTTCTCTAAGAATCTCATAGAACAGAGCCAATATCGTTTGCCAAGATAGTTCCAACATTAATTGCATCTAATTAGCTTTGTCTAATTGCTTTTCTACTGGGACATTTTTTACATAACGTAGCTTGAACTTGAATTTCAAGTTTTAAAGTAAGTTTTCGTTTTTTTCTATAAACACTGAAATCTTTGTATGAATTTAACCAAAGCCAATTTAATGTGAATCGGAATTTTTGTTTCTAAAATTTCAATTCCTCTTCGAATTTCTCACAAATTATTGCTGTTAAAACATAAATATATTCTTGTTTTATTTCGAATATAATTTTCTCGATTACTCCCGATTTCTGCTAGCAATATTTTTGTTTAAATTACAGAAAAAGACAACTTCTGCTTGATCAAATATTTTAAAATATAAAAAAAAATCTCATTATATCTGATAACAATGAAATACAATAACAATTTGAATGAAACAGTCTATTCCTGAGATGCTTTGTACTCGTATAAATGCGGCAGATTGTACAATTAATTATATCTTAATATGGTCGGAATAACGAGCCAAGTTTGGTATGGAGAGATAACGCGCCCGCCGGCTACCAGAAACGCTGAATACATTTGTGGATTACAGCGGCCTCCCACTTGATTAATTGCTCACCTGTTCCATACTTATATACGTATAAATTCAAACATAATCAACGCCCAAGTCTCGCCACTGAGCACCCCGCGAGTTACATGTAACGTAGGCTGACTGAAGTGTCAAGCATTGGTTTTTTGAGTTTACTCCTTCATACGACAATCAACTTCAACGTGGTATGAAAATTTATGGGAGTAAAATCAAAATTGTTATACGAATGCGTTATGTTATGCGTTATAGCTAGTTACGTTCTATTTTTTTTTATATTTTAGAATGGCCCTAGCCAAGAACACACGTAAAGTCGTAATCGTTGCGTAAACGCAACGCTCAGGCTTACAACAACCAATCACCGGGCTTTATTTCTCTTGTAGCGTAGCGTAGCGTTTACGCAACGTTTACGACTGTACGTTTGTTCTTGGCTAGGGCCCCAGAAGTTCAGATATTGCGCTACTTTAAAAAAAGAACAATGTTCTTTTGGCGTGTACGAGTTGGGAAAATTTTAATTTTATAATACTTAGCGCCTCTTTCACAAACGTCAAGTAGGCCCAACTGTCATTTAAAGTTTACCGGTAACCGGGGATAATGGAGCTTATATACCTTTGTTTGTACGGTAAACGTCCCAAACATTAATTAATAGAAAATAATAATAAAAAATCGGCTATCGAATGATGCAGTAAACCGAGTGCATAATTCAATATGACAGAAAATGATTTCTAAAAGTAAATAATCAACACTTTACATGTAGTTTGTGAAAGAGGCCCTTAGTTCGTAAGGAGTAAACTCCAGTCGTTTTTTTTTACTAGACACGAGACAATATAGAATCCATTTACAGTGACTTCACTGAAAACTTTTTTTCAGGACAGGAAATCAGTCATCAACAATTATACAATACAGAAGTGCAGGATTTTTACCAGTTAAAATATCTCCTGTCTCCCAGTTATCTTTGTTTATTTTTTTACTTTTACACGTTAACTTTATAATAAATCTCCTTCACAATCTTTCTATAATCAAGAACAGAAACTCTTGGTGTGCACAACCAGTATTCTGTTTTCTAACTTCTTTCCTATTACATTATCTGGTGTTGAAATTTCTGTCTTCAAGATATAGCGTGTTTGAGCTCAATATAAATTCGGGGGTAAGTTTATAATAGTAAATAAAGCTTGTTTTGAGCTTGTTATATTTATTACAACGCGGTTAAATCGCCACAATAAGCCATTTAACTGCTTTCTGATTTTATAATGCATAATTTATTAGATTAATGTTAATCTCTTTTAAAAGCAATAACCTGCAGCTACAACCGATAAATATGGCGTTATTTTTCGCCATTTGAAATAATACTTATTTGTATATTTCGTGTTATTATTTGCTATGCCATAAAAATAAATTTAAAAAAAAACTTGAGAAATTGGTTCACTGCGTCCTCTAGTCTCTTGTTGTTTAAAATTTAATAGAAACATTAACCAATGCATTATCTAATACCAATATATAAAGCTGAAGAGTTTGTTTGTTTGTTTGGTTTTACGCGCTAATCTCAAGAACTGGTTCGAATTAAAAAAATATTTTTGTGATGGATAGTCCATTTAAATACTTCAACAGATCGCGACATAATTGTGAGCACAATGAAGTGAGAGTTGTTATTTTAAGATTTTAAGTTATAGAAACGACAATCTGAAGAAATACGCTTACCCTCTTAAAACTACTCTTTATCTTAAAAATATGTACAAATATTAATAGTAAATTAGAAGTTAGCCTGAAATTGTACACCTTTAGTGCATATTTTAAGTTAGACAAAACTAAAGTATATAAAGAGAAAGACGATAATGCTTCGCTTTCTCAAGAGCTCGTATGAGACTCATTTCATCTGACCCTCTTGGTAAACGCACAGTAGCGAGCAATTAATCGGCAACTTGAGTCCTTACAGCGTCAATACGCGAAGTTAGAGGCTTTTACGGTCGTAAACAGGCAGTTTGTAAGACCGGGGTCACTCAGACCCTGCTATAACAATACGTACGACCCTGCCACTTGGAGATTTCTTCGTATTAAAGTAGAAATTTTAATAATATATTTCATGAAAAGGGTGCATGAACTAAGTCTTACTTAATCTGCGCACTATTTTTTTTTTTTCATACAATAAATAATGTTTTAGTTAATGGCATGATCTATGATATACAACGTGTCCCAGAGAGATGTGACCGGCGAGCGATTTTTGAATATTTACATAAAATCATTGACAAATAGCTTAGTCTAGGGGTTTTATCAGCTTTGGTTTTTTTTTTATTGTTATTTCTTTAAATTTACTAGAGATGTCTGACTTGCTGCGCTATTTTTGGGATATTTTATTTGTTTTCTCATGCTCTTTTTTTTTTTATTTCCCAGGCGTTGTTATTGTTTATTGATTTACTCGTAAGTAATAAAAATTGTGCAAAATTAATTAAAACATTTATTAATAGAGCAATTAATTTGAAATTCGAAGAAAAAAAAGCCGGTTTTCTGTTTTGCTAAAAAAAAACTAAAAATGCCTATATAACATTTAGTTTTTTTTTAATTATTATTAAACTACATGATATCCTCTAAAATATCTCCGAACAATGTTTCTAGCTAAAGCGACGTTTCTAGCTTCGTTTCGGGTAATAGCTAGGCATCTCTATTATCTTCGTATGTTATACTTTAACCAACCAAAGAAAGAAGTGTCGAATTATTTACATCTTTTGTAAGTATACATACTCGCTCAAGTAAGCACACGGTTCGGTTTTCATTAACTGTGTCGTAAACTATGTTTATGTTCTTACAAATTGGTGAGGCATCCCCATTTCGTCCTTAACGTTCGACCCTACCTAACTGGGTAGGTTGTGGCAGTACACTTTGATGGCCAAACTATTATTAATTACTTACTTAATAAAGTATTAAGTGAATGCTAAGCAAATAAACAAATCATTTTCCATTGATTAGTCAATATATGAGTCAATATTCAATATGCAATATGATTGAAGTTAATCAATGAACTACTACATTTTTCCCGCTTCTCTTTTTCTTTGGTGTAATAAGATTTTTAATGTTATTGACATTTTTTGTCAGACGTTAATTATTATTTGTATTTTTAGACAATGCCTTGTGCACAGTATACTTTTTTCAGGATGAAAGATGTCCTTTTATAGTATTCCTAACAACCTTAATTTTTTTATTTTATTTAATAACAATTAATATTTTTTGTATAGGTTGAATAGGTGAATATACATATGTATATTATATTATTAATTAATTAATAATATTAATAATTATTGATTTTTCTAAATTTTTAACAGAGACAATATGTTACATGTAGCCGTAGATACCTGTTATTAGCACGCAAATATATAAACGTGTTTGTATAAATAAAATAAAATAAATAAAATAAACCTTATAGTACTTTATTTTAATCGATGCCTTTTATGGTGTCTTAATAAAGTTTTCACAGATGGAAAATGCAACAGATGAAGCAGATTATCATTGGGGGAAAAAATTGCTACCGTACTAAGCTGGGTGCAGGTCGCTACATAATCTATGGCAGCGAAACCTTTGTATCATATTTAACCCGTCAATACTCGCGCTTAATTTTGTAACACTAACAGTCGCACGCGGGTCGAAAAGACCCAGACATTATAAAGATGGTTGTAGTCACAAAATGTAGTTTTTTAAATTGAATTATAACTTTATTATAAAATTAACAATAAAACACGTAGTATGTTTATTTATTTTACTGAACAACCAACTTTACTTCGTCGTCGCAACTTGAAACTAATAATAACAAAAAAATTACAGATCAAATAATGCACCTCTGGGTCTTTTCGACCCATGCGCGACTACTGACGGGTTAAAGATCACTTTTCTTGTAATATGATCTTCAAAACCGTCACAATTCCTATTATTTAGACAAGTATAGTCCCATGGCAATGTTTTTCTATTGTTGATTTTGCCTCATAAATGTTTTGATAAACGAGATCCGCATATCTGCCGTGACACTTGACATCAATAAACTATTAGGTTAAAGTGTTCTATGCGGTACTGTTTCCATTTAGATATTGGAAACTTGTATCTACCAAGTTTAGATTAATTTTTTTAAAAGGTTTCTACTGGTGACATGTTTTTGACATTCATCTTAAACGTGTAGTTCCCAACAGATTCGATAAACTTCATTTGTTTGTATCTCTATAAATGTGTTTAGAAAACTTTTATTATAAATGCAAAAGTGAGTTTGTTTGTTTGTAACGCTTTCACGCCTTAACTACAGAGCAGATCATCGTGAAATTTTTCATACACGTTGTCAAGTATACATGGATACAGTAACTACACTAAAACTAATCTAAAAACAAAAATGAAAAATGCGATGATAAATAAAATTATATTTTTAAGCAAAGATTTGTTTTTAAGTGACAAAAAAATCACCTAAGATTGGACGAAGTCCAATGGGGATGCGGACGAAGTCGCAGCCAAAAACTAGTAACCAGATAATCATGTAATATACATAAAACATACGCCATAAATGAATTTATCGGCTCATTTGGGATGTTTACCGTAACATGCTCTCACCCTGAACCACCACAAATCACCTTACAACTTGTAAAACATAATTCTATACGGCAATTAGAGTGGGTATGAGGAATTACTCAGTAGATATGATAACTGACAACCATTCCATTTGTTGAATTTTTTAGAGCCCAACAATTTTCCATTCATAATGGACGAAATACAAGATCAAGCGTTTGGCGTGACGACAAAATGACGTGAGGCAACGCCGCCGATTTTACATACAGTTTTTGACATCAAGCCATCAGTTTTTACCATTCACGATCAAATTTTGGCTTCACGTGAGTTAATTTAACGCGATGGACTGATCGTGTGTGTCCACTATAAGCACTTCGCCAACCCATTTATGGGTTTTACTTTTAGAGGTCGATCGAGTTAGTAACGTCATTATTTAATTATGTAATATGAAAATATTATTAACGTATTTTATTTGTTTTATTTTCAATATATATTTTAAATCTAATATCAAGACATGGTGTCGATAAGTCGTATTAAGTCGTACGCGATAATGAAGTATGACAATTATGTTATTTTAATGAGGAGTGTGCAAATGTCAAAAGTAAAATAAATTGTAAATGTTTAAAATATTGCTGTATTCAATATTTCGGTGCGTGAGAAAAGGATTGCAAGATTCCGTTTCCCCTTGTTACTTAACCTTTATCAGGGTCCGCAGTGCAGTTTCATTCCTCCTTGGAAAAACTGTGTTCATAAGCCAAGTGGACTGTGATCCTGCCTGTCACCATTTTAATAAAAAAAGTGGGTATATTTTAATATTTAGCCAAGATAATAATATTTTTTCATAAAAATATGTATGATTTATGTAGTAAAAGTATAGCTCTAGCTAGAGTATAGCTTTAAGTAAACTAAGAGGATAGCTTAGTTGTATAAAAACCTTAGCAGAGCGTGGTTTCGATCCACGGACCTCTGGGTTATGGGCCCAGCACGCTTCCACTGCGCCACTCTGCTTCGTACTAGTTCAACTAAATCTGGTGAACACATATTTGGTGTTATTTTATCCTTTGTTCATAAAAAACAACTGTCTACATTCATTATATTATGCGATTGATAATAATTAAAGTTAATTTCGAAATATGCACCAGTATATCTGATTCATTCAGCACACGAAACTCAAACAATTTTATGCAGTTAATTCAGGTAACAGATAAAGTTTCTTGGGTTGAATCAGTCGCTTAGGTTAATATTCTTTGAACTTTTTCAATTTCATGATGAAATCCACCAAGTATCTCAGTCAGATACAAGTATACGTATACGTAGGGCACCTATACTAAACTACACCATCCATCACTAGGAAAAGTTTTAAAACATATTGAATTCCTATTTCAAATTCACTTATCCATCGGACGTCACTTAAAAACATCTAAAAATAATATCAAATGCATGTAAATCAGGTATGTGTATTTGTATGTCAAATGATATCCTGAAGCGGGACTAAGTAGGTATGTCTCTTTCTGATCACACTTCGTGGAAAAAGAGAAAACTATCATACGAGAGAGTACCTACGACAGGCATGGCACGGATAGTTTAACACGAATTATCAATTAGACAGTTTCAATCACTATATCCATTATAACTCAGGATATCAATTACTAATAATAAATCTGTAAGTATAGGTATTGTATTTATGTATGTTCCTTCATAACTATTAAACAAATTAACTGATTTTCATGAAACTTGGTACATAAACATTTGGACGTACAGGACACAGGATAGGCTACTTTTTTCTTTTTCAACGCGGACGAAATCGCGGGCGTCAGCTAGTTTATAATATTTTTAGTTAGGATGGCTATAATTTCATTCTGGTATTTACAAGACATTAACAACTTGTACAACTCTCGATTATACCTTTTACGATTTGGTATGAATAGAGCTTTATACCAAATCACATAAAAGCCATAATCGAGAGGTTTTCAGGCCCCTCGGAGAGCATCAATTAGCAACACATGTTTGGAGATCCGGGAGGTGTCCAGTCTACGGCAATCCGCTCGTGTTATGTAGGCTCCCGGGCAACAACGCAACCATAAATTAATAGATGGTGCCGAAATTTGATTAAAGAGGTAATATTTGCTCGTTTATATCCACCAATTTATATCTATTCCACATGCAGTATAACATCTATACTTACTGATATAATAAATGTGAAGGTTTTTTGTTGTTTTTGTTGAATCACACTATAGTTGTACATACCTACAGAGAAATGTTATAAGGATTCTTAACATCATGTTACTATGCTTAGGAGACTGAGTATATTTAGAAAATTTATATGTGTTAGAACGTTACTAATCTTCTACAACAAGCAGCTTTCCTTTATTTCCTTTTTTATTTACAGATAGAGCAAGAGATTATTACTAAAAAGAGTGTAACAGGAAAATGTGTTTTGCGATCGTCTAATTACTAGTAGACATTTCGAAACAATTTCTTCCGAATTCGTTTCTTGTCCCGTATACCTACTCCTTATACAGTCGTACAGTCGCAGTGCCTAAATAAATACAAATATCCCGAGAATCTCTTCCATATTCTATACGTTTAGAAAGCAGAGGTTCACAGCGACTTATTAAAACGGTCGCTTTAAAATATGTCACGTTAGGGCGCCGCCGCCGGCGTGTATAAATAATGTCTGGCGGTCGCCGGAGACTGGATGAGATCGCGGCTATCCTAATGTGGACATATCTGTAATTTCACACAATACAAATGACATGTTTTACAAATCTAAAACACTAAATATTAAGAAATAACAATTGCTATTCTCTAAGTAATGAGATTTGTAAGCCATAAAAGTTGTATTGAGTAATCTGAATCATAAATAGTAATCTGAAATTAAAAACAACAGGACTTTAATCAGTCAACAATCAAACAACAGGACTCTTTGAACCGAGCACCTTTACTAGAAAAGTTTCCACTTTTCAGAAGTAGTGTACGTATTAAGCCCATAATTAATCAGTCATTATCTAGATCCAGCAATGTTGAGACATTGGAAGCAAATCCGCCTAAATTCTAAATCTAGATGATCTTTTAGTACACGCAGTTCACCATTAGAGGAAGTGAACATTATTTCTATTTCAGCAGCCGAGGTAGTGCAAAAGTGCTGCCGAGCTCAATAAGTTTAGAAATAATAAACTTACTCACTCACCTAAACATAATGGAAAACTGTGAACTATGCTTGTATGATTACGAAAAGTAATGTGCCCTGTTACATAAAATACAAGTAGAATGACAAGTCTGAAATAAATTGGGTGTTATTATCTTAGCAAATAAATCATAACATATCATGTCCACTCTATTCCAACGTTTCCGTGAGTTGACGCGGGTGCTAGCAATGGCCACCGGCGGACTATCCGCACGGTTCAAAATTTACTCGTTGCCCCATATATTAGCAAATAAAATTCGATCCTGCCGAAATTATGAGCGGCTAGGTAACATCTCTAGTGGGGAAAATGGGAACATTTAGCGTGGAGCATGCGTGTTTTATTACAACATTAAACAGCTTCATTTTTAATTTTGCGATTATTAAAAACTTAATGCAGTGCTCGTATACCGAAAAACGCTTTGTGAACTGCATAAAGGCCATAAAATGCTGTTTAAAGCGTATGAAGTGGCATTTTATTGTGCAGAAATAATAGATTACAGAAACTTGTCTAGTACTTAGAAAATATACGCAAAGGTGCACTTTGTCCTGAAAAGCAATTTCCTCAAGAGGAATATCTCAATTGATTTATAAATTGTCACATCTAAAATGGTATAATGCATCATATATTTTATAAGATATGGGGAATAATGAAAAAAAGATAGGGTGTTGAATAAAATAAATTGAAAAAGAAATAAAAATTAAATACCTATTTCAAACAAAATCAATTGAAATTTACATTAATATAGAAAATACAAAAGATTAGGATGCAAGAGCAATATGAGAGTCGCAGAGAGGTAACATTATGTGAAGTTAAGATATAGAGTAGGCAGTGAATGGTGGAAAAGCGATGTGATGACGTAGAAAATATGGGAAAATACGCATAAGTATACAGATATGCTTTTATTTCACGGCGTCATCTGGACCAGTTGGTAACTGCAACCAGTTGGGCTATCTAGTTAAAAAAACTGAAATTTAACTTACGCAATAAAAAAACATCCATGTAAGCATAATAAAAAGTTATCCTATGTAAGCATAAACATCCTATGTAAGCGCCATAACAAGAAACAAAATTATGTACCTACTAACATTAAATGTCATTCCGCGTATGTAATTCCAACTTGTTTCATGAGTATTTTTAATTTCCCTAATTGAAGTGCAGTGTAAAAAAACAAATCGCATACGAAAAGGAAAAAGCTGAGAAAATGTTACTAAAATGTGTCATATTTTTTGTCTTTTTTTAATAACGGGCATGGATTGAGTATGTAATTTTTGAGGAAAAGTGCATGGAAAGATGTTGCCATAATGACTAATGACGATTTGAAATATGTACCTATGAGTAATTTTGTAGATAATTAAAAATGTAAAAAATTCGTGTTAGCTTGAAAATATATGTATTTGCTTGACAAAAGCAATTTCTGTTTTTACATTTCGAATATATTTTACACTAGCTGTGTCCCCGACTTCGTGCGCGCTGTAGTCCTTGAGGAACCCAAAATTTTTCCATAATAAAAAGTATCCTATATAAACTATCTGTGTGCCAAATTTCATCTAAATCCGTTTAGCCGTTTTTGAATGATTGAGCAAAAAACAAAACATACATACATTCGCATTTAAACTGTCCACACATACCTATTATATTGATCGAAATCCGAGCAATGTCTGTGTAATGTCGTGTGTACCACATTATAGCAATTCTAGTCTCCCATCAATCTAAATACAGAGCACAAAACAAATTAATTTTATTTCTTTATTTATCATAATTGTCGGCCTGTGTCTTTTCACTGTTGGATATACGAGATGCTTCTTCCAAGGATCGCCAGTCCTCTTTTTATCTCCTCTTGGATATCCGGCAGTGTAGGGGACACTGCGGGGTTATACCGGATTGGTACCGGCTAAAACTGATGGGCTGGATCGCGGGGACGTTATGACACCACTTCGGTGCCACGCAGAATCCTCTGCATTCCTCACTGCGTTTATTAGTCACTAGCTGGTGCCCGCGACTTCGTTAGCGTTCTCTATAGCCTATAGTCTTCCTCGATAAATGGACTATCGAACACAAAATGAATTTTTCAATTCGAACTAGTAGTTCCTGAGATCAGCGCGTACAACCAAACAAACAAACAACTATATTGGTATAGATTAGTCATAAAGGGGGTAATCCTTACAAAAGACAATCATGAAATAACCGCAGTATTTCTGTGAGTACACATTTGTAAGGTATATTAATTTATTATTATTGAGGATTTCCAAAATTGAATCTAACTAACTCTTAACTAAAAGCGTCAAGCAAATAATTAATTTAAGCTTAGGAGGGTTTGTTACTAATTAATATTTTTAATATCAGTTTTATTTGCTGCCAGTACATAAATTCAGCATAATAATCTATGTCACGTAGCACAAGCCATGCAAGGTGTTTATTATCTACAGATCCTGCTACAGAACAGACATGGCAGACATCACGATAATATATAACTGATTGTCTAAGTATATTACTCCAAGGACAAAATAAAATCATTAAAAAATTATAGTAAATCATAAATAGACATACATTAATTTAATTTTATACAGTACTAGAGACCCGCTGCCGGCTTCACCCGGGGTGCATTTTTTTACGTAAAAACCTTCCTTGATTATCCATTTATCCATGAGTTAAGACAGAATTAAAATCGGTCCAGCCGTTCTCGAGTTTTACGCTTAGCAACACATTTAGGGATTCATTTTTATTTGTAAAAAAGATTACCTGAAAACTGAAATAAATTTTGCCTATATTCTTATTGTGTGAAGGTTGTCAGAATCATCACATATTCTAAGACACAAAAATCACCAAGCAATAATTACTTATTTTATAGGCCTCTTTCACAAACTACATGTAAAGTGTTGATTAGTTACTTTTAGAAATCATTTTCTGTTATATTGAATTATGCACTCGGTTTACTGCATCATTCGATAGCCGATTTTTTTTTAATTATTATTTTCTATTTAATGTTTGGGAAATTTACCGTACAAACAAAGGTATATCAGCTCCATTATCCCCGGTTACCGGTGACTTTAAATGACAGTTTGGCCTACTTGACGTTTGTGAAAGAGGCGCTAATTCTTTCTTTTACAGTACATATATTGAAATAACATTAAACTTGCAACCAGCCACATTTCAATTTTCACCTAACTACCGGTTCTCGGACAACCATTTACGTGCGGTCGCTGAAAATTACATCGTGACGTCACCCGCCGCCATGTTGGTTTGTCACGGTTCATCATGAAACGAAGTCATGTGACGCGATGTAGCGGCATGTCATGTCGTGTCAGGCACAATCAATTTCCGCGTCGTATGTTTGTGAATCGCTTTTCGAATAACCACGTAAAATACCTATTAACATATTTTGGAATCGATTATTGAGATGATTTTGTTTCTGAATGCACTGTTTTTTGGTGTCTTGGCTGTATCACAACCATAGGACAGAGGACGCGGAAATTCCATTAGTGGGCATCAAGAACGTAGCTACTGCTCCACAACCTTATCAATTATCGACTTCCATAATTGCGTCCAAAAACGTATATACGAGCATTTTTGTTTCTTTTTTAAAAAATCTTTGACCACCATTTGGACGTCGCCACATTCTGACGAATGCCTCATGACAAAATTTGACAAGGCCCATCTTGGGCAAGCTCCACCCGTTGTGGCATTTGTCAGCAGAAAGTCTTGTTTTTGTCTGTCACTAATAGAAAATATCTGTAAATAAATGGAAATGCGTCATCTGTAAATAAATGGGAATCCCAATGCTAAAAATTTCATAGCGTAATAAAATATCAGTTTATCCCAAAATTTGTAGTTGGTGCACCGAGTGAACTAAGAGAATGAGAGAATCCCAATGTATGGGAGAGCATAGTTCCAGCTTAAAATGGACCTTCGATGGTTTTTGGGCTATTGAAAACTTTCAACACTCGATTCTCAACATAAATATAGCGCTGGAACCCTTTGAGTGTGTCAATTTTTTTAAATGTTAAGCTGCTTTACAAACAGTCTGACAGTCCGATTGATGGTAGGTGGCTGCAGTCGCCTATAACACAAGCAACGCCACATGCACAATAAATGACTATTTATGGCAGTATGCTCTGCCACTAGTAATTGAAAATCAATTCTTTAGAATAAATAGTCATACTAATATTATAATTGTAAAAATAACAGTCTGTCTGTTACAATTTCTCAACCAAACATGGTGAAATTTTGCATACACGTTGTCAAGGATACAGAAAAGGACAGAGTATTTATTCAGATAAAAAGGACTGTTCCTAATGAATCATCAATACTAATAATAAATCTGTAAGGGATCATGGAGTAAGTTACTTTGTTTTCAGAGATATCGTGTTTATAGGCTCTATACATGATACTGAAACTAAATTGACCATTTTTAGAATTTTTTCTGTATGTAAGTATGTATGTTCCTCCATAACTCTTAAACGAATCAACTGATTTTCATGAAACTTGGTAGATAAACATTTAAACGTACGGGACACAGGATAGGCTACTTTTTTCTTTTTCAACGCGGACGAAGTCGCGGGCGACAGCTAGTCTGAAATAAAATAAAAAAAACTAACGCCTGGACCAAGCGTCATAGCAACAAGAGGTCAAGCGTTATATTGCTTATATATTTTATATTTTCCAACGCGGACGAAGTCGCAGGCCAGCTAGTTCATAGTAATCCGTAAAAAAATTGTAGGTACTCGTACTTTGCAATTGCTCTATTTGCTATATTTTATGTGACCTTTGTATGTGGACGCTAAAACCTATGTGCTACGAATGTGACAAATATGTGTTTGGATTAAATCCCAAAAATATTACATAAATATGGGAAATTGTAAAGGCAATCCGGATATAGACGCAACGAAACACACGTAGCAAATAAAACCCAGTTTGAATCGGTGTTCGGTTTAATATTTATGAGAGTCAGTCCCGGGACCGCTAAAAGTTTCAACAGTTAAATGATTGCAAAACGGCCCTGTGCGCTCTTTGCACTGCGCTGCTCTTATTAATTCACGTAATTTGTTTTACTTTACTTTGTCTCACTATGATTTCTAACATTGCCAATATTGCCATAAAGAAGTGTTCAACATTTTCTTGTTTTGACTCTTCAGCTGACTGGCAGTCCTCTTGTAACTACGTAACCGTTACACATGGGACATAAGCAAATCAAAAGGTGAATATTTTATAACCCAAATCCTTTCAAAGTTAGAGTGAATAGACATCTTCTAGGTGAGCTCGCTCCATCATAACCCTTATCCTTGCTACACATCTGAATGTTGGCCAAGAGCAAACCCATCTCTGATAAAAAAAACGACTGACGCTATACACACCGAACAAGAATAGGATCTTTATCCTAATAAAACCTTAGTCACCTGGGTACAGTGATATGTTAAGTAAGTACTAGATTGAACACTCCCTACGATTTCTTGCTAAATTCATGTTCCAACGCGGAAGGTAGGCGGGGGTTGGCGGGGGACGGCGCGGCAGTAGTGTCAAGGCCAATACGTCAAGTCGTAGACAATTATTAACCTATTAAACGCTTCAACATTAATAAAACTTACCTATGGATGGTCATACCACCAGTTTTAAAAATATTTTTTGTACCAATGTTACTGGTTTTGAAAATAATAACGCGTCTACTCTCTACGAGCGCGTATGACAGACTGTGAACGGGTGGGACGTCAGAACTCCAATCACTTGGAACACTCATCGCGTCTTGAGTGTTCCATCTAGTACGTAGAACTTAACATATCACTGCCTGGGTAGGGATAAGTAAATTTGTGGAGATATAAAAAAGATGCAACAGTCTACATGTTCGACTAATTGGGCCTTGTAACTTAAAACAAGACCAGATAAGGTTTTACTAAAGAAGTTCTGTGGACTTACTAATTGACGAGAAGAACATCTTTGGCCTATTAGAACTAGGAACTGGTGACGCGCAGAAGTCCACCATGAAATAATTGCATATTTATGTTATACGACAGAATAAGTAGTAGTACTACAAGTAGGTTAGTAAACTGAGTAGGTAAGTACAAGTAGGTAAGTAGGTATAGTAGTTGCTATTGTATTTTATACTCGTATTTGAACGGATACAATGTTATTGTAAAGTTATATACTCAAAACTTTTTCGTTTATCGGTCTTTCCAGTTAAAACTTTATCAAAATCCGTTCAATGCTTTTGAAGTAGTTAAGATTTTCAATACATAGATATTATTTATTACTAAGTATAGAAGATGTATATATATAGATATAATGTAGTTTGACCATTCAACGAGGAAATGCTGCCAGCGTCCTTGGCACAATGCCGCATGGGTCAATTTTTATATTGAGTTTTAGTTTTAGTGTACATATGTGTAATCAATTTATTATTTTATTTTGTTATTATTTTTAACTAATAGTGAGTTTAGTTGTTTGTGTTGTCAGTTGTGTTATCAATAATTAATCATATGTATTTAATTAAATAAAATACCACATATGGGTTCTAAAAAAAATGTAGATAAAACATTATAATAGTTGGTAATTCAGACTGACGTCGAAACGTATTTTAATAAGGAAAACATGATTATTTTTAGCGCAGTGCTTTTCAATATTAGTGGTAGACAGCTGTGAAAACTCATCCCGGCATTTGTACAGGGCGTGGGGCCGTGGGGCCGTGGGGCCGTGGGGCGGGCACAACGCGGGCAGCAAATGTTTACTCGCTTCGATATTGCACACCACATCACACTTTTTGCTCACAACTATTGCCGCTCAAAATTATTCTCTACTTACAAACATAGCTTTCGATTTATTTATATGTTAAAAATGTATGTTAAAAATAGGTTCATTTTTTATCAATCAATCAATACTAATAATAAATCTGTAAGGGTCGGTCATGGAGTAAGTTACTTTGTTTTCAGAGATATCGTGTTTATAGGCTCTATACATGATACTGAAACTAAATTGACCATTTTAGAATTTTTTTCTGTATGTATGTATGTTCCTCCATAACTCTTAAACGAATCAACTGATTGTCATGAAACTTGGTAGATAAACATTTAGACGTACAGGACACAGGATAGGCTACTTTTTTCTTTTTCAACGCAGACGAAGTCGCGGGCGCCAGCTAGTACTAATATAATAAATCTGTAAGGGTCGGTCATGGTGTAAGTTACTTTGTTTTCAGAGATATCGTGTTTATAGGCTCTATATATGACACTGAAACTAAATTGACCATTTTTAGATTTTTTTTCTGTATGTATGTATGTTCCTCCATAACTCTTAAACGAATCAACTGATTGTCATGAAACTTGGTAGATAAACATTTAGACGTACAGGACACAGGATAGGCTACTTTTTTCTTTTTCAACGCAGACGAAGTCGCGGGCGCCAGCTAGTACTAATATAATAAATCTGTAAGGGTCGGTCATGGTGTAAGTTACTTTGTTTTCAGAGATATCGTGTTTATAGGCTCTATATATGACACTGAAACTAAATTGACCATTTTTAGATTTTTTTTCTGTATGTATGTATGTAAGTATGTATGTTCCTCCATAACAGAACTCTTAAACGGATCAACTAATTTTCATGAAACTTGGTTGATAAACATTTAGACGTACAGGACGCAGGATAGGCTACTTTTTCTTTTTCAACGAGGACGAAATCGCGGGCGCCAGCTATTTTAATAATAAAATGACAAAAAGTTATTAAGGGATCAATCTTCAAATACATCGAATAAATTATTGTGTTTATATTGTACAGCAGACACCTAAATTAGATTTAAGTATTTATTAGCTAAATTATTTTAGCCATTTAATATTAATTTATTTACTTTACAAATATATAGTGTCGCATTAATAAGTTTAATTGTAGTTACCTAAGTATTAACAAATGAAAATGTATCATTAATGAACTCTATCCTATCCATTCTACACTTAATTATAAAACACCAAACATTTGTAGCAAACAGTCGCGACAATTATTGACAAATTTATGCATAATTTATGTATTTTTTCGGCGCCGAACGACCGATGTTTGTTTCCCTTTATCCAATATTTATTTTGGAAATATTCATTCGTCGCCAACGAAATTGTTAGTCAAAGTAAATTATGAAATTGTGCACGACTTTTTAATGTGGAACGCCGTAGACGCGAGGCTTCATCGCATACATGTTAATTTGTTTATGTAATTAACAACCTCTGCTGAATTGGCAATTTGTGAAACAAATTAATTGGAATATTTGTTTTTTATGTGCCAATTTCTTCCTACGGCCTACAAACGTGTGAGGAGAGGCTGTTTATTAAAAAAAAATGACACTTAATTTTTTACATTTTGCATTTTATGTCGAATTTCACTTTATGTCGAACGTCAAATAAAACTTTGGGATAAGATTAGTTAGGTGATCTGCACGAAGACAGACCCGAGGAAACAACTCAATGTTAAACGCTGAAGATATTAAACATTCCCAGCAAACGCACGAAATTTACCCATCAAGCGAAACGGTTAGCATTTGTCGTGAAATTGACGTGAAAGGCAGTAGAAAAGTTCTACAGTGCTGGGTTAGTACTAGTTGTAACTGACCCAATACTTAAATCTTCTTAGTTGCATAGGAATAAAGACACGGAATCGTCAGACTATAGGTATACGAGGCGACTAAAAGTGGTTCTTTGAAGGGTTCATTGATGGTCTTTAGGGCAGACATAAATGGTCATTACATGTTCGACAGCGCATCTGCATCCCCTCTGAAGTTGTTTGTATTGATGGTAGCCACATTTTTTTTTATAAACTCAAGGCAGCGCTTGGCCGCGATCTCACTTGATGTAAGGTGCAGATTCGGCCGAAGGTGGACCACGCTTACCTAGTAAGTGCCCAATACCCTTGATTTGAAGACCCCGAGATTGTAATTTTGAGGAAAAACGGACGCAGGCAATGAGTTTCACTCCTTAGCAGTTCGGATAAGGAAGGTCGAACTGTAAGGGTCAGCGCCGACGGACGGAGTGGCAGCCAAGAGATTAATTTAGTAACAATTTAAATTCAACCTAAAGTGCTCCTGAATACGACTGTATTTGGTACAATGAATTAAAATGACGGCGAGCGACTCAAAGCGCGGTCGAGAGGCGCGCGGCTAATCGACTCCAAGAGTCGGCGAGAGCAGGTTCGCGGTAACGCGCGCTCAGTGGGCTTTGCGACCTGTAGCTGCTCTTTGTAGTCATGTGTCGTTATGCGTTTTCTGAATAACACAACAAAACGTTACCGGCGCTATCACAAAGTTGTGCAAACCGTCTATTTAACAACGATCTATTTCGCAACCACCGTTCAATCAAACGTCAAAATAAATATGTTGTTGTAAAACAGTCTTTCGTTTTTGGATCCGTTTTTCGTTGTGGTTAATTTCGCGTTGTTAGGCATTGTTAAGTATATAAATTGATTCATTGCGCTTAATATGACGACTGATACACTGATAGTTCTTGTAAATACATTCATATCCATTAGGTTTGTGCACACACAAGTATTCGTAACGAACCTAAACAATAACGGCCGTGACTTATCGAGACCAAGGCAAATATGTCACTAATTAGGTACTTGAAATTTGCATTCACAGTCATCAAAACAAAATGAAAGAAATTCGGTAAAAAACAACAAAAGGTATCGAAAATAATCGAAATTTATCTTATTAGTATATGCATAAGGTAAACTATCGTACAAACGCATCTACCGAACAATGTCAAAGGTCGTAATACATCGTATCTGATTAGATATTACCGTCTCTTTTTATCATACTTAACCGGTGGTTGCGAAAGAGATGTGCGTTCCGTTCGTTATGTTGTAAATTTTCCGAACCGAAAACGAAGTCCGTTTGCTACAACGGTAGACGGATTGGTGCACGGGAGAGTTTGGCGTTTTGAGAAATAGATCGTTGTCAAAATCTCCCACAACGTTTGCGTTGCCGTCAGCCACAACGTTGTGAAAACGATTGGTGCTACATAACGCCCACCGTTAGCTCTTTGCCGCCACTCCGTCCGTCGGCGCTGACCCTAACGCTTCGTGCGTGACCGAGGAAAATCAACCACGAAGGGATGAAACCCCCGCCCGCGCCTCGTGTTTCGCAGGTGGAACGATTCCGGCTGGATCAGATCGTATAGAATGGACGCATAGTGCATAGTGCAAACGATAGAAAATCGATAGGCATGCTACTTTTCGGCGATGCTGCAGGCTTTGAAGTTGAGACTCAATATCAATACCAACAATACCATCAGCCTACCTTTATAAAAAAAAAGAAACTCTGGAATCATCCCATGTGTGGTATTAGTACTAATTAGAGCCATTACGGACTAGCATTTTAGGGATAAATTTCGCTTTTATTTTAAATCTGTAATTTACCTACTCTTGCACACTAAAGTAAAGTAAGTATCTAAAGTAAGAAGTTTTGTTGAGTAGGAATCCACACAATGAAAATTTTCCTCAAGTCAACAAATAAGACCAAGTAAGTCAATATATTACTGAAGTCCAAAATTCGTTAATAAACAAAAATCTATTAAAAAAATTTTTTGTTCATAAAGTGTTTAAATGTAATATTGATATAAAAGAAGAGAATATTAAAAAAAAATACTTATCTTCAAGTCACAGCGAAGCATAAACATCTCATACATCCCGCTAAGTGTGTATAAATCACTCGTTGAGAAACAAAGCGCCTTGGGCGGTGTTGATGGAGGGAAAAATCATAAAAAAACCATTACAAAGCCGTTAACAGATCCTAGGGTGCTTCGTTTCTGAATATTCTATTGAGGTGTTTGAGGTTACATGTGTGTTTGCAGGATATATTTCACTAGCACACCTCGCCGTTGTCTGCTCAACTTTTCCTTATCAGTAATAGGTACTTAAACGTGTGCTACGGCTCCATTGACTTTTATATATCAGGTTTATACACGCCCTACTCACACGTTTATTAACTCGAGAACTGCATTTTGTTAAACATTTTGAATAACACAACCTTCTTTGAAGATTTAAGACGCTTTCCGCGAGAGATTATATTGTCTTGAGAGTTTATATTACCTAAATAATTATTGTATAATAATATGTGTTTTTATATTCATTAAATATCATGAGAATATGCTCTGTTGTTCCTGTTCATGCAAATAACCAAAGAGTTGGTTGTCTTTTCTGTAAATAGTCTTTCTAATCTTCTGTAATGTGATTTTTTTATAATGAAAATCACTCATTATCAATAGATACCTATATACCATATTCTTCTTCTTCATCGTCGGTTTCACTCTTGACAGAGTGGTCGTGGTCATCATTTCTGGTGTTGGCGGCAAACTTCACAACAAGCCGCACGCAGCGCGGCACCGGTTGCTAAGCGGATCGCATGGCCTCCCCTGTTTACTTGATTGAACCTTCATGATGACTCATGGGAAAAAAGATGGCAGTGGCTCAATTCCCTTGCCTTCTACATTTAAGCTTTTTAGGGGTAATTTAAGCCCCAAGGCTGTTTCAGCCTCTTCGAACCGGTTGCCTAGCCAGGTGAATGGTTATCCCGCCATTTACTCGGTCGCCAGAGTCTCGTCTGTTATCTAGCAGGGAGCACCACGGAGAAGCAACACGCCACTCCGCCGCCATCCGGCGCGTGCAGGCGAGGTTGACAGTAGGGTAGGATAACATCTTACTGCGCCACCACACTACTCGCGAAGTTCCTCGACGAAGTATTCGGGAAAGTATGAAGTGTGTCGCTAAACACTCGTTCGAGGTAAGGCGAGGTACCCGTCCACACTCTCGTATTCGCCTCGCCTCGGCCAACTTCGCGAGTGTATAGAGGCGGGGTTAGTTCCTTACTCCCTTATACCATATTAGAGAACCAAAATTTTCCTATGACTCCAATAGCGTCATAAGAAAGTATTGATTCAATTCGACTCATCCATTTGTCTCAATTAACAATTCGTCTTTAATTTTTGTATTTACTTAGTTGAAACTCTCCTGAATACAATAATAACGCTGATGTAATAAAACTTAATGAACTTGCAAATATCCATCAGATTTCCATAAAAAGTTAACAGCTTTTTTGACGGCAATAACTTAATAAAAGCAGGCATCATCGCTCGTAAAACGTTGATAAACCTTCATTACTGTGACATTAATCTATTATTTATTTTACAACGAGGAAAAAATTGGAAAACAGAGAGGATATTAAGCAAATTTTATTAACCTAGTAAAATATTTGGGAGGTTGTTTTTATTATTATTTATCATCATATAAGAATTAGCTATCATCAGCCTACTATCACCATTCGGATCTGCCCGATTTCGTAATCCGGAATCCGGCCCATTTTTATTTTACCGTATCTATAGATTTATGATCTATCCCTTCATCTTACTGATCTTACTAAGAACCAAGTTCCTTATTTTTTGTATATTTAGATCGTGGTATAGCACAACTAGTTAACTAAAAAAGACAAAAAAGAAATCTGTTGAATTTTCACGCCAAAATCACTGAACCCGTTCTTACTGAATTTTGATTTCCGCGTATCTTTAATTTCGTTGAAGAAAAGAACCTGTGTTTTTATTTATAACCGTCAATAAATATATATGTACTTAAGTAGGTACTAATGAATAAATATGCGACAATGTAGAGATAGTTAAATTGTAACACGTCGTGTGTATAGTGCACAAATGAAAAACTCGACTTAGGAAAAGTTGTCGGCGCTCAACCGCTCTGTAACAAAAACTCTTTGTTAACGGCTGCCATTATTCCAACCTGCGGGACCCGGGAGTCGAACTTCACACGCTCGTAAATAAAATAACCAACTGTTTGACCGCTTTTAACGACCACACTACATTTCAACCCTTCGGCAATAGGATAGTTAAAGTTAAGCGTTTTAAAAGGCCCATTATTACTAACATTCTCAATTATCTACTATACTAATATCTTCTTAAAATTTAACACTATTCATACAAGATTTATTGGATCTTATCTCAAGAAATGTGCATTGCTACTGGACCTAAGTAATACATCTTCTTTGTGACAAGGATAATTATGATGGAAAAATCACATGACCAGAAAATGTATGAAGAATTAGTAATGAGTTGTCTCACCACTTTACTCTTGTACCAAAACAAATCTGCTACTTTTTCTCTAAGTATTTATACTTACATAATCTTTTCGTTTCCCGGAAGAGTCAACTTTGAAATAAACTTTTCAAAGATGACTGGTCCAGATCTGGCAGGGCCAAGGCAGTTCACAGTCATTTGGGCAAGCCGTCTGGCAGCAGTAACAGGATGTAAGTAAGCTATAGTTCGATGAGTGAGTAAGGGATACCAAAGCCCATTTCCCTGTCTATCCTAATTCCTTATCCCCAAGCCTACTATGATCGGTAGCACACTTTCAACACCTATAGCGTTAATTGTGTTTCAAATGATGGTAACCACCTACCATCAAATGGACCGACAGCCTGTCTGACGAACTTTACATTTAAAAAATATATTTTCAGAAACCTTTATAATTTCAGCAAGCAGCAACTAAAGCGATTCGAATTGTTTATTAGCAAAATAAACACGGCTTCATTGCCTGTATATGAGCCACAGTAGCGAGGAATAAAACGTTTTATTACTAACTTAAACGATTTAAATCCCCAACAACATTTAAACTTTGAAATACCTTTGAATATCTTTGATAGTGATGGCAAAACTTAACAAGTGTGAAATTGAATCAATGAGTAAAATCGAATGAGTCAAATAAAAAAAAAACGATGACTACATAATATAATAATATATATAATATAGTAATCTATATGTAATGACTATACACTGTGAAATGGCATTGTGTTCTACAGTCATAAACTGTGACTACGAAGGTTTGTTGCCGGTTTCTTTCACGTAGGAGCAGCATTCCGAGCTGGTAGTAGGTAAATGTATTTCTACTGTGTGTGACGACCTATAACTTTTTATCTTTACAAGATAAACAAATAAATATCGTAAAATGTCAATGGAATTTAGAGATAGTAACATCTCTACGGATGATTACTGTGCTCCTTTTATGCAGTAGAAACAACAGTCTGAAGCGAATATGACGTATTCCTCGCCTGGGTGTTGCTTGTTTAACTCTTATATAATATACTTATTTATCTTAAGTATATTATAAGTATATAATATCTTAAGTATATTATGCTTGCTGGAGACACTTCATTGAATCAATCTATATACAGCAGAACCACTTGGTTACAAGAGCATAGGCGTCACCGACGTAGCTGGCCCCAAGTATATCTAATATGACATGTTAACAAAAAAGGAATAATAAATTGATTGAACTGCAACAATAGGCAACGACAGAACTGTTCAGTGTAGAATGAAGATAATGCAATCCTAATGAATGAGGCGTACCTCATACATTTCCCATCACTAGTAACTAGGTATGTATAGCATTTATATTGTGTAAGTCTAAGTTGAAATGAAAAGCCACATTATTGGCTAGACAATTTTATTTCCAACCATTCAACAGTAGGTGTTCCCATGAAGTTAAGTATTTTAAACTATTACACTAAGTGCACTCGGGTTCAGAGTTCACGCGTCTAGACGTTGTGTAAAAATAGTGTTTTGTATTTAAGATGCAGGTGGGATACGTGCAAAATTAATGTAGCTGCCAATTATACTGCGTCTTTGGACGTGTTCATTTTTCTTTAGTTTTCGTGAAATCTAATAAAGTTTTCCCCTCACGTCACTGAAAATTCATTGAACAAGCAGTTTCGAGCTCGTTTGACAAACAGGTGAGAGGAATGGGTAAAAGCTACTCCAGAAACACGTTACTGTATCACAGGTTCTATTCCCGATTTCCCAAATGTGCGAGTCTTCAACATAATTAATTTATTAGTATTTGTAGATCGGTTTGCCGATTGCAGCGCCACCTATCGAATCTAATTGTGAATCTGAACCATTCAGGAAGCAACTCAAGGCATACAAAAGATTACATCTAAATCAGTCCAGCGGTTTAAGTTTAGGACACACACGTACAGAATAATTAAGTAAACACATATATCTGACCAAAAAACATATATCTGCAAACTTGCCTCACTAAATAAGAAGGCGAGATATAAAAGTTTACGAATATTAGTAAAATAATAACTCATGTTCTGGCTTTTTACACTATATTTACATACAAAATTACAAATTTCATATTAAGTAAATATAACAATGTTTTATTTATGGACAACTTTGGTCCATTAGTAATAACTACATTAAAATAGTTTAAGTACACAATGATCATAAAAAAATCATACCTTGAACCAACGGACCTTTACGCAAAATAGCTTAAATTCATCTGTAGGTAGGTACTTGATCAAATAACTGTTCAAAAACGAGTTCAAAATTAAAATCTAATATATTCCATAATTTTTCACGGCTAAAAGACTTCTATAAATCAAAACACACCCTTGTGTTTGGAAACGGCTGGTCTGGATCGCGTGGTTTCAGATTTATCATAGAATATATCGAAAATATGTCTATGATCAAACTTGTAAAGCAAAAATACCTACAAAGACAATAATTATTATTACAATTTTGAGGGCTCCGTAAAGTCGATCGTAGCGTGCCTCACGCTATCTGTATATCACGCTCTCAGAGCCTCGTTTAGTTGTCACGAAACGCGGAGCTAGCGTACGTCCGATATCTCATTCATTAATCTTTCATTCATTGATGGCTATATTTCATTAAGAAATAGCTTCACTGGAAGAAGAGAAAAACTCAATCCTCGAAGTGCTTTGTAATTTGAAAGGAACAATAGGAACAAGAGAGTAGTTTAAAAGTACGAGATCTTTGATAAATATTGAACGAAGACGAACAGCTATACCTATCTGTCATGACAATAATCAGAAAAATATTTACTTGAACTATCTGAGAAAATATAATAAATTTGGCTATTACTACAGATATGTATTCAGATAATAAAAAAAAAACAAGTCATAATATGTGACTATCAAAGTTCACTTTATTTTATTGAGCCTTTTATGGCTAATTCCTCAGCATGTTTCAACGGATCACCCTTGAAGAAATCTGCATCCTGCATATCCGGATAGCCTGTTGCGGGTTTTGTAGCCTCATACAAAACTTTCTTTTCCACCCTCTTCTCATACTTGTTCGCAGCCTTTTTAGAGAATGCTTGTCGAAGCTTGGCGGGACTGACATATTTTGCATTCTCCCATAATGTTTGACCACCAAATGATCCAGCAAATATTTTAACCTAGAAAAAGGTACTGGTATTATAATTGCATGTCACTATAACATTTTGAATAAGGATCTAAAACTTCAACTTACAGGATTAAGAACAAATCTTGGCCCAATTTCAGCTAAAGCTCCATCCTCAGACAAAATCTGATAATTTCTGAACCATATCCTATTGTCTAGGATCATGAAAGTGTACACATGATCGAAGAAAGGCTGACTCTTGGGATGATGATTAGGAACTCCAAATATCTGGACAAGAAGTTCCTTCAATAGGCTGTAGTGAGGGTCCTTGGTGAATTGTGGATCAAAAGAAAGGAGAGGTCTTGAGCCTCTTAAACAGTTGCCAGTCATTTTTAGTTCGCCCATAGTATAAACTGAAAATTAATCATAAAGATTGTTATAAAAAGGGATATCATTTTGAGGAGATGAACAAGACATTAATTAATTTCTATGCAAATAATGTAAACAAAACACTTTTTGGTCTATTTTTATTTAAAAAAATACATATTATAAACTGTAAGTTAACATTTATTGCATAGTCTCCATGGCCTTGCTTTAAGGTAATATCATTTATTATTATTTGTTAAAAACATACTCACTATTTTCAACTAGGAACTTGACACTTGGGCCGTTAGGAACATTAGCCATCCAAAGATACAGATCCCTCATCTTTCTGCCTTCGAAAAGAATGCATTTGTTACAATTCTTCATTTCACTAATTTCATTGACCACATACAGATTTTTGCTTCTTTCCATTTTGGATTCAGTTTTGTGGTGGGGCATTAACTTTTTGATGTCTTCCCTTAAATGACGATGACGGTGATTGATGCCTCGTGCAGCAAACACAAGAACTCTTTGTCTGTTGATCCATTTCACCTGAAATATAGTAATGATTTTCATTCATTGAAAGCAAAGTTTAGATATTCAGATACATATAAACTAGCCAACTCAGGTCAGGTAGCCGCTTACTCCTTACACCTCGATATATCATAATCAGTTAGATAATTTTTCACTGAAGGTTTATACAATTAATAAATACCTAATAGGTTTTATTTAAGTAGAAAAAAAACAAGTCGCCGAAACTGTCTGATTCTTCGCTAACTACTTCTAAACCACCCAACGGATTTTGAAACGGTATACCCTAATGCACAGATAAACGAGAAAGATTTGTGTGTATAAAGAATTGGATCCCGGCTGAAGCCGGAAGCGGGTCACTAGTATATTAAACCCTAAATATCTAATGAGCAATACCTGTTTCGGTACTGGATCATCAGACATTCTCACTGGCGGTAATACCACTACATTTTCTTCAACTTTTGGTTTCAACGTTCTTTCCTTTTTAGGGCTATTCTTCTTTACTTTTATTTTTGCCATATCTATAATGGGAAGATTATTTTTATTTAAATTTTTATTGAAATTCAAATCAAACAAAACCTCACACGTGCTCGCTTGCTAAACAAACACATGTATCAGTGTCAGTCAGTACTGTCAGTCATTAGTCAACTGTCAGGCAGGCTGTCAAGTTGAGGTTCACAGAGAAAACTTTCAGAACTTTATAAGCCACAGAACACTATATAGTCACGATACAAAGTTCATCATCACGAGTAAGGAGGGTAGAGATAAGGAGCGTCATGTTAAACTGAAAAAGTGGCAACTAAATGCGATAAATAGAGATGGCACTAGTAGCAGTAGTTGACGGAGTGAAGTGCGAAGAGTTGAATTTTAGTTGAATTGTTTACTGTCACTAGCCTCACTAGCGCCATCAATTTATCGTCTTTCGACGGACACTTTTAATACAGAGATTGCCCGCCTTGTCTCTACCCACAAACTAAATAGTAGATACTAACGTATCAGACGGACATCTGCAGTACAAATGCGCTGGACATGGCCCAGAGTACTTTAACCTCACCTGATTGGTCATAGCAAGATAGAACATGACATTTGACTTCCCCCGCCCCTCTCACCCCTTTGTATTTTTACGGGCTTTCTTTAAGGATCCTTGAATTTATTTTTAACTATGGATATCATCACACAATTAAAACACAGTAAATAATGGGTACATATTTTTTTTTAGGATATAGACAAACATAACATGGACTTAACATACGACTTAAATACAAACTAGAACTGAAATACACCATACAACATATGTATTATTGATAAACATATTTATACGCATGTAGAAAAAATAACACAAAAATGATTTGATTACTACCGCTCTCAAGAGTTCAACGGGATGCCATTCTTAATCGCCGATTCTTGAAACAGCGATGGATATAGATTTGAGCCATTTGTCGAGTCTTTTTTGCACATTGGATATATCCTGGTACACAGCACTTGTAATACATACTTAATATTATATATCCAAAGATTTTTATTTATAAATAAGTACAAAAATGCGTAAATTAATCTATTACTTATTTATACGCAACAATATAAACAACAATTATCTTACAAAACAAAATGGCTTCTGTCTTATTAGAACACTGATCTCTAATATCCTTCTGGATGGGTTATCCCATACAAATTACAGGTACTTTCGTGTACCATTTCGAAGCGTCGCCGTATCAAAGCAAAAGCAATATCATGCGGACATCACTAGTTTTAGTTCCATGTACTTACACTCCATAGCCTACAGCGACAAAATGGAGATTTTCAAAAAGACATAAAAATAAATTTGTCAGCAACCCATCCAGAGTTATTTTAGAGATCAGTGTATTAGAAGGTAGGGATGAGAGGGGAGGTCAAATGTCATGTTCTATTTTGCTATAACCACAGGCTATAAAATTCCTATGTCTGTGATTTTTCCTTGAAGATTACCAGCCGTGCACCGATCCACACAAATCCATATGAGTTTCCCCATACACGGCAAATTTTGGATCTGCGTGAGGCCATTTGGACCGTTGGATCTGCCGTGTAGATGCCATCTAGTACTTAACATCACTGATGGTTATATAGTGTTCTGTAACCTCTGTGGTTCTGGTGGTTCTGGTTGAGTCCTTACTTTATTGCTTCTATGTTGTTTGTTGTTATTGTGGTGAAAATGAAATCTGATTTACATTATTTAATTTTTAATTGAAGAAAACCGACTCCCCATACGATATTCAAAATTTACGTTAGGACTGTGCTAAATTGCTAATAAATGGCTGAACCTAAATCTTCACCTGAAGCTATGGATGAAGACTCCAAAAAGCCCATATGTCTTATTATTTTAGGTTAGTTGATTATATCGTTTATATAATATTTAAAAAAACGACCTGCTCCTTTACCTGAGTGCATTTTTTTCTGAAAATTAAATATAAAAACCTTCCTCGTTTAACACACTTTCCATTAGTAAAAACCGTATTAAAGTCCGTTGCGTAGTTTAAAAGATCTCAGCGTGACTTTATTATAATACTATCCTATACTATTTATAAATGTGAATGTAAGTTTGTTTGTTTCTTATGCTTTCACGCAAAAACTACTGAACCGATCACCGTGAAATTTTGCATACACGTTGTCTGGGACACTAGAAAGGACACAGGGTATCTTTCATCCAGAACGCGGACGAAGTCGCGGGCTGGATATTCTGATCACTTCTATTTCTTACTACATCATTTTTTGTTTGTACTAACAGGAATGGCTGGTTCAGGTAAAACTTCTGTAGCCACAAGACTTGCAAGTAAAATAGTGGATGGTTCAAGACCTTACCTTATTAATTTAGATCCAGCCTGTCGGGAAGTACCATATCCAGCAAACATAGGTTTGTAATATCTTAAATATAAATGTGGAACATTTATCCCTTCATATCACAGTTGTTGAAAATTTCCAATATTAACAACAAATATGAATACTTTAGTCTTTTGCTCAAGTGGATCAAAATATTTGTCTTGTGATATGGTTTTAAGATTAGACAGGCTGACTGTCTACTTAATGGTAGGTGGCCACTGTCACCAAAACTTATCTTACCATAGGTGCTGCAAATACCCTGTCAACCTTAGTAGGTTTAAGGATGAGAAATTAGGAAGGAATAGGGAAATAGGCCCTGCGTTACTTACCTCACAGTGATCTTCTTTAAAAGGGTGGTTACTACGGCCAGACGAACTGCCCATGTGTCTGCGAAATACAGCATGCCCTGCAGTGTGACTTAATTATCAAGTTGAAAATTCTAAATTTCAGATATAAGAGACACAGTCAACTATAAAGAAGTCATGAAGCAATATTGTCTTGGACCCAATGGTGGGATAGTTACTTCCCTAAATCTTTTCTCAACAAAGTTTGGCCAGGTTGTTGAACTAATTGAGAAGGCTGGTAAAAAACATAAATACTGTGTGATTGATACACCAGGTAATTGTCAATTGTGTTTTAAAAGTTTATAACATATATGTATAATTTATTTATAAACCATTACATACTTGTCATAAGGTATAATCATTAAATATTCTTTATTAACTTAAAAGCTTGAGATAATAAATCAAGTAATTAGGTTTTACTAAAAAAATAAAGTGTATAAATACTACATGAGGCGATATCAAAAAAATTGTACATTTTGAAAAAGCTCAATGTCCCCATATTAATACGGGTGTAAAAAAATCCTATGGTGAATAAATAAGTCGTATTTTTTAAAAAGGCGCTTCAATATTCATTCTTTGGTATATAAATACCAGATCAACTGAATTAGTCCAAAGGAATACAATAAAAACCAAATCTAATGAAGTGAAGTTTTTTTTTGTCATACAAAAAAGTAGTGTCTCCCGTGGTACTTTTAAAAGAAAAAAATAATAACTTTTTCATAATCCATCGAACACAGTTTTTTTTTATAAAGTGTACTTGGAAAACGATCACTGTGCATAAGAAACCTTTTTATTTCTTTAGAAACGTTGTAATAAATAAGAAAACTGAAGTAAAACTGATGTCTCCATATTTCATTACATTGTGTGACGACCGTTGTGTGACGATATTATGTGTCCTGTTATACACTTTCGGAACGCATCCGTATTTTTTTACATCCGGAAACACTCGATTTACCACTCAACCTCACAAAACAAAACGTCAGCCACCTTACTTTTGCTGTATTGCTTTGATTTGTGAGGTTACCGTTTTGTTGCATTGTAAAATATTTACTTGTGTTACGCAATATCTCAGGTAAGTTTAATGACTTTTACTACAGATATATTATCTTATGATACTATTTGTAATAAGTAAATCGTGTGATAGACAAGAAATGTGAAAATCTTTTTACTTTGTTTGTAGCGCGTGGTTTCTTGTTTTGATAGGTTATATTTTGCTTCCATTGGGTGACGCCACACAAAAAGAGGGTGCATACACATTGGCAATTTTTATATTCCATTATGTTTCTTTCGTGTGACACATTTTTTCGTTTTAAAATGTACGTTGTAGTCTGAATATATTTACGTTGTATATTTCTACATTCAAAATATTAAATTTATATGAATAAAAATTCATTGTGATCCATTAATTCATGATAATTTTGTAATGTTTTTTTTTATTTTAAACCGACTAAAAAAAGTTGGTTCTCGTTTATATGTATCTTCGCGATTTTATAAAGAACTACTGATCCGATTTGAAAGCTGTTTTCGCCATTCGATTGCATATTTTTTCGTTAACTTATCGCTCTTACTTACTGTAAAGAAAAACACCGTGAGGAGCACAGTACGAAATTGCCCATGTATAGACTCTGCACTAAAAAGCCTTAAATATAAAAAAGAAAAAGAATTTTTTTATATAAGAAATATGAACTTCAAAAACTTACCGAACTAAAACGAAAAATATAAAAACATCAATAGACTTAGACCAGTTTACATTACCTAACTAAATATATACTTTTTCATTTATGTTTAAAAAATCTATTTTGGCATTTTCTTTTCCGTTTTTAATGTGAAAAATTATATAATTATCTCTATTGGTGTATTTACGTGATAGAACCATAGTTACAATTTGTGCTTTCTGGAGCAGAGAGAATGACGATATCGACAAAAGTTGAGTCAAGAAAATCCGGAGAAACTGCTATTGTTTTTACTTGCAAAATGTTGCATTTTAGATTGTTTTCTTTAAGATTTTTAATTACTGATAATATAAATAAGATTTTTAAACTATTTTATTTTTGTTTATTTTTTAAATACCTAACTACCTTAACTGTTCTACATAATGTGTTAAACTTTATAGTTTTGCGTCATGTCGAATGTTGATTTGTATAAAATACATTTATTCAAGTCAATTAAAATACAAAATGTAAAAGATAAAATAATGTCCGTAAGCAAATACACTGTTGGTATAATGCACCTTTATATTCCTTTGTGTTACAGAAATGTTAATATTCCATTGTGTTTCTTTTGTGTTACGTACAATTTTTTTGATATTCACTCACATAGTGTATCTGTATAATATTTTTTTATCTAAAGTAAGACAATAGTCATAGGCTGGACGAAAAGGGAATATAATATACCATTTGTTTTATTTTTGAACTCGCAAAACACTCATTGTGCGACAAAATATTGTTTATTTAATATAATAATAATTAACTTTGAACTTTCTCATCTGTAGGCCAAATAG
Organism: Synanthedon formicaeformis; assembly: GCA_945859745.1. NCBI lineage: Eukaryota > Metazoa > Arthropoda > Insecta > Lepidoptera > Sesiidae > Synanthedon > Synanthedon formicaeformis. Next base: position 10,320,891 of record OX243959.1, on the reverse strand, counting down.
AAGTATTCACTTGGTCAGCATCGGGAACTATAATAACGGAAGCCCTGGCCTCCTCGTGCCCAACAGTCGTGGTGTACGTGATGGACACAGTTCGCAATGTATCGCCAGTAACATTCATGTCGAATATGCTCTACGCATGCTCAATACTCTACAAAACCAGGCTTCCTTTTGTCGTTGTAATGAATAAGGTAAGCTTTTATTGTTTGTTTAAGAAAGCAATCAATAGGCTTAGAAAATCGTTTATCCTATCAAAAAGTCAAAACAAACTACTAGAAAGCTAAAATTTGGAACAACGTTTTATTTTATATTGTAAGTTAAAATCTGCTGGGACAGGATTTATTAAAATTTAAACTCTGTATGGAGATATAAAAAAAACTTCTCTATTTAAATTGCTTTTAGCAAAACGTTTTTAATATAATGTTGAAAATTATTTGTGAATTAGTATTGCAAAATCACCATTTCAATTCCTCCTGTCTTTTCAATGACGAAAATGGTGATTTATTTTATTGCAAAATAATGAAAATGAAGAAGTGGGCATAAATTTCTGTTGTTGAAAAAGTTTACTTAAAAACTAATACAGTAGTGCTTCGATAATCTGAAATTACATAAACATACCACTTCGGACTCCGGAGTGTTTGGTTGGATTACAGTATATCAAAAAAAGTTTTTGAAAAATATATTTATTAAAGTTTTTAATAACAAAATATGTTTATTTAGTTAAAATAATCGTTTTATTTATAGAACAATAAAAGCTAGGATGTAACATTTCGGTATAGGAACCATATTTCTAAGCTAAAAAGCCATGGGTTTTTTGTGTGTGGAGCGGGGCATTGGGCACTTCAGACTAGTCTATGGTAGCACACGAGTAAATACGGAACAGAGTACAAGTTCTCTAACAACGAAAGAAATTTATACCTATTGTGATAGGGTTGACATCTGTAGCTTTAAAAAAAATTTGACAAAAATAAAATAAGGTACTTAAGTAAAGCTAAATGTTTATTTGAACAAGTAATCATGATACGGTCTGATTTGACACATACCTACTAACGTAAAACGTAACGTAAAATTAGTTATAAATGACTAAACCTAAACATTTTTTTTGTTGTTTTTCTTGAGATGTTTATTATTTATTTTAATTGTGTTTATTATTTCTTTTAATTTATATTAAAAGTTGCACATAGTGCAATAGTTCGGCATGTTTAATGATAAAACACTAATTTACACTTATCTAATAATTTTGTTAATAGATCTTATTTTATTTTAAACACTTAAATCAACAAAATCTCTCGTAAAATGTTCATAAAAATCGTCAAGTGCGCGCGACAACCCTAGCGTTCAGCCGAAGCAAACCAGTTTAAGACGCCCGCGGACCGTACGTGAACCCGTCGGTGAGCGGTCACGCACACATCGCCGCGCTATTTGTGCGAGTACCTACAGCGGGCCGCTTCTATGAAGCTTGTACTCTCTTCCGTATTTACTCGTGTGATCGTAGTATGGGTCTATGGTAGTAAGTGTTGATTGATGGGGTTTCCAGACGGACGTGGTGTCGAACTCGTACGCGGTGGAGTGGATGCGCGACTTTGAAGCTTTCGATGAGGCTCTGGAGGCGGGCGCGGAGGCGGAGGGCGAGGGCGAGGGATCGTCTTTCGCTGGCAACTTGGCTCGCTCCATGGCCCTCGCGCTGGACTCCTTCTACCAGGACCTCAAGTGCTGCGGCTTCAGCGCGCACACCGGCCAAGTCAGTCTCTCTTCAATATAGAGGAAAGATTTTATTGTTTGTTTACATTGAATAGGTTGCAAAAACACTGGACAGATTTGAAAAATTCTCTCACCGTTGGGAAGCTATATTATAAGCGAGTAAAATATTCATTAGTAGCGTTTAAGGACTTATTGATACACTAATATATAGATGATTTTAATTTATTTCTCCATCATTACAGGGAATAGATGAGTTCTTCAAATTAGTAGATGAAGCTGCAGAGGAATATGAAAGGTGAGAAATTATTTTGTATTTTCTATCAAGTTTGTGTTTCTTTTCTATTATTTTTTTATTAAATATTACTTTGTTTTGAGTATTGTATCTAATATTATATTTCCTTAAAAGCAAATGCAACTTAATAAAGCTTGCGTTTCAGATGTCAACATATAATATTGGTTTTGTCATTTTTGAAAAACAGAGAAAAAAGTAATAAAACAGTAAAGTCCCTGGCAGGATAAAGGATAAGTAGGCATTTATAATTATAAGTGAAAGGAGTAGAGATGATTTCAAAATTAAAATTTGTTTATAATTTGTTATACAGAGACTACAAAGCTGATTGGTTGAAAATGCGCGAAGAGAAACTCCAGCAACAAAAGGAACAAGTGGAAGGGAAAAATTCAACGGCAGGTAAACAATTTTATTTATATATGTATTATTATACTAATATTATAAAGAGAGAAGATTTGTATGTTTGTTTGTAGTGAATAAACTATTGGACCGATCTAAGATCTTCATCCAGATCTAAGATCCAGATCTATATGATTTTCACTCTAAAATAGGATAGGTTGAGTATTTTGTTACAGTTGTTGTTGTTTACGGGTGTCTGTAGGTCGCAAAACCAAATATGGTCCCGATACACTTCTTCTTCTGTGGTGTATTTTTTTTTTTTTTCAGAACAAATTTATACCATACCTTAACATCGAAGCAACAAATGCATCGTACACTTTTGCCTTTTTAGGGCAAATACTACTTTTTTTTTCACACATTCCACACAGCACCATCTACAAGTTGCACACTAAGCAATTAATGCTTGTATTATGGATACCAGACAGTTGATATACTGCATAGATTACTTTTTTTTTTCGTAAATAACATCAAACTACTACGATCATCAAACACTAAGAATTTTATGGAACATTTAAAAGTGACATATGCGTTGAGCATGAACTGTCATTTATAACAAAACAAACATAATAATAAGTACGTAATTTAAAGAAAATGTGACTTTACGTCAACCCATTAGAGTTTAAAATGAAATAGTAGAAGTTGATCGTTACTACCTTTTACCATTGACGCGTGAAGGCAAGAGTTCGCCATGATTCTGTCAAAGGCGTTCTTTTTATGTGCCGCTTCGGCATTTGTGACGCAAATTCCATTGGAGTATTTCGATGGTAAATAAATACAAAACATCCATGACTCAGGTACAAAAGTAAAATGTTTGCCCCTAAAGTCTGTTTTTTAATCAGAGACAAAAATGACACATGCAAATGTCAAGTTTGCATATAATGATACCATATTATTGTAATGTATGTCACATGTAATGTCATTTTTGTCTCTGAGATTAAAAAACAAACTTTAGCGGTATACGAACCCGCGACCGTTTGGTCAACAGCCTAGGTACTAGACAAAACGTGTCGTCTCAAACTAAGGTGCATTTACGCTAGTTCAACAATTTGTTGAAGCAATGGATTGTCGTACGCAACAGTTTTCAACAGTTTTGTACGGTCAACAATTATCAACATCTGTTGAAGCAACATATTCAACAGTTTCATTTTACATACGTTCTACAATTGACTTGCTGAAGCAATTATTTATTTATAAGCCTTTATTTCAGATAAGAGTAGGTTTACATTATATAAATATATATTTACATTTTGTTTACATCTTTTTTTTTTTTTTTTGTTATAAGCTACACCAATATAAACTGACGGACTCATAAACTGCATCAAAGTTCAGGATTACTTTGAAATGATTTTTTTTAAGAAGTATGCAAACTTTTTAGATTAAATTATATAAATATGGAGAGACTGGCTCTTAATCTTAAAAAAAAGCAAAATTTAAAAATAGAACTGCAGTAAAACAAATGAATATAGCCGGGAAAAGAAAATTTACTCGTAGTATCAGATTTGCGTGTTATTTAAAGCAAAGTTTTAAATTGATTCGCATTGATTTTTTATTCTTTTTTCAATTGAATTATTGTTACCAGCAGAATTGTTGGGTTAGTTTTTTAACTTATCGAGAGTTTTAGAAGCATAATATGGATACTTCGTCCAAACAAGCGGCTCAAATTGTAGCATTGGTGCGGGAGGGCTTGGATTAACGAACGATTGGTAGAAATTTAAATTTAAACCAGTCTACGGTTTCTAGAATATACAGAAGGTTTGTGGAGACAGGTTCTTACAGAAGGAGACGTGGTACAGGCAGGACTCGAGCAACCACCGGTCGTGATGACCGATTTATTGTTACAACTTCCCTGCGAAATCGTTTCCTCACGTCAGTTAACATCAAAACAGAGCTTAATGAAGTGCGTGGAGTAAATGTGAGTGCAAGAACAATAAGTAGAAGGTTAAAGGAAGCGGATATCACCCCTTTTAGACCAGCAAATGGTCCAAAGTTGTCTGTAGCTCACAGACAAGCTCGCTTAAGATTTGCGCGTGATCACCTAAATTGGACAGAAGAGCAATGGGCCTCCGTATTGTTCACGGACGAGTGTAGGACATGTTTATATGGTGCAGATGGTCGCAGAAGAGTCTATCGTCAACGTGGGGAGCGATATGCTCAAAGTTGCATTGAGGAGAGTGTTCCTTTTGGAGGCGGTTCGTGTATGGTCTGGGGTGGCATATCGATGAACGGGCGAACAGAACTTGTGTTCATAGACATGGTCCGTCAAAACGGTAATAGAGGGGGTTTGACTGCACATCGTTACATAACAGAGATCTTAGAAGATCACGTGGTGCCTTACATGGGATTCATAGGCGAAAATTTTACTTTAATGCAGGAAAATGCCCGGCCGCACGCTGCTGCACAAGTTCGACAATATTGCGAAGAGGTTGGGATACGTACAATGAATTGGCCAGCACGCAGCCCGGATCTTAATCCTATTGAGCATGTTTGGGACAATTTAAAAAGAGCTGTATATGCGAGAAATCCTGTGCCCACGACAGTGGCAGCACTAAGAACAGCACTTTCAGAAGAATGGAACAATATTCCGCAAGATCTTTTAATAACCCTAATAAAATCTATGCGGAACCGATTAGAATCCGTAATAAGGGCACGTGGGGGTAATACACCCTATTAAAACATAAATAAACCCTTGCATAAAGTTTGTGTCTATTGTTAAAACCAATTTTTTTATAAAACCAATTTTCCTTAAATTTCTATTTTTTCTTCAAAAAAGTCTTAAGGTCCTTTCCAGTACACAAACTTAAACTTAAGGATACGCTGTTTTAAAGTTCACGAATCAATCTAGAGGTTTCAATTTAAATCTGTATAGAAAGTTTGCATACTTGGTTAAAATATTTATTTCAAAGTCGTCTATTACTTTGATGCAGTTTATGAGTCCGCCAGTGTATAACATAATAAAAATATATTAAGACATTGTTGTTGTTGTTCTTTTCCTTTTTTTTTTTTGCTTTCTTTTATTTAATTTTGTTATTATTTTTTCTTATCTGTTTGCCCTTTGGCATAGGCCTCCTCCAAATATTTCCATTCTTTCCTGTTACTAGTTTTCCTCCTGTTTCCTGCTGTTTTTTCCTGCTGTTTTTTTTTTTTTTTAAATCATTTGCCCATCTCATATGTTGTCCTCCCCTGCTCCTGTGGCCTTCTCTAGGGTACCAGTGAGTTATCAGTTTACTCCATTTGTCTGGTCCTCTTATTAAGTGTCCTGTTGAAGCAATATTGTTGAATGAATGCATCAGCTGTGGGTACAGAGCAACATGATTCAACACGTCGTATTTTGTAGAACAGTCGACGCTCTGTTGAAAGACTCATTCAACAAGCGGCAACAATTTTGCTTTCAACATGTTGCTTTCCAAAAAATTGCCCGTTATTGAACAGATATAAACGTACCTTTACGTTAACGTTTCAGAAACATCGGGTATTGTAATCGGCGGCAGCAAATTGGACGAAGTGCCCACAACAACAGATTTGAGTGACATGTACCTCAAGCATCCCGGAAACGATAGCTCCAGCGACGATGAAGGCACAGAAACGGGACATCCGGAGGAAGGTGAACGCTAACTATTCCTTTTAACCATCAAACTACTACAACATGGAACACGCGTGCCATACAAAACACAACGAATTTTATGGAACATTTAAAAGTGACATATTATGCGTAGAGCATGAACTGTCATTTTTAACAAAACAAACATAATAATAAGTACCACGTAATTTAAAGAAAATGTGACTTTACGTCAACCCATTAGAGTTTAAAATGAAATAGTAGAAGTTGATCGTTACTACCTTTTACCACCATTGACGCGTGAAGGCAAGAGTCCGCCATGATCCTGTCAAAGGCGTTCTTTTTATGTGCCGTTTTGGAAATTTGTGACGCAAATTCCATTGTAGTATTTCGATGCTTTTAACACGTTCATTGCCGCACCAAAAGTTTCAAGTCTCATATCATATGAATGGCCAGCGTATAAAATGTTGGAACTCGTGTGGTGAGTTGTCGGCCGTACGAATGAGAAATAGACTCGCGACGCGGCTTTTGAATTGCATATACACATTTCAAGGTTTTCGATTGAATAAATTGAGGCGTCTAGTTTCAAAACCCTAAACCCTAAAACGCTCCTGCAACAATTTTCTTTTTATATCTCAAAATGACCCTACTGCGATTTTCTTATCATACTGTTCAATAATTTCAGATCGAAAGACGCCAAACGACAACTAAACAACCACTTAAAATTCAATTTGTTTTTCAAACCCCGCTTTAACGACTTCCGTTTCTTTCAAAACCATCTAAAAATGAATTGACCAATGAGACCGCACAGTATTTCGGTCACGTGACAACGAAATCAGTATGGCGATTTTTTTCATAACGAACTAAAAGTTGCTGCGGTATCATAACAAATTCCGCTAAAATACAACATGTCTGTTTCAAATTCCATTAAAACCGAATTTTCGTAATAAAGTACGGCAAAATGAAAATGATTTCCTTTTTAATTCAAATTATCCTTTATTTATAGATGAAAAGCAAGCACTCTTAGTATTACCGGATGACAATAATAATTCGTATCAATTTTTTTTATTGCCTAAGGCCAAAGTTGTACTCATGAGCGGTTTTTTTTCAATTCCTAGAATTAGAAAAAAACGTTATAGTGAGATTTGAAACTAGACTCCTCAATTGTGTTTTACATTAATTCCTAGTATTTTTGAAGAAAAAACCGATAAATAGTTTAGAGCGTAGCGAGTTCTGAGTCCCCCAGTGTGCAATTTTAGTGAACTCGCCAGGCGAGTCCTTGCCAATGAATGGGTTAAATATGCGCCATATATTTTTTCAATGTTAAAGTCGACAGACAGGCTGATTGTCCACTTGACGATATGTGGCCACCGTCGCCTATAACACAAACAACGCGACAGGTGCTGCCGATCATAGTAGGATTAAAGATAGGAAGGGGAACTTCTCTATAGATAGTCCATTTGTTATTATTCTTAACCAGTAGACACGACGAGTCATTTAATTTCTATTACAGAAGAAAACCGTGAATTAAAAGCACAAGTGCTGTTGTGTTTCGGTGAGTGAGTAAGGGATGCCAGAGCCCATTATTACTCCATTCCTTCTCATCCTTAATCTTTCTATGGACCATTAAGTGGACTGTCAGTTTGTTTGTCGACCTTAATCGTAAAAAAAATATGTTCTCTTGCTAATATGCTAAATTTGTATGTTTTTTTTTTTCATAATTTGCAGATGACAAGCCAGAAGACGTAGCGATGTTTCAAGAATTCCTCAAAAAACACATAAAGCCGAGTGAAGGTGGTAGTGCGAGTAAAACATGACAAAGGTCTAATTAAAAAAGTGTTTTATTAATGTTGAAAATGTGCTTACCATAACCGAATACAAGAATTTTATTACTAAGTTTCCAATTTCTAAGCACAAAACTAAAATAAATAATTTTTTTAAGAAAATTCAGAGTTTTTTTTAAATTTTATCTATATAATTATGTACTAATATCTCTATTTAAAAAATATATATTTGAACTCACAATTTTAAAATTAACTTGATACTTAAAAATTTACAAAGTATCAATGGTTTGTGTGTGTGTGTGTGGTAACTGGCATTTGTGTATTAAGTACATTACAAGATAAAATTTAATCTATTTAATTTAACAAAGAGCCTACTAACGGCTTATTTATATAAGTATTATTATATTCTTTAAATAATTAAGGCAATAATTAACAATGCATAATTTTATTATGCACTACTATTTATGTAGTTTGTCAATATTTTTTTTATATAATTCCAACAAATGTTTTTTTTTTCATCAAATAGTTTTTGTATCTACAGTACGTTTTTATACTTACTTGTCTTCCTATATGACGTTCTATAAAATAAACAATTAAAGTACATATTTTAAATTAAGTACATAAATATTTTTTTGTTAAATGATCAGTTATTTCGTGTCTATCTTTCTTATTTTTATATGACTAGTTTAAAGAGATATTACGATAAGAGGAGATTATTCAAAATATTTTTATAAGACAAGTGTATAAAAACTACTGCAGATATATTGCAAGTGTTCTAAACTACGGTTTCTACCTACAATTACAGTAAAAAAAAACGCAACTAAAATCATGGCAATGTCAGAATTAAAAGCCTCTTTTGTTTTCAAAACATATTATTCTAAATTTAAAGGCACAAATGTAAATTTTGCATAATTGAAGACGTGAGTGGATGAAGGTGATATGTCGCATAATTCCAATTTTGAATAAATCGAGGTTAAAGTTTTACTTTTAATTTTTGAGATAAGTCGCCACGGAACTGATTTTTGTACTAAATTATGATGCAAAGTTGTGTAAACAACCTAAAATATTAACGGTGTGATAGCAAGTAAACACTTCTATTATTTAATTTAAAAAAAAAAGTGAACATAGCTCCCTCTTCCATTAACAAAAGTAAACTTTTCTGCACTTTTTGCTTTTTAAAATTTACTGTACCTAACACCTTTTACATATTTTTATTTTCCAAAAAAGGTCTTAAATCGCCGATCTCAAGGGCTGTAATCATTTATATGGACATAATTATTACCTTCATCAACGCAAAAAAACGAAAAATCCCAAAAATGCGACATATCACCTTCACCCACTCACGTCTTCAATTACAAAATAACCTCTTTATTTTTTTGCATTTCTTTTTAAATATAAATCATATTACAATTTACATAATAGTTATTACATAAAAAATTTATTAACAACTGTCTTAAAACTGGTATTTGATGTCAAAAACTCAATTTTGAATCGATACAGTAGTAATTTATATAAAATTATATATTTTAAAACATCGCTTAAATAATATTAAATTAGGTGTACATAATAAATTAAAAAATAATAATAATTCAACTATTAAAAAAAATACCATAAAATCTAAGATTTAAAAAATAAATTAGGTACTTGTGTCTTTTGTTGCATTACTGGACATTATTTACTTAATATTTAATTGATCATGATGCGGTCATTAAAATATACGAAGTTAATGAGAATTTTATTGTTTAATAAAATAATAATGATAAGAAGGAATTTATCTATACCTACATTATTAAAAAAATCCACTAAGTAACTTCTAAAAAAATATGAAAAAATATTATGTAATATAACCTAAATAAGAAGTTGTCTCACGATTTATCGATTGATAAGAAATAAATGATCCATTATATTTAAAAATCAAAACAAAAATATATTGAGCATTTTTTTTGTGATTCTGATAAAATTTGAGTGGATTTCATTGGTTTCTTGTCTTGTCTTTTTTTTTATTTCTTATAATACGTTTCTTAAAATGATGATAATATTATAATAAAAAAAAAATCATGACCATTGAATAGACTCTAAAACAAAATTAATACCTAAAAATTTAAAATAAAATTATTTTTAAGATAATTTAAATTTAATGTAAATTTATATTTTTTTTTTTACATAAGAATGAACCGAATGCTAGCGAGATCTTGTTGACGATGAAAACGTATAAAAATTTACGTCCGTGTGATAAACTAATTATGTAGTATATCAATTCAGTTAGGTCAATAGAGATCTAAGGTTAATAAAATAGAATATCTAATGAGAATTAAATATATTTTTACCCTAAACCACTCGGATTTTCTGTGTCTTCCACAGTGTTAAAATTTTCGTAAGACAAAATATTTGTTTTGAAGTCGTCTCGACAAATCTATGCAATTAATTTATTTGTACTCGTTTATAAAAAAAACCTCAACACTAACTTTAATAAGATAGCGTAAACTGTCAATTTTTAGTTTAGTTTAAAAAAAAATAAGCTATCCATAGGCACAGCCAGTAGATACCATCCAAAAAAATGTTTGATTATAATTCCAGTAAATTTTGCACATTTACTGTTTAGTTTTTTTTAGAAAAATAAATTAATAATAGATAATTTCATATAAAATGTCTATACTAATGTTATAAAGTGAAAATTTGTATGTTTGTATTGTAATGAATGAACTCAAAAACTACTGGACCGATTTTGAAAATTTTTTACTTACTACATTATCAGCGAGTAAAATAAAACTATATTTTATAAAGTTACGCGGACCAAGTGTCGCGTGTAACAGTTACTGTATAATATTTTTATTGGAATTTAAAAAAAAAACTGTGCACTCGCACTCAGTGCGAAGCTGGGTCCCTACCTAGTATGGAATAAATTCGAACTAAAAACACTCATAGATATTATTACCACTGAATAATAGAGATTTCAAATCATTAGCGTGGCCTTTGATAAAGGATACACTAGATTCTGGGTTGTTTCACTTTGGCTAAAAGTGGCATAGTAGAATATCACCGCACTCACAGCTTCGGGTGATATTTCAAATTAGTTGCACAAAGTTGTCCTTAAGGTGAACACGTGTTACAACTTGAACCATTATCATAGTTTTACAATACATACAGTTGGGCAACGAATGTACTTGCGCAGAGCAACGGTGGGGGCTATCGCGGGGAAGCGGGCGGCGCGAACTCACACAGTCTGCGTTCTCCAACTTTCAAGGCGCCTCGCGTACATGTTTTTGAGTTGAGTGAGCGGTGGCGGCGAATGATTTTATTAAGTACCTGACGAGCCCATTGGACGAATGGCAAGGGTGCTTGCCTTACGTCTCAGGGGCCCCGGGTTCGATTCCCGGCGGGGTCAACTTTGGAAATTTTAATATTATAATTTTCAAAATTGACTCTGGTCTGGATTTAAAAGTAGTGGTAGGGCACACTGCGTTTCGCAGTCATTTGGGCAGCCCGTCTGGCGGCAGTAACCACCACCTTACAGAATACCACCGTGAAATAACAGCATTATGTGCTGTTGTGTTTCGGTGTGTGAGTAAGGGATGCCAGAGCCCATTACCCCCCATTCCCTTCCTTATCCCTTATCCTTAATCCTTCTATGGTCGGCAGCGCACTTGTAGCACTTATGGCGTTTACTTGAGTTATAGGCGACGGTAGCCACCTACCATCAAGTGGACCGTCAGCCTGTCTGTCGACCTTAACATTAAAAAAAAAACCTGTTCCCTGTACGTATGTACCTCAACAACAGCATTAAATAAGGATTTAATATAACATAATAATAACGTTTGTTTTATTTTCCATTTTGTGACAACCCTGTCACATCGGCGCGTGACAGCGTAAGTACTTACACGAGTGGCGGCGTCGCCCGACATCAAAGGCGTTGCCCAACTGTATGTATTGTAAAACTGTGCTATTATTACTAAATGTTAAGGTTCAAATCAAGCAACATTACCATCATTCATCATTTTAAAGAAATTAACGAGAGAAAGTGATGGCATGTATAAAAAAATCCAGTGGACACTTTTTCGCGGTGACTTTGTTTGAGACCCTGAATCTAGTATATCCTTTATCAAATATCGTGGCTTATAAGGGGGTGTTTAATCGAAAAGGAATTCTACAGAAGGCTTTCTAGTCGTAGTGATAGAAGTCACTATGACATGTGGTCGTCGCAAGATTTGTCTATATTGATACTATTTTCGTGTCCATTGCTAAGTGCATGTCCATTGGCCGTTTGTTTTGGCGGAGAGACGCGGCCCGCCCTTTCTAAGGCACCGTCGGACAGCTTCCAAGCTGGATAGTACAGTAGACGACCGGATTGGTCTTTGAATGCTAGTGCGGGGTTCGGCCAAGTGTTTAAAGTGCTACCTATTGATGTATATCTGTAAATAAACAAAATATCACTTAATTAATAATTCTATTTAGATAAAAAAATTATATATTATGTACTTCTCCTACATCTCTCATCTAGTGGACGGTCAAAATTTACCAATATGAAAAGAAAACATAGAAAATATTTTTTTTAAAATACCACTTAATTACATATATTATTAAATTGTCTTACCCGTTGTTATAAAGGTCACAGTATGGCACACGCCTTTCAAGCATATAACTCCAAATTTGATGATACGACCAATTTAGTAGTGGAGATACGCGTACTATTTGAGGCCAATTCGCATCAGTTTTCTAAAAATATTATATTCTATAATTATACTAAACCAATTTATATTGGTTATATAATTTTTATTTATATTTAAAAACTAACAAAATCCAGTGACAGTGGAACTAACTAGAGACAGTGGATTTTGTTAGTTTTTTTTATATGTGGATGATCATATAACAAAACCAGTGAAATATATGTAAAAAAAAAAACTTTCACTAGTTAAAAGGTATATTATACCAGATGGAATTTAAATTATGTTATAAGTAAACGGCGGTAACCACCATCTACCATAACATGATTCGTTAGCCTATCTTCTGAACTTAACTTAAAAAAATATATTTGATATCCGAGGAAATTCTTATAAGCAGAAAAATTGGAAAAGATTTCCGGAAAATTGCACCTGTGAGAAACCGGGGGCTGATGGCTAGTTAGTATATAAAAAAGTAACTCACCTGCATAAATTTCATATCTAAACTGTAAGGATCAGTCCGTCGAGTTCCCATAAGACATGCTTTCAACCTAGTATCTTCGTCCATTATTCTCTGTATGGTCGACTTCATTTCTCCCTCAACAACAATCAGTCTTGTGTCATATTGCACCTCAATATCTTTAACGAATTCCTCTAATTCTTTGAACGGACTACTTGCTCTTATATATATAACTTTGAGATCCTTTGCTATATTTTCTTTTCTATATATATCTCGTAAAGTATTCAGAGTGATGTCTAATAGTGCCGTGCAATCTTTGCCACCGTTGAAGGCAAGAAACACTTCGTCTAATTGAAATTGTTGAAAACATTGCCGTAATACCTTGAATTCAATAAAATCACACATTCATTAAGTATATAATTTTGAATTGTGGCATAGCACACTGGGCCACTGTTAAATTATACAAACTATTATTTTTCAATGACATAAGCTCCTTGTTAGAGCGGTTAAGTTGCTTGCATTAACGCTCTATCTTAGGGACCCCGGCACCCCGGGAAATGAACTTTGAAAAATGGGTCTGGTCTTAAATTAATCCTTAACTTCTTAGATTCAGGGTCTCAAACAAAATCACTACGAAAAAGTGTCCATTGGTTTTTTGTACATGCTATCACTTTCTCTCATTGATTTCTGATAAAAACATGAATAATGTAAATGTTGCATGACTGATTTGAACCTTAACATTTAGTAATAATGGTTCAAGTCGTAACACGTGTTCACCTTAAGGACAACTTTGTGCAACTAATTTGAAATATCACCCCAAGCTGTGAGTGCAGTGATATTCTACTATGCCACTTTTAGCCAAAGTGAAGCAACCCAGAATCTAGTGTCCTTTATTAACTTAATTTTGTTTAAAATTATTTATTTAGGTATTTATCAGACATAAAAAAATGTTTATAATATTTACATTGTCTACGGGATCAATTTACTTAAGTCTAAATGACTTAGCGCCTGTTTCTCAAACGTCAAGTAGGCCAAAATGTCATTTAAAGTCACCGGTAACCGGGGAAAATGGAGCTGATATACCTTTGTTTGTATGGTAAACGTCCCAAACATTAAATCAAAAATAATTTAAAAAAATCGGCTATCGAATGATGCAGTAAACCGAGTGCATAATTCAATATAACAGAAAATGATTTCTAAAAGTAACTAATCAACACTTTACTTTTAGTTCGTGAAAGAGGCCCTTACGCTTAGTAAGTTTAAAGTAATTAAAATTTTAGTAATTTATATATTTAATATTTAATTAAATTAATGAATTTAAATAAAATTTCTTTAGATTATTTTTTAACTCAAGATTTATTTTCCTCTTTTATTTAATTAATATTAAAAGAATAATACGACAAAAATCTTACAATATGCAAATGAATAAAATATAAAAAACGCTCACCATTTCGGATTCCTCTAATACAACTGTGTAATCAACAAAATTCATATTGACGTGTTCTTTTTTCTGTGGCATTACTGATAATGAGCTGGAAAATAAAATACAACCTTTACAGAATTTGTCATAGAATATTGTACTTTAATGTTACAGTTACAAAGTCTAATGCTAAATTGACCGTGTTAGTTAAATATGTATGGTATGTAGGTAATGTAATTAGGCAAGCATTGTCCTTGAATTGGTTACGCTTTCAAACTACAACAGGGTAAAGTATTAGTAATAGTAAAAATTATGTAATTACTCCTAAAAGTAATTAAATTTTTTTAGATGTAAAAAAAAAAAATTAGGTAATTGGCTTGTACGTGGTATTTATGAGTGAAAATGTTGTATTTTATCTACATAATAATATCTATACAAATATATACCTATCTATTTTAAAGATTCTTCTTCTAAGAGTACAATTGATACAAAAATATTTAGATGGATATTTTTGGCCACAGAAAGCGTAACAGGACTCGACATAAAGGGAATATACGATCCCAACTAATCCTATGTCTGTCTGTCTGTCTGTTCGCGATAAACTCAAAAACTACTGCACCTATTTTCATGTTGTTTTCACCAATGGATAGAGTGGTTCTCGAGGAAGGTTTTAGTATATAATTTACAAAGTTACGTGGGCGAAGTCGAGGGCAGTTATTTATAAAACAAAGTCCCCCGTTCGAGATTATCTCAAAAACTAATTAATAAACGGATTTTCATGTGGTTTTCCGTAATGATTTCGCGTTGTGGTTTTTATATACAATTTGCAAAAAAATGTCAACCGTGCGAACTCTGGAGAGGGTCTCTCTCTAGTGTTCACTAATATTATAAAGACAGATTTGTATTTTGTATCATAAACTCAAAAACTACTGGACAATTTTGAAAATTCTTTCACCTACTGTAGGTGACCTACATGTTTTTTTTATGTTTATTAGTTGCCATCTATGTCAAATAGTAGACATTAGTTATGGTTGGATTGTATAATTCAAGGTGTTACAAAATATTTTATTGTATTAATGTGGGTAGGCATTTACACATGGCATATACTTATTTATATTTATTATTTTGACATAATAAATAATTGAATGACTGGAAATACACTCAAGAGCAAGTCAATGGTATGAAACTGAATATCTAAAAAAGTAATAATAATCTATACAATTCTGAAATTGTTTTAAAAGTAAGACTTAACTCATTTAAGTCATTCCATTACTATATTGGTACTTACTTTGTAGCTAACTTTTGTATTTTTCAAAATTAAAAACAAGTAACTGTGTCAGGTAAAATTTATTTCAATACAAAACATACATTTTAATAATTTATTTGATTTTTCAGACAAATAACATATTTAAGTTTGTAAACACAAAAAATAAACTTTTTCTAAAAAGTGTTTATACAATAAACTTAAAAGCAATATTCAATGAAATATTAAAAGATTTTAATTCTATAAAACTTACTGGGACCATGTTATTAACTATAGAAAGAATAACTATACATAGTTACTAATGAAAAATCAACACACAATATGCAACATACAAAATATATTTTTTAAACTTTCTCAATACACAACTTTTTAATTGGAGGTTCACTATTTACATCACTGTTCTGCTCATAAAACAGAATATCTTTTGCCAACTCTATTGTAACTCTCATCATTTCCTTATTAGGGGCTACGTTTCGAACGTAGAAAACATTATGGACATATTTAGATATGTCCATTCCAAACGCTTCATTTGCCAGATCCTTGGCAGCTTTTTCAGGATTGTCACTGTTGACGAAGCAGTACAAATATATCAATATTTTATTACTACAAAATGTCTCCTCGAGTTTTCGACTTGAAATTAATCCTCTGAAGTGCTGCAGGAACTCATGTGCTAACGCCGGCAAATTCATTGTTATATGTATTTTCACATTACTATCCAATTTGCAATCCATAATAAATTTTTTGAACACGTCACAAATAAAGTCCTTTCCATCTTGATTGAACGTTTCAAGTGATTCGTTTTTTACTTTGTTAAGTTTTGCGTTGTGGTTTAACCATTTGAACGATTCAGGATTTAAATCGTTTGCAAAGACTTTGATGCCCCGCTTCGCTGCCGGTATAGCAAAGGGTCCCACTCCACAGAAGACATCAAACAACACATCCCCCTCATGTAGAAGTTCTAATATTCTTTCATGCTCCTTTCCAAGTCTAGGGTTCCAGTACACTTTAGAAAAATCAAACTGAAATGTGACACGGTTTTCCTTCACTGTGACAACAAAATCTTTCTCACCGGCTATAACTTCCATACTAAAATTCCGAAAACTATTATCAATAATGTCCGTCTTCATAACTACTGTGCGGCATGTCTTTATTTTGTCCAGAAAAACTTCCCCAATGAGTTTACGGTACTCGAGTGCATATTCTTTTAAGTTCAGATGAATAATGTGACCGATTTGAGAGAAGCCAGTAATATTATCACAATCTTCGGGTAGAATGGCCCTGAATATTATATCCGTTGGCCAGTTCTCATAACGGAGTTCTACTCCCTTGCTGTCGAAGTTGACTTCGTTAACGCCACAAGAATCGAGAGCTTCGCGATCCTCTTCGGAGATATCGGACCACTTTTTTACTATATCAGGATTGAGGTAAATGCACTTAATAAACTTTTCACTGTCTGTAGGCTCCAAATCGCTAAAGCACTTAAACTTTGGAAGTTTCAACGCGTAAGGTTTGCACAATTTGGATATTTTATACAAATTATCTTTGGTTAATTTTAGATACGGCACTTTTATGTTTCTCACGAATTTGTCGCGATCCAGTAATGTCATTCCGCGAACTCCGACGGGAGTTAAAACTGTTTTATCCGACGAACTCATTTTAGAAAAATATCTACCGAAAACATCCAGTAGAAGTTTTGGCTTTGTAATTTTATTCATAGAAAGTAGGGACAAAGTTTGGACGCTTAGACAATACGTCAAATTATACTAACCTACTTCCAGGTCAAGGTAATTTTCTTGAAGTCGTTTGTGTATCTGGGTAATTCACGTTTTTGTAATGGGCTTTTATAATATTATAATTTATTTGTTGTTAAAATAAAAGTAAATTATACGAATCCACACAGTGTGTCATGTCATGTGCGTGCATCAAGAGTGTTGCCAACACATACCCAATTTTCCCCCATTTTTTTTATCAAAATACCCCTTTCAGTACGGGATCTACCTCCCAAGATTTGGTATACTTTTGTTGATATTTTTTCGTATTTCGGCATTACTCTGTTCTCAAATTCACACCCTTATTTTGTAGTGTAGTTCCCAATATCAAATAACACAAACAATATATTGCATTGCCTCGATCGGCAAGGCAAATCAAATGGCAAACAAAACAAAAAAACAACACAAAGTCCACAAAGAAAGAGTATGTGTCAAGTGTCAAGAAAGAAGAAAAGAATGGATGAACGTTATGAACGAAGAACGAAAGAAAGAGCGGAATAGAACGGAGCCGTTTTCTTCCGAGCCCCTATAAAAATCCTGCCCCTAACATTTCCCCTTTTTAACTCCGTGCCCCCTTAATTTAGGGGTAAAACCCCTAAGTTGGTAACACTGCATATTATGTGCATATTTTGAATGAATGATGGATGGATCATAGCAATGCACTGATCTCTAATATATCTCTGGATGGGTTATCCGTTTTTGTCATCGTCGTATGAAGAACAAATTGAATTGAACCAATCAAGCAAATTATTTGAAAGAAAAAAATGCATTGTATAGTATAAAATAACGACAAATAACGTTACATACTTTTATTTGTTATTTTTGGCATTAAACGGCCGGAGGGTTACTTTTACTTTGAAACAGCGTAGTATGGTTTAAAAAAAATTAAATTTAGCGCAAAAATATCACATTTATTTTAAGTTGTTTCTTATATTTTTAAAGGTTATTATTCGTTATTATGCGTTTTTTTACATCTTTAAATCAACGCCAATTCAAAGTTATCGTTTCAAAATTCACGACCTGTCAGAATTGCAATTTTTCGCTGGCCACACTGTAGTTTTCTTGTAATTATGTTATGTTAGTCTCCAGTTGCAATAATTGAGGCGGCTGTATAACTGATCCCACTCTCCACTGCTCACCATTGAATCTTTAAGATTCCTTTCTTTGTAACAATCTATACTAATGTTATAAAGATTTGTATGTTTGTAATGAATAAACTAAAAAACTACTGGACCGATTTTGAAATTTCTTTCAGTTATAGAAAGCTACATCATCAGCGAGTAACATAGGCTATACTTTATAAAGTTGGCGAAGTCGCGTGCAACAGTTAATTAGTGATAAAAGCAAGAGTGCAGAGTTAACACACGGCTGATCACACAATATGAACAGACCTTATTTAAGTGCTCCCTGATTTGAAGAGTACTACTGAAGAGAGCAGTTTATTCTATATTGTTGCTATGGCTTAGTTCAATGTGTTGTCGCAAGCAATTGCTTTAGATTAGACGGAGGAAAGGAAAATAAAAGTAGACAGAATTAAACAAACATATTCATCATAAAAATATATTAAAAATAGATTTCGTATGTCAAGAAAACATAAATTATCTACAATTAATCACTGCAGAGACTAAACTTACTATACAAAACATTTAGTTATCCACTTTTTCTAGATTTAGGAACATGATTGGATACATGTGTCCCAGTTTGGCTATCCTCTTCTGTATAATCAAGCGAAGGGTGTCCGTGTAGGTCGACGGAGGCTTGCTAGTGGCCGGGTCTCGCCAATGGAGTCCCGTTGAATCGCACGAGAACAGTGCGGGCGAAGGCACGTGGTCTCTCGTGTAATTCCACAGACAATCCCGCAGCACTTGAACAATCTGTCACATTTTATACAATAGAATACAACATAGGTAAATTTGACTTCAGATTTAAGTAGATTATTAGTAACAGTTAGTTATTATTGTCTACTAGCTGCTGCCCGCGACTTCGCCCTCGTAACTTTGTAAATTATATACTAAAACCTTCCTCGAGAACCACTCTATCCATTGATGAAAACAGCATGAAAATAGGTACAGTAGTTTTTGAGTTTATCGCGAACAGACAGACAGACGCGGCGGAGGACCTAATATATGTAAGTATATGTAAGGATGTACTATAATATGTAAGGATGAAAGAAATTTGTGTGGTATTAAAATTTTTTTTAATCACTACCTTTTCTTCGTTCAAACCAGTTTCTACTTGATTACTTGAGATTTATCTACTTTTGGATCATTTTTATTGAAATTTATTTTTATTTTTGGAGAATCTTCTATGTCCCTATGGACGTCAGCCTGTCTGTCAACCTTAATAAAAGATAAATTAAAAAAAACCTCTGAGGGTGTGAGCTCCGGGGTGAGTTCCAGCATGTGACTGAGGGGATGCGGCAGTAACTGTCCCAGGGTCATGGTGGCCAGCAGCTCGCACAGCGCTGATCTCTCCCGGGACAACTCTGGGCAGCTATCCTGGCGATCTATAAATATATTACATATAAGAGTAAACTAGAATAGCACTAAAAATCTGGATTGGCTTATTAATATAGCAGATAATTAAAGTCCACAAGTAAATAGGCTCCATCCATTTCCATGTAAACTTGCTATTACTGATCACTTTGGATGCCACAAACAAATGTATGGAAATATAATAGTAGTATGTAATATCCAAATTGTATAGAACATAATTAGAATATATGTAAATTTTTGAAAGATTAAAAGACGTATTTTTAAATGCATATTTACACACCTACATATTTTTAAATGCTCTACATATTTTTGAATATTAGTTTTTTGTTAAGGCGACGCAACGCGGTCGTTAGGGAAGCAATACTATATAGAACTTTTTACTACACATGTCTGCAGTTCAATGAGTATGTAAAAGCTTTACGCAGCGCGACGTCACGAGATGCATCGCAGCGGAGCTTAAAGCGCCGACACAACTTTCGCATACTCGCTTAACTATATACTATATACCTACTTGGTGTGTACTGACCCTTACCCCTGCTGGGCCACGAAACCAACGTTCGACTGCAAGAGTCAAAAGCAAATGTATAGGCGACACATCATTTCCTCATGATGCCACAATACGGTTGAAATTTTTGACGCACGCTAAGTTAATTCACATCGAGCGTTGGTTTCGTGGCCCAGGCAGGACGTACTTAGGACGTACTTGTGGTGGCAGCGAGGTGGGCCGTGAGGCGGTGCAGGAGAGTGGCGGCGGTGGCGCGCAGCAGCGCCGACGCAAGACACAGCGCGGGCCGAGCGGCCGCCGCTCGACGCAGAGCAGCGCGCGACACCACGCAGCGCTCGAGCGCCCCGCGCATGTACAGCTCTCGCTCTATGCTCACTTGCTGCACATTACAACAAAATTTAATCACTCAGCGTTTCCCTACTTTTATTACAGGATTAGCGCGTTCATACAAAACATATTCTTTTTTATACTTTTTGTCTTTTTTACTCACTGATAATGTACATAGGTAATTTTTTTTAAATCGATCCAGTATGTAGTTTTTGAGATTATTTTTTACAAACAAAAATACAAATCTTTTATTTTTATAATATTAGTATAGATTCGTTACCTTAGTGAAGTCTTCATCTGGCCAAGGCAGTCCATTGTACATGACGTCAGGCGATATCAACTCCACTAGCAACAGTGACACGGACGTGGCTCCCTCTACGATTCCGCTTGTGCCGTCCTGTTAAACGGAAACATTCCAATGTCAGATCCGGATCGAAGGACCATCGCGCATTTAAGGATTTCAATTAAATATGGACCTAACCTCTTTCAGTTGGCTACAAAGATAGAATAACTTTAAATATCAATAAAAAATTTCCGCAGCTACTGATTTGGTATGTAACCTTTATGTCAGTCATGAGCTTGTTTATTATCGCTTTTATTCTCTTTACGTCGAGCCTATGAGTTTTATTTCGCTTCAGTTCCCTTTACGTCGTGTGTTATGAGTACAGTGAGAAACAAAAGCATCTTGCAATAATTTGCAATACAATTCCTATGCGTGCCAGATAGGAGTATTGTATCATTAATTAATTAATGACGTATTTTATTGTTTTTTACCGTAATGAAATACATCATAAATTAAATTAAAATTTCGTTCGAATTCACTCAGCGTGAATGAGAAACATTGAAAAATCATACTGAACTTTTGCATTTCCAATATTTAAGAAATATAATGTCCTATACGCATTCACTGACGTGTTGGATGTTGTGATTTTGCGTACTTTGACGTCTATTCTTCACAGTGTATTTGTGAGAACGTTACCATGCAGGACGTGATGGCGCCCATGAGCAGCTCGTTGTTGGTGGTGTAGATGGGGGGGATGGACTCGGTGGGGGCCGCCCCCCTCTCCCCCCCTTGGACGCCTCTGCCGATTATGCCCGCGTGGAACACCGATGTGTGGCTCTGAGTCAATTGTGTTATCGGACCCTGAAATCA
The DNA here is from genome assembly GCA_945859745.1 of Synanthedon formicaeformis. Classification (NCBI taxonomy): domain Eukaryota; kingdom Metazoa; phylum Arthropoda; class Insecta; order Lepidoptera; family Sesiidae; genus Synanthedon; species Synanthedon formicaeformis. Next base: position 10,299,114 of record OX243959.1, on the reverse strand, counting down.
TTGTTACATCTTACATAAACTACGAGTATCTTTATATTATTTTCTTCAATTTTTTAAATAAAAATCTTATTGAAATTGGACACATTTTGTGAATGATTTGTGACTTCAAGAACTTGACACAGTTGAATTTTTAGTTATTATTAAAAAAAAAATTTGGGTATAATCATTTAAAGAAATAAAATACAAATCAGGTGAAATTTTCAAAATAATTATCAAATTTATTAAAATTTTGAGTATTATTTTGTAAAAGTTTTAATAGAGAACTAAAGGTTTCAATCGATAGTAAGTTGCTAACGTCGTCCAATAAATACAAGCAATAACTTGGGCGATGCATGTCAGGCGCAATTTGTATGTGAAGTAAAGAGTGAAACTTGCATGCTTCTGGTTGAGATGTATGAGCAGATGGTCTCTGTGGGGTTGAGGAGTGAGCAGCACCGGCAAGCTACCGAAAGCGGCCTCCTCGCGGAACATAGCCGTTTCCAGCAGATCGCGCAACGCCACTGCTCGAGCCAGCTTGCTTTGTAAGCACAGCTTGCGTAGCAGACGGCACGCCGTTTGCACGCCCAGCATCTTCTCCAATACATCTACACATTACAAATTACTTTAAAACAACTTTTAAAACCTCTTAAACACTAACTGCCATGAGAAATAGAACATCAGCATTAGCCTGTATCTCTCCACTTCTGGACGTGGGCCTCTCTTAGGACTCGCCTCCAATTACGATCTTCTGAGCTTCGCATTCAGCCACTTCCTGCAAAGCTTTTCAGATCGTGTGTTTCTTTGGAACAGACCTTGTTATTATTTAGAATATTATTATTGTTTTATTATTATTAAGCTCTAATAAGTACAATTGTCGTTTATATTTGTATGTTAAAGCAACTCACCCTGTTCGTGCAAACACCTGAAAAAATATCTGACGGTGGCCTGAACCACTTTGAGTATGGTCTCGACGCTCGGCGGAGGGGATTTCGTCGCTGACATGTCTATTCTGTCTAAAACCTGAAATAAAAGGTTGTGCATATTGAATTAATGTGCACATTACGCTAGACTAGTGCGGGTCATCATTATTTCCTTGGAATTATAATTAATTTATAATATATGAAAGTGATTCATAAAAACTTTCAGAGCAGAAGCCCCGACTGAGATTCGAAAATTTGCTGTTTTGGCAACCGAGTGTTCCGCCTATTGGGCTTCCATCGATACAATCAAGAACAAAATCCGTTCAGAGAAAAAGGAGGAGTTCATATAATATTGAGAAAAGGAGGAGTTGTGATACCTGCGCTATGGCGTGGGCGGTGGGCATGCGGTGAGGGGAGGGCGGCTGTAGCGGAGAGCAGTGGTTGCGCAACGCGGTCGCAGCACGGCGCGCTAGGGCCGCTGTCGCGCGACACACCGCGCGCCCCCGCAACGCCCGCACGCGTCCCGATCGCTCCCATCTGCACACCACCGACAATTACTTACTGATCTTATCATACATCAAAACGCGTAGTATTCACTACAATAAAACGGCCATAATTTAGCGAGCATACGAAAGCCGTGTCGACATCTTCACGCTGCGCAAGACGAAGCGCAACGTCGCAGCGTACCGAGATCTTGCGCAAACGTTACTTTACACTAACGATGCGTCGCGATCTCGCCTATTCAAGCAACTTCGCGTGGCGAATCAAAGTGAACTGATGTTAAAGTAGTACAGGTTACTTAGTTTAACTTTAATACCGTTATTGTCAAACCAAAATCTGCTATGTTCCAAAAGTATACTTTCGAGATATTAACGTTTTCCCTTAAAATTTTACATGAGTTTATTTAAAAACTTTGAAACTTATTTATCTTTCTAGATTTTAAATGCTGCACATAGCATATTATATTAAGAGGTCGTAGTTTAACAGTATTACTCACAAGCACTTGGCAGTTTTTTATACTATAGATGAGGCAAGCAAAAAAGTGCACATTATATATTTTTTTTTACAACTATACACCAAAAATTTAACAATCAAAAAGATAATTTTTGAAATCCTTTTCACCAGTTTTACACATATGTATATAAAATAACAAATTTTACCTCAACAACTTGATGATGTTGAGACACAAGTGATGAACATTGGTCTTGTAATCGTCGGGAACGTTGTCCTCTATGAAGCACCTCTTGATCTGCGTGTCGGCCACTATGGCGTCCCTCAGCGCGTACTCGAATCCAGTGTTGATGAAGTTGTGGTAGCGCTCGGTGTCCGTACTGATATCAACGCCGTCGGCTGGCGAGTGCATGGCCATGGTGCCCGCCATTAGGCGCACCAAAAGCGCCAGGACTCTGTCGTCGCGAGCGTACTGCACCAGGAAGCTTATGGTGGACACGAACTCCGACGGCAGATTGTAACCTGCGGAAGATATAATGCCCATATTAATCAACATTTAGAAAATGAAATGTATATCAAGCGGCGAATTTTTTTTATAATATTAAAAAATAAAGTCGCTTCCCGCCGTCTGTCCCCTCTTTATGTACGTTTAGATATATTAAACTAATCAATGATTTTTAATGCGAAATTTACTAAAGGAAAGAGCGTTAATAAAAAATTGCACCCGTGCGAAGCCGGGAGCGGGACGCTAATTTATTATAGAAAATAGATTTTTCACCTACAATTTGAAAATTTACAGGCATGGCACAGTCAAACACAATACAATAAAACTTATGTTATAAATTGAAATAACATAAGTTTTATTTGGATACTCACAGACTAATATTAGCACCCTGGTGAGCGAGTACTGCTCCAACTGATTGCCTGTTAACAATTTCTCTCTGACCATATTTATCTCTTCGGCGGCACTCGTCAACAATGGCAACTTTTTATCGGGAAACAAACTTTCGTATTCTAATTTCTGAAGAAGATATTCTGTAACAACCAAAAATATTTCACTCGATTAATTTGATCAAAATCAATTTATGTGTTTAATTGATAAATGATTTAGTATAGTGGGTAAATTTCAACCTCCAGTGGTTCAAACCACAGAGGGTGTAAATCATCATTTATACCTCTGTGACCCTTGAATCCCTCGACCATTGAGTTGTCGTCGGTTATGTCGCAACAACGTTTTAAATCGAAAGGTACGCGTACCGAGCAGTTGCGTGCAATAGAGGATTCGGCCGGCGTGACGAATGAGCAGCAGAAGACAGCGTACGTCAGAGCGCAGCAGTAACGCCACCAGTGCCGTTGGCCCCACGGCCTCCCAAACGCCCCCGGACGACCGCTGCGATGTACACACCGCCGACACGCGCTCCACCACCTCTGACGTCACTGGGGCGCAAAATACACATGTAGAGTCAATGGAGAACACCAGCACATCCAAATATTACTATAAAAATTACTGGATTTGATGCGCCTACTCGTGCAAATAATAATAGTTTTTGTTTCATCGAAATCGGGCCAGGATTTCTAAAGTTATAGCGATGTAAAGTTTCACCGCTTTTAAAATTTTCGTTCATACGCGCGCTACTGCTATGACGTCACAACGCAACAGTCTCTGTCCGATTGCGAGTAATGCGGAGTGTTTACCTTCATAAAATTTGATTGTTGTGGTTTGCAGTTATTATTTTAAGTATTTGTGTTAGCGATTACTTTAAATATTATTGTTACTAAATAAACATAGCGATAGAAGAGAGTTTTGTAAAAGGACAGTCGGATAACCTACCAAAAGTCGACATTTTTATGGTTGCGCGATATCTTAGAATGGTGATTTTGTAGCCGCAGAATAGAGAGAAATAAAACTGAATAAGTAAATAACATAAAGTAAGTAAGATTTTCGATCAAGTTTTATTAAGGGTTTTTTAAAAACCTTTTTTCAATAAAAAATAGTAAAAAGGATTTTTAAAGTTTTTTGTTTTATTAAAAGGTTTATTTTTGTCGAGTTTTAAATGGCAGGGGTGACAAATATTTTCTTAATTTCATTTTTAAATATGTACCTATTGATTTTTTTATTTGGTACAAAACAAAAAGTTCATTTCATCCTTCAAAACAAATAAACAGTGATATGACATGATCGTCATAAAACATCACTCAGATAAAAAGGGATGTATGCTCTGAAAAATTTCATATTACTCCGACGCATCTGGAACGAACGAACGAATGAACGAACGAACGAATGAATGAATGAATGAATGAATGATTCATTCATTCATGTACCAACGATAAAATGGATGAATGAACGAACGAATGAATGATAGAGTGAATAAAATGAATGAATAAATAAATAAATAAATGAATGAATGGATAATAAATATCTTCACACATTCCACACAGCACCATCTAGTTCCACATTAAGCAACTAATGCTTGTATTATGGATATAAGACAGTTGATATACTATGATTACTTTTTTTTTACGAACATATTATTATTATAACTACAAAACGTCCATGACTCAGGTACAAAGGTAAATGTTAACACATAAACATATGCCCCTAGCGGGATTCTAATCCGAGCGAGATCATTAGGTTAACAGCTAGATGCTAGATACGATAGCTAGCTAGCCTATATGTAAGTATGTAACAAAGAAAAAAAAATAGTATTTTTGAAGTATTCAACAAATTTCAGATTTATGAAATTCTTTACTGTGATGAGCTATTTTCAAAGATACAAAGATTTTGGGAGAGGTGCATAAACAAAAAAAATTATCAATCCTGAGACACAATAAAACTCGATCCGTTCTTTACTATTTTATTATTATGTACCTACTAATAGACTAATTTTAACATGTTATGTTTATAAATAAAAATAAATAGATATTACGTTATGCTAACTTTTAACTTCATAAATTTTAACCACTTTTTCCAAATATTATTACCGCGTGGTACAAAATAAACTATTTTTGGGTTGTTTTTTCATTGGAGTTGGTACACATAGGCACAATACAATATTTGTTAACAATTTTAGTGATGCACTATAAGAAAAACTATTAAATTTATAGCGAGACCGCGAGCGCAACGAGCGAAAGTATGTAGATACGCAGAACCGAGTTACGTTATGACGTCACACGTTAGCGCGATCACTCAAGATCACTAGTCGCGGAAGCCGTACTTTAACGTTTAATATCTCAGTCATTTTTGAAGATAGGAAAAAAATAAAAACAGATAATTTTTTCTCGAGTTACCTATTTTGCAGATTTGCTGAAAAAAAAAAATCATTTTGGTTCTCCATTGCGTAATATTTTATACTCAATCAATTAAAAGGAAAAACAATTGCACCAACATTTGCTATCCAAAACTCTATAAAAAAAGTTATAGGGCATACTTGTATTATTGCTTATGGTAATTAATAAAATTATAGAACACATACATGTCGCTGCTTAAATTCAAAAGTACCACAAATCAAAATTACACTTTTTTACAGGAAAGCTAATCGAAAAAAATTAAATTATTTTTTGCCTATTTTTTTCTTATTAGATATTTATCAAATATATGCATATTATACATCGTTAGAAGCGTATTTTTAAGTAGCATTAAATGTTTTATGTACTTTTATAATAAACTGAATACTAGAAGAGATATAAGCATATAAGTTACTTTTGAATATTAGAAAAAATATACTAAATATGGAATAAAACAACCATAAATCTTTTTGCAACATCCAATATAAAGGATTGTGATTGTATTTTTGCAATAAAATTTTTGGATTTTTTTTATTTGTGTTACTTTTGAATTTAAGCAGCGATGTGTTATTCCCAGATTACAAAATTTTCAAGTCTAATGTTTAGTTTGAAACTGTCCATTTTGCGATTATTGTTATCATAATAACTCACATGTTTTCTCAATGTCTTGCGTGAGCGCCTTCAAGACGATGTCGGACTTGGAGGCTAAGGATAGCAGATAGGGTATGACGTCACGCCTCTTATCTGGATCACTGTTGTCTTTAATAGCTTCCTGTGAATATTTTCATTTATTTGTTTTAATATAAATAATACGCCTATATAGAAGAAAGTATTCTTTGTTAAAACCGGGCAGTAATACTGGTTTAAATCCTGGCCAGTCTTAGATTTCTATGTTAAAACCAGGCAGTAATACTAATCTGAATCATGTTATTTGTAGAAATCAATTTCAGTAAAATTAAGTTTTACTAAAACTTTTTGTTTAATCTAAATTGAATAAACCTAACTTTCTGATAGCTAACCTGAAATAAGTCTAGGAGTGCAGCTCTGATGTGGTGCAAGGCAGGCGGATGATGGGCAAGGTGTGCGAGAACCGCCTTAGCAGCGTCTGCACCCAGAGCTAGAGCCCGCGGGGCCACCAAGGCGGGCTCAGCTCGACCCACACACCCTACTGCCCATGAGCAAGCACGGCATCCTATAATGTTACAAAAATCGCATAAAGTTTGTTACTATTCATGAACAACTTTTATTATAGGCTCGTGCATATCTTATAAACTAATCAATCTTCTAAATCTGTAAACATTAAATCTTAAGACTGATGCCCATTTTAATCTGTATTATTATAAACAATATTTCAGTGTAGCTAAATGACATAAAAAAAATTAACCATACCACAAGTAGAAACATGAATCCATTGTTAAAAATAGATTTATTTATATTTAAATGAATCTAAAAAAATTATTTGTGTCTTGCTACACAGTAATATCTACTTATTTATTTTTAAGGAAAGCAACAAATAAATTTACATTAATGAATAATAAATAAATATAATTATAATGAAATTGGACTAATCTAAACATTTTTAAATTCATTTATATATGAAAAAATCTCTTACCTAACATAGTATCAATGCATTTTGCTCTCTCTTCGGTATTGAGTAAGGTTAAATTCTGCGTAGTAATGTCCAACAATATCCTTACAGGATCGGTATTTTGCAGTGTGGCATCTGTACAATAAACTTCATAAGAACCTCTATTCAAATAGATTGGTAAATAAATAAAAATATTGGACTGAAACTTACTTGGTAAATTGGCCTTGTCAGTAGCAATGTCCATTATTAATTTTATGCACCAGGGTGCAATGAATGGTGCCCACGACTCACCCAAACTACAGAGCTCTGGTCCAATCATATTTACACTTTCTAATGAACCATTGGCGTTTGAATCTGACTGTAACCATAATAAAATGTATATAAAAAACTTAAACCAACCACCAAGTCCAGCCACAAAGTGAACAGACGATCTGATAAGGCTGCTTCTGACCGGTCTTATTGTAAAATTATGCAAAATGATGATGAAACCATTTAAAATAAATTAAAACTCTTGGAATAGTGGCTAAGGTGCTTGCCTTCCTGGTAGGTCCATCTTTGGAAATGAACTTTTCAAAGTTGGCTGTGGTCTGGATCTAGAAAGTAGTGTCAGTCATTTGCATTATGCAGTCATTTGGGCAGCCCGTAACCACCCCTTTACAGAAGACCACCGTGAAATAACAGCAAGTGTGCTTTTGTGTTTCAGTGAGTGAGTAAGGGATGCCAGAGCCCATTATCCATCCCTTCCTTATCCCAAATCATTCTATGATTGGCAGCACACTCGCAGCACCTATGGCGTTGCTAGCGACGGTAGCCACCTACCATCACGTGAACTGTTCGCCTGTCTGCCGACCACATAGAAAAATACTTAATTTACCTACAAAATACATTATTGAGTGTGCAAAAACCAATACTCTAAAATATATTACCTCATAATCCGTTTGATTAATGGACACGTTAACAGCGTCATGGAAGACCATCGAAAAATATTCAAATACAGCATCTCTTGAAGCCGGAAAATTTTTAAGAAGGGTAATGCCAATTTTGGTTAACTCGGGAGCATTTTGAAAATTCCGCTTCGAAACACCGTAAACGAAATTATTTAGATCCGCAGATAATGCGGTTGTTTTATTTTGTGTAGTCATTTTCGCAATTTTAATTATATTTTGATAAGCTTAAAATTATCCTCAGGATAACATAAAATAAAATAACTAGAAGAAGCGAACTTAACAAGCAAATCAAAACACAGTACACCTACACACAGCATGACAGCACAGAGGTAAGGTAACCAAGTAACTGTCACTGTCATTGTCATTAGTCATAACTATCAATACCATGGCAATGACAGCAACAGTACACAGACCAAATAAATAAGTTTTTTTAAGTATCTTTTCATAACAGCGACATCTAGGTATTGTTCTTTAAAACATTTTAATCCCGGTGAACAAGCTCACGAGCACGGCGAGGTCGAGGTGAAAAACAGAAAGAAGTTCTTCAAACTATAGCCTATAGACGTCGCTCTAAACATGAAGTTAGAGGATAAACAGACAGAAGCGAACATCGACTTTTATTATATTTAAAATTTGCAACCCGCCTTCAGCTTCGAACGGAATGCATTTTGTTTATATACCTACTCAATCCATCCTCATTAATTATTTGTCTTTCTATAATGAAAACCAAATTTAAATCCGTTGCGTGGTTTAGAAGTAGCTAAGACGCAAAGAGTTTTGCCTACTTGTTTTCTTATTATACTTCGGTTCGGTAGACAGACTGACGGTTTTCACTTGATAGGAGGCTACCTATCTACCGATGCCTATTTAAAATCTTTGCCGATGCCTATACCTGACGAGCAGGTACTGCAAGTGCGTTGCCGACTATAATGTGCAGCAGACTGTATGTATAATGACTGTATTTGGCTTGGTTGGCACCGATTCCAAAATTAATTATGTAATTATAAATTTTAAATAGGTATAAGTATCAATAATATCGCTGATCAATATCAATAATGCTCTTTGATTTGAAGTAATTATGTAAAATATTATTTTCGATTTTTTAGTATATAAAATAACCAAAAATGGAACATGTTTTCTGAAATGAATAGATAAAAAAAAAATTGAATTTTTTTTTTATATCTAGGTATATAAAAACTATACCTAATAGATACCTACCTATAGTTTATGTAGGTATTAGTTTTTATAAAAATCTAGATATAGATTATTGATAATAAAGTATATAATAGGTATATATATATCCATACGTCGGAATTTAGCATATATACATAAAGTTACACTTTTAGCTATACCTACCTAAAGTTGCAAAATCATCATCACAATCTCGGCCATCTACTGGACAGGGACGTCCCTATAATTTTCTAATAGAAAGAAGCAAGATAAAAACACATTTGTAAAAAAAAAAGTATTTTTCAGGATATTAATTTTTACGTATACATTATACCTTTTATACGTCTACCTGCTATATCGCTGCTTAAAAACTAAAGGGCCACAAATCATAATTACAACTTTTACAGGAGAGCTGATCGAAAAAAAAAATTTTTTTTGACTTTTTTTCTTATTAGATATATAGGTATCAAATATTATATGCATTATTGTACCGTTAGAAGCGTATTTTTAAATAGCATTACATGTTTTAAGTACTTTTATAATAAACTGAATATTAGAAGAGATATTAGCATATGCTAAATTACTTTTGAATATATAAAAAATGATCAATATATACTAAATATGAAATAAAACAACCATAAGGCTTTTTGCAATATAAAATATGAGGGATTGTGATTGTATTTTTGCATTTTTGAATTTTTTTCTTTTATGGCCCTTTAGTTTTTAAGCAGCGATATTTGTTATGTATATGTACATGTTTATAAATAGAATAGGTATTGGAGGTAGTGTTATAGAAGGGTGGTGTGTGGCAGCGGCAGGCGTGGGGGCCAACAAAATCAATAATGTCTGCGCACGCGATCCACGCTATGAGCGCGGAGTTTGTCCCGCGCGCCGCTTCGCTACAGCTGCCCACTCACCTTCTATCGAATAGTTACGTAAATTGTAAAGGTAAGGTATATATTGAACATTAATTCATTTAATTTTTCTAAATGTTAAGTAACTCTCCAGAGAAATATAAAACTATGGTTACTTTAACTAAATAAATTGATAACCTGTTATTATTTTTCATTTCTTGCCGTCTGCGCGTAGTTACTTACAAAATTAATAATTAGGCCTAATTTTGTGATTACATTTTAGGTATTTATTGATTTATTTATGTTATTATAAATCTATATCTTACATTGTTTATTTTAAAATGAATGTTCCTGTCAGTTTCTAGTTTTCTACGCTAACTTCTTCTAAACCAGCCAACGGAATTTGCTACGGTTTTCAGTATAATGAAAAGAACGATAAACGAGAAAGGTTGTAATTGGTTCGAAGTCAGAAGCGGGTTGCTACAAGTTTAAAACCATGAAAATCACGTGTCAAGATGTTCGTTCATGTTTCCGAAAACAGATTTTTATAAATTTCTAAAAACTCTATTTAATTTCCAATTAATTGTATTGGTTCATTATTAATTTTTATTGTTTTTATGAATATAATATGACTTATACAAGCTGCTTGCTCCCTGCTTCGCACGGATGCATTTTTCTGCAAATTATGCTCATACATAAACCTTCCTCGATCAAAATCCATTGGTTTGGTTTGGAAGAATAATAATTACTAGGTTCTGCCCGCGACTTCGCCCGCTTAAGTTTGTAAATTATATACTAAAACCTTCCTCGACAACTACTCTATATCCATTGGTGAAAACAGTAGTTTTTAAGTTTATCGCGAACAGACAGACAGACAGAGGTCGCGGCGGAGGACTTTGTTTTATATAATGTAAAGAAGGATGTAGAGAATGTAGAGATTCCTATGTTAGTTGACCGTGAAATATCATAATAAATTAATGATGACAGTTTTATGATTGGCTTACCTAAATATATTTTTTGCAAGAAATCATTGAAGTACGAGTATGTACAATAGTTGTTCAAGGTTTGTTCATTTTCAAAGATTTTTTTATCAGTACGTGTCTTCGACAACCTAGTTTTTCGAAACTATAAGATGATTGTTGGCTTTGAAACTGGAGGGTCCCGGGTTCGATTCCCGTTCGAATCATCCAAAGAAATAAACTTACTAATTTACATGTTAGTACCTAAACTTATGACGTAGGTACATGGTTATAGAAATATTGTAATTCGAACTCATGACTTGAAAAATATGTACCAATTCGGCTATCGTTGAAGTCCAAGGAAAGTTCTAAGACGAGAAAAATTGGGAAATATTGAAAACTAGCTGATACCCGCGACTTCGTCCGCGTTGAACGATCCCTATGTCCTTTCTGGTGTCCCAAACAACGTATGCAAAATTTCATGGTGATCGGTACAGTAGTTTTTGCGTGAAAGCGTAACAAAAACACTCACTTTTATAATATTAGTATAAGGATAGGATTAGTACGGATACGGATGTAGACATCCGTGCGGTAAATTTGATTGTAAAAATTCTTGTGAAAATTTGCAAATGGATAAGAATCTTCATTTTTGTCTATTACATAAAAATCGTTGTAAGTACCTAAGTATATGTTTTGGACTCCAAAACTGCAAAATTTTCAAACAATGTTCAGATTAGAACAGTGGGCGATCGTGTGAATTTTATTAACGTTTGGATAAACAGAAATTTATTTATTTTTATTACCTACATATATTCCTTACAAATTAATATAGTTATCTTTTTTATTTAAAAATACAATACACAATGTCCGACAATGGCATAAATTTATTTACAAGAAACAAAGACTGAATAAATATTTTTACACCTAAGTAAAAGGGGGGCGGACGAAGTCGCGAGCAACAGGTATTATAAAAAAAAAAAAGATTAAACATATAATAGAGAAAATACAATAACTTACATACCTACTACCATAGAGTAAATAGTACTTAACTACTACTTATAGTCTACATTATTATAAAACAATGACCTCCGCCGCGTTTGTTTGTCTGTTAGCAATAAACTTAAAAACTACTGCACCGATTTTCATGGTGTTTTCACCAATGGATAGAGTGGTTCTCGAGGAAGGTTTTGGTATATAATTTACGAAGTTATGCGGGCGAAGTCGCGGGCAGCACCTAGTTAATAAGGAAAAAATAAAATAAAAAGTATTTTGCGCATGAAGAGGCGGCGCAGATGCGGGGCGGGCGCCGCTTAGCTGTTGCTTGGTGTTGGCGGTGGTCGCTCCCCTTTCGACACGAACACGACGCAGGCGCGCGCCCCAGACCCTATGGATCGATGAGATAAACGCGCAACCCCGCGCTCAATCAATACCATACCTATCGATTTTTGTAGCCGCAGCCGCCGCACACCAGATTCAAGGGTCGCACGCGGTGGTTGCGCGCAATATTATTCCTCGATTTTCTAAAACTGCGCTTATTAATTACAGTAATTATCAGTGATTAGCTGATAATTATTAAAAAATTAAAAAAAAACACATATCCGGTACATAAATAAAATGCACTTTTAAATTTTTATTTTTTTAAATTACGCGTACAAATTATTCTTTAATTACAACAGTTAATTATAAAAAATATTTATTGATTTTTAATGTGCCTAAATCACGTTTTGTTGCAGTGTAAATGTTGTGTAAATAAAAAAATATTTAAATTGTTTTAGTGAGCGGAAAGCGACGCGCCGGCGACGCTCATTTATTTCAAATTTCAATGGACGTCACACACGTCAACAGTGTTTAGTTAATAATGTCGATATTTATTTACAAAGCTTGCTTTGTTGTTTAGTCGATATGTTGACAGAAGAAACAATCGTGGTCTGCTCGGATGATGGGAAATAAATAAAAATGACATCAACGGACACGTATCAGTTGAAATGGCATTCGCACAGCTCACATCTGAACGGATCCGTAGCGGCGTTGCTGCGGTCCGAAAGATTTACGGATGTCGTGCTGTGTACGATGGAAGGTGCTCAAATACCGGCCCACAAGTTCATATTGAGCTCATGCAGCGTCTATTTGAGCACTCTGTTCGAAGGTCAGCGCTCAGTCACCCGTATGGGTGGCATGCTCTACGTGGTTCTACCTTCCGAAATCTCTACGAAGGCGCTCAAAATTCTAGTCGAATATATGTATAAGGGTGAGTAAATTTAAAATTATGAAAATGACTTTTTGTTTATTGTTTAATTTAATCTTTACTTACTTAATATTATAAAGAGAGATTTGTATGTTTGTAAACGGTTTGTAAATGAATAAACTCAAAAACTGCTCGACCGATTTGGAAAATTCTTTCATCTATAGAAAGCTACATTGTCAGCGAGTAACATTGGCTATGTTTTATAAAGTTACGCGGGCGAATATCATTTCATTTCATTTTGTAGGTATACTAATATAGATTTTAAATTATACTAATATTATGAAGAGAAAGTTTGTCTGTTTGTATGTAGGAGTTAATCTTTCAAACTACTCATCCAATTTAAAAAATTCTTTCATTAATAGAATAGAATTTCAGGGTGGCCCAACCAGCTATCTAAAAATAAAGATCGAAACACTTAGCAAAAGTACAATGTTAGGCTTTAGGTGCATTATATTGCTCTACATAATCTGTCAGGCACTTTTATGTATTAATTCAAATGCAGTCACCAGCTATCATCAATACTAATAGTTAATAAATCTGTAAGTGTGTATGTATGTTCCTCCATAATTCTGATTTTCATGAAACTTTATACATACAGGACACAGGATAGGCTACTTTTTTCTTTTCAACACGGACGAAGTTGCGGGCGCCAGCTACTTTTATTAAAAAAGTACTGCTTAAAAGTAACAAAATTTATGTTAAAGTTAGACAGACATTCTGACGGTCCACTTGATGGTATGTGGCCGCCATCGCCTATAACACTAGCAATGCCACAGGAGGTGCATAGTAGGGTTAAGGGATAGGGAATGGTAAGTTTTTTAATATTTTATTGGGGTAACATAAAGTAATATTAAAAATTCTCTTAAAATGGTTTTCAGGTGAAACGACAGTATCAAATGAGGTTCTAGACACAGTTTTAAAAGCTGGTGAGGTTTTAAAAATTAGAGGTCTATGGAGACAGACGGATGAAGTGTCGGGGGAAGTATCGCCTGTTGAGAAAACAGCGCAATCAGCCCAATTGGCACAGACCAGTGTCAACAAGCCACCACCGAAGAAGCCCGAGGAACCACAGGCTTCACCTAAAATTACTCTTAAGAAAGATGACAAAATACTTAAGACATTTAATCCTTTACAACCACAAGGAGCCCCTGGTACAAGGTAAGTCATTAAAAATTTGTACTATACTAGTGAGCGGGGTTAAATTTCGGTTCTGCCGAGCATTGATAGAGGATAAATTGATAAGGATAATTAGTATCAGATTAAATGGCACCTACTTTAAATTAAGATATGTGGCAGGCTTCATCTGAATCTTTTCAGCATTTTATGTATGATTAAGTAGAACAAACAAATAAGATAATATTCCAGTTATAAAAAAAAGAATATGTTTTAATATGACTGTCTGAGAATATTTTTTAAACCTTTCAATGAAAAATGTTCTAATACTTTCAGGCCAATGTTCATCGGGCCGCCTAAACTGGTATTCATCAAGACATCAGAAGGCGGTGCTCAGGCTGCCCTGCGTCCGGGCGCTCCCAAAGGTCAAACCATACTTGTGGCACAGGCGCAACCACAAGCAGTCACTAGTGAACCACAGATAGCAGTTCAGACCAATGTTCAGAAACCTGTGGTCACCTTGGCCACAATAGCTGATGATTCACCAGACGAAACTCCTCTACCTAGAATATTAAGGAGACATGGGACGGAAAAGAAATATGGGAAGAGAACCAAGACTGATAATACTGAAAATGAGGAGACAAAGGAAACTGAGCAGGAGAATGTCTCCGAGACTACAAGTCAGTTTTTTGACACTGTTACAAGTTACTTATATATTTTTAGAACTTTTTTTTCAATTCCATTTCGTAGTTTGATCAATAAACAGTTGATTACAAATCAACTGCGTTTTGGATGAAACATGTATTGCACGAAAAACACAAAACAAGTAAGGATTCTTTAGAGAGTGGACTATAATAACGACTTCATTGGAGTTCATTGACGTTATAGGAGTGAATTATTTAGGAAGTGGATAACTTTGTTTTCTTCAGCGCTGGAGCATTGTTTCTAATGTGAGATTGTGTTGTAACAGAGAATTCGAGCGGCTTCGAGTGTGGCGAGAGTGGCACGTCGGTAGAGATAAAGCGGGAGCCCGAGTGGGACGCGAGCAGCATCGAGGAGGAGGAGCGCTCCATCGCCGAGATGTTCGAGGCGGAGCTGGGCGTCAAGCGGGAGGCAGAGGATGACGGGGACGGGGATGGGGAGGGCGAGGGGGAGGTAGAGGGGTTGGTGTACAGTCCGCTGGCGTGCGAGCTATGCGCGGAGGTGTTCACGGTGCCGGCCGCCTGGGTGCGCCACGTGCAGGCGCACGCGCGCTCCGACACGCACCACGCGCGCAAGCGCAAGCACCGCTCCGACGTGAGTCTTCTACTTACCTCATATTTAAATTTTAATACTTTTACTCCTCCTATTACTCAAGCGAGTTTTTTTTGCTACATGTTTATGATGAGTTATTATATGTTTACAGAGCGACGACACGGAGGAGACGATGGCCCTTTTGCGATGCGACTTGTGCCAAAAGCACTTCCCGAACCCAGCTGAATGGGTTCGTCACATCCAGAGCACGCACACGGAGACAGGTCAGTCATATTTGCATTTCAAGTTTATTTACTAATGGACCATATCAAATTATTAAGTGATATTTATTTTTTGAAACAAAGACTGTTCTCAGACAATGTTCTAGTATAAAAATATTTATAATGCTGAATGAAAACCCTTGTACAACAATTTTAAAAGGTTTTAAATTAAAAATATTTTTAACATAATGTTTAAGCCAGTTTTAATTTTCTGTAAACACTTACCCTAAATTAATTGAAGGAGTTTTTTTAATATGATCATAAATTATGCTAAAATTAAATATGTAATTGTTACTTTAATCTTTAGTATCATTAACAGCGGTAAGACAATGCTTTAATTTTATTTTATTATTGTAATGGTATATATGAAAAAGAAAAGTGTATTTTTTCATTAATTTAATTAATTTGAATATACTACATTCATTTTGCCTTTTTTGAATTAAAATATTAAATTTTTTTAGTTAAAAATATTTGTAAAAAATGTATATTGATCTTGAAATGTGAGTCCTGAAGTACTTCTCATTTTAAGGCCCTTCACACATTACGATACTCACAAAACGACTAAAGTCCTACGCAAGTCTCCTCAGAGTATCTTGCATACATTTGTATACAAAAGTTCTGTAATTTATATATTTCTGGTAATAAAGGATAAAAGTCCAGCTCTTTCTTTTTTCCGAAATCTTTTGTTACTTACTATAATAGAGAAATATCGCAAGAGGCTCTTCATCGCTTCAGTCACTCGACATGTTTAAAAAGATGAAAGAAAAAAATGTTGTGTTTTGTAATTATAAATGATACATTTTGGTTAATTTTCAGTTGCGTAATATGCGAACGAATATTGGATTGATATTTTACTGGAGTGTCGTATCTAATGAGAATCGTAATGTGGAAAGAGCCTAAGAGTTATTTACTTTTGTTGAGGTCTTTTATCTATTGATTCCTCTGAATCTCTGAAATATTGATAGATAGATACACATATATGTAACATAGCTGAAAACTGATTGTTATGTATGTGGCCGATTCTCGACAAACGGACAAAAGGGTCACACACCCTCAAATCTCCACATCGCTCTTGTGTTTGCCTACTTTTATTTTTTATTTGAACACTGTTGTACACCCGATCCCGCTACACTCATAATAATCACTTCAGTTATGTTTAAGGAAGGTTCGATTGACCTCTGCTTTGTTTGTGTTTCGCTTGTGCCTAAAACGCTTAACCTGTTTAGTGGTATATGAGACTGTTGTTTTCTAAATGTGGTTCCCGATGTCGGTTGTCTAGAATTGGCCATATCAAACAACAGTGCCCCTCCAAAACGTCACAATCGTTTCACAGAGGGCGTCCAAAACAAGACTTGTCCGCACTGCAAGAAGACATTCCCCTCACACGCGTCTATGCTCATTCATATGAGGACTCACACAGGTAAACCATTTCAACTAATACGCTAGCCTAACATTATAAAGAGAGTATATTGGTAGGTGACTATCGTCGCCTATATAACACAAGCCAACATTACAGGTGCTGCAAGTACGCTGCCAATAACAGCACACGTGCTGGTCTTTCGTTTGAGTTTGAAATGCATTTTGCTTTAATATTTTACCATATTAGATAGGTGAGAGAGAACACAAGAAAGTTATCTAAATAATTTTATTATAAAAAAATGTGATTTGTATGATCATTTGCATTGAAAATAATGAAAATAAAATACAAATGTGGACTACATTTCAGTTATATTATGTTACTTATTTAGTTAGCTATTCAAGTGTTATGAGGTCCATATGGCTTAGTCTGTGTTGTGCGGAACAGGCGAGCGGCCGTTCGTGTGCGGTCTGTGCAACAAGGGCTTCAACGTGAAGTCGAACCTGCTGCGGCACCTGCGCACGCTGCACGACCAGCACGTGAGCCCCGCGCGGGTGGAGGACGAGGAGGAGCCGCCGGCCGTGAAGCGCGAGTCCTGAGGGCGCGGGGGGCGGGCGGCGCGGCGCGGCAGGCCCGGCCCCTCGCAGGGCCCGCGCCGCCAGAGCTACTCGCTCTTCCTGCGGCAGCGCGCGGTGCTCTTCTCCGCCAAGAAGTGGAAGCAGTGAACGCCTCTCAACCATCGCGTACGCAAGGTCCACAATCACCGAGTCTAAAGTGAATACACGAGTGCAATACTAATAGTTTATTTTCTAGAGAGAGACAGTGATCAATTTCATACGTGTATTGTTTTGAGTTGAGTCCATTTTCTATATCTACTGTTCCAAACGACAGAAGCGTCATCGTGAATGGCATGCCCTTTTGATTGTTAATAATGTATTCGTATTATCGAAAATACTTGAAAAATATTATAATTTACTACATTGCAATATTATAATTTTGTTAATATTTCTAAAAAAAAGCGAAAGGCTATTAAATACGAACAAACATTAGTATTAGGTATCGTAATGAATTTATATATTATTATTCACTGGTGTCGGCCTTAATCTGATCCGGCTCGAAGGACCTTTTCGGCCTGTCACTGTTGTTGTAAAACAAAAGAACTAAAGGCCTTGTCTACGCTGCGGTTGAAATACAAATATTAATTTAACATGTGATGTTATTTTATGTATTTGTAGCGATTTCACTCTTCGCCATTCCACTTTCGCCCGCCCAGCCCCCTCCCTCTATTTTTACGGCGAATTTACTTTTTATTAAGGAATTATTTTAGTTTTATTACTTAATAAACTGTCTAGATGTTAAGAATTCGATTCGATCTCAGTTTTGCTAGTCTGAGCCCATACAATATTAATTTATATAATGAAATTAAAGTATTAATGTTTTACTCGGAAACATTGGTCAGTGGTGGGGAACAAATCTGTTAGCGCGGTGATGTTTTACATTTAGATATAAGTCGTGTTATATTTACAGTTTTAGATGTGAATTTTTTAGTCACTATTCAATTTTTTTTTTGGCAGGTTTTTTAATGTTCCGGCATTCGACCTAACATATCCTAAGCTCAATTTTTATTTCATATTTTTGAATAACCTAGGACTTATTCAGGTCATTGTGGAGTTGGTACAATTTATTTAATGCTGTATCTTACTTTGAATAATGGACAAGTATAAAAATTTGTATGGTGACTGAAAATTTTGTATATTGTGTGTAAAGTCAGTCGATTTGGACTAAAAGTAAGTCAACAAATTTTAGTCGGACGACTGTGTGTTTTGCCTTTGGAAGCATTCAATTTCTTTGTTTACATTGCTGTGCTCAAAAGATATCGTCACTGCGCTATACAGGAATACATTTCAATGACTATCGAAAAAATAGGAGTATAGAAATTATTTATCATTATAAAATTATTAATATTATTATGTTATAGGTATGAATTAGATAATGAGTGTCTAAAACATGCATTTTGATAATATTGGATAAAATTTTGGAATTTGTCCATTGTCCTTATCCCATTTTGTTGTAAACAAACATGAGACCTTTGGTAGTCTGATAGAAAAACATGGCATAAAAATACATATAAGATATAGCTTCTTTTTGTGGAATCTTTGTTGTTTTATGAGAATAGTTTCTGGTATAAAGTAATTAAATAGCGGTTTATGTTTTTTCAGTGTGATTAAATTAACCCAGATTTTCTTATACTGTCCCTTGTGTTTAAAAAAAAAGTGTTTTCACTTCACTTCACCAAGAATCATTTTCACTTGTTTATTAGTAACCTTAATTGTGAGGTTATTGAAGACTAGATTTAGTCCAGAATAGGGTGTTCCATGAATTATATTTTGTGGTTGCATAGACAGAGAAACGGACTGAATGTTAAAGAAAATGTGAGAAAAACGTTGATTTGTCCTCTGAACAATTTTTTTTCCTTTTTTTTTTGGTCCTCGAAGGAAAGTATTGGTCGCACGATCGATTTCTCTCTTTCTAGAGAGTGGTCAATTTCATGCAGGTATTTCTCAGTCCATCTCTTTGTCTATGGGTATGACGAATTTAAAATAAAAAAAAAAGTTTTGTCAGTCACTGAAATGTATTTGTAGGTTTAAGGAGAATTTACATTATTTTAAAATGGAAAGTTTTCAAAGATAAATATTAGTTTTAAGATTGACATTCCATTGTTGTAGAATTTGTTTTTAATTTGTGACATATTTTATTATGAGAGCACACTTTTTATTTAATTTTTTATGTTCAATACTCATGTGAAGCTAACATTGGAATGATTGTGCTATTTTGTATGAAGGTACTAAATGAAAAATAAACATGTCTTACAAAAGTGTTTTTATTGCTTTATTTCTTACATACATACAAAAATAATATTTTATTTTATTTTTGCAACAGTACATAACGTGTGTTTCAATATGTTTATGGTTACAATATTAAGGCTGGTGGACATTTTTCCAGAGCGAAACTATGGTATAGTTTATCGGCTGACAGTGATCACTCGCGAGCTCTCTTTTCTCATTAAAAAAAAAAAATATTATGAAAATACATACAATTAAGTATACTATACTAAGGGTTCTATTCGTCTTCAATTTTGGGCGCCAAATAGTAGCGGATGTGTCCAATGTCCGGAATGCGATATTCCACTACGAGAGGCACGTCCGCTGACAGCGATAGTTGCACCTTAAATTAACAAACACTTTAGTTTTAAAAGTTTTCAGAAAAAAAGGCAAGCGCAAATCTAAATAAAGAAGCACGAATTTTTCTTAAGCTTGTTTATTTATATGCTGCGTCAACGAGGCAAACCTTAACAAAATGAAAATAAAAACTGCATAAAATATCTAAACGTCTCCTCAATAATTATGAACGCAATTACACGCACAAAGGTCAATTTGCTACTTTTATTTCTTTTTTCGTATTTTATACAATGTTTAAATAAGAAAAACCTTTCAATTTTAAATCTGTTCAGTTATCTTTGAGAAGCTACAAACACTTGTTATGCAATATTGCACCTTATTTCATAGGCATTTGCACTCACATTGGTAAAGACTTTAGTCCTTGTCATAGTATAAACTTTTTTTGTTAGAGGACTGCAAATTGTCAAGGGCCTTAGAGTATAAGAGAGTGTGAAGAGTACCTGTGGCGTGAGAGGGGTGGCCTTGGTGAAGTGGTTGAGGTACTGGCAGGCGAAGGTGAGCATCACGGGCTCGTCCATTTCTATGACGACCGCCTCCTCCTCTTTGTCTATGGACGACGTCTGCGCCAACTTTATGTTCACGGCGCCAATCTCACCGCTAGTCGAAAACTTCACACCTACATCAAAACACAACTCTTTGTAAACTTTTCAACAAACTACTATGAGGTATAAATGATCTTCAATAAGAGAGAAACCAGCTGATACAATATGTTTTTTAGTAAGGATGACAGGCAGGCAATTAATTCACTTGATGGTAGCTGTCTTTGGTCGCCTAAGGGTCAACGGCGACGGACGGAGTGGCAGCGAAGAGACTAATTTAGTAACAATTTAAATTCAACCTAAAGTGCTTCTGAATACGACTGTATTTGGTACAATGAAATAAAATGACGGCGAGCAACTCAAAGCGCGGTCGAGAGGCGCGCGGCGAATCGATACAGTCGTATTCAGGAGCACTTTAGGTTGAATTTAAATTGTCCGTCCGACGGCGCTGACCCTTAGGATAAAAGCAACAGCACGCGAGATGGAGTTGCGTTGCAGACTCTTTCCGTTACTTATCCTATAATACAAGCAACGTCACAGGTGTTGTCAGTGTGCTTCAGATTTTTTTTATAATGGAGTGAAACAGCAAAGACGATGAAGCAAGCTCACCCAGAAGATGCCTATTCATTCTAACTTTAAAAAGATTTGGGTTAAGCTCAGAAACACAGACGCCGGAAGGGAGTCCCAATTCTTGGCAGTGCGTATGTTATGAAAGAGATTTTAAAACGTATGGTTAAAAAAAGAGGAATTTAGCCAAAATTAGGAGGGTAAATCGCTTGAAAAAGTTCCATTGCGGTGGTAAAAACTCAGAATAGGTTATTAATTGAAACAACTCATCAGAGCATTCACCATTGTACAGCCATAGGGGTTCCTAACCATTGTTTCGTTGATGAACTCACCTTCCTTGGTGCAGCAGATGAGGATAGATTCCCCGAACTGTGAGAGGTCCCGACAGATGCGAGCGAACTCTCCGCTGGGCATCCGAATCGTGCAGCTGTACTCCGTCTCCGGAATGCCTGTCGTTCGAGATACCAAAATATAAGAGGGTTACTCCCACCTGACAGGCTGCCCAAATGACCACCTTTTTTAAAAAGTCATTACCTTTTCTTTCATAAAAAATGTATAAGAAATTAAAAATCTTAATGATATACTAGCTGGCGCCCGCGACTTCGTCCGCGTTGAAAAAGAAAAAAGTAGCCTATCCTGTGCCCTGTACGTCTAAATGTTTATCTACCAAGTTTCATGAAAATAAGTTAATTCGTTTCAAGAGTTATGGAGGAACATACATACATAAAATACCTACACTTACAGATTTATTATTATAATGATGATATATGAAAATAATTGTTCAATCATTATAACTGTATAGAAGTTTAAAAAAACCAGCAATGATGATGATGATGATGATGAAATGAAAAAATGATGAAATGAAAAATGAATCAAAATTATTGGATTTTTTTTTTACTAATCTAAAAAGTGACTTCATAGGTATTCATCAAGGCAGTGAGGCATTATGCTCAAAGTTCAAGTAGTAATTGTTATATTTTCCATTTATGATTAATATATACCTATAGTAGTCAATTTTTATTTATTATCAGGCTGAGATATCAAATGAAACATTAGCCTTTTTTTTAATGCTTTTTCTCACCTAAATGTTCGAGGTCCAAATTCATCAGCTTCATCTCATAGTCGGACACCTTCTCGTGGTTGGGACTCTCTATGACAAATGTGACCTCATCGGCATTGTCTTGTGCCTTTATGGTCACCGCATCTTTTTCTCCTGTACATTTCAGAATCTTGGTCAAGCTGAAAGAAAAACTTTAACATTTGCTTTATTTTGTCAAGCCATATAGATGAGTGGTTAAGGTGCTTGCATTAATTAATGCTGTCTCAGAGGTCGTGGGTTCGATTTCCAAAGATTGTTAGTCAAAGTTGACACTGTTCTGGAAACTTTTCAAAATTCAAAATATTTCAAAATTGGAACATAAAATTTCTCTTTTTGAATGTCTGAAACTGCAACCTTTTTTGCAAGCTTCGGAATGTGTTAGCGTTGGAATAAGAAGCTGTGAAGAAACTCCCAACAACACGTCCTAATTTTATTTTTTTTACTTTTTTGGCAGCCACTCCCTTACAGGAGACCATAAAAAACTAACAGCATTTCTGCTGTTGTGTTTCGCTTAGTGAGTAAGGGATGCCGGAGCCTTTTTTTTTTTCTCCATCCCTTACTACTGTAGTTGGCAGCTGTATTGTCTTTTACTGTAAAAGAAAAGGATCAACACGTTTTTCTATATAATATTTCATATATTAATTCGAAATATGTATGTGAAAAAGGGGTATTACCTCGCCAAATTCATACCCATAGAGATATTTCTGTCGCATCTATATTTGTCAAAACCATCCGATCGAAGAGTGAGAGACACCAGTGATACATGAGAATTATCCATTGCCTGCAATAACAAAATATCAATGGGATTTTATTTATGTGTGAATAAAATCGTCATAATGTTACACACATGGCCCAAATAAATATTTTTATTTTTAAGTAGCTGGTACAGTCGGCCGCATAAGTCGATTAACACATTCAAAAGTGCAAAACAACTGAACACTCAACTTACTTACTTACTGAAGCTTTTTACGATTGTTTGTACATGAAGTTTATTTTGTTCTCTAGTCGTGACAACGACTTATGGCACGTTAAGTGTTATGTTGTTTTGCACTTTTGAATGTGTTAATCGACTGTAGCAGGCACACTGTGATTTGCTGTCATTTATTTGGGCAGCTTGTCTGGTGGCAGCGACCACCATCAAATAACAGCATGTGTGCTGTTGTGTTTCAGTGAGTAAGGCATGCCAGAGCCCATTTCCCTTTACTTCCTAATCTCTTATCCTTTATACTAAAATCTCAAAGCTTCATTATTCCAAACATGATATGAATTTTGAGTGTTCAGATTATTGAGACTAGTCATTTCCATCTTAAATAAAAATATATAGAACTACAACTAAACACATTGACCAAATTGCAGGTAGATATTAATTTACTTTCAAATTGTGCATATAAGTGTAGACCTATATCACTTGAATTGGTAAGATAATAACAATAAAAAATATTATTTTCCCCAAAAGAGAATTAGTATGCAATAGAACACCAAGAATAACGGTCCACCCATAAAGTTGAGTAAACGATAATAAGGTTTAATAATTGCTAATAAATAATTGTTAATACAATAACTATATGTACCTGAAGCTGAATCCCTTTTTCATCGCAGTCAAATGTGGCTTGGTTGAGAAGATCTTTGATGGCTTCTAACACCTTTTTAAGGATAACACCTTTCAATAAACGTGCCTCAAACATGTTCTAAAAGAAAGTTAGAGAAGTTCATGTAAATAACGTAAAATAGTTCTAGGTTAGAGAACAAGGAGTTATTGGAAAATGTGTGATTACTTACCGGATATGAATATAATTAATGTAACTGTAAAAATTTTAATATATATAATATCGGCTACAAGACGCAATGACGCTAACCTCAAAAAGCAATTATAAAATTATTATACAATAAACTTCTATTGAAACAAACCGGCACACGAACGGGCACAAAGCAACACCAAGCGAACGAATAAAACGTATAAAAGATCACCAACTTTTGGCGCCAAAGCCAAACAATGAATAAACGTCAATTTAATTTACTATTATTTCGACCACTGACATAGTACCACTACCACTGGACAGGCTGCTGTCAAATCATTTTTGTCTATTTGAAAAATGCCATTTTGGCGCTATAGGCTATGGAGCATAACTACATGGAACTAAAATTAGTCATGCATTAAAATATTCCATGGAACATTTACAGAATACACATTTCCTCACGTTTCAAACTCAAGCGGACACAAATAAACTTACCCCGGTCACTGACATGTGTACAAACATTCGCACATTCTACGAATGTTTGCAGTTTTGCACGCATGTGAAGGACCGTCAGAATTGCGTCAGTCAGACATTCATTCGCAAACTCAGCGAGTAGGCAAATGGGTTTGCATGCTCCGTACTTTCGCACGGCGGCGTTTCAAAATGGTATTCGAAATTATCTGTAACTAGCTGGTGCTTGCGACTTCGTCCGCGTTGAACGATGGTACCCTATGTCATTTCCATAGAGTAACTTATTATATACTGACATTTCTGGTGTCCCACTGTCCCAGACGTGTATGCAAAAATTCATGGTGATCGGGTCAGTAGTTTTTGCGTGAAAGCGTAACAAACAAACAAACAAACTCACATTTATAATATAGCTAGCGCAGCGGCTTAAGACTTTTTGGCAAATGTAGAAGAGGCATTCGCAGAATTCTATTTTTAGGTCTTTGAGGGGGCAGAGGAGCGTGATTATTAAATATATAAGTGCAATCAATGCTTAAGCCCATATTAGACGGTTCATTTTCGATGTTTCATCGATGAAAGAGCGAAAATGAAATGTCTCGCGACAACTTTATGTATGCAATGGTGTTTCAATACAATGATGTAACTGTTATTGAGTTAAATGAGAGATATAGAGCAAATAAAAGCAAGTGCCACTTGAGAAGGCAATATTCTAGACACGTTCTAAGAATAATTATGTTCATTTTGCATTTTTAATAAATAAAATCAATGTGATGAAATCTGTTATTGGGAATCAGCATAAGACTAAAAAAGATTTCAATTAAAAAACCCTTTATTTAACTTAATTTCTCTATAACATAGGTATATTATGTATAAATAATATTTCACTTGAAGTATTTAATGTGTATCACAAATCTCCACGACTTGATCTTGGTTAGGATACGGAGGCAAACTTAAATTGAAACTTTTTATAATGGAAGGTGGTAAAAATCTTCCACCAAGAAAATGTCTAGCACTCTTTAGGTATTCTGGTTTGGCGCACATTTTCGGTGCAGAAAGTGATATCAGCAAAGCGGGTTTCAATGAATTCTGCGATTCTGGTCCATTCTCTACGTGCCAACCACTAGGAATATCCACACTGAAAAATAATAAACTGTAGATAACTAAGGTTTTTCTTTATGTTAAGGTTGACAGACAGGCTGACGGTCCACTTGATGGTAGGTGGCTACCATCAAGTGCCTATAACATAAGTCTGTAAGTGCACTGCTGACCATAGAAAGATAAAGGATAAGGAAGGGATGGGGTAATGAGCTCTGGCATCCCTAAACACAACACTCTTCTTTCTCTATGGTATTCTGTAAGGTGGTTACTGCCTCCAGATGAGCTGCCCAAATGACTGCGAAACGGAGCGTGCCATGCCACAACTAAATAATGTATTGATTGTACCCGGAGTGTTCTCAATATTTTAATATTCTACATTATTATTAACGTTGAACAAAGTTTCAAAGAAATTTTTTGTATGTACTATCGCGGTCAATGGAGGAGACCCAATTTTCATACAAATTTGTCTAACGTTGAATTGAGGTTGTCATAGTAACGTAAATGTTATATTACGAAATACGAGTAGGTATTTGAAGTAGGAACAAAGATAAATACAAAATGTGCACACGAAATTGTTCCTTACGGTGGGACTGCTCCCTTGACCGCGATAGTACATATAAGCAAAATGTATAAGATACTAGTAGTCCGCTCCCGGCTTATGGAACTCACAGATACCGTAATTATAACAAATAATTGCTGGATTGAGTAAGAATACAACAGATGGCGCTATGTTAATAATATTATATAATTTGCAAATAATAAAAAAAAATAGAGATATAAACTATCCTATCTTTTAAGTTGGGCCAAATTACATTATAGTTACCAAGTTTTATCAAAATCGGTTCAGTAGTTTAGGTTCACATCGCGGACAAACAACGTGACATGATTTTTTTTATATATATAAGGATTGATTTGGTTTATTCCCGACGTCCCCATCAGCAGGCAGTGGAGATAATACTTTATAATATGTATAATTATAGATTAGTTGTAAAAGTCCTTAGAACAGCAATAAATGATTTTTGTCACCAAGAAGAATCAATCAACTGCCGATTCTAAATTCTCTCAACTAGCTGCTGCCCGCGACTTCGCCCGTGTAACTGTAATTTATATACTAAAATCTTCCTCGAGAACCACTCTATCCTAGTAGTTTTTGAGTTTAGCGAACAGACAGACACGGCGGAGGACTTTGTTTTATAATATGTGGTGATTCATTTTACCTGCAAACTGGCAATCCTGATGTAATCAAAGCATCTAGAGCTGGTTGCAGTGTTGGCCTTACGGGAGGCTTAAAACTGAATCCAAACAAAGCGTCGACTAGCAATTCATAATCATTATGCAAATCTTTTGGTGGCAATAGTCTCTCGACAAGGTCAACATTAAATCTAGTAGCTTGTTCCAGAAGCCTCTCATACAACTGATTGGGTTTCCGTAACGGATAGTGAATTGCTACTTTATAACCAAACATGCTCATGTGTCTTGCTGCTACCAGACCGTCTCCTCCATTATTTCCTGGGCCACAAATTATAAGAGCTCTTTCATGTCTGTAAAAATAAAAACAGAAATAAGATAATATTTTTAGTGCCTTTTGTCAGATCAGATGTACTGCCCAAATTACTGTGATGTGCAGTTTGCCCTGCCACTACTTCCCAAATCCACACCCGAGAATTGAACTTGTGACCCCTTAGAAAAAGCATTAAGGAAAGTATTTAAACCACTTTTCAAAATGCTGCCTGTATATGGACTTCACAAAGTAACATTGGTTGGATACTAACGTTGAAGATGGAAAAACTCGTGCAACAGCTGTCGCTACACTAAGTCCTGCAAGTTCCATCAATTGGTCCACACTGTATTTGTAATCATTGAAGAGTTGTTCGTCAAGTGTTATTGCTTCAGTTTGATTTAGGTATTTTATGCTTTTGCTACTAATTTGTTTTTCCGAACACGCCATATCGTTAGCAATTCGTAGCTGAAATATTTTAATTCAAATTAATTACATAGTTGAAACTTTTGTAATAAATGAATGCACATTTGGCTTTGGGTACATACAAGTATTGCGCCTCTGATGAATTTAAATAATAACATGATAATCTTCGTTTGCCTTCTACCCCGGCGTCGCAGTTTTATAATAAAGTAAGATAACTTGCTTGGGTCAAATATGTCATATAACATAAAGGTGTTTTGATAACAGTTATCTGAGAACTTATATTTTAACACAGTGGTTTTATATTGGCTTTTTCACTGGAGTAAACTTAAGAGTAAATTAATTAAATAGAGTAGAATATAATTAATATTATGTATGTTTTCTTGCGGTTTAATGTCCAAATGTAATATATAACTAACCTGTGACGGTAACAAAATATTAGTAAACAATTATTTTATTTAGATTTAAATTAAAACGTCGGATTAAAAGTAGAAATAGAAACACCGATACAAACTCAAACAAAACAATTAACAAATCAAGGAGCAGCAGCAGAAAACTAAATGTCACCTGATTGATATTTGATATTTTTGATAATGATATTGATAATAATTAATATTGACTTGACTTGACATTGACGTTATACGGTGAAATTGAAAATCACTGACCTGTAATGTAATATATGGACTGGTTATCCCATACTAATATTATAAATATGAATGTTTGTTTGTTTGTTTGTTACGCTTTCACGCAAAAACTACTGAACCGATTACCATGAAATTTTGCACCTGTTTGTTGTCTGGATCACCAGAAAGGACATAGGGTACCTTTCATCCAGAACGCGGACGATGTCGCGGGCACCAGCTAGTATTATAAATGTGAATGTGAGTTTGTTTGTTACGCTTTCACGCAAAAACTACTGAACCGATCACCATGAAATTTTGCATACCTACACATTGTCTGGGACACCAGAAAGGACATAGGGTACCATCGTTCAACGCGGACGAAGTCGCGGGCACCAGCTAGTTACAGATAAATCGTGTTCCATTTTGAAACGCCGCCGTGCGAAAGTAGGGAGAACTAATTTTGACGTTGCGTATTTTTTCCAGATAATGTATAATAGTGTGTTTTATTCTATTTGTTGATGTCTTAGGGAGTGTAAGTTTATTTGTGTCCGCTTGAGTTTGAAACATGAGGAAATGTGTA
Source organism: Synanthedon formicaeformis (assembly GCA_945859745.1). Taxonomy (NCBI): domain Eukaryota; kingdom Metazoa; phylum Arthropoda; class Insecta; order Lepidoptera; family Sesiidae; genus Synanthedon; species Synanthedon formicaeformis. Next base: position 10,270,362 of record OX243959.1, on the reverse strand, counting down.
TTCTGTAAATGTTCCATGGACAATTTTAATTATTGCATGACTAATTTTAGTTCCATGTACTTACGCTCTATAGCCTACAGCGCCAAGACGGCATTTTTCAAATAGACAAAAATAATTTGACAGCAGCCTGTCCAGTTTATATTACAGGTCACGGTAATAAAAATTATTGCAAATTTTGCAGATTTCACCAGTTGGATTCATGTTTTTTTTTTAATTCCAAAATGAAAGAGTTCCTAGCTGTTTTATTCACATAATATAATGTTTTATTCTACATTTTTTTTATTCAGCGTGTAAAATATACACAGATCTGTGGTTTCTCTGAAAATAGGTGACGTCAATCTGACTGATATTTGTAATCTCGTTTTATTTACTCTGTGGAGTGTAGGTGTACAGAATTACGAAAATGGCTGCGCTTCGAGTTATAAGTCACAATTTCTCTTATTTACGACAACAATTTTCTGCTTTGCTAGGAAATACTTCACCCTCTGTAAAATTTATATGTGTGGTTGTGTGCATAGGTTACATATTATCTTTTTCAAACGATGTTATAGACATTCTCAGTGTTACACCTGGATATTTGTTGCCACCTTCTTTTCAGCTGTGGTCTGCTTTCACGTTCTGGTTTCTAGAGATACACTTGTGGGAGGTGATTATTGACGTTGTGACCGTTGGATTGTGTGGGAAATTAATCGAACCACTATGGGGACAGCTGGAGATGATGAAGTTTTTCTTTTTAACAAATATAGGGGTCGCATTCCTGACAACATTTTATTATCTTGTAATATTTGCATGCACTGGACAAACGACGTATTTGTTTGAGATCCATGTGCATGGATTGGCCGGATACTTGGCCGCCGTATGCGTCGCTGTGAAGCAGATAATGCCAGATCATCTCTTGATAAAAACTTCATTAGGTATGACTTTGCTGTTTTGAAATATTAGTTTGTTTATAAACTTCTATCTATAGTGAACTGTATGTTGTACTTAACTCATTCATTGCCAAGGACTCGCAGTCCAAGTTTTCTTAAAAAATACTAGGAATTAATGTAAAACAACTTATTCATTCAAAAACCACCTTGAAATGATGAGATATGCAACTTTTGTTGCCGCGTCGCGAGTCAATTCTCATTTGTACGGCCGACGAATTACTACACGAGTTCAACATATTATACTCTGGCCATTCATATGAGACCTGAAATTTTTGGTGCGGCAATGAATGTGTTAATGTGCTTTTGTTATTTATTTTCAGGAAAACTCACCAACAGAGCTTTGCCCCTTTTAATTTTGATAGCAACAATAATATTCTGGGCTATCGGAGCCCTTGAAGGCACATATCCCTGCATGTGGGGCAGCGGAACAATTCTATCTTGGATGTATTTGAGATTCTGGCAGAGGCATAGTAATGGCACAAAGGGTGACATGGCAGACAATTTCAGTTTTGATAAGTGAGTTTTTTCTTAATGTTAACATTGACAGACAGGCCAATGGACCACTTGATGGTAGGTGGCTACGTGGTCACAAGTGCTCAAAGTGACAACAAACTTAAAGTGTAAAGAATAGCATCAATGCAATTCTAGCTTTCTCATTAACCATTAAACCGCTTGGTTTTGTACTTGTAAACCAATATTATTATTTTTTAAATAGAAAGCAACCAATGATTAAAAAAAAATTATACAAGTAGAGGTGTTTGTCGTATTATATATGGCTCTGGTGAAATGGACATGAAAATAATTGTCGGATAAATCTGACTCTGGTGGCTAAAGGATTAAAGAACAGTGATGACCTAAATTCTTCTTTTATATTTGAATAATATGAACTAATTTATGAAAAATATAAAATACTCTTAATAATCTAAGTATTTCTTTTAGTAATCTTAATAGTGAGAAGGCTCTTGTTACATTGATTTTATCTTTTATTGAGTAACATTTCATATTAATACTGTTTCAGCTTCTTCCCAACAGTGTTGCAGCCAGTTGTGAGGGCTATCCTGGGTCCACCTCACCGTTGCCTGGTGAGGCTGGGCTTGTGTTCACCAAGCCAGCGACGTGTTCATCTGGCTCTCAGTCCTCGCGGAGTCACCATATCCATGCCTGGTGTTGAGCCACAAGATATGGAGAGGAGAAGGTATTATAAACAAAATTATATTGAAATCTCGTTAGCCATATTCCAATGACAGCATAATTTTACAGTACTTACCTGTGGAACTACCACTGACAGTGACACTACTAGTACGAATTTTATATTATTACTAGCTGACTCATTCCGACAGACATTTGAATTGTTAGCTAGAAACTTTGAATAGGAAAAAGAAATTGATCTAGCAATTCATTTATATGAACCGTTATATATTCATTTATATTAGGGTAAAACTGTTGTTTCTTTTATAAGTAATTGTTAAATCTTTATTTTTTTGCTAACATGCACGAAATGTTGTACAGTGTGTTTAAAGCGGGCGATTTATCAGATTAATTTTTAAAAATTTCAGACAAATCGCACTCAAGGCATTGAGTGAGAGATTATCGAAGACGTCCGAACAAACGAGACAGAAGAGTCTAACGACCAAAGTGAACATGGAGTCGGTGAGGAAAGTTCCACCGCAGGTCGTCCCGCAGTTCACCGTTGAACCAGAGACAAGACAGACGCCGTCCGCTGCGCCGGCGGAGGCCACGTTGGTCGACTTAGGGGAACCCGCAGCGCCCACCACCAAACACTCATGATTGTTAAATAGTCAATTGCATTAGCAGGGTTGTCACAAACGAGTCTAGTAACTCTTCTAAACTCCGTCTCTTGAATCTGGCCCAGCGTTGACGTACCCACAGACAGAAAAACCAACAGTGTACAGGGTTGTTCTTTGTTTTCTAATTCTTAAAGGGAAATATAATATTTTAAATAATAATAATAATAATAATGCTGGCCGGTTTATGGTAAATAATAATTTTAATGAAAAAAAAATATGAATATTTTCAAGAACTTAAATATAAAATAGTTTAAAGTTTTACAGTCTAAGGATCAAAAGAAATTAATTGTATTTTTTTAATTGATATGTTCTATACATATTTTTAATTTAAAAAAAAAGAAAAAGTTGCACTTGATAAGTAAATCAATATGGATTTAATTTTTTTTTTCATTTTAATTTTATCAATCCAAATCAGTGCATCCTAAATTCGGTGGGGACTTCTGTATTTTATGCAAGTTTCTATTTGATCTGTTGATTCTGAACATTTACTGTCCGATTAATACATAAAATGTATGCAACATTACTTTCCTTAATTCCTAAAATGTATTATTTTAGGAAAATCTTAAAAGTAATACTCCTGCTGATATAACCATTTTAGTTTTTTTTTTTATAATTAATGAAATTTTTAAATTTATACTTGTGCCAACCCTATTTATTTAAACTGGTAACTTCAAAGACAGTAACTTAGACAAGTATTATAAACAGAAGATGTGTTTTTTTTTATAATAAAAATAATAATAAATATTTATTTAATGATAGTGTTAAAGAGAATTTTGTGTTTCACGAACCATGGTTTCACCTTTTTGTACCACTAATGGGATCGAAAACCATGTATTCAAATTATAGTTAAACAAAAATGCTCAGTTTGAAGGTACATTAATCATTTATTTTCAAAACACACTGTGAGGTGGTGTAAGATTTTTTTTAATAAAGAAATAAACTCTTATTAGACTCATAATTTTTAATGAATATACTAAGGGCCTCTTTCACATCTCCGAGTAAAGTGTCAAGTAGGCTAACCGCCATTTAAAGTCACCGGTAAAAATGCGTACAAGTTTCACAATCTTCAAGTAGTATTACTCAGATAATTTTTAATGATACAAGATACTCGTAACATTTACTCGCCAATTAGCGTCACTTGATAAGTAGCTAATCAACACTTCACTTGTAGTTGGTGAAAGAGCATTTTTTACATAAAAATAAAATTGAAGTTTCTGTTTGTATTGCTTTTAATAAATGAATATCAAAGAATAAACAAAAAACTTTTGTCTGCCACTTTGTTCCGGCTAATTTTCGAAACGGCTGGACCTATTTTGACGGTACTTTATCTAGTAGATAGCTGATGGTAAAAGTGGAGGTGGTATAACATGATCCCCCTATCAGTGTGTAACAAAACGGTGGCACTGTGAACTCGTTGGGGAATTTTGTAGTAATATAAAATGTATTTGGGAAAGCAGAGCTAAATGATACCAATGAGTTGTTGATATGGGAAGGAAGTGGTTTGCATTTATTTTAATGAAACGTTTCTCTACGAAGTCTGTAATTATGCTTCTGTTTGGAAGTTGTATATTGTGTATGTTATACAAAAAGTATGAGAAGATATTTTTTGCAAATTTTAAGTATTTGTTGATGGTATCGAATTTATGGGAGGGATGAATGATGGTATGTGTAAATATAATTAATGTTAGTGTTAATAAATGATTACTAATCACTTGTTTGACGTCTTTTATTGGTGTTCCATAACAAAGGTAAAATATTTTTACAACATTCTAGTCAGTAATTTTTTTTAGATTTTCATAATTATGTACCTAATTTTTCAATATGAAAATATCAGTTATGATTATATCAATTATACTATTTTTACATAGCATGGGTACTATAAAACTTATAAGCGAATGTTTTTCGCGATTAAGGTTTCTTCAGTTTGAAATATGATTTCTACACTTCAATTTAAAAGGAATTAAAATAGCCTTCAGCGTTATTTTTATCTTAGGATATAAGAAAAATTAAAAATTATGTGAAAATGCTAAGTAATCCAGATTTGTGATTCTGAGTCGAGTGTAGGTATGGTACTCGTTAAAAAAAAAAACAGGTTATTATCTGGTTCTCGTTCACAGCTTTCTAGCAAAGGAAAGTTTCTATTAACGGTAGCGTAGTACCTTAAGCCACAAAGATAAGAGACAACGGTGACATTATATTTAATTTATTACGATCATTTATGTTTTACAACATACAGAGACGAAAAGCTCTAAAGAAATGCTTCGATATGTACTTCCATGCATAAACAGATACTTATTTGTCCTCTGTGGGAAAAAACGTCACAAACTCATTAAATTTCCACTGTCTCACTAAAGACCATATTGACGGTCTGTCCCACTGGACCCACTGTTCACATCCATTCAAATTACAATACACTTTACACCACATCATATTATTATTATTATATACATTACTATCTTTATATATATTAAAACAAAATAAGCTTCCGTAAGTTTGTGGATTGCTCAAAACTAGCTGATGGATTGAATTACAAATTTTTACACAACATTCTATAGTTGGTATAAATATATAGTTTTGAAAAAACTATGTAGCTATTTTATCCATACGATGTCACTAATAAAAATTAGCACTAGTTCGATCAGTTGGCGCACTTACAACACAATTGCTCAGTGAAAAATGTATTCGAAATTTAAAAGTCGCGTTGAGACAGTCCATCAGTGTCGCTACCTGTAGTAGTGCTGCGCCCACTGCTGGACGGGCACTGGGGGCGCGGGGCCGCCGGGGGGCGCTGCCGTCTGATAGCCCCCGTCGCCCCACCGCGCTTCCCCCACCCCCGCCACGGGGGGCGGCACAACTGCCCCCACTGTCCCCACACCCGGGGTGATAGAACCGCCTGCGTAACAACATGTAATAGTCATTGGGTGTCCTAGAGAATATTTTTTGTCGTGAATATGTCTTCAAATATTTTGTTTCCATTAATGCAAATAGCGGGAGGCAATTTAGAAACAAGTGATGTAACAAAATCGGGGGATACAGTTTGATGCAGTATAGTTACTTATTATATAATATCTATTATCTATATGCAAAATTTAATTACACCACCCGATAGCTAAAGGATCAAAGATTTTTTTTTGTTGTATAATTATATTTTATGGTTTATTCGAATTCGGTGGAAAGGCAAGCTAGTTTATTACTGTCATTAAAAATTTTATCATGAAAAATTGTTAGGTTCCCGAGGGGTAGTCTAATTTAAATGTATGTTCCTTTTGTATATGAAAAGTGTGTACGTTGAATACGGTAGCCACCTACCATCAGTGGACCGTTAGGCTGTCTGTTGACATCAACATAAATAGAAAGCTAGACACTCATAGATTCTATCTGTCTTGTCTGTAATATCAAAAGAGTCACTCACCGGAGGCTCCGACGTAAGCGGGCGGCGCGGAGTAAGGGGACGCGGCGCCGTAGTAAGTGGGAGGCGGCACTGTCATCGAGTGGGGCAACACTTGCACGGCCGACGCCGGGGGGATCGCCGGCGGAGGGACGGGCTGCGGGGGCTGCAATACACATTTATTTTTACCTTTATAGGTATGGATTATGTGACCATGAAAATGTACTGTAAATGATTGAGCCATTACCGGGTAGTAGTTGTAGTAGTCGTGATGCGGCTGGTCCTGGATGGGCACGGTGATGAGGTTGGTGCGCGGGCGCCGGTCTGCCGCGTGGTGCGCGTGCGGCCCGTGCGGCCCGAGCGCCCCCAGCGCCCCGAGTGACGCGTGGCCCGCGTGCGCGCGAGGGTCCGCCGTCGCAGCGCCCATCTAACGTTGGGGCAGATGCATCATTATTTCACACTATTCTAATTACAATAACACCATATTAATGTGACAACGGGTTGAACTCACCGTCATAGGTTTAACAACAGCAACGGAGGCAGCAGGCGGTTCAGGATCCGGTTTGTTTTCGCCGCCCGACGACACGTGTCTGTGGTTTATGTGAGCCTGAAGATCTCTCTGGAAATTACATTCAAACAAAGGATTATTTCAAAGTGGCAGGGCAATTGCGTTCCGCAGCCATAAACGGTCCAATTGGATATCTGGTTGAAATCTTTCAAACCATTTTAGTTTTCAATAGTTTAAATAAATATCGCTAATAAACGCAGCTAAATAATACATATCGTAATTTGAATTATAAAAATAAATTATTTAATAATATTCAATAAGCGGAAATATGATGTTAAATAATTATTTAAATTTCTTTACTTATTGAACTACTTTGCAATTACTCAGAAGACTTTCAAAAAAGGCCCAAAAATATAAGAAGCCTGAATGATCTCCTTTGTGCTGGATTCTGATGTGTATAATGTCAAAAATTACAAGAAAAAATCTGTTGCAGATACATACTAGTGGGTTGCAACGAGTGTCTGCCCCGGATTAATGTGTAGGTCTATGAAAATCCTGATCTATTAACAAATAAGAATTTATTTTAAAATATCAGTATAATTACCTGTGATAAGTATGTTCTCCTGCAGCCTGTGTTGCCATAACGGGTTCCAGAATGCGTACACATGAACACTGTGCCCAATCCAGTTTGTTCCACTCTTAATACCTGAAATTAAAACAATAATTAAACTAGCTGCGTCTGTAGTTTAATTTATCACGAATTGGGCTATTAAAATGCAATAATATATATATTAAAATTAAACTCAATTTTAAAAGCGTTCAAACAAACAAACAATCTCTTTAACTTTATTATTATTAGTATATATATTTGTGCCTGCCTGGAATTGGGGTTGTAATAAAAAGTCTATCATAAATTCTTCTAAAAAAGAAAGACTAGAAAAGTTTTGTGAAGTTCATCCTTTATTATAAGTGGTGAAAATATAGAAAAGTACATAGCCAGTGTATTTTCTTCATTAAAGCGTATCTATATCAAGTTTACATAAAATACAAAAAAATATTTCATTGAGGTACATAATTATGTGTACCATATACATTATGTTTTGTACCTTTTCTCTACACCGGGGACAGTGGGTGTGATCAGCCCTTGCACAGGACAAACAAAACACATGTTTGCATGGTATCTGAAACAATAAATTTGAAATTATGTACTATTTAAATGACACTGCAAGAATTGTCGATTTATTGTGATTGCACAGTTTCACAACACACGACTAAAAATTGATGTATACTAGAAATACAGTAGCCCTAGAAACACTGTGAACAACTGCAAAGACTAAGACTCAGGAGCAAGAAACACCCCTTTTTTATACCTTTTTAAACATCTTAACCCTTACAGTAAACCACCTTGAAATAACAGGTGGTCATCAAGTGGATCAAATCAATCTGCCTTTCGACCTTTATATAGTGTAAGCATAGATTTTTACAAAATTTTTCTCAATCTCAAACAGAATAAAAGTCTTTTTACAAAGATATACATAAAAATAGGCCAGTGACTAAATAACTCAACCAAAACATTATTAATTTATTTAAAAAAAAAACATGTTTTATATTTTGTTTTACTACACAAATAAATAATTAAATAAAAATGGTATCGTTTTTGATATAATGAACATTAAGCTTACCATTCGTCCATAAATAAGTATAGGTTTAGAACATGTATCACAGCAGTAGATCATGGGGTTTAGAACCTTCTCGCCAATGAGTGTTGCTCTATGACTCCAGTCGAGTCGGAGCATTGGTTCTGGAGGTCCACGCTGAAGAGTGGTGAACACTGGAGTTTCAAGTTGTGATATATCAGAAGGGACTTCCACTGAAACAGATTTGACGGTTATCATTATCATGTGGCAATATTTCAGAATTCCAATAATTATATTTTTTATAAGAGAAAAAGATATCTTGTTTTAATATCACTTTTTAAAAATGAACACATTAAACAACAGTCAGAATTTCTGCTTTAAAATACTGCATTACAAAACTTTATATTCAATGAATCCCATCATACTTACTTTTATCTTAGTACAGATAAAGTTTTATCACTATGTTGATTACATTCAATCAAAGGAATTATTTACAAATAAACAATTAATGCAATATTTTAATATTGGAAACAATTTATACCACATTTCTGGATGAAGACAAATTCACAGTCACATAAGGTTTCATTCACTCTATTGCCTTATTGACGGAGTAATATTAGGAGTATTTCTATTTTCTTTTTATTTAAATTAATCTTGCTATTAATATTATAAAAGTGTTTGTAGAGATGGACGTATGTTACTCTTTCAGGCAAAAACAGATTTGAATTAAATTCGACACACTGATAGTTTATTACATGGATTAACATAATATATAAGGATACCTTTTTATGTTATTTTCCTAAGGGATCCTCTTTTCATATAAAAAAAATGGCGCATTTAACATAAATGCGGTAAAGATGTCATGGATTATAATACTCATATATTCTCTCATGTTATATTTTTCATTTTGCGAAGCGGACAAAGTCGTGGGCACCCTCTAGTACTAATAAATATTTATATTATTATTAGTAAATAGTTTTAACTCACGTAGCGAGTTCTAAGCCCCCAGTATGCACTTCAGTCGCGAAGCTTTTTAAACTTTTAACATTTTCAGAGATTGTTTGTACAACATTGGTTACAAGTGGGTAAAATCCTTTGTTTTGTTTGCCGTTAGCGAGTTCTTGGTGGTGGCTGCGTACAGTCAAAAGTTGCTTTCCATTTAACTTGGTGGTGATTGTTACAATAAACACGAATACCAGTGTATAAACCATTCTCCTCATCTTACAAATTCAGACCAGTACCGCGAAAATTTTCTGTACACGTTTTTAAGTTAAACTTTTAAAGAATTGTATGTTTTAAAAGAAATACGGTTAAATTAAATTAAGTAACTACATAATTGCTGAGAAATATCCGAGAGGGAACTGGAGTTGTTTCGGTTGAGTAGCTATTCCTGTTGGCTCTTGACAAACCTTGGCAATGAACGTGTTAATATTATGAATTAGTTATAATATGAGTTTGAGTTATAACAAATTTTATTACCCAGATTATATACTGCATCTGGTTTCACCTTACAAATGATAATATTTTGTAGTCAACCAATGTGAATTTTCCATTTAAAATTGTAATACCCACATTTGGCTGGCGCCGCTTCTTCTACTTCTTCTTTTGGCTCTTCCAATAGTTGTTCTTCCTGCTCTTGCGAGGTCTCTTCGACAGAACATTCCTCCTCATCTGAAGACATCACCTTTGGCACTTTCTTTCCGCGACCGCGACCCCTGCCACGACCGCGACCTCGCCCTCTGCCGCGACCTCGGCCCCTAGCATTTCTCTTCTCGCTATTCATTTAACTCACTATAATACTACTTTTAAACGAAGTTATATTTATTAAAGTTATATTTAATTTTACTAATACATGACTAATACGTTACTCTTCTTTGATAATATCAGAAGATGCAGTTAGGTATGTAATAATGTAATTTTTTAGATGGAAAAAATTCTCATTATATTATTATAAAATTAATTAATACATAAAATAAAACGAACATCCAACGCAACAACCAACATTAGGCTTTTTTATTTGACGTTTAATTAATTTCATTCATGTTTGACGTTGACAAACGAGTTTAAGCTCGGTTTTCAATGTCAAAGATGTCAGTCATAACACAGAATAGTAATGTTTACAACTCTTGATTGAACACTGTTTGGAAAATCGGAAATATCTTTGGAGTTCGATACATTTGTTTGAATGTAAACGATTTGAAAATTTTTGTTTATGGGTGACATTAAATTGATTAAAATGTCAGCCTAAAGTATAAAAAAATTCAAACTCTATTATAATCAAAAATTAAATTATATGAATCCCGTTTAATTTAAAGAAAAATGAGAGATGATGGTTGAGAATATTCCAAAAACCCTAGTAAGTGAAGTTACTCTTGTTTACATAGGCACCTTTTGCTAGTTAGTTTTCGTAGTTGCTCCATAATGCTTTGGTTTTATTTTATGTTAGGTACCTAATTTAAACTTGATATCACAAATCAACGATTAGTCAGTGTTCTTATTTAGCCACTAGGTATTCTGATGATTTCAAATCATCAAAAGTTGTGAACTCAGAATACCTAGTGGCTAAATCAGAACACTGATTAATCGCATGTAAACTGAGGCAACCGAACCACTTTTATTTAGAGGAGTTAATTCCTCTCAACGAAAGATATCGTCTAAAAATATAAAAAATTGGGTGCCACTGTCGCCGTGGAAGCGCCACCGTCGTCACAGCGATAAAGATGTCTGATATTTTCTCAGGCAGGTGTTATATTTTCAACGCAGATAGAGTTGCGGCACCAGCTAGTAGATAATAAATACATTATTTAATTCAATACAAGATTACGATTCTTAATTAAAATTATAAAAAAAAAACCAGTATTGCGCTGACGACAGATGGCGCTGCATTATTTCGTTTTATGTTCAGTTCACACCAATTTCACTTTATTTTTAACTTTATAATATTTTTGTATATATATATTATACAATATTTACATATTTATGACATTCTAAAAACACACTTTATTTTGAGTTGTGTTGTATAGATGAATTAAAACAGCTATTCTTGAATAAACACAAAATTTTCATTCTGCGACTGCTAGATGGCGTACGTTACAAGGTTTTTCTCAAATCGAAACAGTAGGTAAGCTCGTGACACGCCTATCAAGACAAAATATTTGACTAATGAACACATTAAAATCTAAGATGCACAGCCTGGCACATAGACGCAAAATTGCCAGTCTATGTGTTTTTTATAAGATGTACTTCGGAGAGTGTGCTCAGGAGTTACATGAGCTCATACCGCCTTCCCCTTTCTTCCATCGGACACACAGACGTACGGCTGATTACCATCCTCATCTTGTCGAAATCCCTCATTTTCGGACCAAACGCTTTGAAACATCCTTTATAATGCGCACTGCCAAGGTTTGGAACTCCCTGCCGGCGTCTGTATTTCCGAGCCTATATAACCCTAATCTATTCAAAGTTCGAGTGAATAGGCATCTTCTGGGTGAGCTCGCTCCATCTTAGGCCTCATCCATGCTACTCAGCTGGTTGTTGGCCAAGAGCAAACCCATCTCTAATAAAAAAAAAAAAAAAAAAAAAAACATTGCTAATAATCTAATGGCATAGATAGAGTCCGATACTTTCAGATAATATGCTAATTCTTACTTATTTTACTTATAATTTTTTTTTTCATAATATCTTGATGTTAGATTACTTTGTATTCTTTGTTTTATTCTAGTAGGACGTGGTCTTATACTTACAATATGTAAGTTTTGTAGAAACTTGCTTATGTTTTATGCCTACCATAGTAGAATTAAGAATAAGTCTCAACAAAATTCCTTACTTTCGTACTTACATCTACAAAGTCTTTCACATTCATCTATACTTTTAAAATCGTTTGTCCTGACTGATTAACAATGCACAGAGTCTAGAAGTCTAGAAAGCTGAAATTTGAAACGAAGTTTTAATTTATAACGTAGGAAAGGATTTTTAAAAACTTTAACTCCGTACGAAGTACTTACATAAAATTCTTTATAATTATTGTAAATAGATTCGTTTAATTATAAGAGAGGATAATCAGAGAAAAAATTTACAATAAATTTCCCAAGTCTTCCAACATCCACAATGTTTTTTTTTATAATGTACCTATAGTAGATAAATTATGTAAATATGGATTAGATAGGTGCTATTGTATTTTTATAAATATTTAATTCACCTTGGTATAATCAGTGTTTATCCTGTTCCAATAATTCATGATTTCAATGTCAATGTCCTTTAAATTGTATGCACCACGTCCAAACATTAATTTGAATAAAAAAATGTTTTTCAGTGAGCTTGAGTTGACATTGATTTTCAGAAAAGCAACATTAGCATTGTTAATAATAACGATTTACTTATACAGTGTTTTTCCAGGACCTTCATCCATAGGTACTCTATATATACTAAATATTAATGCGAATTTAACTTTGCTTGTCTATTTGTTTGTTACCATGTCACGTGTAAACCGCTAAACCAATTTTCATGAAACTTGAATTGGAAATAGCTTCAATATACGTAGATAGAACATAAAAAAAATTAAGACAGCAAGCTTTATTTACTCTTATTTACGTTTGGTGTAAATAATTGTAATTTACAATATAAATATTACAATTTTGCCTTAGAAAAGTATAATGAACACATTTTCATATTCATCCTTCTTATATAGTATAAATTGAAGTCGCTGCTCGGGTCTCTCTGTCTGTCTGTATGTCCGCTAACTCCTCCTGAACCACGCAACGGATTTTGAGGGTTTTTTTCACTAATCGAAAGAGCGATAATGAACGAGGAAGCTTTGTGTATGTAAAAAATTTGCAGATAAAGTTTCATTCGTGCGAAGCTGCGGCGCCGCGCCGTTTCGCTAGTAAAAGAATAATTTGAAAAGTATGGTAAAACTAACTGTTGTCCGCGACTTCGTCCGCGTTCAAAATGTTATGTAGCCTTTCTCGATAAATGGACTATCTAACACAAAAATAATTTTTCATTTGGAACCAGTAGTTCCTGAGATTAACGCGTTCAACCAAACAAACAAACTCTTCAGCTTTATAATATTAGTAAGTATATTATGTATGTATGTACTCGGTGAACTAAAGTCGCCATTTAATTGTTCTGTTTGCAATTACTTTTTGGTTTACTTACCTTTCTCAGTCTTTGTAGGCAGATAGGTATTTAACTTACCCAATCTCTGTTATGCAGCAAAATCTATTAATTTTCTATTGTTTCACTGTCGGCGTAAGCGTTATCTACGTAAAATGCGGTTATCGCACCTCAACGAACTTTATATTTTGTTAAAACAATCAATTTATCATCACACTGTTTTTCTAATATAAGTAGGTACTCTTTGTAATAATAACAATTCGTACTATCCAGGGTCGATATTTATAAATATGTGACATTATCGTTAATGTTTTTACGTATTATCACATGGTTTATAATGTTGGCTATGTAAATGTTTATAAATAAATTGTCGTTTATCTTTGTACTGTAATTTTTTAAATTTTTAAATCAATTTTTCTTTTAAAATTTGATGATAGTAAAATGATGTTGCAATAAAACGAGGTTTTGATATGGAAATTTATAATTTTACTAGCTGGTGCCCGCGACTTCGCCCGCGTTGAAAATTATATACTAAAACCTCAAGAGGACTTGAATCACTATCTATTAAAAAAAAACGCATCAAAATCCGGTGCGTAGTTTTAAAGATCTAAGCATACATAGGGACAGATAGACCGGAAGCGACTTTGTTTTTTACTATTAAGTAGGTAGCTATAGAAGACCTTGATAGCCTAAAAATAATATAAAAAAAAAAATTGTTTTGATTACTCAAAAATAATTGACGTTATAGGATTCTTACTGGAATACTTAGGTAATTAGTAATAGGCTACAAATTTGTATTTCGTCGACATAAGACAAGTGGCTTACATTTTACTTAATTAGCTACTAAATTACTTTGCATTAAGTATAGGCCATAGGCAAAGTATAGGTACCTATTTATGGATAATCGTTGTAATCCATAATAGCCGCAAAGTTGCTTTTGGTTCAAGGTGAGCGCATCAGTTGTGTTCTAGACGTTTCTTTGTTGCATGTAGTGCGTGACTTTCGTTTTATTACATTACTAGCTGTTGTCTATTACGCGACTTCGTCCGCTTTACTTTATAAAATAAAGCCTATGTTACTCGCTGATAATGTAGCTTTCTATAGGTGAAAGAATTTTTAAAATCGGTCCAGTAGTTTTTGAGTTTATTCATTGCAAAAAAAAATACAAAAATTCTCTCCGTACAAAACTCGTGAATTTATAAAAGACTAATTTTTGTGGGTGACTTTGTCCGCGCCCGTTTTTCTTGGGTGTTAATGGGTGTTAAAATATTTGTTAAGAGTTGCTTGTGTTTTTATGAATGAGTGGTGAGAAGTGTTCCAAGCCTATAACCATAAAAAATGATTGTAGTTGTCAATCATGGCCTGGATATTGTACGATGTCATCTATGTAAATTTATTAACGCGAGAGAGAAATATTATAGAAATGTTTTCTTTAAAATCCTAATCTTTATTTATTGCACAGTATAAAATGAAATCTGTCTGTATGTATGGCCGCTAACTTTTCTTAAACTTTCCAAAAATTTTCTTTCACGCAAGAATATGTATATATATATACATATATAGCAATTTTAATTTCATTTATATATAGGTTTGATAAAAACATTCAAAGATATAAATAAAATATACATTTTATCCATTTGATAATGTAAATTTAAAATTTTCAGTACATTTTTCATGCTGGATTTTTTTCTTGTTTTTTTTTTTTCAAGCTGCATAAAATTAAAAGTTTTTTGAGTTAAACGTATGAAATAAATAAAATAAATTGCATTTATTACGCAAGTGAGTTTAGTGCCCTGCGGAGGACGCGGTACGCGCGGTCTCTGCTGGCCAACTCGCAACGCGGTCATGGCCGGTTGTCGCACCGTCGTCGTTAACACTGGAGGCGAGCTTGCTTGATAAACCAATGATATCTTATTTCTATATTTGTATAATACAAATGCGCGTTCAGACCAGCGTTTCAGACCTTCGTTAATGTCCCTTCCATAGAATAGCTACAAGCTATAATTAAAATTATAAAGTAACTTTCTATTGAGCCCACACAACCTATATCTAATTTAAGTTGTGGAGGAGTTGGGTGTGCCCCAGACTACTTGATGCTGCAGCATCAGCCAAGGTTATGCCACAGAAATACTCGTACCTACCACCGATGTAACAGTATACCAAATTTCACATCAATGGAACCTGTCGAAGTTAGTGAAATCCTGATGATCTACAAATTTTTGAAAATAATCTAAGGGTTATTTTTTTTTTCATCTTTCTCCGGTAAATAACTCAACCGATTTTTATTTTTGGAAACCCGGGTGAAGGGCATTGGCTACTTTTTAATTTTTCTTACGAACGAAGTCTATGTGAGGAGTTCTCTTATGCAATTCGAAATTCGAATGTGTCTACTCTTACCTATATATAAAAAAGGGAACCAGAATGTACTTGTTACGATAACAATTTACGTCAATCATATGAAAAATATACATTCATGTAACCTTGATAATTAAAGCGTGTAAAACAGTCAAGTACCTACGCCACGAGAGTGTGTAAAATTATATTTTGGCAAACATTTCTCTATTCGTAGAACCATTTGGGTTTTCGCTATGACGTCTATTTGAGCTTTCCTCGAAATAAGCGCGGAAATATTAATGCGTGTGCTTTTTTTATTCAGACGAAGTTGTTTTTTCATTAACTCAACTTTGACGAGTGGTGCATCGTTGAATGACATAAAACAATTTCTTGCAATTCTTGTTTCCATTAGTGAGACTAAACATCGTTGTGCTCTAATAGACGTCAAATTGATTTTTCTTTAAATTATTTGATGTAATTTTAAAATGAATGTTATCATTTTTTTTATTATTTGAATGCAAACGGAAACATAAACAGGCGTTTGTCTGTCTGATGGAGCACATACAAAGAGTAAAAATCTGAGCTCTTTTTAATTATAATTATGTATAATGATTTAAGTATATGCTTAAAAATGAAAATGAAATAGAACCAAACTAAATAAAGTATATACTTAATTACAAGTAGATAAATATGTTAAAATATACTTAGGCATATACTTAGGATTTATTTATTTATTACAATCACTACATTATATTTATTCTTTACAATGATTTACTAGCATAATTATAGTCCATTATTAGTCCTCATCTCAGTCCACATTGATATTGATTACAATTTGTTATTTATTTGTTAATACTATTTTGATTAATGTTGCGTTTTAATGCACTCGTAATTGCCTCGTCTTGCGTGCTTGCTTATATTCTTAGAAGTAAGTAAAAGTTAAATATCTTTAACAATTGCAGTAGGTAATGAATGGGATATTGCATGGTATAAATAAGTAGTTGTTCTATGGTGTTTGTCGTTTGTAAAGCAAGCTGCAAAGGAACGGTGCAGTGCCCTCCTTTCACCTAGGGCAGCGGATGGCGCGCCTTCTTGTCTAACTCCAGAACCCTGAACTCGTTCACGACCTGCACGACTTCGTGTTTTGTTTTCATTACTAAATGGCAAAATTTTTGTGTAAAATAAGGGGATTATTATCTAAAACATGGTTAAGGAGGTTCTCTCAATGCTTGGTAGCATTTTGTTGTCGATTTCTCCTAACTAAATAGTTAACAAATGCAAGGATTTGTCATTTTTGTTTTTCTCTTGCTGACCTGACAGAGGTCATTCTGTCAAGTTGGATTTTATAGCTGATGTATAATTGTCAGCTAGGAACTTGAACTTTGGATGGGAAAAATAAAAATAGGGTTTTGAACTATGTACTAGGCTAGTTTCATAGTGCTTAATTTTAAGCGTTACGATCCACGGGTATGACAAACGGTAGCTATTTGTTTGTAAAATAATCTATACACGAAAAACACTTGGTTAAACAAAATTCTTTAATGATGCCGCCACTGTTACCTTTGTGTGAACCAGCGTGACTAAGAGAATTAAAAAAATTCGAATAACAATAAATTTGACAATGAACTTTGTATTGTCATTACAATACAATGTAAATATTTGGACAGTTTCAGTAATGAATTTTAAAACTAGTTTACTTAATCTTTAATATACCTACGATTGTCGTGACTATGTAAAACTAGAGGCCTTTAAGAAGTAGGACAGTTGAGGACAGTAAACTATTGGTAGAGATTAAAATTGAGAATGCTTCGGCGCAGAACGGCGCCTCGCTGTTATATTTATTATTATTGTGTATGAAGCTTCGTAACATAATTGAAATACGCTATTAATCATTCCTCTATTTCATAAAGCACGTTAGCAACTGTTAGATAATAATTATTATCACTAGATACTAGCTTGCGCCTGCAGCTTCGCTCGAAATCAGCCTGTGATAAAATTTCCTTTTTGGATTTTTCGATGAGAAGATGTCTCGGAGCTTCCCGAACGCTGTCCATGCGAGAATCGATGATTGACCATCTTCTCGAAGGTGGCCACTTAATTGGTACTGTTTGTTGTTTAGCAAGTAAAGTATGGATATTTTAAATAGCTTCTTTTTAAAGGTACTGGCGATACCAAGTAGTATCACTACTTGGTATCGCCAGTTACGTAATGGTACAGTACGTATGATACTAGAGCATCAACTATATCGTTCTTTTGCACTTATAGCGTTATAATTATATGGAAGTATTATACTTTTATTCATAATTGATTTTATTATAATAATATATATGAGTATTTCATTCGGTTTAAGGGTGTACCGAGCTTCTGGCGCGTTTAGGTATTCTAAGCGTTCTGTGTATGTGTGCGTGAGGCACCCCGCAGGAACGAGAGAGCGGTGCGCCGAGTGGCTAGAGTCGTGCGCCGATCGACTACCAATACATATTTACAAAATAAAACAACAGAAACGGTCTCAAAACTTTTATTAAAAATATTATCACACATTTATTTTTTATCTTACTGTCGATAGATAGGTAGGTTGGTATATGTTTTACGAGCGTAATTGAATAAAAACTTTTATCGATAAACACGACTCGTAAAATTATTGTTCCTTATGTATTAACTTATATATATTTATAAGTTATATGTCTTATATGTATATATTATATAGTGAAACACATTTTAGTTTTACGTCTTTTTAATAATTGACAAGTCCTTGACAAACTCCAAATGTTCTTCTTAATTATATATACATACTAGTTGGCGCCCGCGACTTCGTCCGCGTTGAAAAAAAAGTAGCCTATCCTGTGTCCCGTACGTCTAAATGTTTATCTACCAAGTTTCATGAAAATCAGTTAACTCGTTTAAGAGTTATAGAGGAACATACATACTTACATACATACTTACATACATACATACTTACATACATACATACATACATACATACATACATACATACATACATACATACATACATACATACATACAGAAAAAAATTCTAAAAATCGTCAATTTAGTTTCAGTATCATGTATAGAGCCTATATACACGATATTTCTGAAAACAAAGTAAATTACTCCATGACCGACCTCTACAGATTTATTATTAGTATTGACAACCGTAGAGGTTGTATATCATTATAACATATCTCCCCATTAAAATTTTTTCAATGAGACGACGAGGAGGTCTGATAGTTCTCGTGCTTCTGTGGACTGTAGCGGGAGTAGGTGTTGTTGGGCGTGTCTGGTGCATCTCTGGTTTTGGTGTTTGGAACGGTGTGGACTGCTGTGCCACCTCGGTTACTATTGCATCTGGTGTCTGGTGGATCTGATCTGGTGTTTGGAAAATAGAAGACTACTGTGTGACTGCTGCGCTTACGTCTGAACTTGCGAATGCGAAAGGAAAGCGAGAATATTAATCAATAACTGTTAAAATATATTGATTATTATATTGATCAGGCGTTCAAAAGGAGCTGTAGCCTTTATAAGTTTCGGGACAATCGATTTTCTGTAGAATCTTGGCTTAATTTCGGCGCAGACTTTACAAGAATTAGTTACTCTTCAAATTTCTTCTATTGAATAAGGTAAGTTTTTAGTTTTTATCCAGTGCATCATTTTCTTGTCACCCCAGGGTGGCATAAAGCTTCGTGAAGCAACGTTAACTGTGATAGTCTGGATTCAATTGAATTCAATTGAAGCACAAATTCGGGACAAAGCGTCGGCTACATTGTTTTGCTTTCCTGGTCTGTAAACAATGTCATACTTATAAGGTGCTAATTCTAATCGCCATCTTTGAATTTTCTCGTTCTTGACCTTACTGTTTATTTTCATGTTGAACATAAATAAAATTGAACGTTGGTCAGCGATGAGAGTTAATAGTTTACCCATCAAAAAATGACGCCATTTCTTCAGTGATTCAAGGATAGCGTAGGCTTCTTTCTCGACTGAGGAGTGATTCTGTTCACTTTTGTTTAGGGTCCTAGAGAAGAAAGCGATTGGGCGATGGTCTTGCGATAATGTGGCTCCAATAGAATGTTCCGATGCATCAGTTTCTACAGTAAAAGGCATTTTATCGTCAATAGAATGGACACAAGATTTGACTATGTCTGATTTCATAGCTTCGAAACAATTAATGGCATTGGCATTTAGCGGAAATATTTTTGTATTAGACAGAATGTAAATCTTTTCAGAAAAGTTTGGTATCCATTTGGAGTAGTGTGCAAACATACCTAAAGTTCTCCTTAGAGCTGGTAGGTCATTTGGAGGAGGTAAATTTATTAAGGGTTTGAGTCGTTCATTATCTGGCTTTATAATCATATCGGCTATTGTATAACCGAGAATGTTGATAGAGTTTTGAGAGAATTTGTTTTTATCTTTGTTCAGAGTCAGATTATATTTGTTAGCAGCATTTAAAAAGTGTTGTAGGTTAACGTCATGTTCATTCTGCGTCTTATCACATACAGTAATGTCATCAAGATATGCATACGCCCCTTTTAGTTTCTCTTTTCTTATGACCCAGTCGATTGTTCTTTGAAAACTTGAGACGCCATTGGTGACTCCGAATGGTATGCGACGAAATTGATAGAGATTTCCTGCCGCTTCAAAGGCTGTATATG
Source organism: Synanthedon formicaeformis (assembly GCA_945859745.1). Classification (NCBI taxonomy): domain Eukaryota; kingdom Metazoa; phylum Arthropoda; class Insecta; order Lepidoptera; family Sesiidae; genus Synanthedon; species Synanthedon formicaeformis. The sequence continues at coordinate 10,249,994 of OX243959.1, read as the reverse complement.
GCTTTTCGTGAGCTAAAATAGGCATTTGGTGATAAGCACTTTTGAGGTCTATAGTACTGAAAGACTGAATATTTCGAAATTTCAAAAATCATGTCTTCAATATTTGGTAGCGGATAAGCATCTAGTTCAGTGTATCGATTTACCGTCTGCGAGTAATCAATTACTAGATGCTTCTTATGATTAGTGCTCTTCGAAATGAGAACCTGAGCTCGCCATGGAGACCTACTCTCCCCTACCTTCACTTAAAAGCTTACGAATTTCATCTTCAATAAATTGTTTGTCTTCAATTGAATGCTTACGTGATTTAATTGCGATAGGCTTACAGTCTGGTGATAAATTTGCGAACAAAGAAGGAGGTGGAACAGTTGCTTCAGCAACACTACAGATCTTCATTGGTTCTTCTGTTCCTCCGAAAGTCATTTCTAAAGAAGAGTGTTTTTCTAAAATGTCATGCCCGATTATTAAGTCAGCACACAGATTCTTAATAATGAGAAAATTCAAGTTCCTGTAGTGTTTTTCACCTATCACAGCGGAAACGGTGGTTTGACCAACGACTTGAGAAGTGTGGTTGAGTGTCGCCATTGTAAAAATTTGGCTACAAGGTCTTCTTTTAATTTGGCAGAGCTTAAAGAAGGCTTCGTTTATAAAGCTGATAGAACTTCCAGTATCAACAAGGGCTTCTGATCTAATGTGGATAATGCTTCTCCTGTTACAGTAGGTTTTGAATATTTCTGATGTAAACTGGGGTCCATGTCAGAAACTATTATCTGGGGTAGTCCGAAGGTCGCCAAAATGTCATCGAGTTCCTCACATAGTTTGACAGTTGTAGTTTTGTTCATGGGTTTTACTTCTATCCATTTAGATAAGGCGTCGCAAAGAACTAACCAATATTTTCCAAGAAATGATCCCGCAAAATCGATGTGAATTCTTTCCCATACATTGTCAGGGATTGTTTGGTCTGTCACATTTTAACAAAATTGTCCATCTCTTCTTCGGCCACCAATATAAAATCGTCCAAGAGCTCGCATGGCTGAAATTCCTGGATGACCTCTATGAAGGTATTTCAATGTTAAGTTCCTCATAGACGTCGGTATGACGATTCTACCTTGCCACATTATGATGTTATTCTCTACTAATAATTCATTACGTTTTTTGAAATATGCTTGTAAGACATTTTCATCGTATTTGTAAGTGCTCCAATTTGTTTTAATATGTTGCATGACTTTTAGTAGTACCGAGTCCTTTTTTGTTTGCTCTTTGATAGTTCCTTCGTTTATAGCAATCTCGTTTATCATTGACTCACTATTTTTTTTAACAATTTTGTTAACTGAGCATCTGTTAACAAAATTGTTAGAAAATCATTCTCTAGATAATTTTGAAAAATTGCCGGTTCTGTAGTAATTCCCAAAGGCTGTTCTGTTATATTGAAAATAACCTTTGTGTGTTGCAATTGTTAAGTATTTCTTTGATTCGGGCGCCAATTCAAAATGCAAATATGCGTCCTTTAAATCAATTTTTGAATACTTCTCTCCTCCAGCGAGACACGGTCTTAGGTGATCAAACTGTGGCACCGGGTGTGTATGTGTTACAAGCACTGGATTGACAGTTGTGCGATAGACAGGAATTTCGCCGACCGGCGACAGTGAAAGCAAGAGGGCGAGCAAGTTAGGCTAAATTCCAGTACATGCATCTACAATATAATATTATATTAATTTGAATGACTAGACGAGCCATTCGCCTTAGCTACTACTCACACGATTTTTTCACAGTAGTCAACAAACCTACCCCTGATTACCTTGTCAAAAAGGATCTCTTTAAGGTAACTTTTGTCTAAAATTCTATCTATCTCCATCTCAAAATCAAAGCGCAATAATGAAAACCTGGGACAGGTGAGCAGTAGATGTTCCACTGTCTCCTCCACCCCAGGTTCGCATAGACAGTCCGGTGTATCCTTTCTCTTGAAACGGTTCAGGTACTGCCTAAAACCTCCGTGGCCAGTCAGAACCTGCACCATTGCAGGCGTCAATGCACAGTTGTGCGATAGTCACCACATATTCTAATTTTTCCATTTGCTTTTACAACATTTACTGTTGGTGTAGCCCATTCTATTGGTGTTTCGTTCGGGTCAATTTTTTCAATAATTCCTTCCCTTGTAAGTCGTTCAAGTTCAGCTTCGACGTTTTTCCGAATACTGAATTTAATCGGTCGTGGTGGTAAATGTTTTGGCTCAGTTCCAGGTTTGATGTGAATGTTAACTTGGTATTTCTTAACTTTGCCCAATTTATCATCGAAAAGTTCGCTGTTTTGTTGCAGTGCTTGTTTTAGTGATGATGCCCGAGTCAACGCTTTGATTGTATAAACTGAGCTAGGAAAATTCATATTGAATATTTCACTCCATTGTAGTCCAAATAGCATGGGGTTGGCATTTTTGATTACGACGACTGGTAGAATTTTTTGTTCGCCTTGTATTTCTACTGTAACATCTGTAAGGCCTAGGCTTTAGTTAATGCTCGCCGTAGGCACGTAGTTTTGGACCTGCTATTAAATGTGGTGATTCAATTTTCTTCTAGAATGTCGTATTTATGATCGAATAAATGGAACCTGGATCCCAGTCCATAGTACATTTAAGTCCATTAATGGAAGTATCTATTTTCTTGCATCTCATATTGTTGGCATTAATTTTGTATATGTTTGATTCGTCGTTGCTATTGTCAGATGAACTACACGACGAACATCTTGATAAAATATTGTTAACTTTTCTTTTGTTGTGTGTGTTTGATGTTTTATTTTGCCAAGATATGTATGCCCTTCCAGTTTTAATACAGCAGCTTTCGAAAAGGCCTTTCATATTACATACTTTGCACTCATAGTTTTTTGCTTCACAGTCACTTAATTCATGTTTGCTTGTTTTTCCGCACCTTTACATTGATCTTTTGTTAGAATTCGGTGTTTGTAGAAACTTGTTGAAGGTTTGTTCACATACTTTTGTTGGATGCGTTGCACCATATTCTTGACATTGCTGTTATCGTTTTCTGCTCGCTCTCTTGACTGTGCAAGAGCAAAAATCTGTTGAAACGTTACTTCTTTTATATTTCCTTGTGCGTCTCGATCTTGTAGCTCTGGCCACTTTTGTTTTAAGTCTATTTGTAGACTTTCATGATTAATGCCAGTTGCGAACCGGTCCCGTAGTTGACGTTCCAGAAAATTGCCTTCATAACCACAGTCTTTGCTTAAATCTTTAATTTTGTTTGCGTAATTTTCTATTGACTCACCTTCTTCTCTTGAGTAGTTCCAAAAATCAGTGAGTGCCTTAAATCGGGTTGTTTTTGATGAGTAGAAACTTTTTTTTACTAGATCAAGGCAGCGCTTGGCCGCGATCTCACTTGATGTTAGGTGCAGATGCGGCCAAAGATGGACCACGCTTACCTAGTAAGTGCCCATTTACCCTGGATTTGAAGACCCCGAGGTTGTAGTTTTGGGGAAACACGGACGCAGGCAATGAGTTCCACTCCTTAGCAGTCCGGACAAGGAAGGTGTAACTATAACGCTTCGTGCGTGACCGGGGAACATCAACCACGAAGGGATGAAATCCCCGCCCGCGCCTCGTGTTCCGCAAGTGGAACGGCTCTGGCCGGATCAGATCCCACAGGATGGACGCACATTCTCCATGGTGTAGACGATAGAAAATCGATAGGCATGCTACTTTTCGGCGATGCTGCAGGCTTTGAAGCTGAGACTCCACAAGGGTGTCGTTGCCAATGAGTTTTTTAGCTCGCCTTTCAATCGAGTCCAGTGCAGCCAATTGACTGACGATTTTTCCATAATTGACGTTTTAATTTTGTGCAAAATGTTGGGTGGTAGACAAGTTATGAGTAAATCTTTTTATATCTCTTTGTACTCACTTCCGTATATATTGCATTTTGCTTCAAAATATTCCAAAAAATTATTCACGGACGTTGTGTCTGGATTAAATTTGTCGTTTGCGAAATTGGAAATATTCTTACTGGTTGTTTCAGTTGGTTGCTGCACATTTGTTATGCTTCCGGAGGGCTTTTGTTGCGTTGTTAGCACGCACAAAATTTCCGTTAATGTTTCATAAACGCTTTAAACTGGTCCTCAGCCATTTTAAAGTATTTTCGTCGCCAATATTATATAGTGAAACACATTTTAGTTTTACGTCTTTTTAATAACTGACAAGTCCTTGACAAACCCCAAATGTTCTTCTTAATTATATATACATATATACAACCGTAGAGGTTGTATATCGTTATAACAATATATACATACAGTATCGTCATAATATATACATATAAAAATTAATTCGTTTCAAAATCGGTGTTTTAAAAATATTTAAATTTATTTTAGTCCAGTATCACCTGATTTTTTTCTGATTAGTAATCAGAAAAAAATTCAGTTGAGGGATACTGGACTCTTAGGTACCTAATTAATATCGAACTTACTTCGTGGCATTATTTTCTCTGTGTAAGTACCTAAGTCATGTCACTGTCTATTTCTCCATCCACTACAAGAGGATTTTGTTCTGGTGTAATTGACACCCTGTAAGAAAATTTAGTTACATTATTTATCAACAAATTTTTTTTGGATGAAATTTGTAAACCTCATTCCATAAAAATTTTCTTTCAGAGTATGATAACTTTTAGAATCGCTGTCATCCAAGACTGTAAATTGAAAAATATAATGAAAATGTGGTAATTCATATTAAATTTATTATCCTACTATATTTACGCGTACCTCACCGGTTCATCAGATGACTCTTTGTTTTGTAGTGAAATGCCAACAACTGGTATATTTATCCTATAAATAGAAAAAGCTAAATAATTATAATTATAATAAGATAATATATAGACGAGCCCATCGGATGAGTGGTTAGGGTGCTTGCCTGTCTGAGGGGTCCCAGGTTCGATTCCAGGCGGGGTCAACTTTAAAAACTTTTCAAAGTTGGTTTTACTATGGGCGGCAGCGCACTTGCAAAACCTGTGGCGTTGCTTGTGTTACAGGCGACGGTAGTCACTTACCATCAAGTGGACTGTCAGCCTGTCCGTAGAGTTCTCCTCATTTTGTTCGTTTTTTAAAAATCCGAAATACGGAATAAAATGCTCATTTTTTATTTTTAGGTATTATACCTACAAGAATCATCCTATCAGACTGTTAGAATCAGTTTTTTTTTCTAAACAGTAATAATAAATACCTATAATCTAATTATAACAATAATAATAAAAAAGCTAGCTGTATTATTAGTAGCCAGCAGGTAGGTAAATAACTAATGAGTATACTTACGAAGCAACAGGAGTATTCTCTTGTCTTCAAAATTCGCGGCCAATAGGCGTCTTGCTCTAGAAAGATAAATTTATTTGTTTGTAATTTATTATTACAATTAATTTATTTGTTGTATTGATTTTACAATAAACATAATAATATTTATTTTTTATTTATTTATTTATTGAATAGCAAACCTAACATAACAATCCACTAATAAAATTTATAAAATATAAAAAATATATGAATTTAATATGACAACCATATTAGATTTGACAAATTACAATTTATACGTACAAAAAGATTTTTAAAAATAATAACAATATACCTACATACTACATTTTAGTATTTACTTATTATTTAATACTAATTAATTATTATTATTATTATTTAATATTTAAATTTCATAAATAAATAGAAGAAAAAATAATAGTTATTGTTTACGAGTTATAGTTATTGTATACGTACGAGTTTTACTTACTTTATTTCTTCTTGCAAGCGTTTACCATTGTTTTTAGCCAACCCCTTCTTTTCTTTGTTGTGTTCACTTTGTTCCCCATAGTAAATTAACACAAAAGTCTTGATTACGTTTTAAAAATATGCGTTAGCCCAAGCGACACAACCTCCACGTCCGACGGCCGAAGCAACACTAAAGCGGACAGGGGAGAAACATGGCGGCTCTAGCTAATATGGGCCGAATGCACGGAAATTTAGGTATTTCCTTCGTATTAAAAAACAAATATTCCTTTTGAAAATGTAAAGAATATACGTTATAGAAGACATGTTGTTTTGTTATTATTCATAAACTGACAACATTCCGTGAAGTATTTATGCCGTACTAACGGTTTATTTATTTTTTTAGAGGTAACTTTGGATTTTTTTTCTATCGAGAAAACTAAAAGTAATCGTGTTTCTAAAGAATATGATTTATAGAATGTATCCTTAAATATCTTACATACTAATTGCATATCTAAAACTTTAGTAATAACGATACAGCAAGGGATCAAATAAACGCAATTATTTCACATTTTTCACGACACAGGCTTAATTTGCAACATTAAGAATTGTAATGAGAAAGGTTGGAGAAGGGTTGTTTTAGATGGCTTCGTCAGTGTCGTCGATAATCGCAATGTGGGCGTTCTCTTGGTTAACAAAGAGACGTAGTTTCTATATGTACATTGTATAATCTTGAAAAACAAATAATGGTTTTAAGATTTCTACAGATGTTTACACGACTGTACATGCAAAAAGACTTTCGCGGCATTACGGCCGATCGCTTACATTTCGAATAAAATAGAACTTCAAAAACATACTCTTCTTCAATGATTAAATCATTTCCCGCAATTTGCGGATCTTATATTATATTCTGTGTTTCTACGTATAAATAAAAGTACGAATCTAAGCAGTGATATAAAATAAAATAAATATAGTATCAACTCAATCAGAACAGAAATATAAATTTAATATCTGTTTATACCATGATTGTATTCGATTGTAAGGCGCGAAGCCCACACAAGAGTCGCGTCGCGTCGCGTCGAGGAACGGGCGCTTAAGCGGCGCGCCGCCTCTAGGTTTCCTATAGAAATCAATGGTTGTGCGCCCACATACTGGAAAGGCGGCGGCGAAGCGAGGCGCGGCGGAGGCGCGAAGCGTCGCCGAAGGGGCGCCGCGCCGCAACTCCGCCGCCATTTTGTCCTTACATTTTGTTTGCGGCTGTGTTTAGACGTCTTCGTGTACTATGCGTTTCAAATGAGAATAGGATCGCACTTGCTGCAAACTTCACATGATCCGAATCACCGAATAAAGTTATTTTTTTCGAGTAGCAAAATATAGAATGTTTCTTGAGACATCCCATAAAACTCACTAAACTTATCAGGATAGTTTCTTCAGTCACGTGTAGCTTTGAATAAACCCCTTTTGGCGCAATTCCTCAAATATGGGTGAACTCAAAATCTTCTCTTATTTAAATTTATTACTTGTACGAGTGCGAGCACGTCTTCATCCTCGGACGACGACATTTTCAATGAAGTTGGCGGTGTAAAGAAAGCATAGCCGCCTCCGCCGCGACTCTTCACGCCTCTCCTGCGTCGCGACGCGCCGCGCCTCGAAGCGACTCTTGTGTGGGCGTCGCGCCTTACTTCCTTGAAGATCCTTCCGTAAACTTACACATTATTTTAATAACTAAAGGACAAAAGGGAAGCTTTGCTAATTATGTAAGCTTTTATAAGCTGTTTGTGGTTGCCTTTATTATAATCGTTTTTTAAACTAGGAACTTCATACTTATGGCTTTTTATTTTGAGACCAACAATGTGTTTTATTCGCATATCTAAAAGTCTTTGGAGATTGTAGGTTTCCAATAATAACTCCGTTGAAATTTCAGGATGGAATAATTTTATTTAGAAAATTGCCCTACTTATATATGGTTTTTACACTTGTATGTGTGTGTGTGTGTGTGTAAGAGAAGCGGTTGATGTTGTTGTCTCGCTCATGTGTCGCGCGCAAGTGCGTTGAGTGCTCCCCACTCTCGGGTGCCGAGCCTATAAAAATAGCCGCGCATTTGCCCTCAGTCTTTTTGCTTCGCTGGGCGCCGCGCAAGAAACACTCGACGACGACACGTTCAAGAATGAAGATGGCTGTGAGCGACGACTGCGACTAAAGCGTCCTCTGTCGTGGATCCAGTGATTTATCCAGTGGAGTGATATTTAATATGATGTGAAAAAAGAATACGCTTTAATTTCTAATAACAACAGCTCTTCTCAGGGCTATATGTTCCCATATTTAAACCGTTAGTGGTTACGTGTTTTATTTATCCATGACCTTGGTATGGTAGCTACAGTACTCCCCCTCAAGCGAAGCGTACCGGTAGTTTAATGAGACGGCCAGATCGTGATTGCTTGCTTTCTCTGTCGCTCGTTTTACTACTGGTAGGTAAAGGTAACTCGGTAACTGTTGAGGTATGGTTTAAAGGTAACTTGGTAACTGTTGAGGTATGGTTCTTGTTGGTAACTGGATCTAAGTCTTCAAGTAAGTATGCCGGTTTCAATCGGTCGATCGATATATTCGCTTGACGGCTATATAACTGAATGGTGAAAACTTTATCTGTTCTGTTCAATACACGGTAAGGTCCTTCGTAAGGTGTTTGAAGTGGTTTCCGAACTGCGTCGACTCTGACAAATACATGTGTGCATGTGTGTAGGTCTTGATGCACAAAAATTTTTTTCGTACCGTGCGACTTTGTACTTGTAGGTCTGAGCGCGTCGATAGTTGTACGTAGCTTGTTTACGTAGGTATAATCGCCAACTGGAATATTCGACTGCGCGTTGAAAAAATCACAAGGCAGTTTTAGTTTGTATCCGTAGGTAAGTTCGGCAGCACTAACACCTGTGTCCGTGCGTAGTGAAGCGCGTAAGCCAAATAGTGTCGTAGGTAGCACGTCGGTCCATGTAGTGCTATGTTCGGATAGCTTGGCTCTTAATGCGGATTTTAGTGTGCGATGCCAGCGTTCGACTATGCCGTTACTTTGTGGATGATAAGGCGTTGTACGAGTTTTTTTGATTCCCAATATTTTCATTAGGTTTGAAAATAACTCGCTCTCGAACTGACGACCTTGGTCGCTTGTCAGTGAAACAGGGCATCCAAAACGAGTGATCCATTTCTCGTAGATGTGTTTCGCAATTGTTTCGGCGGATATGTCGTGTGTAGGTATCGCTTCAGGCCATCGAGTAAGACGATCGATAATTGTTATTAGGTATCGATTTCCGTCGGCTGTAGTAGGTAGCGGTCCTACGATGTCGACATGTATGTGCTGGAAACGGTCGCTTGGCGGGAACTGAGAAAGATTACTCGACGTATGGCGTTGTACTTTGCTCTTCTGACAATGAATACAACTCTTCGCCCATGTACCGATGTCTTGATTCATAGCGGGCCAAAAAAATTTCTGCGATATTAGCTTGCGCGTTGTTCGTGTTCCGGGATGACTAATGTTGTGAACGCTATCAAAAACGGTACGTCTGTATTCTTCCGGAATGTATGGCCGGATATGCGGTGTAGATGTTTCGCAGTAGATGTTCGCATTAGTGTTAGGTATGATAATTTTTTTCATCGATAAATTGCTATTCGTGAGCAGTTGTGCGATGCATCTATCTTTTTCTTGCGCTTTAGCTATTTCGTTGTAGTCGAGCGTAGACGGGCATGTGATTGTTTCGATGCGGCTTAAGGCGTCTGCTACAATGTTGTCTTTTCCGCTTATATGGCGTATGTCGGTTGTGAATTCGGCAATAAAAAGTAGTTGTCTTGTTCTTCTGGGAGTTTCTGAGGCTGATGGCGATTTTTGCAGAACGTAAGCGAGCGGTTTGTGGTCGGTAAAGATGATTAATTCGCGACCTTCAAACGTCCTTCTAAAGTGTTTAACAGCCATGTAAATTGCTAGAAGCTCTCTGTCGAATGTCGAGTATTTCTTCTGTGCTTCGGAAAACTTCTTGGAGAAGTATCCCAAAGGTTGCCATTTATTGTTGTGGTACTGTTGAATTGCTGCGCCAGCTGCGGTGTCAGATGCGTCGCAACATAATGCTATAGGTGCTTGGTGAATAGGATGAGCGAGTAAAGCTGCATTTTGAATGCTCGCTTTACACACCTCAAAAGCATTCGACGATTCTTCGTTCCATTCAATTTTTGTTTTGTCTTTTTTCTTGACGTGGTGTAGGTACTTATGCAGTGGTGCTTGTATTGATGCCGCGTTCCGTACGTTGTCACGGTAAAAGTTTAGCATACCGAGGAAACGACGAAGTTCTTCGACTGTTGATGGTTTCTTATAGTGTAGTATGGCTTCCGTTTTTTCTTGTGTTGGCTTGATACCGTGTTCCGAAACAATGTATCCTAGGAACTTGACTGTCGGTTGACCTAGGACGCATTTTGCAGGATTGATGGTGATGCCATATTCTTCGAGCCTTTTTAGAACTGTGTGAAGATGTCGTTTGTGTTCTTTTTCGTCTGCAGAAGCTAAGAGTACATCGTCGATGAATGGGAATACGTAGTCGAGTCCGCGCAATACTTCGTGAATAAATCGTTGGAATGTTTGTCCTGCGTTCTTGAGGCCAGGACACATACGAGGGAATTCGAACAAGCCGAATGGTGTGATGATGGCAGTCTTCTCAATGTCCTTTTCATGAACCATTATCTGAGAGTATGCACGATTTAAATCGAGAGTAGAAAATATCCTCTTGCCGGACAGCATGTGCGTGAAGTCTTTGATGCGTGGCACGGGATAGCGGTCGGGTTTTGTTATCGAATTGAGTCTTCGATAATCGCCACATACGCGTAGGTCGCCGTTCTTCTTAGGGACGACATGAAGGGGTGACGACCATGACGACTTGCTTGGTCTGCATAGGCCTTGTTGCATCATGTTTTCGAACTCTTCTTTGACCTTTTGATAGCGGTGTGGAGGTAGAGGTCGTGCGCGACTGAAGACTGGCGATGCGGACGTTTCGATGTAATGTTCAACGCTTCGGTCTGGGTTGAGTTTCATCGAAGTCAGACGAGTGATGCCAGGAAATTGAGCTAGTATGTCGTGATACTGTTGCTGCGTATCGATACTGCGGACGGTAGGTAAATTTGTCGCGTACATCGGAACTTTGACTGATAAGCTTGTACGGCCGTCGATCAGCTTCCGGTTTTTGAGATCCACCATGAGTTCGTGATGATTGAGGAAATCGGCGCCCAGTATTGGTTTGGAAACGTCAGCAACGATGAATTTCCATTTGTAGGGTCGCCGTAGGTTGAGGTCCAACTCGAGCGTTTTCTCGCCGTAGGTTTTAATAACGGTGTTATTAGCGGCGTACAGTTGAAATGGCAATGGAGTTGACGTAGACCCTTTTTTTCTAGGTAGGACCGATATGTTGGCGCCGGTGTCTACCAAGAAAGATAAGCCGGTCTTCTTGTCCTTTACGAACAGGCGGTGAGATTGTTCATGAACGCCGGTATCCGCCGCTGCCAGCGTTCTATTTAGTTTTCCGATGAGTCCGACTTGATAAAGGTGCATGGCGCGGTGCAGCGTCTTGCCTTCGCCCCAAAACGCCGATGGTAATAGCAGTACGGCGATGGTGACGGGGTACTGCGCGTGCGGAAACGGGACTGCGACGGTCTTCTTATACGAGATGAAGAACGATAGCTGGGTCTAGATCGTTCCGCTTTGAGTTCCGCTATTTCTAGGGACAGTTTCTTAATCTCGTTGACTAGAAACTGTGTGTCAGCTGCTGGTGTTGTGATAGATCTCGTCTGTGATGGTGAGGAGATAGTAGACACCTCTTGTGCTTGCGGTTTTGATACGTCCATCGTCGGGCAGGGATTCATCGGCGGATTCATCTGTCGAGTTTTCCTGGCGAGCAGAGGTTCCTCGTCGGATTTTTCTGTCGGGCAGCGGTTCTTCTGTAGGGCAGCGGTTCTTCTGTAGGGGTCACCACTTTGGAGATTGTAGGTTTCCAATAATAACTCCGTTGAAATTTCAGGATGGAATAATTTTATTTAGAAAATTGCCCTACTTATATATGGTTTTTACACTTGTATGTGTGTGTGTGTGTGTGTAAGAGAAGCGGTTGATGTTGTTGTCTCGCTCATGTGTCGCGCGCAAGTGCGTTGAGTGCTCCCCACTCTCGGGTGCCGAGCCTATAAAAATAGCCGCGCATTTGCCCTCAGTCTTTTTGCTTCGCTGGGCGCCGCGCAAGAAACACTCGACGACGACACGTTCAAGAATGAAGATGGCTGTGAGCGACGACTGCGACTAAAGCGTCCTCTGTCGTGGATCCAGTGATTTATCCAGTGGAGTGATATTTAATATGATGTGAAAAAAGAATACGCTTTAATTTCTAATAACAACAGCTCTTCTCAGGGCTATATGTTCCCATATTTAAACCGTTAGTGGTTACGTGTTTTATTTATCCATGACCTTGGTATGGTAGCTACAAGTCTTACTTCACAATCGGTGAGAGTTTTACTTGAGTTGACCCATTGTTTGTACCCTTGGTTTATGCAATTCTGATGCAATAGTCTCAATATTTGCACCATATTGTGTTTACTTGAACCAAAACTTGGGTTATTATTGAAGTTAACTATATCTTGTATTTATACATAATATTATAAAATATATAAGGTCTTCGTCCGCACCTTTCTGGTTCTCCGCCAACTTCTTTTGAACCACCTAACAGATTTTGAATCGGGTTTCAGTAATGGAGAGGGCGATAAATGAGGAAGGTTTGTGTGTATAATTTGTAGAAAAAAATTGCATCTGAGCCAAACCGGGGGCCTTGGTCAGTCGTCGATATAAAACAGAAAAAACGTGAACTTTATCTTGTTGCATGTAGATATGGTTGAATTTAGAATAGTCTTCTTTTTATCTTTCTTTTTTCTTTTTCATCATCATTAACACAAGCAGTCATTAGGATAAAGGTATCATTAGTGTAAAGAGCTGTCCTGTTTGTGATTGTGAAACGCGATGTACCCTGACGCCTGCAACGTCAAAAATAAAATTTATAGTCAATATAAAAATTAGTAAATACTCAAGAGTTCAGCGCTTTTCTCTCGTTTGTCGTTTGTTTGTGAACTGATCTTTATTTTTTTGTTTAGTAAAGGATAGGATCAAAATAAAAACATTTTTTTTCCAAAATTAAGACTGCTCTGTAGGGGACAGATTCGGGATAAGGCAGAAATTTTGTTTGGTAGAAACTGGATTACCTACTTAGATAAAAAAATTGGCTGACTCAATATTTGAATATATTGGTATAGAGTGTGGTTGTTTTTGAAGTATTTAATAGGTAATATATATTTTTTATACCTATCACTTATTGTTTATTGAGACTTACTTAATTGGCGGTATTAACGATAATATTCACTTATCAAAAGAGTGAACCCGTCAAACTAATTTAGTGTTTACTGTTCGCCGTGTCACGTCCGAAATCGATAACACGCGATATAGCATTGACCTACTCGTCTCTTTAAAACATATTGTTTTTCAATTTATTTGGCATATTATTAGTAATAGGATATATTATTATAATAATCGTATTACTCGTAGGTACTTGACAAAGGTACGCACTTAAATTTGTTCTTTCCTCGGTCTACAAGTCTTAGAATTGAAGTTCTTAAGATTTTTTCGTATTAGTAGGGTTAAAGTGCTTAGACTTGGGTTGTTGTCTTAGAGAAGACTTATTACTCTGCCCATCATGAGGTCCCCCGAGATGGCCGGCGTACCTTCACTTTCGGGTACGCCGAGGATCTCGGCGCAAAAATTTTTGTTTATCTCAGGTATTTTTTTATGTATGGCTGATTGGCCTGCATTGGTGAAGGTGAATAGCACGAAAAATGTGTAGCGGCGCGTTGACATGTGCCAATTAAAGAACGAAAGAACTACTAATATGCACCTATGTACTTATGACGAGACGAATAAGTAGACCACGTGCAGTAGAGGTTGTGGCCACGAGTAAATAAGCGGATTGTATATACCTACTCATAATTGCAACTTGCGTGTTAGCTACTGTTGGTAGGTTTCATTTCCATTCTTAATGAAGTTTCTCTCTTTTGTAATTCTATTTTGTAAGGTACTGGTTAGTACTAGATTTTAGATTCAAAGATTCTCAAGGGTGACCTATCATTTTCCATATATTGTCGAGCTCAAAATCTAACCAAAGGTTTCTTATGTTAAATTTTGAAACTATTAACGATTTGTAATTTTGACGTTTCTTATGGACGAAATACATGATCAGTCCATCGCGTGAAACCGACTGACGTGAAGCCAAAATTTGATTGTGAATGGTAAAAACTGATGGCTTGATGTCAAACACTGGATTTCAAATCGCGCCGTTGCGTCACGTTAGTTCATCGCGCCAACTGATCGTGAGTGTAGAAACCAAGAAGGATAGAATACATTTCTATCCTCCTTGGTAGAAACACTACGCTGTGGCATCTTGGGGCGCTTCCAAATCAGAGCTTATTTCAACGTCACTCGATCCGGTTAAACGCATAAATTACAGAAAATTAGACTGATCGTGTGTGGGCACAATGTTTGGCGTGGCTCCATTTGATTTAAGTCCTTTGGAGTCACGTCAAATGATTAATCGTGTATTTCGTCCATTAGTGCTAACATTGAAGGAATGTACCTAAACTGCATTTTTTTCCTTTTGATGTATATTTTCAATTTTTCATAAACTAATTATAACTCAGCTATCTTGAATATGCTTCTTGAATTGAAATGTTGGTATTACTGATAACTACTCTGGTGGAAGCAACTGTCGACTTTCAAAATGACATCTTACCCCGACTGTACCTACTATTTATAGAATGCACAGTTTTTTTATATTTCGATAACACTTACTTGTACCAGATATATCTAACCTAATAACTGATTCTTAAAAAATGAACCCCGTTCGATTTTATTGTTAGGTTTTAATCTGCTTTTTTGGTTAACCCGGGGGCGGGCGGGTTGATTTAACAAGCATAGTTATTTAATAGTTTTAAGTAATCACGTGGCACTGTAGTATAAATTTATAAGCCACGTGACGTGATATCTTAATATAAGTGTGTATAGTCCACGGACGGAAATCTCAATTCATCCATGACCTATTTCGCTAAGCTCTCTGTCTGATGAAAATTATATTGGCATGTGTTGTCAGTGCCGTAAAATTTAATTCCGCTATAAATATTAACATTTAATATTAATATATATTTAATTTAATATTAATATTAATATATTATATAATTCTGCTATAATATTGTAGTGTTACTACTTAATGAAGAGCCAATTTTTTAATCGTAGATACATATATTAATGAATTAGGTAATATAATAAAACAAATGATTTTCTCAAGTGTGAGATTCGTTTTCTGATAAAATGTAAGTAGATATAGGTATCAAGATGTATTTCTAACGATATATCCTTAGTCAAACTGATTTAAACAAAATTTCTTTCTTCAGGAGACACATAAATCTGAAGCTAGAAGCAGTTGTATACTGTAATTTATCCTTATGAGCTAATATCACACAAAAAGAAACTTTTTTTTATATTCTATATATGTGTAGTTCATTGTAAAAGTGAACTATCTCCTTGTAACTGAATTTTAGAATAACGAGTTTTTTGCGAATTATAGTGTAGGATAAAAATATAAGCATTCATTCATTGTTTTCATCTATGGGATTTTAATGCAACTATTGGAGTTACTTCACTTTTATATTGAAAGTTATGACTAAATGTGATACCATTAGGCAAGAAAATATGGTTTTAAAAATAGGGAGTTACACCACTTTTACAATGAACGACACATATTACTTACCATAAAAGTGTCACAAATGTCATACTAATTAACCTACACCAACTATTTAGGTAAAGTTTCAAAAAATTAGAAATACAATACGTATTATCATATTATTATGTTATTTTTGCTTATGATATAAAAATAAAAAGGTCCAATATAAAGAACCAATATAAATTTTATGAAAATTACCCTTCTTTTTTTTTATTAGACTTGTCTCATAAGTCTCACGCTATCCTTTACTAATTCTCTTGTTCTTAATCCTACTATTGCTTGTGTTAGGCGACGGTAGCCACCTACCAGTAAGTGGACCGGGCTGTCTGACATATATATTTGTTATTTGTATTACTTTGTACCCAAAAGCTCTTATCGTATATAGCTTATGCTAACTTTCATCCTAATTAATATCTCTTCTTAGGAGTTGATTTTAAAAGTAGCAAATGTGCTTCCATAGGATTGAGTTCAAATATCATAAAAATACGTAGCTTATTATTCTAAAAAGGTCACATACGAGTAACGGCAGAGCTATTTTGGCACATTTTAATAATGTAGTGTGAATTTTAAGCTAGCAGTTAAAGAAGTTTCTTTTCAAAATTATTTTATAGGACGTAATAAAATAAAAATAAACCGAAATAACGAACGTTAACGCGAATTTGGGTAACGCAATTAATTTTGCGGCGTTCGCAAACCCAATGGTTTCCGGCACGCCTCGACTATTTTTTGTTTCAAATACGTCAACGCTTCACTTAAATCGCCACGTGATGGTGTACACAAAATATGATGGTATCTAATTATTTTCTTTGTAGTTTTTTTACGGTTGAAATAATTTTCATAGACATAATTTATTATTGCTTCTACTCTGTTGTGTCGGAAGTTGTATAGTGGCCAGTAATAAAAGTATATAGAATTATCGATTTTATTTAATGTTCATTCGTTGCAAGAGTGCTTATAAAAAATAAATAAAATACAGATTAAATGTATTTACATAGATTACGAGTATTATTCATAACCTGACTCTTGTAGATACTCCAATGCAAAGATTTAAATCGCTCCAATGTTATTTAAAATTCTTCTAAACCTTTCCAGAATTATTACTTTCGCAATAAGTATCTTTCCTCGGTTTAGTTACGAAACATTTAAAAAAAAACTTTTTTAATCTATACAAACTCACCTCGATATTTATTGCTGTTATTTCATTGAAGCCGCTAGTGTGGATGAGTGTTCAAGGGCAAATCAATATTGTAAAAATATACGACACTACAGCGTCGCATATATTATTATTGCCGTTGTTATAGGTCGTGTGCAAAAAAGCTATGTTGTATATTAATGTTTAATACCAATAAAAAAAATATAAATATCACGTGCTTTGTAAATGATTGAGCCTTAATTCTGATTCATGATTCATGACGCTCGGTTTCTAGACGAGTTCGTAAACCACGTGGAAGTCGGAAGTGAATTCACGTGCAAAAGTTTCCCCATAATTTAAATCATTTCCTTCTGTAACGTGTGACTTTTTTTTTAAATATTGCATACAGATAAAAGTTCAACGAAATTGTCAAGGTCTTTCAAGATTGTCCAAAGCGATGATACTAGTGAGTTTTGGCGCTAATATCACACTTCGCTCGAGTGCTCATTACCTGTTCACGATCATATCACGTACGTACAGTATCTTACGTAAGCAATTACTGATCCAAATTAACCTGTGCTTGGATTTTTAAACAGAAAAACGTTTAGTTTAGTTGTTGAAGATAATTTAGTCTCTGTTGTGCTTCCGTGTTCCGCTTACCTTCCTGCTTCCTACCTTATGTTATGAATATTTGCAATGAATTCACAGCAATCCACAGCTACAATTCAAAGGTGCTACTAGTGCGCTGCCAACCATTAGACGGGTCAGTAAGGGTAGCTACCTAAACCAAAAATTATGGAGATTATCCATAATTTTAATAGATATTCCCATCGGCATTCGAAGATTTTGGAGATTGTATATTTATATTTGTTGCATCAGATTTGTCTCTATAAATATTTCTTGCATACAGTGACATTAAAGAAATAAATATGTTTACATATTGTTATAAAATAGATATTTGGTTAGTGTAAGTAATAAACTTTCAGACAAAACGGAAACCGCAAGATTGTTAGTTGCGCTATTCAAACCGCAAATTCTTGTTACGTGTTTAGGAAGGGCCAACAATTATTTATTATATTATATTATTGGATTTCGTGAATGTCAGTTTAAAATTTAAAATAATAACAAAGTATTTATTATTGTGATTATTTTAAGTTAGCTTTTAACAGAAATACTGTATCACAGTTTTGTTTGCCGATCTGTCGGTAACTTGTGTCGGTAACTTTAGTTTGTCTACAGATCTCCTCATTTCTGATTCGATCTCGTAGTGTAATCTCGAGCATAGCCCTCTTCATAGTTCGTTGAGCGACGTCGAGCTTTCATACAAGGCCCATATTTAGAAACTACGTTTCAGCACCATAATACGTCATCACTGGCAACACACCTTGGTCAAAAACTTTTGTTTTGAGACACTTGGGAATTTTGGACGAGAAGATGTCTCGGAGTTTCCAACTCGTCCACAACTTCGAGAATTTAATTCCCAACTGTTACTAAGGTGGCTACAACATGGACATTAGACATTAAATTCGTCTTATCATTGAGTTATCTTATCAACTAAGAGTCTAATAAATGAAAAAATGAATATTTTAAGACCAACTAGAATAAAAACAAACTTCTTCTAGCTGTATGCAACAGATTCTTACTTAGAACTAACGCATCACGCCACCGCAGTCTGAAAACGTTAAAAAATTTCGCTTTTAAAACCGCACGTGTTTACACCGCGTATGGTTGACCCACACTTTTTATTATTCGCCAACGAGATCATGCACGGCTCTTGTGCAGAAAACGCGGAACTACAAATTCTACATACAACACGCCTTGCATATTTTTCATATGTCAACATTATAATTGCGAATATATTAAATTTTTGTCCAATTTTCCTCGTTGGATGTCTTGCCTTAAAATCGTGATGAACCGGCGTTGTTCCTTGTATAAAGATTTGCGGAAATTAATATCGGACCATAAGACGTTGTTGAATATTTCCTGGACGAAATGTATCTGTTTTCTCGTTGACCGGGTTTGTTTTCTGGACGTAGTTTTAGGTTAGTTAGTTAGTTAGTTAACTGAGACATTTTAGTGTTCAAAGTGGGATAGTTCGCATATTTGACACTGTAAACAGTTGTCGACCTACTTTCCAGCATTGTTAGGCACACCGGCGCACGCGGCGCCTAGCCAAAATCTATTTTCATTTTTATCTACGTGGTCTCGCGCGCAGTCTGCTTCTTCTCAAATTTTTGCAATGTTTACCTCTTACCACGATACAAGTGTACAACTTTATCACAGAGATGAAACACGTTGGCGTGTAGCACGTGAAAATCACGCGTGTAACACACAATAAGATCAACTACTGAACGTAGAATAATTTCGTCTTCACTATCACAATTCATACCTGATAAATTTACAGAAATGTTTTTTCATTTTATTTTATTTTTATATTGCCTTTTGTCCGCGATTTGATCGGCACCTTTTTCTTTTTATATTTTTCCTACTTTTATAAACCTATACAAGTGAAATTTGAGATTAGTTTTAATATCTTAATTGACCTCATGGGTACTTAACACTAAAAATCAATTAATATTAAGTTTTTTTTTTTAACATTTCTATAATTTAAGTATATTTTCTCACATAATTAGAAATAATAAAACATATTACTATTTTTCTACTTTTTAATATTAACATATTTAAACTGTCATAACTTGTTAACAGATATATCAAATCTTGTGGCAGCGTCTACACTTTACAATTCCTTTGCTGATTCGAAACAAAAAAGGCGTATTGATTGGTCACTGAGGCGACAGATTAGAAGGTATTGTGAACAATTTATTCTAAAAGTATTAGTTGTCATCAATCTTCGTTCGCCCCAATATACCTATGAATAAGTTGAATTGGATTTGGAAGCATATCTCCCGCTGCGATATACGGTGCCAAAGTTTCATAGAGCGCGCTATTTCCGTGCGAACTAAAAACCGCTGACGCACGCGAACGGTCAAAGCTCCGCAGCCTGACGCTTGTCTGTCAAACTTTAGTCTTTCGGTATAATGTGGTTGCTTTTAAAAATATTATTCACTATGAGGCAAAAGGTCTTTCGCCCCGACAGCTTTTAGAGATAAATATTACGATTGTTTCTGTATATTAACAGAAAGAACACAACACAGAACAATACACTAAATTGATATTTAAACTACTAAGCAACATTTTTTTTTAGTGTTCATTCGACCTTGCAACATCGCCTATAGCGGACGCGAAGGACGCCAAGAGGTTTGGGTAGGTCTCCGACATACTCGTAACCCACCAGTCTTTCCCTAGGCCTGTGTATCCATGATTGGATGCCTCTAGTAAAAAAAAAGGCGTCAACGTATCTCACACGTTATATTGCTCTACATAATATTTTGTCAGGCGTTATATTTTTCAACGTGGATGAAGTCGCGAGCACCAGCTAGTATATAGCCTGTTGTTCGAGAGCTATTTGTGTCCAAGTGAGTGATGTTTCAACCGTTTACTTGTCCTTTTCATTATGCACCCTAAAA
The DNA here is from genome assembly GCA_945859745.1 of Synanthedon formicaeformis. Classification (NCBI taxonomy): domain Eukaryota; kingdom Metazoa; phylum Arthropoda; class Insecta; order Lepidoptera; family Sesiidae; genus Synanthedon; species Synanthedon formicaeformis. The sequence continues at coordinate 10,229,769 of OX243959.1, read as the reverse complement.
TCGGTGAAGCCTGTAATATAATTCGGTGCAATTGCATCTACTGTCGCGATAAAAACTAGGGCAGGAAAGCTATCGATAAATATTCATGTTGCTATGGAAGGGTCTAATGAACGCGATAGTGAAGGTCCACGAGGTCCATTAGAGTGGAACAAGAAATGTATTACAAACTCTGATGTGTTACGACGAGTACCTACCCACTTATGCGTTCTTTTTTTTATAACATTTTACCTGTTTTTGTTCTCACAGTTAAAACTTTTTTTACACAATAGCTTGAAAATCTAAATGTCTAAATCGAGAATGGATTTTTTGACAGAATTTGTTTGATGACACCTTGCAACGTCAAATTATTGATGACTATCCAACGAAGGTTACAACCCCTAAGTTTAAGAAGTGACTTTTGAGTCAGTGGCCAATTATGATCACTCGATCTATGTCTTACGTACGTAGAAGATTTAGTAACATCAACCCACCATTAGTTATTTCAAAGCCACCTTGCAGAATGTGACTTGGTCTGTTTAATTCAAGGATAAACGTTCCAGTTAAGTGGGAGTAACAGGTTGGGCTAGGGACAGGTGCGCCACCCACAGCCTTTTGTCCGCTCTTTGTCCGCGCTCCGGGCTGTAACGGAAGGCGTGACCCACTGCCCGTTTGAAAGCTCACGCAGCCAATTAACTGGCATTATTATTTACGAGTATTTGTCATGCGTTTTGCTTTTCACAGAATAAAGTCAAATAAGTTACTCCCTTATTAACAATAATAAACTACACAACAATGATGAACAACTAACAATAATGAACTACAAAGTTCATTTACCTAAATCATGAACGATCGGATTGTAAAGTAAAAGAATTTTAAATTTAAATAAAATTATAAAGTAAGTAGAAATTAACATTAAATAGAAGACTAAAGATAAAAACAATATCAAAGAAGAAAACAAATTTTTCATAATTGTACTTAATTTTGTATTTAAATCATATAACATTATACAATGCTACTTATTACTAATTTTGTGACAATGCTGAGGTTTTTATTGTATAAGTACTCGAACGAAGAGTAAAGAAAATGAGTTTTAGTTATACCTAGGTGACTGACTCACTGACTGTCACCAGACCAGATGAGCTGCTACGTTATAACAGCTGTAGAAGAATGCGCGCTACTTTGTTTCTTTGGAGAACGACTTTATTAGAGATCCTATAAAATAAAATACGTATCTTTAGCGATAGCGATTCTTATTCAATCGTTTCCGTGAAAGCCAAGCACCGCCATTATAATGCGTGATCTGTGTTACATATTTGAATAATAGGTAAGTCTTTCCGGACGTCACTAAACTGTTTATAAAACAACTACAAAAGATCAAGTGTTTTCATAAAACAGCGAATTTTACAATTTCTTTGCAACATATAAAGTATCTGCTATCTTACGACCGAGCTGCGCTCTTTTTTTATTTTTATTTTAACGCCGACGGTCACAAAATTGCATTGGAGAATTGACGCCGCCGGTTAACTCAATGATTGCGTTGTAACTATTGGCTGAACATATTCATTTTTATATAGCGCCATATGAATTTTGAGGTAACAGTTGACATTCATCTGTAACAATACACGTAAGTACCATAAAAATTTAGGAGATGTAGCTTTAATAAATAGTTATAAAAAAGTTTTTATTGTTATGTAAAAATAGCGTTTCGCAGTAATTTGGGCAGCCCTTTCTGGGGGGCAACACAGTAACCAACACCGTGAAATAACAGCATGTATGCTGTTGTGTTTCGGTGAGTGAGTAAAGGACACTAAAGACCGATTTCCTTATCCCATCCTAATTCTTTATCCTTACTACTATTTGTTTGTTGGCGTGGTATTGTTTGTGTTTTAGGGCGACGGTCATGCGACAGTAGAACAGCTTTACAATCCATACAGTTGGGCAACGCCTTTGATGTCGGGCGACGCCGCCACTCGTGTAAGTACTTCGCTGTCACGCGCAAGGGTTGTCACAAAATGGAAAATCCGCCACTGCTCACTCAACTCAAAACATATTGTACGCGCCAGCCTTGAAAGTTGTAATGCAAACTGTGTGAGTTCGCCGTGGCGGCCCGCGCCAGCCACCACCGTTGCTCTGTGCAAGTGCATTCGTTGCCCAACTGTATGGATTGTAAAGCTGTGACAGTAGTCTCCACGCAGTGGCGGATTTACACATTTGCCGCCAGTAGGCTATTCAAATTTTGCCGCATCTACCGATCCCTGCAATTCGATACCCTATTTCACAAATTTCTCAATCATAATAATATTTAAAAAAAAGCTGATGTAATGAGGTACTCCGATTTAGTAACAGTATCGGCTCCCGAGAGGAATGCGAGCAATTTCTGGGTCACTTGTATAATAATATTTTTTTTTTATATTAAGTATTTCTGTAAGACAAAAATAATTTATTGGCCAAATTTGCCGCCCCCTAAAATCTGCCGCCCTAGGCTCCAGCCTATACTCAGGCTTCTGGTAAATCTGCCACTGTGTCCACGTCAGCCTGTCAGGACAACCTACACATGAAAAATATTATAGAATTTAATTGTAAAGTTTTTACACTTCTACGCGGTCAAATTATTCTCAAATAGGTACTTATTCGGTTTGGACATTAAATTTGATTAACTTGTTTTCTGTCCATTAGGTAGAACTTCAGCGAATGTTTTGTTATATAGTTTACGACGTAGAAAGCATAGTATAAATTACATTTTATTGTAGAAACAGTCTATAGATGGCTTTTACAAGGTATCACGACCACGAGAAGACATTCTATGCTCTGGCGAACGTGACTTTGCGGTGTACCTATTACTCTAACTGCAGACTTTGTAATTGTTCGAATAGGGCTTATGAAATTATTCTTTACTTATCTCATTATTGGCTCAAGGGTCCCTGGCTTCTCACGGATTGTCAAATTTCAAATTTTCGCCCGCTCAGTAGCATTATGTACAAAAAGCATTAATGAACAAAACGCAAAATGTACAAAACTCAAAATGAACACAACAAGCAAAAGGAAATCCGTTGGATGGATGGATGGAGCGGATCACTAGTTATATAATAAAAGCACTGTCTGACAGTCTATTTATCCACTATTTTTTTATAAACCATCAAACGGATTTCATTTTGTTTGTTGTGTTCATTTTGAGTTTTGTACATTTTGCGTTTTGTTCATTATTCTTTTTGTACATAATGCTACTGAGCGTTTTTGTCATCATAAGAACCTTTATTATATACTTCAACGAATATTTGAAAAAAAAAAACCCAGTTAGTCTAGCCGTTTTTGAGTTTTGGGCTTAGCTTATAAATATACATATTTATAAACTGTTACATTTATTTATTAAGAAATAGTGAAAGATTTTTAATCTGCTTCATTAATTATGTCATAACAAACCATTAATTGTTTCTCTTGTGTAACAACATTGATTTACTTACCTATAATAATATATTCCACGCGTGGCCAGATTCGTATCTATAACGGAAGTATAAATTAATTTTTTAACTGCTTATCTTATCATTTTATGTGTCCAGGAAATGAATTTATCAGTTTTCTAAATTGCCATTTCCAATAGAGTCTAAAGGTGTCGCAGTGCCATGTCCCTCAGACCGCCCAAGGTTGGGTTGGTACGACTATGCAAATGTATAGTAATGGTGGTCGATTCGTATACCTATGAAGTAGTCGTACAAATTACAGGCGTTATCCATTGAAAGCCGCTAGCCGGTCTAACAACCTGTAGTAGCGCTGGTTTGCTCAACAGGAACGCAAGAGATCGCAGTTAGATAATACAATTTATAATCTCACAGTCAATCGTTTTACGGCTAGAATTATATTTTAATTGCGGTTTAAATGCGGTATAATGTGTTGCATGCATTAAGAAAGTAACTTTGAATTTTTATTACAAAGATACATTTATATTTTTTTATTATAAACTATAGCTGTACTCGCAACTTCTTATACGCGCTGTATACCTTCCCACAGGATATCTACTAATAACCTTTTGTTGGGATAAAAAGTATTCTATATTTCATATGTTATTCCAGGCAATAAACGATGTGTGTGAAAACTATGTAATAAGTATCCAAATAATAAACCAAATAATATCCAATTCCGTTGAGCCGTTTCAGAGATTAACGTGCACAAATGCACAGACAAAAATTCTAAAAACTATTTTTTATATTCTGTGCATCCGTGCAAAACCGGGAGCGGGTCGATAGACGTTTATAAATAGAAAAAAAACTTCATCCCTAACCAATTAAAATTTGCAATCACATAGTGTAAACATAATGAAATTTCTTCTAGCAAACAATCTTTCGTCTTGGCCTTTGTCCAAGTTTTGTCTATACATATATATATACCTAGTCTTGGAAATAGGTATACGTATATCACTTGCTTACCAATTAACCGTTTACGCATTTCCTTATAGGACTCACTTTCCTGGCCACTGCTATTGTATAATATGAGCTCTCGTAACAATGACAATAAGAATTGTAACATGTTTGTGACTAACCCATTTCGCATTAGTGCTGTCACGACTCAACGTTAACTATAATGATGAATTATACGATGTGTATTTACACACTTATCTTTGTACCTGGTACACGGTTAGTTTGTACTTTGTTGAATAGTACATTGCGTGCCAAAGAACTGAAGAACAATATAGAATACAAAGCGAATGACATTAGCATTCAGTCTATTATAGTATACTTTCATATGTAATCGTTATCTTTAAGTTTTAACGTGTATAAGTCTTTAAGTATTAAGACTATATAATACTATATGTATTTGCTTTCATTAGTGCGAGGATATTTAGAAAACTGTGATGATACACAATCAGGGGATAGAGTTTGATGCTGTAGCTACAATATCCTTTATACACCACCCGATAGCTAAAGGATCAAAGATATTTCTTTTGTATATACTTATCAAAAAATATTTGAAGATATAATACGCTCAAATAGATTTATTTGTACATTTTACTCGTAGGTAAGGTATAAAATGTTCACGCAAAACGTGTCAACGACACAGTCATGACAGTCACACCCCTTTTAAAGTTATTTTAGGAGTAATCATTAATACAGTTTTCTGAAAGTTACAAAACAAATTATGGACAAGGCCTACGTCCACTGCTGGACATAGGCCTCCCCCATATCTTTCCAATAGGACCGGTCAGAAGCAGCCTGGATCCACCGTCGACCTTCGTCAGTCCACCTTGAATTAATAATAATATCTATCTAGATATTTCATATATGAAAAACTATTAATGTGGGTTTAAATATGAGCGATAATGTGTTTTTTATGGTAGTCGATCGAGGCAAAAGGTAAGTTACGGTGATTCACGTTTAGAGTGTATATTATATGAATATTCGAGCCATTATAAACTTATTTATTAGTCATACACCCCTATTGGCCTTTAATTTTACGATTCTATTTATTTCTAACCAACATTTCAGATCACTTATGTATGTCTGCCCTGTTGCATCTACACCATAAAACTGTGTGTTAAACACACAAGTTAATATGGATAACGACATTTAAATATCTCAATAGTGTATTTACCAGTGGGTAGTAAAATTAACGGAGCCGTGTGTTTTTATTTTGGTTTTTAGTGCATCTTAAAATGCCATAAAATTATTATCTCGTTAAATAATTGGAAATTCGTTATCTACAGTCTATTTCCGTTACAAGGCCAATTTTCGAGAACACGTTTAATAAGATATCGAGTCATATGAAATATGAACTAGCTTTTGACCGCGACTTTGTTGTCGCTCCTTATTCTTAGGTTTTAAAATTATATATGAATAGATATTTTATGGCTCATACTAGATTTGAGTTGATTTTTTTATTTTCATGTTTAGATGATCCCTCGGCAACAGTAGGTACTATTTTTGAATGGAAGGTACTATATTATGTCCTTTTCTTTTCTGTATCCCCGTCAACCTTTACCTATATAAAATTTGGGTTGATTTCCTTACTCGTTCCATGAAAACTCATCCCAAATATAAAATTTCTTAAGTTCATCCCAAACTGTATTCCCCTAACTCAAGCCATTACAATATTTTTTTTTAAAAAAGATTATGTTTTATAAAGGGGTAACAAACAAACAAACTCACTTTCACAAATAGATAAATAAGAGATACGTAAGAGGCGAGAGAAAAAAATATATATTCTACATCTCCGTGTCATGTGGCGTGATCTGTGTTGCCATATGTCAGCTGTTTTTCCTGACCAAAATAACAAAACTGCGCAGCAAATGGATCGAAACACACAGCAACATCTAAATATACCTACGACCATTATATTGACTATTTTAGCTTGGTTTTATTACCGCTTTTATAATAAACAAACTGTTTTCTTACGAATGGGATAGGCAGGGGAGGGGGGAGGGGGTCCTACACTCGTTGAGTACGAACAACCCCGTTCGTACTCAGCATGACATCCCAAATGTGTAAAATTCTTTGATATTGCTAACTCAACTATAATGTAGCTTTCTCCTAAGAATTTTTAAAATCAATCCAGTCGTTATTACAAACAAAAAAATACAAATCTGTCTTTATAATATTAGTATAGATAAATATAGACATAGATTTATTATTATATATTACGCCATATAAGACTGAATAATTATTAACCCAGCCAAAGTTCAATATTAATAATTTTAAAACGGTAATAAATTGTTGATGTTTATTCGTACGTTGTGTATAGATATTCCATTATGTCTGTATAATTGCGGTCATGCAGGTGTTTTGTCCTTTAAAACAATTACTGTGTAAGTACGAGTATGTAACTGAATTATGAGAATGCCTAACAAACCGTTGGTATAATTTATTTAAGTCATTATGACTAATTAATAACACAATGAAACTGTAAAAAAATCAATATCTGTATTAATATTGATTATGTTATCACGTTTTGGGATGGAAATGTTTTTATAGATATGGTTTTATAGACTAGCTGGTGTCCCCGAATGCGCGTTGAAAAATAATAGATATAAAGCCTCACAAAATATGTAAAGCATATAAAGCCTGACATCATTCAAGATGGGCACTTGCATAGGGTTTGTTCCAATGGTTTGTACCTATGCGATAGGGTTTGTAAAATAATTTTCGAACTTACAATAAACTTCTAAGCGCAAGCTTCATCTACCCTTTTAAAATTCCTGTCTTACTTGTTGAAATTTCAATCCATTGTCTGACCTATGCTATTATTTACTCGTATTTCGTCCTCTCTTCTTTTGAATGTTGTCTTTCTATAATATTGGATTTCCTATAATAATATTAGATATAAAACGAATGAGAATTTCTATTCTCATTCGTTCTATTAGCCAAACACTGCTTTATATTACCACTAGCTGGTGCCTGCGACTTCGTCCGCGTTGAAAAAGTAAAAAAGGAGCCTATCCTGTGTCCTGTACGATCTAAATGTTTATCTAAAAAGTTTCATGAAAATCAGTTAATTCGTTTAAGAGTTATGGAGATTGATTGATGATTGATAAAACATTTGTCTCTATATCTCTGGTGCGACAATTTAAAAATATACATACCTAAGTATCTAAAATAAATAATTATTGTTTTATTGTTGACATTCGTAATTAGATTACAAATAAATCTCGGTGTTTTTTTTCCTATAAATGGCGAAAAGAAACTGTGCATTAGTTTGGTTATTAATTGTTAATTAATAATATAAATTCCTACGTATCGCCCGACTTATTTATAGTTGACTTATTATTTATATTATGTGCTTTAGTGTTCCGGTGAGTAAGTGATGCCAGAGTCCATTTTCTTATCCCGACCTTGATCCCTTATCTTAATTCGGCAACGTAATTTGCAGCACCTGCGACCTATCATAAAGTGGACCGTTTGCCTGTCTGACAACCTTTACATAAAATAAATAAATTATGTAACACATAAAAGCTCGTTTAAATATTAAATATATTGAATTTGTCACCCAACTAACACTCATTTCGTGTATTAGTAATAATGAATGTTGAAGGTTGTAGGTTATTCTTGTTTTGTGACTGAACCCGAGCCGACATTGTATTGGGATGCCAAGGTGTGTGAGACATTATGTTAGGCGTTTACTGTGAAGTAGAATATTTTCTCCGGTTTCGTCATCTCGGTCTCGACTCTCGGTTGATAAACTTCGATGTGTCGTGTGGGTTAATGCGCCACGCGGTTTTCAATTACGTATATCAGCCACATTGAGTTTAGCTATTCCAGGCAGCTTTCATGTGAGAATGACCCGGCGAAAGGTGCTGGCAACCGGCCAAGGATGTGGCGGCTTCAAACTTCACACACAGCTACGAGTATAAGATGAAATGCTCATAATGTTGTTTATAAATTTCTAATTCTAATTATTATTTAATATGTTATAAAGGTTTCGTACGAATGTAATTTTTTTTGCAAAAAAGCCTCTCTCTATCGCTCTCGACAAACCTTCTGGCATTATCGCTATTTCCATTAGTCAAAACCATATAAAAATTCATTGGCTGGTTTAGTAGCTGTGGAGAAACAGGCAGAGGCAGATTTTATTCTATAAAATGTAAAACGCAATGTTTCCTGTCTACTATAAAATACATAGACTAAAGACCTCTTTCAACAACTTCAAGTAAAGTGTTGATTAATTACTTTTAGAAATATATTTTTGTTTTATTGAATTATGCACTCGGTTTACTGCATCATTCGATAGGCGAATCATTCGAAGGCCCTAAGCGCCTCTTTCACCATCTGTCAAGTAGGCTAACTGACATTTAAAGTCACCGATAACCGGGGATAATGGGGCTGATATACTTTTGTTTGTACGGTAAAAGTCCCAAACATTGAAAAGAATATAATAAAAAAAATCGCCTATCGAATGATGCAGTAAACCGAGTGCACAATTTAATAAAACATAAAATTATTTTTAAATTAACTAATCAACACTTTACTTGTAGTTGGTGAAAGAGGGCCTTTTATTATATTAAATTATACATGCAAGTAAATCTTTCGAAAGAAATTCTCTAAGTGACAGTAATACTTGTGGTTATTCATGATAATGTGATAATCGCATGCTTTACGTTTGATATAATTGATCTTTCCACAATAATATTTTTTTGTCACTGTTTCGTGCCAATTTATTTCACTAGGCATTCTGCCCTTTCGTCCAATTGTGACGTTCGTTACCTTCTGTTGCGTATATTGTTGACGTGATTGCGTTAAAGTAGATATTCAAATATTTCCACAGTCAGCCACCTTCGCAGTTTTGTTATAGATCAATTTTTATATAAAGGAGGGCAGGAAGGTTGACTGTCCACCTGATGGTCGGTGGTTACCGTCACTTATTAACATAAGTAACACCACAAGTGCTACTTGTAGTACAAGTGCGATAAGGGATTAAAAGAGAGTAAGGAATTGCTTAAGGGCTCCAATCCTCAATATATCATTCATCGAAACACAACAGCCTGTAGTAATACTCGTATTTCATAAGAATAAAAATTAATTTCTGTATAGTGACTGGTGTGTGTGAAATTGTTTTAAATAACATATGATAGTGCGATATGATTGGAAAATGATGAAATAGTTCGGAAAGTTGAGTGCGTGGCATCAGGTGATGCGTTGGCCTCCATACGAGGTGCAAATGTGACTCAGAGCTGATTTTAATTAACGAATACCTAAGTGCACTGATACAGATACACATTGTTTTATCGTCTGGTACTCTTTCTCACGTTCGATAGCTTTTTTTTTATACAGTTAACAAAACGAGACCAAGAGACACATGTTGTAGTTAAACGTCTGTTGAGAAGTAGAGGTATATGTTTGTTTTGTTTTGTTTGAATATTTGTTTTGTTCGATAAGGGTCTTAAGTAGTGAGCACCTAATATCAAAACTGTTTGCTATTTTTACATAAATTAATACTGAAGATTATTGAAATGATTCGCTATCTTACTTAATCCGAAGATTAGAAATGTGAAGTAGTTTAAGCCAATTCGCTTATCAAATATTATACAAAAATTGATGCTCGTAAGAAGGGATTATGTGCAATGACACCTTTGTTAAACAAAGGTTGTTAAACCGTTGTTAAACATGAATATTAAAAACGAGCGCCATGTAGATCTAAGTCACAGGTTTTAGAGCTTAAATACTAATAGTTATGGTCCACCACCCAAGTGAACAAAGTAGGTGGACCACGGCCAATACCCGAAATTTTCTAATCATCCGAGGTACTTACTTTCAGGATCATTGCAAAAATTCAAACAGTTTGAAATAAATCGCGACAGCATTAATATCCAAAAAAAATATGTAAGAATATAGATCAAATAATAAAACTTATAACAATCCTGAAAATTTAAAAGATTCGATATTTTCTTCTACTAATTTTATGTGTGCAAATACTTAAAAGAGATAGTCAAATGAAGCTGCTAATCTGAAAAGACCTTCAACACTGGATGACGTCGTGTTATTATTACAGTATATGTGGATACGGATATAGTTTAGTATAGAATTGTAAACATTGCCAATGATAATAGTCCGCTATAATGTATGTATGTATACTCATTTCAAGAACTTTATAATTAATTGCCCTCCCTATATTTTTTTGTATAAAAAAAATGTAGACATAGGTATTTAGTTATTTGTCTATATAATTAGTGTTTTAGTAAGATGTTTACAATATAATAAAGAATAATGTGTAGTTAACTACGAAATTTTTAATATTATTGCGTCAGACTCTATTTGTATATTACATATAAATTATATTACTAAAATAATAATCATACAATAAGTGCCCTCTTTAGTAATCAGTTACGGTGAACGATAAAAATGTATAATAATATGCAATCCCAATCATTATCCATTATAATTATAATTAAATTATTGCGTTAGTGAAATGGTATGTCTTGCAATGTCTTGTGTTACTCTAAAATTACTGAGAAACATAATGGCTAAAAGATTCGATATTAAATTCGCGTTTTCCTACAAAAAGATGAAAGAGCAAAAGTTAATATTTGATTTTTTTTAAAATTAAATTATTGATGAAATTAATTGGATACATTGGCTTCATTGTCAATCTTTTATCTTTAACAAAACAAAATTCCCAAATAAAAACATTCATCTTATAATCTAACCGTATTTAGGTAGTCATAATTTCATAATTACTATAGAAAAACAAGCTCGTGTACAAAAAAAAAAGATTTCCACTAAATAAACATCACTTGCATTAGTCATTAGAAGCAAAGTGCTGTTTAGGACGATCTATTTGTAGACGGAATAATACCTAGACTTAGGAATAATACTAAGTTTAGGCGTTAATGGTTAGACTATTTGCTTCTTAGTCAAATTCGCATCAAAGGTATGATTCAGCAGCGATATCTTTCATTTTAGGTATTATACTGAGTTCATAACCCAATCCTAGTTCTGGAAAGATCACTGGACTGGTTAGGTACTCAAGAAAAAAATGACGAGACTAACTAAACTTCTTGTAAAAGTTAATCTGAATCATCTATAAGAGAAGATAGAAGAAACTCTTAAGATGGCGCTCAATCTTCAACCTTCCATAATCAACCTCTGACCACTGCATTTTACGAGATACCTCACAAATTTTACAAGTGCCTCGCAAGAAACTGTCGTGTCTGATGTCTCATGTTGTAAAAAAATAATTTGATGATATTGATTTCTGATGAAGAAGTCTGCATCAAAACTCAAATACAACTTAACATTAGAATTCATTCAATGGCTATAGTTTTTAAAATAAAACAAAACTCGCTTAAGCTTACTGACTTGGACCACAAAATATTTGTTGGAGTGCAGACGAGACAGTCGGGTGGTACGACACATGCGTCAACCGCATTTAATATAAACAATGATAGCGGGATGTAATAATAAAATAATGTGGGCGTAAGCACGTATGTAGTATCCTCAATTGAAATGCGAACGATTGAACAAAGTGTTCAGATTTATATTTTGTTTACCTATAAAAACATCTTTGCGTCTATTAGATGCAATCGTTAATGACGTCATTTGATTAGGAGCTAGCAACTGTATGCATTTTCAGTTCCTGTTTATTTGTTCTAGTAAAAATGCTGTAGTGTATTTGTTTTTACGAGTATTAATTCTCTTTTAATGTGCACATTATATTTTATCTCCGGCTTATTACGGATGCAAGATTTTTTCAGCAAATACCTACATATTATACTTATACAAACCTTCCTAGTTCATTAGTGAAAATAGTATATAATCTGTTTGATTGATTAGAAGAAGTTAGCGTAAAAATAGACAAATGTATAGTATCAGTGACTTTAAGTATTATTGTAATACATTTTGAATCCATCATTTTGTTTTTGTTATTACCTACTATATTTTCTACTAAACTTTTTTAACTGTGTAGTATGTATGGTTTAACAAAAGATTCACTTATCTTATCAATTGTTTGCTGTTCTGAAAAAGTGTACACAAACTTGGTAGGTAGACATTTAATTAATTTATGTTATGTTAAATGAAATAATGTACGTGTACATGTCTGAACAACACTAAAGCGACACTGGTCTCAGAAGATGAGAATAATTGTTTCTATCAAGATGACAGTCTCGTTTCAAAGCGGTCTGTGTTATCAGATACTGCTCGGCAGCACACTAAACTTGCAGCACCTGTAGCCAATGGTATCAAGTAGACTGTCAGCCTGTCTGACGACCTTTACATATTAAAAAAAAAAACTATATCACGCACAGCCAAGAATTAGAGCAATGAAAACTCTAAAATATCTTTAGATTATGGTTATGCTTTCTGTTCTCAGCGTTTCATAAATCCAACCAGTCTTGTTTTCGTATCCCGATGCCAAAACATCCGAGAAAGTATCGTCTATATTTAGATGTTGTTTGATAATAAATTGTGTGTTCTCTCTCTCACCACCAAGGACACGTTGGTACATTGCATTATAAACTTTTTATGGCACGCTGTTTGATCAACTTTGGCTCCATGCCTGATCGTGGCAGCGTGACGCAGTCTTGTACTGGACAGCCCGTCTTCCAGAAGATGACCATGAAAAACATGTTGTTGAGTGAAGTTGTAAAACTTTTCTCTTGTTATTAAGTATGTAGTGTTTATCATTACTCTGTACACATTATTTGCTGATTGTTGATGAAATTATGAATGATGATCAAGGCCATATTATCTCTTGATATTTTTTTATCGCAAATTCCCTACCACCGACGGGAACGTACTATTCTGAGACAAGCAACTTTTGAAGACATAATATGAGAAATCTTACACAAAGTTTGTTATCTAATAACAAACGAGAAAATTTGCAAGTTGCATCAAAGTCCATGATTAAATTATTGTAGAAAATGCACCAGAAAAGAAGAATGATGGCAACATCGCAACCAATGAGTTTTGTCTTTTGTCTGATCCGCAACGTTTTCACATTAAAAAAAATTATATTTTGTACTTTGCTTATCTAGGTTTTAATCAGAGCAATTATTCATTGTTTTTACAATATTTGCCGTAATATAAAGAAAAAGAAATGAGAGCAGTAGGTTACAGGTGTGTGCTATGATAATAGACATGTAGATAATGATCGATGAAAAATAATAAAGAATTTGGTCTAGAAAGTATAAAGTAATAAGTTTGTACTTTTAAAACGTTTCTAGAGTTTTTGTAGTTGAGATTCTTTGAAGATTTTTTTTTGTTATTAACAATTAATGATTGCTTGTTTCGGTTTGATTTGACAGATTGTTTTGATTGTTTTATAATTGGTTGATTTGGTTATATTTTGGTACCCAAAGTTGGCTAGAAGTAATATGATAAGAGCTAACTGCGTTATTCTGGAATTTTAACCAGTCAGTATTTGACATTAGCCATTCCATCATTGAAGAGCCGTTTCGACTATCCTTACCAAGAGACCATAGGAAGGCCATACCGTCAGCCTACCTGCCTAGTTTTACATTAAAAAATAATGATTATATTTAGTAAAATCTAGAGAATTTGTCTCCAACGCTGACAACGTGTTGGCTACAAATATTAGCTAATATGTAAATATTATAAAGTAGGTACACGTGGCTCCTTATTATAGCCTCGTGGAAAAATATTCTGTTTATCACCTAAACCGTTCGCCAATGTACACATTTCTATTTGCAGTACATTTTAGTATTGTTAGCTTTTCCGCACACTCGACTCGACAAGTACGGACTCGATATATCTATACACACGTCTAAATCGGTAGTTATTAAGTTTCACATACATAAGTAATTAGTTATTCAAAGCACGCGGTTATTATTGTGACGGGAATAAGGTGTTTTTGTCGGCTATAAGCGAGCGAGGCAAGGCGCATTGATTGAATCTTGACTAACTTTATTTGTATGTAATGGAAGCCACTAGCGCTGCCGTATTCCGAATCGATGGGATCCTTAGTACTTGTTATGGCAACAGTGTAGGTCGGTATATATGTGCCTATTTCACGACTTTCATGTTATGTACCTACTCACTAGCTACCGTTTCATGAACTGGCACATTTTGGCTAAATATTTCGGTAATGTTCGGTTCTCGTCGACCCCATCGGCCCACCGCGACGCATAGTGCGTTATTACTTCGTTTCTTCTTATGGACGAAATATACGATCAATCATTTGGCGTGACGACAAACTGAGGTGACGCAACGACGCGATTTTTCAATACAGTTTTTGACATCAAGTGTTTTACCATTCACGATCAAATTTTGGCTTCACGTCAGTCAATTTGACGCGATGGACTGACCGTGTATTTCGTCCATTTGCGTTCGTTCTGTTATGTTATTAATGTTATTATTATTATTATTATTTTTAATAGCCTGAAGGTTATCCAATATAAAACATTCAAACGAAACTGCTAATTATGGTGTTCAAACATAAAAAAAACTCTTCAGATTTATTTTACTTAATTTTTACGTTTTAAACAAAACATACAATAATATAAAATAGCTATAAAAGTATAACGCAGCGAAGATAATGACACCAATTCCTTATTTATTGTTATATAAAAAAATCGATTATTCTTTATTATCCTTATTTATTTGCTCGGCCGACATATAATTCGATGCTCGGCCGTAAGTTTTTTTTAATGACATAAAGGCCGAGTTTACAAGGCTGGTGGAGCGTACGTGCCATCAACAACGGAGCCCGTGTTTATTACAAACGCGCGCCAATCTCAATGGGACGCTCAATTTGTTTGTCGTAATTATTATATTCTATCGACGGTCGTAATTTATCTTTACTAAAGCGACTGCCTAATTGTATTCATTTTCCGCAGAAAATGAGTTTGGTCACGTAACGAAACGAGGACAATGCTTTTGTGTCCAAAAATGTCATCAATACTAATAATAAATCTGTAAGTGTAGGTATTGTATTGTATGTTCCTCCATAACTCTTAAACGAATTAACTGATTTTCATGAAACTTGGTTGATAAACATTTAGACGTACGGGACACGGGATAGGCTACTTTTTTCTTTTCCAACGCGGACGAAGTCGCGGGCGCCAGCTAGTCTTTTTATAAAGGTTTTAAAGTCGCGGACGCCAGCTAGTTTCACCTGTAAAATTAAGTTTCACCCCCGATTTTTAAAAAAAAATTTAAAAATTTTTTTACAACTTTCTCTGTGCGCGAAGCGTTCAGGAGAAAGTAAAGAAATATTAAATCGCCCCAATTGCCCTCACCTGCTGTAAAAAGGGGCGAATAGGGTGAGTGGAGAAGGTTCGTTGGCCTCGTTACTAGTAGAGCATTGAACTCCGACAGTGTCAGCTGGTTCATGTTGCACACAGTAACAGCCATCTCGCGTTTGACCCAGATTCTCACACATACTAATATAAACCCTTGTTTACTTCAATTCCGAACTGAATTATATTAATTTTTCCACTCATTAAAGCGTTTAGATAATTCTTATCTAATTCATTCTCGTACTAGATTAAAAAATGTTTTTGTGATTACGCAAAATACTAGAGATTAATGATATTATATACCTATAACGTAACCTAAAATGATAGATCAGCTGAATGTTACGTGTTTGTGAGTTTCAATATCTGATTACAGAATAGTTGAAATTTGAATTTAGCGAAGAATAGGTAGGTACTAGGTAGGTATATATGTGTCGGACACGTATTATCTAATTTTTATTGTCGAAGAAAATGCGCAGTTGGAAATTTTGTTTTGACTGGCGTCGGATTGACGATATCTCTACCTATTGTTTTAGTTGTTGTATAATGATTATAATAATGTGTTTAAGTATTATATAAGTGTGTATAATCTCTTTCTTGTACGTACATTAGGCACCTACTATTAACGTATTGGAGACAGTGGTGTGTTAAAATAATTATGATTTTTTTTGTACCTGACAAAAGAGGCTCTTATTGATTTTAATCTTTTATTGATCTAATCTTAAATATATATTATAAAGTTAGAATACATTCCAATATACCTATTCCAACAGGGACGAAATCGCAGGCAGTAGCTAGTACTTATATAGTAGAATCACTTCAAATTAAATAATAAAATTAAAAAATTAAATAACTTCTAGTGAAACCATATACCTAGGTAAAAATCAAACATAAATTCGGTCGCGTAGTCCAGTTAAACTCTTCCATTCTTTCCACAACCCAAATATTTAATATAATTGTTATGACAATTTCAGAACTTTTTTCTAGATTGCTTCAAGTGGTCCGACTTTAAGTTTTTCTTCTGTCTTCAAGTCTTCAGCTTTTCTGGATTAAATGTGATGCCTATTCCCTCACAAAAGTCATCACTGGGTCTAAAGGTTAGTTTAGTCTAATCTTTAATTTTATGTCGGCAGAGTCAAGTGCATAAATATGCATACAAAGAATCTTTTCATAAATATATTCTTAAAAACATTTATCTAAACAATTTATTTATTTATTTGTTTGTTTGGTTGTACGCGCTAATCTCAGGAACTACTTACTGGTTCGAATTGAAAAATTCTTTTTGTGTTGGATACTCAATTTATCGAGGAAGGCTATAGGCGTCGATCGACTAGCTATAGGCTATAAAGAAAGCGGACGAAGTCGCGGGCACCAGCTAGTAATACATATATATATATGATATACACATTATAAACTGCAGATTTAAATCTTTGATAAACTGTCATTAATATGTCCCTGAATTTTGTTGCAAAAACACTGTGGCGTTGCTCGTGTTTACAGGTGACGGTAACTGCCTATATACAAAGACTATATAAGTATATTTGGTAGTATAGACACGGCGTAGCCCACAAAATATGGTAGTAATACAATTCGTCCACTCGAGACGAAGTGGACGAATTCGCACTTAGTCGCTCGCTAGCGCTGTAGCCGTTTGGTTGCTGTTTATTTGTGTTAAAAATTGACAAAATGCCATCGTGTTGTGTGAAATTATGTAAAAATAGACCTCAAAAAGGACAAAAAGAAAAAGTATCATACGTATTTCATATAAATAGACTTAATTACAATATTTTTAACAAAATATTTAATTAATTAGCTAAACCTTTTCATATTTCAAAAGGAAGCATTTGAACCTTATAGCTGTCTCATTCGTACTTATTGTGTAGTATAAGATCGTCCTTTCAAAGAAAGAGATACATATAGATTTCAAATATACTTATCATTTCAATATGTTTGACGGTTGATCCAGGGCCGCACTTGTAATATTTTTAAATAAAAATAATAATTTTGTTTGTTTTGTACTACATTTTTATGCTCGTGTTTAAATTGGTGCGTGAATACTTCGATTGATATTCAGTAATAATATGTTTATAATAGATTTCCTATTAACCCAATAAAAAGAGAAAATTACGTACTCAAAGGGGCGATGAATATTGGAATCCAACAAATTCAAGTTTTATATGTTCTGCGCATTTTCATCATGATGACTTTTATACGAATCTTAAGGGATATCGGGAAATAATAAATACAGCAGTACCTTCCATAAATTATGACACAGATCCATCAACACAACAACTCATAAAGCGGCAAAAGTTCAATAAGCTTATTTTATTTGAGGGACAATAAGAGATCATAATAGTATTATATAATTACATAAAAAATAATAAGTTTTGAAGTAACTATAATTAAACATTGCTTATTTTTCACTAATTTGTTAAGAACACTGTGTTTCTTGCGGTTTCTTCTTAACAGCTGTAATCGAAACCGCGGATTATTATTAAATATTCATTTAATCACGTACTATTTGTTGTTTCATTTCTATATCAAACATCCAATTAAATTATATTACGTATTTTTAAATTACATGCTTCCAAATGCGGCCCTGTGACATGTAACACGTGTTGTATTCCACCCAGATGTACCATCGGCTAGCGGTTTGTTGCTTGTAAGCTAGCCAATATCGTTGTGCAGTATACATTGATGCGTTAGTACAGAACACTTTTAACTAGTTTCTTTTTATAAAAGCAATATACATTTGGAATTGCGTGTCAATCTCTCAGTAAGTTCGTAAGTATGATTTTAATACTACCAAAGATTTCGGGGCTTTCTGCCATTGATCTGAACTATAGATGCGGCGTAGCAAGCAAAAAGCCCCGAAATCTTTGGTAGTATTAAAATCATACTTACGAACTTACTGAGAGATTGACACGCAATTCCAAATGTATATTGCTTTTATAAAAAGAAACTAGTTAAAAGTGTTCTGTACTAACGCATCAATGTATACTACACAACGATATTGACTAGCTTACAAGCAACAAACCGCTAGCCGATGGTACATCTGGGTGTAATACAACACGTGTTACGTTTCACAGGGCCGCATTTGGAAGCATGTAATTTAAAAATACGTAATATAATTTAATTGGATGTTTGATATAGAAATGAAATAACAAATAGTACGTGATTAAATGCATATTTAATAATAATCCGCGGTTTCGATTACGGCTGTTAAGAAGAAACCGCAAGAAACACAGTGTTCTTAACAAATTAGTGAAAAATAAGCATAATATGTTTAATTATAGTTACTTCAAAACTTATTATTTTTTATGTAATTATATACATACGAGTACTATTATGATCTCTTATTGTCCCTCAAATAAAATAAGCTTATTGAACTTTTGCCGCTTTGTGAGTTGTGTTGATGGATCTGTGTCATAATTTATGGAAGGTACTGCTGTATTTATTATTTATTTTCCTATATCCCTTAAGATTCGTGTAAAAGTCATCATGATGGAAATGCGCAGAACATATCACTTGAATTTGTTGGATTCCAATATTTGAGTACGTAATAAAATTGTCCATTTTTCTCTTCTTATTGCGTTAATAGGAAATCTATTATAAACATATTCTTACTGAATATCAATCGAAGTATTCACGCACCAATTTAAACACAAGCATAAAAATGTAGTACAAAACAAACAAAATTATTTTTATTTAAAAATATTACTAGTGCGGCCCTGGATCAACCGTCAAACATATTGAAATGATAAGTGTATTTGAAATCTATATGTATCTCTTTCTACGAAAGGACGATCTTATACTACACAATAAGTAAGAATGAGACAGCTATAAGGTTCAAATGCTTCCTTTTGAAATATGAAAAGGTTTAGCTAATTAATTAAATATTTTGTTAAAAATATTGTAATTAAGTCTATTTATATGAAATACGTATGATACTTTTTCTTTTTGTCCTTTTTGAGGTCTATTTTTACATAATTTCACACAACACGATGGCATTTTGTCAATTTTTAACACAAATAAACAACAACCAAACGGCTACAGCGCTAGCGAGCGACTAATTGCGAATTCGTCCACTTCATCTCGAGTGGACGAATTGTATTACTACCATATTTTGTGGGCTACGCCGTGTCTATACTACCAAATATACTTATATAGTCTTTGCTTTCTGCTTGCTACGCCGCATCTATAGTTCAGATCAATGCCTATATACCATCAAATTGACTGCCAGTCTGTCTGCCGACACTCACAGGAAAAAATAACTGATAGTGAAATTATATTTGATACTCTGTTATCTAAAATAAGTTTATAACAAACATAACTGCGCAGTAAATCATAAGAGGCTAATCTTATCATTTTCGCAAAATGTCCACGTTGAGTATACTCAAAGTTCGTGTTTTTTTGTATTTTGTTTACTCCTTTTGTGTGCTTACGACTATAAACCTAACACTGTATAGTTGTATAGTTATGTAACACAAACTCGTTTCTCAAGGTCACGCCATGTGCGAATTTTTTACACAACCCATGTTTGTTTGATAGCTATAGGTATATAATATAAGTAGGTACTTGGATTTTTTATCGTAAATGTGGTTTTTGTCTTTGTTTTGCTCACGCTATAGTCGTTTTGGCACAGTCGCTGAAGGAACTCTGAGGGATTTTGGATAGCCTAAATGTCGCCTCTCGGCGCTTAGGACTTGGGATGAATTTGTACGAGACGAAAGTCATGTTCAATGAGCATATTATATTCTCTCAGGCCCTGTTATCGTAGAGGGTGTCCGTGTGACTCTTGAAATTGTGCAGGATTACGTCTATCTGTGGGACAAACGATCCAATTAGGCAGGAAAAACGTGGCAGGAAAAAGACGTGGTCAGAAGAATCCGGTTGGAAAGCGTTGTATTCGGGGGGCGTTCTCGTCACCACTACCGCAATAATTGAAGTCCAAGTTATATAATCAGTGCGTCCTGACAGTGATGACGTATGGTGTCGACACAGCAGCATTGATTAAGGATAAGGCTAAGGCCTAGGCTAGGATAAGGATAGTAGGATTAAGGATAAGGTTTTAAACATAGAAAGGCAGATACTTACTTTTACATTTAAAATATCACTATGGATTTGTTATTTGGACTAAAAATACGCAGACATATGTAGCAGTGCGTAAATGCGTGGATGCGCGCAATCTAATGATTGCGTGCATTTTAAATCTTTGGCGCGTCTATGCGTTTATAAAATGCGAAGCCTTGCGCCGCTCGGTTTTGCACTTGAGGCACAGACTCTTTTACACACTTACACAAAAGATTGCCATCAAATTAGCACTTTAATCTTTTAAACGATCCAGCAAATAGGTATTCTATTTTTAAATTTACAATATATAAACAAACGAATTTGTTAAATTTGATTGTTTCCCGAGAAGGTGTACACTGAAATGTGTTACATAATATTATGAATGCCAATTTCGTATTGTATTTAAAATGGTTTGACCCGATTTTAAAACAATATGAGTAATCAATTGTGCAGGAAGTAATGTTGCCAATTGAAATTGTTTAACCTTATTTACAATGTTTCCTTGAAATATCCGCATTTGTACTTATTTGTCTTCATTGCAAAATAACACGAGCGCCAGGATAATTTTGATTTGATATATATATACAGGCTGATCCATAAAAATCGGTTCAGTACGGGCAAAACTAACTATCAAAAATGTTTAAATTTATTCTAAATTTTAGTGTTAATGAAACTGCATTCATACTCTTACATTTTATGATAAAAATAAAGTAAAATTCATTTTACAAGGTGACAAGTGTTTTTAATTTTTTTTTAACATAATTATAATTATTTTATGTTTCGTTCGATTGCCGAGCCGTACCTATATGTCTTTCTCTCTATTTAAAACCTATGAACCATTTTAAAAATAAATTTTAAAAGTCATTAGGTACCCACAAATATATGAAATACATATTTACAAAGACGCTTCCTGCCATCAGTCCCTCTGCATGTTTGTTTAGATCTTTTTACTACGCATCGGATTTTGATGCAGTTTTCACTGATGGAAAGAGTGGTAAAAGAGGAATATTTCATATATAATTTGCTACATAAAAAAATACGTATGTAAGAAGCCGGGGGCGGGCGGCTGGCTAGAAATTAATAGGTTTCTTAAGTTGCTTTTATATTATTTATATGTAATTTACAATAAGGTTTTTGCTAACGAAATAAAGTGAATAGAAATTTTTATTATTTTTGCAATTTTTTTTTAAAGCTAGCTACACTAATGGATCACTCTGTATATAAATCACGATAAATTTGATAATGAATTCACGAATTAACTAAAATTTGTCTTCCTTTTCATATAATATCAAATTAGTCTCAAAGCTATTAACAGAATGAATTTTAATGGGTTTTGGATTTGTTATTATATTATGTAAAGTTCAGTGTAGTAAAATTAACAGTCAATTTATGCAATACATTATTCAATACGAAAATATTACCTACCAAGAACAGCTGAATTATTTTTACCGCTCGAAAATAGAACGGAATCTATGTATATATAAATTAAAGTTTATAAATAAGCAGAAAAACAATTATAAGAAAACATAATATAAAAGTTTAGTGTCTTTTTCTCATTTGTTTATAGAAAAAAACGATGACATTACGTAATTATGAACCTGAGTGACCTATTCCCGCTTTTTTTATAGTTCAGTTATGACTTCAATAATTGTTTCTTCAATTATTGGAACTTTTCATAGGTGTTAAAAATTTTATTCAATATTTATTGCTAATACATTTTTGTCTGGCGTTGATTTTTTTTTATTGTTAGCTGATCCGACGTTTTGTAGCCTTTACCTACTTTACAAGTTACCTGAGTGAATATCAAAAAAATTGTACGTAACACAAAAGAAACACAATGGAATATTAACATTTCTGTAACACAAAGGAATATAAAGCTGCATTATACCAACAGTTTATTTGCTTACGGACATTATTTTATCTTTTACATTTTGTATTTTAATTGACTTGAATAAATGTATTTTATACTAATCAACATTTGACATGACGCAAAACTATAAAGTTTAACACATTATGTAGAATAGTTAAGGTAGTTAGGTATTTAAAAAATAAACAAAAATAAAATAGTTTAAAAATCTTATTTATATTATCACTAATTAAAAATCTTAAAGAAAACAATCTAAAATGCAACATTTTGCAAGTAAAAACAATAGCAGTTTCTCCGGATTTTCTTGACTCAACTTTTGTCGATATCTTCATTGTCTCTGCTCCAGAAAGCACAAATTGTAACTATGGTTCTATCACGTAAATACACCAATAGAGATAATTATATAATTTTTCACATTAAAAACTGAAAAGAAAATGCCAAAATAGATTTTTTAAACATAAATGAAAAAGTATATATTTAGTTAGGTAATGTAAACTGGTCTAAGTCTATTGATGTTTTTATATTTTTCGTTTTAGTTCGGTAAGTTTTTGAAGTTCATATTTCTTATATAAAAAAATTCTTTTTCTTTTTTTTATTTAAGGCTTTTTAGTGCAGAGTCTATACATGGGCAATTTCGTACTGTGCTCCTCACGGTGTTTTTCTTTACAGTAAGTAAGAGCGATAAGTTAACGAAAAAATATGCAATCGAATGGCGAAAACAGCTTTCAAATCGGATCAGTAGTTCTTTATAAAATCGCGAAGATATGATATAAACGAGAACCAACTTTTTTTTAGTCGGTTTAAAATAATAAAAAAAAAAACATTACAAAATTATCATGAATTAATGGATCACAATGAATTTTTATTCATATAAATTTAATATTTTGAATGTAGAAATATACAACGTAAATATATTCAGACTACAACGTACATTTTAAAACGAAAAAATGTGTCACACGAAAGAAACATAATGGAATATAAAAATTGCCAATGTGTATGCACCCTTTTTTTGTGTGGCGTCACCCAATGGAAGCAAAATATAACCTATCAAAACAAGAAACCACGCACTACAAACAAAGTAAAAAGATTTTCACAATTCATGTCTATCACACGATTTACTTATTACAAATAGTATCAAAAGATAATATATCTGTAGTAAAATCATTAAACTTACCTGAGATATTGCGTAACACAAGTAAATATTTTACAATGCAACAAAACGGTAACCTCACAAATCAAAGCAATACAGCAAAAGTAAGGTGGCTGACGTTTTGTTTTGTGAGGTTGAGTGGTAAATCGAGTGTTTCCGGATGTAAAAAAATACGAATGCGTTCCGAAAGTATATAACAAGACACATAATATCGTCACACAACGGTCGTCACACAATGTAATGAAATATGGAGACATCAGTTTTACTTCAGTTTTCTTATATATTACAACGTTTCTAAAGAAATAAAAAGGTTTCTTATTCACAGTGATCGTTTTCCAAGTACCGTTTATAAAAAAAAACTGTGTTCGATGGATTATGAAAAAGTTATTATTTTTTTCTTTTAAAAGTACCACGGGAGACACTACTTTTTTGTATGACAAAAAAAAACTTCACTTCATTAGATTTAGTTTTTATTGTATTCCTTTGGACTAATTCAGTTGATCTGGTATTTATATACCAAAGAATGAATATTGAAGCGCCTTTTTGAAAAATACGGGTTATTTATTCACCATAGGATTTTTTTACACCCGTATTAATATGGGGACATTGAGCTTTTTCAAAATGTACAATTTTTTTGATATCGCCTCACCTACCCTTGTTCTTTTCTGTAACCTGGACAACCGTTTATATTAATTATATGCAAAATTTCATGATGACCGGTTGAATAGTTTAGGCGTGAAAGCATAACTAACAAACAAACTCACTTTCGCATTTATGTATATATATATGTACACATATAATATTGGGAAACATTAATTATGTCGGTACACACTTCTGTTATGGACGAAATACACGATCAGTCCATCGCGTTAAATTGACTGACGTGAAGGCAAAATTTGATCGTGAATGGTAAAAACTGATGGCTTGATGTCAAACACTGGATTTCAAATCGCGCCGTTGCGTCACGTTAGTTCATCGCGCCAACTGATCGTGAGTGTAGAAACCAAGAAGGATAGAATAAATTTCTATTCTACTTGAATAGAAAAGACTAGAAACACTACGCCGTGACATCTTGCCGCGCTTCCGAATCAGAGCTCATGTCAACGTCACTCGACCCCGGTCAAACGCAAAATGACAGAAAATTGGACTGACCGTGTGTGGGCACAATGTTTGGCGTCGCTCCATTTGATTTAAGTATGGAGCCACGTCAAATGATTGATCGTGTATTTCGTCCATTATAAGCAATGATATTAAAATTAGATGTCATTGCCATTAAGTATGTTTTTATTTTTGTTTTGTGTTTCTTTATTTTTCTTTGTTTAATAGCAATCTACAATTTTTAATTTTATTAAATAAATAAAAATAGATACAGCATCCTTTTTCTCACCTTCGATATTATAGCGGTCAAATTTAGACGAAAGGCGAACACTATAATAATAAAAATGGCAACTTTTTTTTTAAATTACTTCGCTAATGCCAGAAGTCTTATTTGGCTGTGTTTGTGTCTCGTGATTTAAATCCTTAATAAGTCTCGGTTACGTAAGTGATATAAAAAACAGCGTGGTGTATGTTTCTTTGTCACTTTATATAATAAAGTTCACCTTGACTTGTATCATACAATGTTGTATGTTGATCGCTAAGTAAGATATGTTTAGTTAAGATTAAAGTAAACGACTAATAAGCACTTGTATAGCCACAAACACAAATATTGTCTGTGAAACCGTTTCAATATAGAGAACTTTGAGAAATTCGGACTTAACTATAACCTATGAGTAACTTGCTTCAAGAGTCCAATGTTCGATTGCCGGCAGCTCCAATTTTAGAAATGAATATTTCATAGATGAATTTTTTACGTAGTGGCAAGGCACACTGCGCACTCATTTCAGCCCGTATGGCAACACTAACAGTAACCACCCCCCTATACTTAGAAGACCACCGTGAAATACAGCATGTGTGTGATGTTGTGTTTCAATGAGTGATTAAGGGATGCCACCCCTTATCCTTAATCCTATTATAATCGGCAGCGCACTTACAAAACCCGTGGCTTTCCTTGTGTCATAGGCGAAGGTAGCCACCTACCCTCAAAATGGTCCGTCAGCCTGTTTGATGACCTTTAACATGAAGAAAATATATTTTAAAATGTACTTATATTGACACAATTATATGAAAAGATTAAGTAAACAGGCCCAGTTCGAGATAATATTAACAAAATGTTATCACAATGTGTACTCAAATAGGAAACATTACTTTCTTTGCGTCATCATCATAAAACCGTTATACTTAGTTTATCGTATTTATGGCTTCGTTTACATTTTATATTGAAAAACTGTCACAAACAAAACAATATTGTAGGTCGTGGGCGCTCTGTGTCTTCTCCAAGCGGTCATTCATTTACTACGTAAGACGATTTAGGGGGGAGGCAGGTCGACCATTTCTTATTTTTTCTTAAAAGGGGGTGGGAAGAGAGTCTTGATAGTTCTTTATTTACGTAAGATCACAAAAATTCGGTGCTATTAAATATAATTATATGTTTAGAGTTTATTATTTATAACTAGCTGGTGCCCGCGACTTCGTCCGCGTTCTCTATAGTCTATAGTCTCAGATTAAATAATAGTTACTATCGCTATAGCCTTCCTCAATAAATGGACTATCCAACACCAAAAGAATTTTTCAATTCGAACCAGTTAGTTACTCGAGATTAGCACGTACAACCAAACAAACAAATTTCAGCTTTATATAACAGTATAGATTAATTATATAATTAATCGTATCAGTTAACAGTAGATATTGTAGTTATAACGAAATTTTATGTACCTAGTCAGTCAAGCGCAAAAATTTGTTATTACTTATGCCCACCATATATGCAAAGCCCCTAATTCTAGTGCGCCCCTTTGTGTCGGCACCCCTGGCAGTCACGTGTGAATTCAACCCCCATGGCCTTATGGCCTTGATGAAAAAAACAGTTGCGTTTGAAAATAATAGCCAACGGTTGAAAAGAACAATAAATATTCAATATTTTCGATGACGAGCCTTAAATAAACTCTTCAAAGTTAATTGGTTGTTGGTTGTTATATTTATTTTTATTTATTTATTATACAGGGTGTCCTATCATTAATGGATAACCTTGCACGTACTTGTAGACAAAGGTAAAGTAACTTTATACAAACTGCTTTTATTAATTTTTTATTTGCACGGAATTATTTTTTAACATTAAATTAAATTAATTATTTTTTTTAAATAAATCCACTTTTTTTCATAGTTTTTTTGTTCATAGCTGGTGCCCGCGACTTCGTCCGCGTTCAAAATGTTATATAGCCTAAAGCCCTTTCGCGGTGAGTAGCCGACTTGTTGAGTCAAAAGCTGTTTGTCTTAATAGTTCTGCCACTGAACGATAGATGGCGTTAATCTAAATATGGATTATATTTTTTATTTTTTAGCCTTTTAGGTCACACTAAATAGCCTGAAGCCTTCCTCGATAAATGGACTATCCAACACAAAAAGAATTTTTCAATTCGAACCAGTAAGTAATTCCTGAGATTAGCGCGTACAACCAAACAAACAATACTCTTCATCTTTAAAATATATTGGTATAGATTGCAGTCGTAAATTGGGCAGCCCGCTTGGCGGGAGATACCATCCCCTCAGAAGACACAGAAGGATTATAATTATCGAGCGAATAATTCCGTACTCCGTCGCCAAAACAGGGGAGGTAGCCATTTCCCCATCCCTGCATCTGTGATTGATTGTGTTAGATGGATGGATAGACTATAGTAGTCAAATGATCCTGTCTGACGACCTTTACATTAAGAAAAAGCTTACGGATGATCATCAAAGAACTGGGGCCAA
The DNA here is from genome assembly GCA_945859745.1 of Synanthedon formicaeformis. Lineage (NCBI taxonomy): Eukaryota > Metazoa > Arthropoda > Insecta > Lepidoptera > Sesiidae > Synanthedon > Synanthedon formicaeformis. The sequence continues at coordinate 10,202,181 of OX243959.1, read as the reverse complement.
AAGTTTGCACACCCCAGACCAGAGGCAATTTTGAAAATTTCATTCGGAGAAACTTTGAAAATGCAAGTCTTGATAACCACTCGACCAATCAAAAGTCAACTAAGTAGTAGTTGAATGGATTTGGATAGTCACAAAGATAGTTTATAACTTGTACCTATTAAAATATAGGATACTTTTGATCCTAGAAAAATATAAGGTTCCTGCCTGTTGGTTTTTACAAAAAATGAACGAAGTCGATCGAAAGCCGAAGTAGGTATACTAATTAAAATTTCAAAGTGAAGTTGTTAAAATGTGTCTTAATCTTAATTTATTTATACGTTATTTAATTCAACACTTGTTTACACCGAACCCGTTTTGGAATAGAAAGATCTTTGACTGGTTAAGGCGCTGCATACTTAATTAAGCGGTGCTCTGCAACTTGTATTACAACATACGGACAAGATATCAGTTGAAATCGCACGCTATAATATTTAAAGTGAACCGCATTTTCCTAAATAAGGTGTTCTGAGTTAAGTTAAGGTGGATTTTTGCACTGAAGAATTAAATAAATTTAAATTTAAATGGTTCCACATTTTGAAATGGGCAACACAGCTTCCTGTGTCAAATGGAAATGCATTGGCGTAATTATCTTTGGATCGAGTCGTCAAAATTCTAATGAATATTTAATTAGTTTTTTAATAGTAATTGCCTCAAGACGAAAGTCTATAACCAGTGCATATTGCAATGCAAGTGTTGACATACGACGCTGAAATGTAGACTCTGATGAAATATGTATCTCGTCCACAAATTATAAGTCGCTCAACGAGCTATAGAGAGGTCAATAAGCTTAATATTTTTTGATGGATATGTCTGTCTGTTTCTCCGCTAACTTCCTTTAAACCACTCAATGGATTTTGATATCAATTGAAAGAGGGGTAATCGAGGAAAGTTTGTGTAAGTAGGTACATAATTTGCAAAAAAAAATCCGTGAGATCCCTAGCGGCGGCGGATAAGTAATATTGCTAGTTAAAATATTAGTAAGGATATTTCTTTATATATATTTTTTTACATAAGTTATCATCTCTTATCTTTATCATTTTTCTAATAGTTTTATTTTGTAGCCTGTGACATAGCTGTCAATTTTGTTTATAAATAATATCCACAGCATTTCTCTGCGTACGCAAACTCGAGTTTATCGCTAGAAGCATCACTTCTGTTATTGTCAAGAAAACATTTTATTGCGTTTCAGAAAACGTAGTCGAATAAAAACATTGGTTATGTAAGGAAGTAAATCTTATCATTGTAAAAATATTTACAATTTTCAGAGCACTTTACTATCTATCTATAGTAAACGGATATACTTACTTACCTAATTACCTATGTTTCTATGTGAACTGATATACTTAGTACCCATTGTCTCGTATGTTACAGTCTTGTGTTTTTCATATTATATTATTCACGTCATAAAAAAAAAATTGACTCGAGATTATCCCATGAAAAATCTCTTTAAAAATCAATAGTTAGGACAAAAACTCAAGTTTAGGTGTTTGGAATACCTACTAATGTTAAAATGCGAGTGAGTTTGTTTGTTTGATGGTAAATTGTTACGCTTTGAACCTTTAACTACTCAACTGATCATCATTAGATAATTGACATAATAAAGAACATATAGACTACATTTCATTCAGAAAGAAAGTTCTATTCCTGCAAGATGAGGACGAAATTGCAAGCAAAGACTAGTGTGCATATTATATGCATTCATTTCTGAAACCTCCTATAGATAGAAAGCTACATTATCAACGAGTAACAAGGCATATATTTTATAAAGTTACTCGAACGAAGTCGCGTGCAACGGCTAGTATTTCAATATAATAATGTTATTTAAATGGTTTTTACAATATTTATCCCAGTAATTCTTTCCTGTGACGTATATAGGTATAATTTAGTGTTTATTTTTGAAATTTTTTGGAGTTGTTGCGAGCAAACCCGCGTGGAACGCTTTTGTTCTTTTATATTCCTATACAATGTTAATATAGATAGATAACTTGCGTTTAATATTTACTTACATTATCATTACATCAATAACACGTGACGTGATCTAATCTCTTATCCTTGACCGTAAAGTCATCGCCTACGATCAGCTATATTTAAAAGTTGACTGTAAACTGTTATTATTTATCTTTTCTTATTTTCTTAGTGGTATTATGTACATCAAATGGCAGGCTGGCTGACGGTCCACTTGATGGTAGGTGGCTACAGTAGGAAAACAAGCAACTCCATAGCAATTGCGTGCACAAACGCACGGACAAACAAACAAAAATTCTAAAAACATAAGTTACAACGTGTAAAAATTGTTAATTTTTTTGGGTGCACTATTGATACGAGGTCCAAACTTTTTGGGTATTTATAGACTTAATCAGTTATGAATGAATGTTAGTTTTATAAAAATATAGTTTTTATGAAACGGAAATTCATTCACAATTAATTTTATAAAGATTTTAAAACATAACCTTAATTTATTTACAATACAAATAAAGTATTTACACCAGGTTTGTTTGAACTATCAGCATCAGTATCACTTAAAAACATCACTACAATGCACGTTTTCAGTACAACACAATAATTTTTCACTGTTTAGAACTGTTTTTTAATTTTATCGAATCTTTTTACGTACATGTTTACAGTTTAATCTTCAACCACACAACCAATGAAATGAACCACAGAGCCAATGAAACGAACCACAGAGCCAATGAAACAAATCACAAAGTCAACATTACGAATCTTAACCTATTTATATCAATCGTTCTACTATAACCAGTATTCCGGGCTGGAAATACTGGAAAGGCAAATAAGTCTTGTAACACATTTTGTAATAAACGCACAATTGTTCTGCTACAACCAGTATTCCAGTACCCAATCTAACCTATTTTCTGCAATGCAAAGTATTGTAACACATTTTGTAATCGGGTGAGCTCGCTCCGCTCGCATTTTCATAACATTCCGGAACCTAACCTAACCTATTTGTTTCCAGTGCAAATAAGTCTTGTAACACATTTTGTAATAAGCGCACAATCGTTTTACTACAACAAAGTATGTAGTAATATTAAGTGAATAAAGACTATATAAATATATTAAAAGTAGTCTATGTTAAAGAAACAGAACTGAATGATTATACAGAGTACTAATATTAAATGAATAAACACTATTTTTTACTCTATGTATGATATATTATAAATAATAATAAACAATTTCAGGAATCGTTTTAAAATTTTTATAAAATTAATTTCGAATGAATTTCCGCACCATAAAAACTATATTTTTTAAAACTAACATCTATAGCTAAATAATCTCGCTGCCAAACACTTTATAAGTCTTCTATACTACTGGTATGTACATATTCATTTGTAATGTAAACAAATTAAGGTTATATTTTAATTTTTTTATAAAATTAATTGTGAATGAATTTCCGTTTCATAAAAACTATATTTTTATAAAACTAACATGCATTCCTAACTGATTAAGCCTATAAATGCCCAAAAAGCTTGGACCCCGTATGAATAGCCAACCCATTTTTTTAATGTTTAATGTACCTAGGGTAGGAATTTTTTTTCCAAAATCATACGAGACCAACTTCGAGGTATACCCTATCCATTAAAAAAAAGAATTATCAAAATCGGACTACTCTGTAAAAAATTATGCGTGGTTATTACGCTACAATCGGTGAGTGAACAATCAATCATCCCCTGTTTTCCTACCCTTAGGGTTGGAATTTTATTTTCCAAATTAAAATGGGACCCCCTTGGGGGTGCGCCCTTTCAAATAAAAAGAGAATTATCAGAATCGGACCACCCTGTCAAAAGTTATGCGTGTTCATACATAATATAGTGTTGATTATTTTTCGTTTTCGTCGGTTGAAAATGTATAGAGGTACGAGTATAACCACTTCCAACGATGACATCATTTTGTACTGTTCAGAAGTTGCGGGTTGCGGGGTCCGCTTGCTTCATTCGAGAGGAACTAAGTGTCTCAAATTACTTTCAATTATTGGGCTTATGGTAAGCAATGAAAGGTAGCTATATAATTTGAAGTAAATGATATTATCATTATTATAATTATATAATAATAAGGGCCTCTTTCACGAACTAAAAGTAAAGTGTTGATTAGTTACTTTTAGAAATCATTTTCTGTTTTATTGAATTATGCACTCGGTTTACTGCATCATTCGATAGGCGATTTTTTTTTATTATTTTCTATTTAATGTTTGGGACGTTTACCGTACAAACAAAGGTATATCAGCGAAATTATTCCCGGTGATAGGTGACTTTAAAGTGACGGTTTAGCCTAATTGACGTTCGTGAATTGCGCTAAGCCATTTATTCTACAAAAAAAAAACATTTGAACAAATTAAAATAACGCAGATACATTGACATTTCTTTTCATATAACAATAGAAGCGTTCAGCTAAGTCAATATTATGATTTTAGTTCCGATTTAATTTTATGTCTTAACAGCGTAGGCCTCCCCCCATCATTATCAGTACTTAAGGAATATTCAAAGAAAAAAACTATTAAAAACCAAGTCTAATTTATTTAAAGACTCTTGTATAAAACAAAGCACTATTGTACCTATTAATGTTTATATGTGTGAATGGAAGAAGAGACTATTTTGATATACCTCAAAGTAAAGATAGCCATGATGATCGCTAATATTCATAGACTTAGGTATAGCTGTTGCAGGCGACTTGGCCCGCGTAACTTTATAAAATATATATAGCATTATGTTATTTGCTGATAACGTATAGCTTTCTATCGGTGAAAGATTTTTTAAAATCGGTCCAGTAGTTTTTGAGTTTAATCATTACAAACATACAAATCTTCTCTCTTTATAATATATTATGTACCTATTAGTATAGAGATAAAGATAGTCTTATCATGGTCGCTAATATTTATAGAAAATAGAAAAGTTAAACTTATGAAGAAGATCGAGATTTAGTTGTGTAACAATGATCGTAGCAACTGCCACACCATATTTACAAGTTTTCCAATAAGTGTCACTTGACAACCAGCTAAGCCAGTAACAACAGTTTTCATAACCCGTTACACTGAACGTTCACCTAACCTATTCAATGAACTCGTACAAGTTCTTAGACGATGGAGCAAAAACCTCCATCATCACTTCAATCTCAAATAAGTAAATAGGTTTGTAACATTTTAAGAGTAACGACAACATTTCAATGGGTGCTATAAACAAACAAAGGTTAGGTAATATCCTTCCTGAAAGCCATTGAATTGTTGAATACTACTTACACTAATCATAACGGCAGTGGATATTGTAGGAACCTCAAAAATCATAACATAATTAATTAATACAGAGGATATATAATCTTCTTTAGATTTTTTTGTTTCCATTGAAAAAAAAAAATTTCTCATTTATATTTGTGAAATCTAGGAAAATATTAGAAAGTATCAAGATCACTTACAATCATCATTGACTAACTCAAGAGTATCTCAAAATAGGTTCAAGTTTCCTTTACTTTTTAAATGTAAAATTTTTATCAATGTAGAACAAAAAATGTAGAATTGTTATTCATTCAACAGTTTATAAAAAAATAGGTAGTTATATATGGAAATACGGAACTATATATACGTATATATTTTTGGTATTTACCTCATTCTGCACATGGTCATTGTATCACTTAAGAAGTACAACAAACCCATTCGTTATTTTCTGGCGAGTAAGTAGATAAAAATGATGATTTTTTATATATTTGAATTTCCGATATCTGTGAGGTGTCCTTGACCAGAGACTCGTGTAACGTGATAGGAGGCAGGTGAATACACCCATCTTTAAATGGTTTCAATTGGATCTTCAATGTCATTTTATTTTATGGAGCACAATTGACGTCGTTGCTCAAGGAGCCTTGAGAGCTGTATAATCTTTAGATTTCTTTCTAATTATGTATCTATATATACAATCATATTTATAATATAAATTTAATGCCCGTTTCTATCTGTCTCTCGGCTAACTTTTAGAAATGTGCAGACACGTTGTCAAGGAAACAGAAAAGGGCTTAGAGTACTCACGGATCATAATAATATAGAATAACTCTTTTATATAGAATAACTAAAAAACAACCGACTTCAAACCGTTTTCTCATGAAATAAAAAAAGAATCATCAAAAATTGTTTCACCCAGTCGAAAGTTCTGAGGTAGTTAACAAACATTAAAAAAAAAATTACAGTCGAATTGAGAACCTCCTCCTTTTTTGGAATTCGGTTGAAAAGAAAATATTTTTCCTGAGGAATCATCCAAAAAACAAAATTAAAAAATTGAACGCCTAACAAAAATATTAATAAGTAACAAAAACGTTTGACAAATATGTATGTGCATTAAAGATTGAATAAATGTTTTCACAACTAATAGGTAAAAAAGAGCGCGGACGAAGTCGCCGCCAAAAGCTAGTTTAGTTGTAAGAAAATAAAAATTCTAAATTATAAACGTCAATGCAGGCTGTGGTTGAGTTGAACCACAATGTTAAATTATAGTTAATTACTGTAACCACGAGTGACCTTAATATGATATGTCTTTGTTATTTCGTATTATTCGTATAGATCTGTCGTATCTATTGTGGCTTTTTTGTGAGTTTTAACATCTTCAACGTCTTTAACCGTATCTATTCTATACTAGCTACCGCCAGCGACTTCGTCCGCGTTAAAAAGAAAAAAGTAGCCTATCCTGTGCCCCGTACGTCTTAATAAAGTCTTAATAATAAATTATCTTCCAAGTTTCATGAAAATCAGTTAATTCGTTTAAGAGTTATTGAGGAACATACATAAAATACCTACACTTACAGATTTATTATTAGTATTGAGTATTGATTGATGATGATGAGGAACAAAAAAAAGATCTATTTGATTTTAGGTAAGTATATTTAAATCGATGATCAATCTTTGTTATATGATAAAATAAGACTATAATCATTTAAATGCGGTTAAATGCGTTGTTAGAAAAATAAATATTTTATAAGGTGGAGAGAAAAACTTAAGGTTGTCGACACTATATTATCACCGCTGCGAGCCCCACATGTTTAAAACATCTCAGCAAAGAGCAGCGCAAAAAGTTCACATCAGCATTGCAAATGTTGTGTTTTCGTAACCTTGGATCGGGTGACCGCATAATACCTCTATCACCTAGGTATTATATCGGCAAAATCTTAAAAAAATGGGTATTTATTAAGTATTTAACGTAAGGATATCACGGAATAAAGTGTCATAGATTAAATAAATACGCGGGTTACATTGGTTACAAGCGATGATTACAAACTAATCACCAACGTTCTATTGAGCCCAAACACGCTAGGTTATATCAGCTGTAAGTTGCTGAGGAATTGGGTGTTCCGCAGACTACTTGATGCTGCAGCATCAAGTCAAGGTTACCGTCTCATGGAAATTTGGAAATGCCTATCATCGATGTAACAGTATACCAAATTTTACATCAATCAAACCCGTTTAAGTTAGTGAAATCCCTTTATTTGTGTCAATTTTCCTCAGTAGCTTTTGTGCCCTTTCCATATAATTCGATGCCTTTCCATAAGTTTATAATGACTTTTATTCCCCTGTTAAAACCAGTTCTACCGTTAAGTATTATTTTGTAATGTAGCCTTTTGTTTTCTGTATTACCTAGTTAACCATACAAAAGTAAAAAATATATATTGAAAACCTTGGTTAAAAGTCAGATTTGTTAATACAAACAAAGAGCTGTACGAGTAGGTACCTACAGTACGCGTTATGCAATTTGTTTATTGAATCGCAAACTGATATCAGTACCGAGAATTTTGCAGCAAATTCTTGTAATTTGAGGCCTTTCGTTATGGTGAGTAATAACAACGCTCTTTGAATATTTTGTATTCAAGAGTTAAATTTAGTACAATATGTTGTACTAAATAGCATTTATTAAATATATTTTTTTAAATAGCATTTATTAAATATCATTTTTTAAATAGCATTTATTAAATATCATTTAAAAACCGAAATACCTATATAGGCAATTCCTAGTTGCAATTTTACTACCATGATATTTAATAAACGATATTAACACTAACCGATAAACCTTATAAATGATAATAAGGTTTGATATAAATAAAATTAACATTATGATATATTAAAACTTTGATTTGTTTAGTAAATAGTCCCAACACAATCAAGGAATGCGTATTTTAAATAGTCTCTTACTTACTACCTATAAAGTTAGAAAAAAGAAATCTCGATCCTTCAAAACTACCGGTTCAAATCCTTTGTTATTTTGGTTGGATACGTGCAGCTGGTCGCGTACGTGAAGGACGCTATTGAACAAAAATGAAATAAAAAATTTCATCCACGGGAATACCCCGATGCAATCCTAGCCCGTGCATTCATATGCATACGTGTTTAGACATGTATTTGGATATTTTAGAGGGGATCGTATCGTTTTGTAAAGCTAAAACCAAATCTATGTGGTGGGCTTAAAGACTCCTGTCGCTTGAAAGAGGACTTGAAGGGTCCCAGTCCCACGCAATAAATTTTCAAAGTATAGGTTTATAGCCAGCCATAAAAGTACTCAAAGGCAGCGACATCAGCGTGAAATGTTGCGATGTACAGACAAATAAATCGTCTATTCATTCCGTAAAGTGTTGTTAATTGATACTTAAAATGGTGTATGAATTACAAAGACAATGAGACTGTGCATTTTTGTTTTCAGAGTGTCCTCGTCATGGATGAAGATGAGGAAATCAATGGAATAGCATGGAATGTCTTAAGATACGGTTAGTTATTATGAATTAAAATTTAAAATTTAGCCTTGTAGTTTAAATAATAATTTTCTTCAAATTAAAGCCTCTTTGTTCTTATGCGTCAAAACTTTTTTAATTTTTGGTGTTGGGATGTTACCTACTTCGTTTTTTATATTCCTGACAACGTGAATGCGAAATTTATAGTTAAGGCACGTTAAGGCGTGAAAGGCTAACAAGGAAACATAGAAACTCACCATTATCGTTTACAAAGGTTTATAATATTATACTTACTTAGTAATTAGGATTAGGATAAAACCCGACTGTCTATAATTACTCGGTCAACCTTTTTCTATTGAGCATAAGCGTAGCATATAAGCATAAGCGTTGTTTTGCTATGAGCATACCGTTTTCTTCACTTTGTACCTATTTGAACAAAAAAAATGCTCCCTGATTTTTTTTTTGTAACAAAATACCTACCTGTTTCGCTATAACAGTAACAATTATTGCATAATAAGGGTTGCCCAACTGGAATAATCGTCGATTCCTGGAATTTACAGATCCCAGCTGGGTACGCATGTTGTTCTATTCAAAAAAAAACTGAAGGGAAGTTTCCAGACTCATTGTTGATGTTTTTTTTAGTTGATGACTTATAATAAAATCAATGTTACGTCAGCCGTTTTTTTTCCAGAGAATTTGTTTAAAAACATACAGGGCGTCCCAAAGACTATGCGACATGAAGGGAAAATACCTTAAATATCGTAGATAGGATATTTTGCTGAAAGAAGACTTTGTTATTTTTAAAAGTTAGTAATACTGCATTCAAATATTTTATAAAAATTACTTGCTTCGCCTGGGTATCGAACCGACTTAAAAGTGAAAAAAATAATCACCCGTAATCGAAAGAACGGACAAAAACTTAAAAGAAAGGAATAACGTAAAATGTTTGATTCAAATTTCGAGAATATTATTTATTGCCGACGACGACGTAATTTTAAAAAAATCTTTGAATGCAGTATTAAGTACCTACAAACTTTTAAAAATAACAGTATTTTTCAGCAAAATAGTTTTGGGACACCCGGTAGGTATATTAATAGAGATAATCTTGTTTTAACAAGATAAGCTCATAAAGATATAATTCCAACAAGTAGGATAAGCTGATTAAACAGTTTCTTTAGGTTTTCATAAGTCATTACTTTAATTTCAAAAGGTACGACAGTCCACTAATCTTGCGGGCGAATGGAACCTAAATCCACTTGTATGCAAAGATTTTAAATACTTGTATGGTAGGAAGTTACCGTCGCCTATGACTGCTGCGAGAAGTATGCCTTGCCACTACTTTAATCTATTAAATCTATGGTTTTCCCTAAAATAGGTTATTAGATACCTGTCTTGGTAGGTAGGTACCTGCCTATATAGCCTATACTATAGTTATAATATATATATATATAGATATAATTGCTGTCATTAAAAATTGAAGCAAAAATCTAAGTTTTCCAGTGGAAATCAGGTGGTAATGCTAAGATTTTAGATTACAGACATACATACTATTTATGTCGGAAGGGTTATGTTATTGTTATTGTCGGTCACGTAGGCCAACGAGCGAGAGGTTCGATGTTTGCGTGAGAGAGACGCAAAATGTGCGAGGAGTACGCACATATGTTAGAGCGAGAGATGTAGTGGTGGCGTGACAACAAAACATGGCGACGCCGGTTGCCGGTTGGGTCGGTGAGTTGATACCACGTGCGTGTTGCGCCAAAGCTGCGCAACCACTCCCGTCTCGATCTTGTTTATCAACAAATGCCTGTGAATGCCTGTGAAGGTCATTTTAGGGTTAGGGAGACAAAAGAAATCCTTATTGCGTCATATGTGATAAAGTGGACGAATATTTCCTATGAGTAAGTAATTTTTTGCAGATGCCTAAGATGCAATACAAATGGACAATTTATTATAGAGTTTAAACATTATTAATATTGAATTGCCTTAACTCTATTCATATTTTTACATAATATAAGGTACAATTTACCAAAGAACTTAATCTCACAAATTTAAATTTAAATTTATAATTTTTAAATAAGATTTTGCGATTAAGATCATTGCCTGCCTGGATTTAGTTTCCATATTTCCATAGATATTTATATAGGTAGGTACCTAGTTATTCTAATAATATCGTACTACCTGCATTGTTATCCATAATTTTTTTTACTATAACTAACTAGGGACGCGTCCCCGGCCTCGTATGCAGTTGAAATTTTCAAGTTATTTCCTAGTGCTTACGTTATAAAATAAACCTACGTTTCAAATTTCAGCTTTCTAGACTTTCTAGTTTTCTTCGGCTTTCAGCTTTTAGTTTCAGCTACAGCTTCAACTTCTGCTATTTGTAGTTTTGCCTTGGCTTGGCTCTGCGTTGATACCTACTTGATCTCAGGTAGTTAGGACACGCGATTTTATAAACATTAATATACCTAAATATAATGATAAGTAATCGATAAGATGATAGGGTATTAATTTAATTTTCCCATTAAATGCATACATAAATTATTAAGTATTTCTACTTTGTTTGGTTTATAATCTTTGAAAATTTTTTTAAAAGGAAGACACTTCTAGAATCTGGAAGATAACAACGATAAGTAGATAGATTGTTGGAGCGGCGAAAAAGAAAACGATAAAAAATAATAATACACGTCAGCGGAGTGAGCGAGCACGCATGCGCGTTGCGCGCGACGAGACGCCACGACGATGCTGGCTTGTGGAGGGTCGGGGGAGAGGGGACAAAATAGAAGAAGGGGGGTTATGTGCGCGCCGAGCCGGCTTCAAGTCACCAAACCAATTCCAATTTGAAATCAGTTGGATTTCAGAACATCGGACGGGCGGGCGTGTGTAGGATGGATCGCTAACATCACAAGCAGTTTTTTTTCATTCCGCCTTCTAGCAGTGTTTGTTTATTACCTTCCGGTACACTTTTCATGCATCCTTCTCGACTGTGGTGCTTATGATTTTCTCATTTGACGTTTTAATTTCTTTTGTGCCTTAAAACGCCGTTCCGATTTCACGTCGAGAAGGCAGCCGCGCAAGTTTGAAAGCGGCTTTTCATTAGTAGTACCGCCTACACGTAATATTTCAATATAAATCTGTATTAACGCATCAAGGCTACCGGCATAATGGTGAAGAAAATATCTGAAGATAGTGTGGATAGTGGTGAGTACTAAAAGAGTTGTATTGTTACTGCGTATTTTCTTGCTGTGCTTCTCCATTCAACGTCTGTTTGCATTCGCAATACGATAGTATAATTACTTAGTACATACTGCCTGCCTATATCCAGTTGTGATGATATAATCACCTGATTCGCTTGACCGGCTTTTTTTGTTCGCTGCGTAGTAGCCGAGTAGCGCTGTTGTTATGTGATGGCCATTGTGTGATCCTTTGTAACTCTTGTAAGATTCATCTTGGATATTTAACGACAGAACCCTTTTAGAAGACATTTTCATAATTATTGTTCATTTTCGGCTTCCTCATCTGTTGATTTATGTGTACAGATTTTGTTGCTATCTTACACTTGTGTTTTGTATAATCTTGTAATGTCTTGCAAGAATGCTCTCGATGACAAAAACAAAATAATAAATGTGTTTGTTTATATGTTGTTTAATGTTTACATAGTTATACACTTCCGTTTTATTGAATAAAAGATTATTTTTCACGTTCACGTTAAGAATAAAGTAGATTTTTGATGAAATTTGAATTTAGCTAGACTACGCTCAACATTATTTTATTTTGTCGACTTAAATTAAAATAATAATAATAATAATTAATTGATGTCATTTTATTTCGATTCGATTAAAATAACATGCTATGCGTGAAATAATTGAAATCAAACACTATTAGGTAGGTAGGTATATATAATATAACGCGGCGTTAAATGGCATATTTAATTTAATAAATATTTATATTTTATTTTAATTGGGATTCGCAACAGGTATTCTTATCTCAACTTTTGATAATATCTATAATATATAATTTTGTTGTATTAAATCTGTTTCTTTTTAAATTGTCTACAAGTAAATTCAAAATCACCAATGGACTCAAATGTCAAGAGTTCACATTGATGCGGACGTTGACCGTTGATCCGCAGCTGCAAATATAATATTTCGCAATGACGGTATCTTACTGAATTCGTGCTGCCAGTAACATTTTGTTGCTAACTGATATTGAGAAAGATTACAACGAGAAAATCATTGCATTTCTGGGGAGTTTAAATTGGCATAAACTTTTTTCTTGTTTTTATTTTTGTTCTCTCACAAATTATTGCATCGTCATTATTACTGTTGTTTTTTTTTATTATTATCATTAATCGGTGTACTTGTTTAATACAGGTAGGTAAATTAATGAATGTGTGCACAACATGTAATTTATCATCAATACTAATAATAAATCTGTAAGGGTTGGTCATGGAGTAAGTTACTTTGTTTTCAGAGATATCGCGTTTATGGGCTCTATACATAGGTACATAATACTGAAACTAAATTGACCATTTTTAGAATTTTTTTTCTGTATGTATGCTTGTAGGTATTTATGTTCCTTCACAACTTAAACGATTAACTGATTTTCATGAAACTTGGTAGATAAACATTTAGACGTACAGTACAGGACACAGGATAGGCTACTTTTTCTTTTTCAACGCAGGACGAAGTCGCGGGCGCCAGCTAGTTAAAAATATAATCGCTTACATCATAGGTACATCTTACATATGTTTGTTTCGTTGTTGAATCGTTTGTTTAGTCAAAAGTCAAAAATGAAATCAACTGTAACAGTCACGAAAAACATATAATATGAAGAAAACTCTTGTTACTCGTACATTACCAACGCAAGAAAATCCATTTTCTCATACATTTCAAGTGTGTTCCTTAATCCGAAGGAGTAATTTGACATTTCCTGGGTTGCAAGTTTTTGACCATACAAAAATGTGATGTAACCTAAATAGAACTTATTAGAAAACTTTAGGTTTTATAAAGCCGTAAATAATGCTCTAGAGAACATTAATTACTTTAAAATTAATTGTTTAAATAATATTAATGTATTTACTTAATTGTATTATAAATTATATTTTTTGCAGTCTGTTTTTTTATAAGTTGCAATTCTTTTCGACTATTACGAATATTTTCTCAACAGATACCTATGCAAATACAACAAAATTTTAAAATTAGACATTATTTTAAAATTTGACATTAGGATCTGTCAAATTACCAACTCCTTCGAATTTACACACATGACAGAACAAAAATGAACTTTCATTAATGCATCATTTAAATCATTTATTAATTTTGAGGCGATACGAAGGTCGGCGGGGTTCATAATGGAGCTAGGATTCATAATGAAATCGATAAAAGATAGATACTGCCTAAAGTGCCTAATACCTACGACAAGTAAATTCGAAAGATATGAGCTCTCAGCAAAAACATCCTTGTGTCAGACTCGATGTTTTTAGGTTTACATCCTGTCTTTGCAACAGCGATTCATGTATTGTTGATTGTTGTTATTTCAATATTATTGTTCGTACAAATCATGTACAAATACATTTTGTAGTAGGTAGGTAACATGCACTTTTACTTTTCGTTTGAATTGCTTCCAATTATTAGCTTAGCAAGCTTGTTATTGTTTGTACCCTAGAATAACTATCAAGTTTTATCGTACTATGCTTCTTTAATTATGTTTATTGATAAAATATTTTTTTATGGATTTATTTGAATAAAATATATTATAATTAATTTATAAAATTCTAACACGAATAAATTATTATTAGGCATGTTTTAACTTAGAAGCCCCCAGATCATCAATGTCGACTAAAAGCCATGACTAAGCCTACCTTTTTCTGTATTCCCTTAACTAAGAGTTTGTGTTTTAAAGCCTCTTCTAAAATATGTAAATTAAAATGTGATAAACGTATTTATCAATTCAAATTGAATAGAATAGCCGAAATTAAGTTTCGTTAGGGCCCCTCGGTTTTATTTCAAAATGGCCGCTGAAGTATGACGCCGCAGCGTTCGCGTTCAAGGTTACCGAATAGAACTCAACCTGTGCACTGTACCGGTTGATTTTAGTTTTTGCGGATACATTGACATGACAAAAAATACTACACTTCGAGGAAATTCTATGGAAAACTGGGGCAGTTTTTATATTTTGAAAGAAAATTAATTCTAAATAGGTAGGTAGGTATGCCTAACATCTTATTTTAGGCAGGTATTCAAATTTCATGTTCGTTTTATCAAATAAAAAATATTTTATGGTAGGTATTTCTAGTAGCTATAGCTAGATTGTGACTATCTTAAGGGCCATAGTTTAGCGGTCCACTTAAAAGAAATTATTTATTCAGACTTCGATAAGGACCTTAGCTGTCTCGAATAGTTTAGAAAATTTTAAACTAAATAACGTCTAAAAGGTGTATGTAGCGGATAGCAGATAAGATATCTTATCCGAAAATTATAGCATGTAAAAATTCCAATTTCGGTGGAAAGAAACATAGTGAGTACCTATACCTACTTAACTACCTATATATTTCATTTGCCATTGTAATCAGCGTTGTTCAAATAAGTCAGTCATCCGTGTCTATCTGAAGAGTAAAATGAGTAACCTTGACCGTGACGGACTTCATGCCTTGTTGCGACGTAATATCAAACCTCTCCCCTTGCATCAAGTGCGCCTTAACTCAAAATCGATTTCCGTTTCAAATGCGTAGTAGGCGACCCCTGCTCCCCTATGTTGCTTCAAGCTTCAGCACCCCATTTTTTTTTTAAATAGTATTTACGCAGTACTTAGCAACAGACTTCTTTTATAATTTAAAATACACCTACTAAGTGTTCTCGTAACCGTTTTTGGAGAACATGCGTCATTCTTGACTCGGATCACGCTTAATATGGAGTCTGCTCGACTCGTCTGTACAGTTTTCATTAGGTTACGACTTACGTTATAGATATAGTTATGTTGAAGCTAAATAAGTGACCAAGTGAAAGTGGTCCCGTATGCGTATGCACTACATGTAGTTAGTTACAACTCGAAACGCCCTCATTGAAGTTTCACCGAGATGCTATCTCGTCTAGTTTTAGTGCCAGATTGACTTGGCAATTTATTGCACTAGACACCACCCAGTTGCGGCTTCTAGCTGATTAGACTTTGCTCTGTGTTCAAATTTCTCAGTCTAAATTAGAAATGACGGCATCGAATCCACAGATAAGTGCTTATCTGATGTTCTGTGGTATAATATTAAAAGTAGCTATGATTGATAAAATCTTGCGGCCATTGTGAACGTGAATTTATACACAATTGAGAACAGAGCGTTATCGTAAGGGCATTTGTATGCAATTAGAAAGCTGCTAGTTTCTTTGCAGCTCAGGGGTATACAAAAGTGTATTAGTACTCGAATCGGCTGAACGAGAGAGTGCAATCGTGGCCAACAGTAAATGCCACTAACAAGATTAGAAAGTAGAAACCTCTAGCTATAGGCCCAGGGCGCCACGACATCGGCGACAATTTGCAAGTTAAAAACAAAACATTTTTTTTTGTTTGCATTTAATCATTGCTCGAACAATCGTTGTGTGATTCGGCGTATCGCGATGAATAATTTGCATACACTTTACCTACCAGCGTTGATTTGCGTGCCGATTAGGTTAATTTGCGTAACATTATTTACGCGTCGGTAAACGTTTATTGCATTTTTTTTAAACAACTCCAACACGATAGACAAATTGGGTGTGTACAAAACGTGCCACAGCTACCTATAACGGTTAGAGTGTATACAATATAAACACGTCCTATTATTTCAGGTTTTATTTAAACAAATTGTTGGATCTGTGCATTATTTGGGTCAGCTATTGTATGCTTGTACGGCCTCGGGTAAACGCGAGTTGCTATTGAGTTGGTTTGGTTTTGTACTAACTTTTGCCCGCGACTTAACCCGCGTTTTTATTTAATAATGTGTTATTCTGATGTTTAGAATATTTCAATTTTAATCCAAATAATAAAATTTCTTTCTTTTTCTAATTGTTTATTTTACATTTTAAATGTATTTTTGAAGTCGACTTCTAGTGTTTATGGTGGAGTACCTAATTCCTAATCATTCAGAGCCAATTTCGACATATTGAAAAGGAAACCTATATATGTACTATATACCTATAAAATTAAAATTGTTACATTTGTAAGTATGTACTGAAGATTCGATTCGAAGATACCTACCTAAATTACCAAATTTTTGATTCATCTCTAAAATATACCCAACTCATGATCATATAAAATTGCCTATCGGTTGGCCCGAATTTGCATAAACTTTTCAAACCAAGTCATTTTAGATAACTCCAATTCCGCGTTGTGTGCGACTTGTGTTCGTGACACATATTTCAAGGTGATAATGTAGGCTCTTGTCTCGTTTAAATAAATGTAATAAATTATGTAAGGTATCTGTTTGATTCCTCGCCCGAAGCTCATTTTATTTTATTTCAAATCGCGCACTGTATTTATCTAGCTAGACTGTCAAGTATTGTATTGAGATATTTGTCTATCGTAACTTGTAATAAATTTTATAGAATAAAATATAATATTAGAATAATTCAATAAACAAACAGGAAGCTATTTTGCAACGATTGTTTGCATGCTGTGTAGGAGGTACCTATAGTGTAGTGTGTTTTCTGTACAAACTCATTTTGTTACATGCAGGTTCATATTGCGTGTTGCTTTTGCGTATTCATAGTATTTTTCAGTATTTAGTTGAGGTCGATGTATGTAATTAATAATTATTTAATTAAGTTTCTCTTGAGCTGCTGATTATAATTTGCCTTCACAAAGACATATTATCAATCAGAGATATTAACAGAATAATAGAAAAATAATAGCACAGAGTGAGGGATCAGCCAGTAAAACAGATTAAGGACTTGCAACAGAATAATTCTATCCTAAGATTTCGTTTTATCTCGACTAAAGAACTAGGTATGACAATGTTATTTGACTAAGATATTTTATGAACGTCCAATTTAAAAAACTTGTTTCGGTAGCCGTGCCCGTGGAAGTTGTTAACCCTCTCTTTATTACAACTATTGAAACAAACTTTCCACTTCTTGCTTCTGGTTTAGGCAAGTACCTACCTTTACCGGATTCCTCCCACGTCTTTTGTGTTTCAAACCCTGTAAGTAGTTATATAAGGTTTCTACGTCATTCTACGTCAACAACTGAAAAAGTATATTTTATATATTATTATACTAGCGACCCGACCCCTACGTACGAAGTAGAAATTTACTACAAATCCTTACTTAGTGAATGGTTACGTTATAAAATAAACATATGTTCCAAATTTCAGCTTTCTAAACTTAGCAGTTTTGGTTGTGCATTGATAGTCAAGTCAGAACAACGCTTTTATAAGTATCAAGAATAAAATAACGTTCTTCTCTTGTTCTTCCGCACAAAATCTGTTAATCAAATTTTGTAATTAACTTATTATCACATGTATGGAGAGACTCCTTTTTTACTTTTAGCAAGGGCTTAACAGCATAAAAAAGGCAGCAATCAATATTGGAGTCTTAATACAGTAATGAATGAGGTTGTATTCGAGTTGAACGAAGCCGCAAAGACCTCGAAATGAAGTGATCGCGTAACGTGGGCGCGTTGAGCGTCGTACGCGCACCGCTCTGCGTTCGTTGGGCGCGGCCATGTAGGTCGTTGAACCGGCTTTGTTTGCCAACTCAGCCTGCACACTCGCCACAGATTATTTATTGTTATCGATGACAGCCAAGCTACTCTCCCCGTACTATACGACTGTTGTTCCAACCGACGTTTTATTTTCTCGTTTACCTGATTGTACTCATTACTAAAACGATTCATTCACCACTTTTCATTTGTACTACATACTTTTCCACTGCGTAAACTATTATTGTGTACTACAGACTTGTTTTTATTGCCGCCTAGTTTTTGGACAGTAGGTTAGACGTAGTCGTTGAAAACGAATCAGTTTTTTATTTATTTTGCACTAGCTGCCTGACTCTTGCAATAGCTGTTGTTGAAATATCAATTTTATTTATGGGAAATTTAATATTTATAATTTAAATTTTAACCACCCGAAGCTACTTTTTGTTAAAATTTTAAAATCAATTAAATTATTTAGTAAGTATTAAATTAGGAATTATTAATATCTAAGTGAATTTAATTAAATTTTTTAATATTAATAAATTAGGAAAAAAATGCTATTTGTCCCATGACTTCACAACAAACCATTTGATTACCATATAATATCCATAAATGACAGTTTAGTTAAAATTTCAAAAGTGCAGACTCTATTATAGTATAGATACTATGTGAATGAGTAGTTTAATAGATCAAAATACATTAAAGCTACAAAAGTAAAGACACGAATGTTTAAAATTTAAAAATGAATCAGTGAAAACGCTGTAACAATGGCTGGCACCAAAAGAGAAGTGAGAGCTACGAGTATTCCATCCAGTGTTCTGAGTTATTGTACCGACGCGGCATACGTAATGGCCACTTTTATTCATGCACTCGAGAAAAACAAGGGATGTCGTTAACGCATAGGCACACTCTATTGAAACACTAAAACAGAAATGTTTGTCTCTTTAAGTTCTCCTAGGTCCGTGACAGCCGTGAAGCGTTCACTGTTTGAGATGTCTTGCAACACATTTTTAAGCATAAATTATTTTGTGGTAGCCATCATATAATATATTCGCTGAGATTTACGTTTACTTGAATACACCACCCAGGAGCTTTATTATGGCATGTAGTTTACAATTTATGTTTTACTGTGTTACCAGGCGTAGGTCGCTGCAGCAGCCAATCGGGGAGTGAGCGCGAGTCAGATGAAAATCCTCACTGTTCCGAACCTTCGGCGCCGGTCGCCATCCCCGACAGCGAAGATATGCAGCGACGCAAGGAAGAGGCGCGCAGGAAGCGGCGCAGGAAGAAGCGCTCCGGAAGCTCCGTCGTCACGTCATGCTTCCAAGGTTACTTTCTCTACTAACTACCCTCTTGCTTAATTCCTTCTAAAGACACTATAAAAGCTAAAAGGATCTATTCACCTTGGATTAAGATTGGTCTGCGGTCGGGACCTGGACATTACTTAAATTGAAACATAGGATTTAGAGATCAATAACTATAAAATAATGACACCTTCTTCTTGTTCTCATAGCTTGACTTTCTGTTTATCTTTGTATGTCAGTTCTCTTAATTGCAAATCTAAACATCACAATGTTCAAAGTAGATCAGTTGAAACACTCCTTTCAAAATTTTACAGAAAAGTCCAAAAAGTGAAGTTCCCTCCCATTTTTTATTATTATTGATCCATTCATTTCTTTGGGTATGATAATTTTTTAGTATACTGTAATGTTGTATAGTTATATTCACACTTATTTCCCGTTGCTTATTTATTCAGCAATCAGGTTGCACGTCAACTACAAAACAAATCTAAGAGCATATGTATAGTCCTATTAAATAATGCAATGAGTAATTGTTGTTTGTTGATGCACTTGCCTTTAAATTTACGATAAGGGTCTTGTGATTTAAATGTCTGAATAGAGATAATTTTATTATTGAGTGTTCTTTGTGTTTGTTTACATATGACCTGATTACTTGATACATTGTTATCCGGCGCTATCTTCGTTATCGTCTATTATTAATGAGCGAGCTGCATTCACACTAATTAGGCGTGGTCAATATAAATCAATTACTTTATTTGAATTGGGAGGGTAGGTTTTAGTTTAGGTTATCCATCCTTCTAAAATGTTGAATCCTATTAATCTGTTCGGGACAGCCAATAGTTTAAATTGTAAAATAGTGAATCGTGTTAGCATTAAGAAATAAAATTAATAGTGAGAAATAGAAAGAGATAGACATATTATTTAGGGCGGTCGTGTCATGCTTGCGCGCTATCGGCGCAAGCTCTTTTCGCTCATGGCACGGCCGCCACTAGTTGTATAAGCAACTTTTTAATGATAAATAGGCGATTTTCTGCGTAAAATCAGTCTTCTTCGTGCTAACGCATAATAAAGACCAGTAATAGTACAAAGCTTTCGTTTTGGAATTTACACCCCTCTCCTCCTCGACCAATCGTCGACAACAGCCAGGCCTCAAATGATACAGGGCTCCTGTCCAGTACATTTTATGGTCCGAACGAGCCGGATATAGCCGTTTGTCAGTTTGCTGTGGTCGAGGAGTGAGGGAATAGTGTCTGGACGATGCCGGTCACACGAAGTAGCTCAGCTCGGGGTGTCGGGAGGTCCATAGCTCCCACACCCACTGTTCGGGACGACGGGAGGGCAATCGCAATAGCTCCCGCGTCCACCCTTGAGGACACCGTCGCGTCCTTAGTTCGGGATGACGGGAGGTCAATTGCTCCCGCGTCCACCACCCCCGTTGGGTGCACCACGGCATCCACCACGACGTCAACAGACACGTGGTCAGCGGGGACTTCGATGACGTCACCAGCGACGACGACAACAACGTCGACGGCTGCGACGCTCACTTCGGCACCGGCGGGAGCGGGGCACGTATCGGTCCCCCCGCACGGTGCACACGGCACGGACACCGTGCAAAATAGAAACGACGCACGCTCAAGCAAGAGAGCCACGTCACATCGATCGAAAAGGAAGGCCCAAATAGAAAAGGCCAAAATAGAAATTATGGAACTACAATTGAAAATTGCTGCCGCTAAACTGAAACAAATAGAAGAAGATTCAGACGCCGACACAATGGACGACGACACTGTCGAAGACCTTGAAGTCACGAAGGAAAGAGTCGACAACTGGGTCAATAGCCAAGCGCTTTTAGCGCCGGGTGCGCCCCCTATAGAAGAGACCCGCAACACAGAGCAGGCCCAAGCGCTACCCGTCACGATCCAGTCGGCTCCGCTCCCCGTGCATATAGAAGATCGGCCACCAAGCGGAAGCAAGCCAGTAATAGAAACAGTTCCCGCTGCAGCGCCCCCTAGCCAGACTGTAGGGCTATCGGAGTTGGCCGCAGCAATCACATTGGCCGCCAAGTCGGGCCACCATCAAGCTCGTTACTATTCGGAGCTGCCATCGTATAGCGGGTCGCATGAAGAATGGCTATCCTTCAAAGCGGCCTATGAAGAATCGTATCGAAATTATAGCAATAGTGACAACGTATCAAGACTGCGAAAAAGTTTACAAGGAAGGGCCAAAGAAACGGTCGAAGGCCTACTCAAGCATAACGTGAATATAGTGGAAGTTATGCAAACATTGGAAAATCGATTCGGGCAGTCAGATGACATCGCCTTAGCCGAACTTGAACGGCTGAGGACTCTTCCGCGGCTGACCAACTCACCACGTGACATCTGCAACTTCGCCATCAGAGTCACCAACACCGTGAAGACCTTACAAGCGCTGGAGAAACCACACTTTCTATACAATCCAGCCGTCTTACGGGAAACAATAGACAAACTTCCCTTCGCAGTCAAGATTCACTGGGTGACCTTCAGCAAAGCGCAGCCGAAGGAACAGCCAGACCTACTAAAGTTATCACGATTCTTCGAAACACAGGCGGAACTCTTCAGTTCGATGCCGGAGTCCGCGACGCCTAAAGAGGCGAGCCACGCACCCCGACGGACACAGAAGACTTACGCCGCAACAGAGATAGAAGTGTCTGCCTGTCCGGTATGTCAAAGTGTCGAACACAAAATAGAAAAGTGTTCGAAATTCATAGAAGCAGACACGAAAACGCGTTGGAATATAGCAAAGGACAAACAATTGTGCTTCCGGTGTTTGAAAAATAGATCGAGGACACACAAGTGCCACACATCGGAGTGCAAAGTGAATAAGTGCCCGCGTTTTCACCATAGACTACTCCACTTCGTGCCAATAAATAGTGAAGATAGTGCAAATAGTGATCGTACAGAAGTGGTCACCTCCACTTGGCAACCGTCGGAAACGCAGTCATTTTTGAAGTTCGTTCCCGTGCGCGTCTCCGGCCCCCGAGGGAGTGTCCACACCTACGCCTTACTCGATGACGGCTCGACGGTGACCTTAATAGATAGTGATTTGGCGCAACAAATAGGCGCAAAGGGGCCCGTCGACCCTCTACACATAGAGGCGATAGCTAACACCGAAGTGGATGTCAACAGATCGCGCCGTGTGAAAGTGACTTTACACGGCGACAGAAACAACTGCACCATTCGAGCAAGAACGATCGACAACCTACAGCTCTCCGCTCAGTCTGTATCGGAGCGAGACCTGGCCAACTGCAAGCATCTCAACAACATCAGAGAACGACTCAAGTATCCACGAGTACAACCGAAACTTCTCATCGGGCAGGACAACTGGGACTTGCTGCTTGCCAAACATGTCAAAAAGGGACAGCAACATCAGCCGGTCGCATCTCTCACCAAGCTCGGATGGGTGTTACATGGGTCACACGCGCGCATGCTCGGCCGCCGTGTAGACACCATAAATAACATCGTCCTTAAAACAGAAGATAGCATGGACGAACAATTGAAACAATATTTCTCTCTGGAGTCGTTGATGATCACCCCGAAAAGACCATCAAACGATATAGAGGAGAGAGCCATCAAGACGCTTGTCGACAGTACTCGACAAAATAGCGACGGACATTATGAAACATCGTTGCTTTGGAAATCGGACGAATTTCAGATGCCCGCCAACTACGACAACGCGCTTCGACGGCTCCACACGACAGAGAAGAAAATAGATAGAGATCCACATCTTCGAGATCGCTATGAGCAGCAAATGGACGCACTCATAGAAAAGGGATACGCAGAGAAGGCGCCTCCCCATAGAACGCCGGGAAGAACATGGTACCTGCCACACTTTCCCGTGCTCAACCCCACCAAACCAGGAAAGGTCCGCATAGTGCATGATGCAGCAGCTAAGACGATGGGACGTTCGCTCAACGATTACCTGCTAACCGGACCTGACCTCATACAGTCGTTGCCAGGGGTTCTAATGAGGTTACGACAACATAGATTCGCCGTGTCGGCCGACATAGCCGAAATGTTCATGCAGGTGAAAGTACGACAGCAAGATAGAGATGCGCTTCGATATTTGTGGAGGGGACAACAGCGAGGCAATGAGCCTCCAATAGAATATAGGATGACCTCTCTCATATTCGGAGCCACGTCGTCGCCTGCATCGGCTATATTTGTAAAAAATAGAAACGCCGAAAGATACAAAGATAGGTATCCAGAGGCGTACACAGCGATTGTTCGAAATCACTACGTAGATGACTATCTACAGAGCTTCGATAGTGAAGAAGAAGCAATAGAAACAGCCCTTCGAGTACGCCAAATCAATAGGGAAGCCCACTACGAGCTGCGCCAGTGGACTTCAAATTCGAAAAAGATACTCGAAGCGCTCACCGAAGACTCCACCGTAATAGAAGCAAGGAGTATAGACCTCGACAATAGCATGAAGATAGAACGTCTCCTGGGCGTCATATGGAGACCTGCTACTGACGAGCTCACCTTTGATCTCAACATGGCTCGACTGCCACCTGGCGCCATAGACAACACTCAACCGACGAAGCGGGAAACTTTGAAAATTATAATGTCCCTCTTCGATCCGCTTGGACTCGCATCGCCTGTCACGAGCCAAGCAAATATTCCAGGAGTTATGGCGCAGAGGAATAGACTGGGATCAAAAAATAGATAGTGACATAGCTAGCCAATGGACAGAGTGGCTAGGCCATTTGAAGAGACTACGCGACGTAAACATACCTCGCTGTTACCACAACTATAGCGACGCCACTACAATAGAACTACACGTGTTCGTGGATGCGAGCGAGAACGCATACGCCGCAGCCCTATACTGGCGCATCACTAAGCCAGACGGACAAGTGTCGTTGGCGTTTGTGACAGCGAAGGCGCGAGTCTCACCCCTCAAACTGATGTCAATCCCGCGACTTGAACTGATGGCCGCAGTCATGGGAAGCAGGATGGCAACTACAGTAATAGAAGAGCACGACAGGAAACCTGACAAGAAGGTTTTCTGGACAGATAGCAAAACAGTGCTCACATGGCTGCAAACAGGCGTTAGGTCCTACAAACCTTTCGTCGCACATCGCATTGCAGCAATAGAAGAACATAGCAACATAGGCGAGTGGCGCTGGGTGCCTACCAAATTGAACGTTGCAGACGACGCAACCAGGGACGTGCCCACCGACTTCGACTCGCAACATAGGTGGTTCAACGGGCCGAGCTTCCTGCTGGAAGCACCTGATAGATGGCCACTAGAAAAGGTTGTCACCACCAAGCAGACCGGAGAAGAAAAAGTGCATCTCACCATAGTGAAACAGACATCGAAGTTAGAACAGTGCATTCCCGATAGCAACAGGTTCTCCAAGTGGGAGAAACTTGTACGAAGCACTGCACGTGTGTTGCACTTCATCCGACTCTGCAAGCTGAAAAAGGAACATGTAAATTACAAGAGGACAACAAAACGACCTGAAACCGATCCTGTATGGCGGGAGCATAAAATGTCACGGCAGCCACACAACAAACTTCCGAAGGCTCCTAAACAACAACAACAGTCATACACACCGATACCTACGGACCTTCTACACGAGGCGGAGAAGATCCTCGTTAGAAGGAGTCAGGAAAAGGCGTTCTCCGAAGATTTACACAACCTCAACAGTGATAGAAAAATAGCTACAAATAGTCGTCTACGCCATCTAGCGGTGAAAATAGAAAACGATGTCATCACACTGAAGACACGTATCGGCGCCACGCAAGACGTCACTGATAGACAGAAGAGCCCTGCAGTCCTCGATGGCAATGACCAAGTCTGCAAGCTCTACATAGAGTACGTCCATAGGCAATTGCATCACGCTGGCGTCGAATCAACAATAAATGAGTGTAGACAACATTTTTGGATACTTCGGCTACGCCCGGTCACGCGCATGATAGTGAATAGATGTCTCCCATGTAGGATTCGTAGATCGCAGCCACCAGTGCCACCTACAGGAGACTTACCACCGTGCCGGCTAGCACATCATAGACGTGCGTTCACCTTCACCGGGCTCGACTACTTCGGGCCACTCTCAGTCGCGGTGGGACGCACAACATAGAAGAGGTACGTCGCGCTGTTTACTTGCTTGACAACGCGCGCCGTACACCTGGAGATCGCCGCCTCATTGACAACGGATTCTGCCGTTATGGCACTGCGACGCATGATAGCGCGCCGCGGCTGCCCAACAGAAATTTGGTCGGACAACGGCACGAATCTTCACGGCGCAGAACGTGAACTACGGCGAGCTTCAGACCAACTGCTTCAAGAGGAAGCAAATAGGAAGAGGATCAATTGGCGCTTCATCCCTCCCGGTGCCCCCTTCATGGGCGGGGCCTGGGAACGCCTCGTTCGCAGCGTCAAGACATCACTCAATAGTGTATTAGAGGAGCGGCGCCCTACCGAAGAAGTACTCGGCACCTTAATAGCGGAGGTCGAGTACACCGTCAATAGTCGGCCGCTCACACACGTCTCGGTTGATCCTGACGATCCCGAGGCGCTCACACCGAACCATTTCTTATTGATGGGGTCGGGCCGAGATCCGCCAATAGGAGCCTTCGACGAGAAGGACACCATCGGACGCACGCACTGGCGTGCCTCACAACGTCTCGCCGACTTGTTCTGGCGGCGCTGGCTTCGGGAGTACCTCCCTGAGCTTCAGCACCGGCGGGAGCCCCAAGGAAGAGGGCGACAAGTCGTTATCGGAGACGTCGTGCTCATCGCGGACAACACCCTGCCTCGCAACACATGGCCGCGAGGGAGGGTCATAGCGGCCTACCCCGGACCCGACGGAGCTGTGAGGACGGTCGACGTCAGCACCAAGGCTGGCGCTCTGCGGAGGCCCACCAAAAAGTTGGTGGTCCTATCGACGGAGCCGGCTGCCCTCCAGCACACAGAAGCTGCGTCGCCCTGAGGACGACGCACGGCGGGAGAATGTTCGGGACAGCCAATAGTTTAAATTGTAAAATAGTGAATCGTGTTAGCATTAAGAAATAAAATTAATAGTGAGAAATAGAAAGAGATAGACATATTATTTAGGGCGGTCGTGTCATGCTTGCGCGCTATCGGCGCAAGCTCTTTTCGCTCATGGCACGGCCGCCACTAGTTGTATAAGCAACTTTTTAATGATAAATAGGCGATTTTCTGCGTAAAATCAGTCTTCTTCGTGCTAACGCATAATAAAGACCAGTAATAGTACAAAGCTTTCGTTTTGGAATTTACACCCCTCTCCTCCTCGACCAATCGTCGACAACAGCCAGGCCTCAAATGATACAGGGCTCCTGTCCAGTACATAATCTATCTACACTTTTAAAATCGTTTGTCCTGACTCTGAAGCTGGAAAGCTGAAATTTGAAACTAGGTTTATTTTATAACTTAAACATAAGCGAAGAAAGGATTTTTGAGAATTTCAACTCTCTACGAAGCCGGGGGCGAGTTACTCTAGTATTATCATGCGAGAGTTTGTGGGGATGATGTTATTTTATATGCATATTGCACTGACGGTGGTATAGTCCGTATCAAACAACTATTGACCTCTGAATTGGTTGCAACCAACCAATTCAGAGGTCAATAGTTGTTTGATAGTTGTTGATAATTGAATGGTAAGAACCATTCAATTGAAATTGGGCTCTGCCAATTCCCTGCTACTATCAAGAGTAGCTAAGTGATGAAACCCGTATGCAATGTTGCAGACCTGTACAAGCTGACGGGAGAAGTGCTGGGCGAGGGCGCGTACGCGTCTGTGCAGACGTGCGTGAACATCTACACGCAACAGGAGTTCGCGGTGAAGGTGATTGACAAGGTGCCTGGCCACGCCCGCGCCAGGGTGTTCCGCGAGGTGGAGACCTTCCACTACTGCCAGGGGCACCCGAACATAATCCAGCTCATTGAATTCTTTGAGGACACCGACAAGTTCTATCTTGTCTTTGAAAAGGTCAGTCCATAACCCTTTTTTTTATCACATTGACGTCAAAAAGTCTACATTATAGAATATACCTACTTGCGAGAAAGCTCCAAGTATATTTTTAAGGAGAAAAGTCTTAGATTGTCCTATCTTCATTAGAAAAAAAAACCTACTGGTTTCTAAGTTTGCATTTTACGTACAACGATTGCTTATTAAGACGAAACCTTAGAGGAGACAATTCTTCATTTTCTCTGCATACGCAAAGCCTGTTGTTACAGTGTAACCGAATATGATAATATAGCTTACTGATAAAGCAATAAGGTTCAATACATTTTTTGCTTACAACAAGTATGCATGCTGAGTAATAATTGCAATTATTGATTTCTACTCGGCAACCGTATGTTTGCAAATTGCCTTTTGCGACATGATATGACGAAAGAGTTTGTACGTATAAATGAGGCTTAGAATGATCTCTATACAACTAGGTACTTCTTCATAGTAATTTCCAAGCGTCTGGGGCTTCATTGCGTTTTTCTATGTATTTACTTTTTTAAATAATCTCAAGGAAATTAAATTATTTAATCTTTCTTAACGTCAAACGTCAAGAAACTTATTTTTTAAATATTTTTATTTTACTTCGGATTTCATAGGCACATATTTATTATTATTAACATTGTATATGTTGATGAAACTAAATTTAGTTATTGTATTTTTAAAAACAACACATGAAATCAATAGACAATAAACAATATTAGTAGCTGTAATGTGTGAAAAATGACGACAATAATGAAATGTATGAAATAATAAAAGATGAATGTTTCTTACATTAATATAATTTATACGTTTCACTATGTTAGTCACGCTCAAACAAACTTGACACATGTACAAGGAATTTTTTATATATATGAAAGAAAATGACTCATTTGTTTAAATATTATTTACACAACTTTTTCAAAAAGGTTTTGTTGTTGCATCAGCAGCGGTGGAATCGTGTATTTGTGTATTTATATATTATTGATGACCTTGAAGGATTAATTTTTTTTAATAAGTTAAAATTACTAATAGAAAAGTTTAATATTTGTTAAACTTTCGCGTTTATAATAGGTATTAGTTAAGATTATGATTATGAAAAAAACAGTTTAAGTGAGTAATTTAATTTATGCGTTTGTTATGTTCGTAATTTATAATTGAAATGAAAAAAAAAACGAACAATACTGGTATTATAATATGTTTTTTTAACAGTTACAATAATTATGTACCTACCTACATATGCGCATTACCATAATATATGAGTCATCGCCTCAAGCTCATGGTTTTAACATAACAATAACATTAAAATTAAATTATCTAACATTGTTATTTTGCGGCGTAATATTTGGATTAATGGTTTATTTACAGTTTTATGCGGAAAATGCGTTGCTTTGTTTGTGCCTACTCATTTAGCATTTATTGTTATGCAAAAAATATAATAGTAAACAACCGCCTTAATGCCGCCGACACGCCCACGCAATTGCGTGGTTTATAATAAGTCAATATAATTAATGAACGGTTCATTTGGTTGATAATGTTTGTTGCCCTCTCAACGAGGAAACAGGAAGAAATTGGTTCATCTATTTACATACAATGCAAAACATTGTTGCTCCTATCTTAATACCTACTATTACCTACTACATGTTTAGGTACCTATCCTAGTCGTGACTATGTTTACATAATTAATTATTTACATAAGTTTAGTATGTCAATATGATTGAGTGTTGCAATTTCAATCTGATAAACACATCCTATCTCTTGCTTGGAAACAATAACTTCAAAATAAGTTTAGATTATTTTTAAATGAATTATCAATAGGTATATTTATTAATAATTAATTTTTATGTCAGTCTCCAGATGATTATGATTTTATGAGTTCATTCTGCTATCTAAATAAATATGTACATACTTTGACTATGCATAGGTACTGGTTTAATATCAAGTATCTGGGAACGATAATTTGAAGTAGGTATTGATTTTCAAACAGTGTGTTAATGAAATAAGATTCTAAGCTGATTTTAGTCAGATATAAATATAAGCCAGATGTAATAATTAGATCACGATTGAGTAATATTAGTCACATTATAATGACTCATAACTGTTTGATTTCGCTTCGCAGACACGAAGAAATTGTAAGACGTCTAATTCTTTGATTATAAACATAAGCACATAATAACTATCACAGTATTTGCATTGATTTTGTAAAACCATGCCACGGATATAATGAGAAAACAAATGAAATCATCGGGACTATTAAAAGTTCTATTTTCAAAGAGGCGTTGTGTTTGTGAATCTCATAGTCATAGTGTTGAATGAGCATTTTGCGTTGTTGCAGATCAACGGCGGTCAATTGCTGTCGCGCATCCAAGAGTACCACTACTTCTCGGAGCCGCAGGCCGCCGAGATCGTGCGCGAGATCGCCAACGCGCTGCACTTCTTGCACGGCAAGGGCGTCGCGCATCGCGATCTCAAGCCAGAGAATATTCTGTGCGTGCATCGCGACCGCCTTTGCCCGGTCAAGATTTGCGACTTCGACTTGGGCAGCGGTATCAGCTTCACTTCGAGCCTGGCCAGTCCTCTGGCCACGCCGCAGCTTATGACTCCGGTGGGCAGCGCGGAATTTATGGCGCCCGAAGTCGTGTCGCTGTTTGCCGGCTCGGCGGCGACTCATTACGACAAGCGCTGCGATTTGTGGTCGCTCGGTGTGATCGCGTATATCCTCCTGTGTGGGTATCCGCCGTTCCGCGCCGATTGCGGTGCAGACTGCGGCTGGGAGCGCGGTGAGAACTGTCGTGCGTGTCAGGAGTTGCTTTTCAATTCAATTCAGGAAGGCCGCTATTCGTTTCCCGAGGAGGAGTGGGCGCACATCTCTCGCGACGCGAAGGACCTGATCGGGCAGCTTCTAGTGCGCGAAGCGTCAAACAGACTGAGCGCCGAACGGGTGTTGGCGCATCCGTGGCTTAGACGCGCCGCCTCAACTCCGGCCCCGGCGCCGGCACTTCAAACGCCGATCAATATTAAGCGGAACATGTCCGCGCGGAACCTGTCTAACTTTGCGGAGTCCGCGATGGCTGTTAACCGTGTGATTCAGCAGCACTTCTCAATGAATTACACGTACATGGAGCGCTCCCCGGGCGCACTGCGTTGCAGCAAATCGTGCTACGAGGGGGGCGACGCGGGGCGTTGCGAGGGGGCCTGTTGCGCTCCCCTCGGACTTTCACCCCCCACAGACTCGCAGTTGCTCCGTAGGCGGCTACAGGCCGTCGACAAGCCGCTTCCCGTCCACTAACGTCGCCCCCCAAACCAGTGTCGATTCCACGCGGAGATTCACAGTACAAAACAGCCTTACGTTCGAACTGTGGGTGTGATCCGGTGTGATTGCGGCCAGTGAAAATTTTCACTCACTGGCTGAAAACAACCTGTAGTGCTATAAAGGCCCAGTGTACACGACGTTTTTTAAACTAGCTGACGACGCGCGTTTTTCATCGCAAATGAGACTCGCTTCACTCTTAGTTTGTTCAAACAGTCTAAAGCGATGCAAAGGATGTTGAGGAGGGGTGCGAAGTATCCCTCCTCCCCCTTTGCTGAGTGTGTTCTGATAGCGTTCAACGGGCGTCGTCAACTCCTTTAAAAGGCGTCGTGTGCATATATGCCCTAAGAGATCATAACACACCGGAACTGTTAAAAGACCCGCTTAAAAATTGTATGAAGAGAATATTCATATTTATAGAGTTATATTTTTATGAGTGTAAATGTCTTCAGTGAGATAGATATGCGAGCCGACTAACGGGCGGTGCTTGTATGCTGGGACCCCTAATCTCGCCTCACTGTCGGCGTATTGTAAATACATATAACGACGACTGGAGTTTCCTTCAATCAAGTGAAGATCCTTTTGCAGTCTAATCAATCTGCTGTCTTTTTTTAAATGTGAAATTTGTTCGTTGCTTTCACAAACTGTTTTTGTCGTGAGAAAATATTTTTGTCACACACACACACACACACGAGTGCATAAAATGTTACCTCATCATGTAAGTATGTGTGTGTGCAATTAGTTTTTACCCTTGAAGACCAAGTCTTAGGTGATAAATATTTTGTAAGGGGTCCCAGTAGCACAGTGTCGGGAACGAGTGCCGGTTTCCGGTTCCGGTAGCCGGCGGACCCACCGCGAGTGAAGTGTGACACTGTGCCAATGGAAAAATAGTTCCACCAGTGACAACCTGTGAACGGTACTTATAGAGCTGTAATAGTTTTCTTTGAGCCTTTTAAATATATATTTTTACGAGTAATAAAACGACTGAATAGTTTTATGGTATAGAGTATTGCAGAGTTGTGTTGGAACGTCCGGACGGTCTCCGTCGGACCGACATCAGTCATTAAAAACAAAACGTATTATTATTGTGCTGAATTTACTTTGTATCAAATTATATTACATTATTGTTTTTCTTTTTTTTTTGTTTTGGATTTATAAAATCCGCAATAAATTGATGTTGAGCTTATTTGTATGTAAATTGGATTTCGGCTTTCATAAATTGGCCTATTATTGCAATAAATTTGTTAATTTTTTTCAGAAGGACTTTTTAAATACTAGTCTCTTGTGATTGTTTTATGCATTTCGCCAACAATGGGAAGATCACATCTCATTAATTAAGATTGACAAACTTATGTTTTTAAGAAATGTTTAAAGGTGATGATGTATATGTGTGACATTTTCTATAGTCTTCTCTAGATTGTATGAAATGTCACATATATATATATGTAAGTGCGTTGGGAAGTGGTATTGCATATGCATTAAGTTGCGTTACGTTACGTTAAGTGTTGCATGGGGTTCCATGGAGCTGCCATAACATTGTGATCAGTTTGAATACTTTTATATATTGGGTGAGAGAATGGAAGTGTTGAAGTAATAATGTTAAGTGTAGATCTGCTAGACTGCATCCGGCGTAGAGGAGGTTCCTTTGGAAGAGGTTTCGATTTCGATGAACACCTACGTTCGACCGTTATTGTATTGTATACAACTTGAAACAAGTTTTATAATATTTTTAATGATGAATATCAATTTTATTATTTTTTAATGTCTGGTAGCTTTATGCGATCAATTCTAAACTTGTGCAGATCTTGTTAAATTTTGTTTTCGACTAAGTCATTGAACCGTAAAATTCAAATAAAGATGTTTGGAACCAATGTGTGTCTTTGATTTTGTGTGGTATACATCTATAATATTATAAAGAGGAAAGATTTGTTTGTTTGTTTGCATTGAATAGGCTCCGAAACTACTGGACCGATTTGAAAAATTCTTTCACTGTTGGGAAGCTATATTATCAGCGAGTAACATAGGCTATATTTTATTAAGTTACGCGGACGAAGTCGCGTGCAACAGCTAATTAGATATAAACCTCTCCCAAGGCTTGCCACCATAGCCATTCACATACAGCCAGCTGGCCGCAGGGCATATTGGCAAAACCTTATTTCATTTGCTGAACAGCATTTACAACAATGTTCAAAATAAATTATGATTTACCGAGCTTTAATTTCGACGGAAGCTAAACCTAGCAAAACTCATTGACCCAAAATTCCGTTTGGGGCTGAATTGGTCCAAATTAATTCGCATTGGCAACACCACTATATGTTCCTTGGGCAACACGCTTGTACGGTTATCAAGACTGCAACACGAACATTGATACTAATGAGAACGTCTTCGACAGGCAGGCTGATGGTTCACTTTATGGTACCAATTAACATGCAATTCTATAGGAGTTTGCTAGAACACTGCCAACTTTAAAAGCAGAAATGTGCTTTCCAAACCCACTAGCCGAAATAACACCACGCTTGCTGTTATTTCACAAGTCTTCTGTAATGCTACATGATCCGCCACTATAAAAAAAAGAAAACTGGAACTGGCGGATGTATACTAAAAAAATTACATTAAAAAGTAAATCAACTCGATAGACTTGTGTAGTAGGTTCATTACAGTTTTATGATTTTACAATTAATTGGCAGTTTTAGAATTTTATCAATAGACATGCAAAACAATTTTAATTTGATTGTATATATGGATTTTGGATTTATGTTTCTCTGAAACATTTTTCTTTTAATCCAAAATTCGCATCTGGAATGAGAGGATAGGAATTCTCTTGTAAGTATGTATTCGAAAGTCCCGCCACAAATTTTGTAATTGTGCAGTCGATAGATGGCAAACATAGAGAAAGTATATACTCTCTCTACGATGGCAAAATTGGTCCTCTTTTGTTTGTAGGCGTCATAGAATAATAACTTCTCTAGCGAGGTATAGAGGTTTCTGTGTGAATCATCGGATGCTATATAATCGGATGGATGTCAAATTAAACAATACTTATAGAGCATTGAAAAGGTATGGGAACTAAAAGGAATAATTTTAAGCCGGAATTTAATCTTCTGTATTTTTCTATGCAGATCTTTTTTTGGAAATAAAATAATTACAATCAGTGGTTGAAACATAGAGTATAATCATGATCATTCCGTCAGCGGTCATTGAATTGTCAAAAAAACTTTTGTCACGTCATGTCAATTGAACAATGAATTGTCAATTTAGTTTAGAGGGCGCTGTAAATTGTTCGGCCACGTAAGACAGGGTCGTATTTTTGTCGATTTTATTATATTTGATTACATAGTTTCACCTATTGTGTTAATATGTGAGAACGATTTAACAGCAAACAACTGTGGGTTACAGGTTTTTTGTTTTTCCATCCGAGGTTTAGTGGTAAGTAACCATTTTATTGTGCAAACTGTTCCGTCTTTCATCCGTCAATTGAATAAAGATTTAACCATGTTTAATTAAATATTAGTCGATATCAGCACCTTTTTTTATCTCAATACAAACAGCATTGTTCATTGCGCAGAAATTTGTAACGTACATTTCATATGTGTTTTGTTATTAAAAGTTATTACATTTTTTTTATTTCAGATCAGTTAACCATGTCTAATATACCTCCAAATCCATTTAGCAATACGCCAGTGGCACCTCTCTTGAATGCAAATCATGGGCCGCAGATGTTTAATCATAATGTTCAAACTAGCCAAATACCAGGGAGCCAATTGCCTCCAAGTTATGGTACGAAACCAGATTCCAATTCCAACAGCCCAGCACATGCATCAATTTCGCCACCAAACAATATTGTCGGACACGTGCAAAAAGCTAGCAGTTATAACCAGAGTGGCAGTAGTTCACCAGCTTTTAGTAATCAGGGAATGATGCCTCCAACACAGTCTGGTGTGCAGCCTTCACCAATTGGACCACCCATGAAAGTTGGACCAACATCAATGGCGAGTCATAATTTGCCACCACAAAATGTTCCCATGTCCTCTCCTAGCCCTGGGAACTTGTCCAACGCAAATTCTTCTCCTATTCCCCATTTTCCCAGGTTTCCTAACCAGCAACAGCAGCAGATTAATGATAATACACCACCCCTCATACCTTCTAGTCAGTACAATCAACCTCTTTTGAACGGGCCTCCTGGGTCATTTCCACCAAACCAATATCCAGTTTCTACGAGTGGAGTCAGTGGGTCAATTAATGCGCCATTTGGTCAACCCCAGATCAACCAAGCATCAACTGTCATGATGCCACCTGTTTCCGTGACAAATCCACAAAATTTACAGATGCCTAGACAACCAAATAATCCGCAAACAAGTTCAGTTTCATTTCCTGGTCCTCAATTCAATTCTTTAGGATCTCAAAGCGGTCCTGCAATGGGACCTTCTAGGACAGGCGTAAATGGGCCATTATCAGGTGGGCCAGCCATGCCTTCTAGAAATTTGTATTGTGCATCACCTTCTGGTCCTCCAAGTGGGCAATTTCCATTACCTGTAAGCGGAACTGCTATGGGACCACCAGTTAGTAATGCTATTCAAAATCAGCCATTTGCTGACCCTTACAAAAATGGTTATGCTGGACCTCCAATGAAACATCCTCCTAATATCAATAATTACAGTGTACCTCAAAGTTTACCTAGTGGTCAAAGACCACCGATGGGCCCTCAAATGGGGCCAGCTGGAATAAATAGACCTCCAGGCCCTCCTAGCGGACCCACTGGTTTTGCAAGTGGTCCACCCGGCCCTCCCAGTGGACCTACTGGTTTTGCAGGTGGTCCACCTGGCCCTCCCAGCAGACCCACTGGTCTTGCAAGTGGTCCCATTGGTCCACCTGGTCCTCTAAATGGCCCTCCTGGTCCCTTAAGTGGTCCAACAAGTTTACCTCCTGGCCCTCCAAGTGGGCATCCTCACCCACCAAGTGCTCCTTTAAATCGGCCTCCGGGACCATCAAGTGGATATGCACCTCCCAGTGGACATGCAAGTGGTCAGCCTATGAATAATATGCAGAATAGATATCCACAAATGTCACAGGCCAGTTACAATCAGCCAAACATTCCGCCACAGCCAAACAGACAGTATGGATACAATGCCCAAGGAATTACTCAACAAATGGGACAACTTAGTGTTACACATCAAGGGTTTGATCAGTTGTGGGGTCATCAAATGTTTGACCTTATGCAGTGCAGACAAATCCACCCGGAATACCCGGAAGATCCACCAGAAATAAGGCTTGGACACCAATTTGCAGATTCTCCCAACTGTAGTCCAGAGTAAGTTGCAGTTTTCATAGTAAAATATTTGAAATTAGTGCTAGCTTGATTAATTTTTATAAGCAAAAACGTGGGCAGACATTAGTATAGTATTTTTTGTATAAAGGAGTTTTTTTCCCTGTCTTTTTTTTTATCTTAACATAGTGTATGTAAATATCTGTGATAAGATTATAGGGGGAAAGTTATTAAGGTGTTAGACAGGATATTAAAATCTCTAAATTAAATAAATTTTTGTTTAATATTGATATGTACAGATAATGGACATCACTATTATAGTATAAAAAAAGTTGCTTCCCCCCGTCTGTCGCTCTGTAACTATGTACGCTTAGATCTTTTAAACTACACAACTGATTTTAATGCGGTTTTCACTAATGGAGAGAGTGTTAAAGAGGAAGGGAGCCGTGCAAAGCTGGGGGCCTGCTAGTAGGTTATGTTTTACTGTAGGTGAAACCAGGATCAAAAGCTAGTTTTATATGATATCTTCAATACTAATATAAGGAGATAAAGTCTATGTTTGTTTGTTTGTATGAGGTAATCTTCGAAACTACTTATCCAATTTAACAAATTATTTCATCAACAGTTAGAATAGAATTTCAGGATGGACATAGGCTAAAATATTCCATGCGAGCGAATTCGTGGGCATCAGCTATGTAAAAGTAAAGATCAAACACTTTGTCATGCGTTATATCTTATATTTTCAACACAGGTTTACCAGTTAGTAATAAATAAAATGTAGTTTGATGAAATTTTAAAAGTTTTGTTACTGTTGACATTGACAAAGTTGTTTTATAGTTGTACTCTTATCAAAATCTATAAAGATAATATCGGCCTTGCACTGAAGCTACTAAAATGGTTGTTAAATACATAAATTAAACATGTGTTCTTGCAAATATATCTTTTATGATTATTTCTTGTACTAAGTATATAAAATGCTTTAAATGAAATTATTGCACATTCTTTTGATGTCTTTCATTGTTTGGCATAGTCCAAAGGAGATATAACTATTGTTTCGACATATAGGATACCATTTTTTTTTACTAATTCTGAGATGTTATACAGTTTGATGATTTTTAATTTTCAGCATATTCAGATGTACCATAAATCGCATTCCCGAGACCAATAGCTTGTTACAGAGGTCACGATTGCCTCTTGGTATACTAATACATCCTTTCAAAGACTTAAATGTAAGTAAATATTTGATTAATTCCTTTTTAATTATAAATTAATGAAAAATCATCATGAAACCACTTTAAATTCTGAATAATTACATCCGTTAATTTCAAGTATTTCATTGTTATGTCTTAAGTTGTGTTTATTATATGAATAACATGTTTATAAAATGTTATTAAATCAATGCAATGTTTATTAAATCTAATAATATACATGATGCCTTTGTTTTATCATTTGTTTACTATACACATAAAAGTTATATTTATTTGTTCAAAGTTCAAACTGTTTACACTTTACACAGTAGTATGAGAATAATGCCATTTATGAATCATTTTGCTAAAGTTAAATATTTCATTTTAAAAGTGATCACTAAATGAAATAAGTAATAGACTCATATTCTATTGAGTAATTAACTGCTTATAGAGTTGCTAATTGAGAATTGAATTTTGTATTGAGATTTATGAGGATTTTTTTCCGATTTTTTTGTTGTTTTTATTATGACAACATTAGGTGTACGATTTGTTTATTGAGAACAGCTATATTATGAAGTGGACACTAAATATTGTGTTTATAATGAACTATTAAATGACATCCCATTAGGTTGTCAAGCAGGTGTCTGGTATTTTTAAGCCAATATCATTTCTTCAAAATGATGCCCTGCTTATTTGTATCTATACTTAATATTATAAAGCTGAAGAGTTGGTTTTGTATAACGCGTTAATCTCAGGAATTACTGGTTCGAATTGAAAAATTATTTTTGCGTTCGATAGTCCATTTATCGAGGAAAGCTTTAGGCTATATGAAATTTTGAACGCGGACGACGTCGCGGGCACCAGCTAGTGTATTATGTATGAACAAGTTCTTTAACGCTATACAATATTGTTCCAGCATTTGCCAGTGATCCAATGCACTACGATAGTTCGGTGCCGCGCGTGCCGCACCTATATAAACCCATTCGTTTACTTCGTGGACTCCAAGAGGTGGAAATGTAACCTGTGCTATAGAGTCAATGATTGTAAGTTTTATTTACTTATTAAGAGCGTTACAGGAGTGTTTTTTTTTAGCCATGTACTAGATTAAAAAACTAAAAATAATATAACGTTAACATCTTATCTGCAAACTAAACATCTGAAACTACTGAAAATCATAAGTTTTCACTTCAACGTGATTCTGATTCTGTAACGCTCTTAACGGAAAAGTAACCTAAAGCAATGCTTGCGAAAATTGTAGTGTACTTGTAAAAATTTCTTAAGGGTGTTGTTGTTGATTTTAGTGCCAGAGGAGTTTCAATACGACCCCGTGAGCAAGTCATACGGTGATCCGTCCCGACGACCGGAGATCAAGTCCGCGACCATAGAGTTCATAGCGCCCAGCGAGTACATGCTTCGGCCGCCGCAACCGGCCGTCTATCTCTTCCTCATGGACGTCTCGCAGATCGCTCGCGAGTCTGGATATCTGCAGGTCCATCATCATTCGTACTATGCTTTCAGAAGACTCCCATGTACAAGTACATGAGTACCCAGCTAATATGGCTTACCGATGTAAACTTGACAAATAAAATGCTTTATCACCTCAACATTCTTTGTATGTTGTAGAATGATAAGGTCTGTTTTCCTTTGAAAATTCAAAGTGTACAACTATGTCAATCAATTCCTATTTCAAATTTAAGCCTTGGTGAATTTTGAAATGAATGGAATTTGTTATCGAAACTGATAAAGTACTTTTCTGGCCGGTCATACCTGAAGTCGATTTTTTTTAAAATTTTTTTTTATTAGAGATGGTTTTGCTCTTGGCCAACAACCATATGTGTAGCAAGGATGAGGCCCAGAAGATGCCTATTCACTCGAAACTTGAAACTTTGAAAGATTGAGAAGATTAACTTTGAATTTTTAAAGCTTGGAAAATGCTATAGACCAATCCACACACTTCGCGTCTTTGTCCAGTACCGCTATTGGTCCCCGTTGTTAGCGTGTGCCGCTTGGCATCTTACGCGAGTGCACATATTATGAACCTTATAGATATTGTATCTAAGGTTAATATTGTAAGTTTTAAGCGTTCTTCGTTAATCGTTGGAGCCGTACTTTCTTTCCGCGTGAACGAAGATTCACGACGCGCCTTATCAAGTGTGTACTATTGAGATATTGCCATCTGATCTATTGAATAATATGGAGAGTACAGTCAATGAAATAATAAAGTGATTGAGCGCGCAGCGTAATTATAATAAATAAATTGAAATTTTCAGGTGTTTTGTGAATGCCTGAAGAGCAATTTGGACCAGTTGCCCGGCGATGCGCGTACGCAGGTCGGTTTCATCTGCTACGATTCGCACGTGCATTACTACCTCATGAGTGATGGACTCACTCGGCCCAAGGAGATGACTGTCCTCGACATTGATGGTATGTAAATGGCTTACTTTGCTAAGACTATATCTGTTACTGAGACTCTGTTCATTCTTTATGTCTTACTTGTTCTTTTTCGACTAATTATTAAAAAATAAATGTAAATAAATGTATAGATGCCTAAAACACAAGCCACGCCATTGGAATATACAATAGACTCTGGCATTCTTTAATCAAACACTGCCCAATTACCCTGCCACTGCTAATAGTGTAACTGTAAATGATAATGCGCAGACGTTTTCCTGCCGTCGCCCGAGTCGTTGCTGGTGAATCTGGGCGAGAGGCGCGAGTTGGTCCGCGAATTGCTGAGCTCGTTGCCGCAGAGGCACTCGACGCCCGGCGTGCCTGCCTCCGCTCTAGGCGCTGCCTTACAGGCCGCCTACAAACTTATGGTAATTAGCATTAATCCAAATACACGTCAGTCATCTACTTAGTTCACGGCACAGTTTTCACATTTCGATATAAAAAAATTGTGCAAATTTAATTCAATCCTATAAACTCTACTGAATTATTGATACGAATGTATTGAATTCGCACTGTGTGTATGCGGCTTTATTTTCGCAATTTGTCCTAATATGACACTTGGAGTAGTTGACTTCTACCATAGATTCTACGCTATCAAAAAATTAAATCAAATACATATATGTAATAAAACAGTTCTATCAATAAAACAATGCTATCAACATTAACAATAGATATCGACTTCAAACATTAAAAATAAAGTTAATAAGCATAAAGTAGCTTAATTTAAATGCTTAAATTGAATTGCAATGTCTCATTTGCTTCATTCAATGAATGCTTTTATTTCAACAGTCACCCACCGGAGGACGCATTACAGTGTTTCAAACTTGTCTGCCCAATATTGGACCTGGCGCCTTGCAATCTAGGTAATTATTTATTATTTAAAATGTAATTTTGTATATATAATGTATTTTTTATGTTATCAAAATATTGGATACTAGCTGGTGTCCGCGACTTGAAACAAACATCTGACATCTTTATCATAATTTTTTATATTTTTAGACGATATCTCAGGGACCTAAAATTTTTTCAGGATTTTTTTTATCCTATATGTTCTATATATCCTATATCCGAGTAATAAACTATCTCCATCCAAATCTGTTTAGTAGTTTTTACCTGAAAGAGTAACAAACATGCATTCATCCATCCTCACAATTTTTCCAGAGATACTAGAGTTCAAGAGTTGATACATTTCCTACCCAATTGTCTATGCCATAGAGTGTATGGTGTGATGTGTTGTAGAGAGGACCCGAACGCGCGCTCTTCGAAAGAAGTGGCCCACCTCAACCCCGCGACGGATTTCTACAAGCGGCTGGCCTTGGACTGCAGCGGCGCTCAGGTCGCCGTCGACCTGTTCCTGCTCAACTCGCAGTACTGCGACCTGGCCACCCTCAGTGAGAACCTCCTATTACTATTATTAGAAAATAACCAAGGTCTTTTGTTAAATAGGGCCCAAAATAATTTATTTGCAAGGATGAAAATGTAAATTAGGACTATACATATAATCATTATAATTATGATTATATTATATATATCATATGGCAATTAAAGCGTACTATAAACTACGCCATAATATAAATAGACTCAGGGGCCCTAGCCAAGAGCATACCAATGCAAACGTTTCCTTTGCGTTCTTACGAAACGAAAGAAATAAAGCCCGGTGATTGGTTGATGTAACGCCTACATAAAATTTTGACCAATCACAAAGCTTTCTCCCAGCGTAGCGTAGCCTGAGCGTAGCGTTTACGACTATAGAAAGCACTGCGTTTGTTCTTGGCTAGGGCCCCAGGCCTATAAACGTAATTTTCAGTGCCAGGGAGAATGGATATAATTGATGTGTTTTTCAGGCGGCATGAGCAAGTTCAGCGCGGGCTCGGTGTACCACATACCGTTGTTCAATGCGGCGCGCGGCTGGCAAGCGGATAAACTGCGTCGGATGCTCGGACGGTATCTCACGCGCAAGATTGGCTTCGAGGCTGTCATGCGCGTGCGCGCCACGAGGTAAACAGCTCATCTAATGTAGTGCTGTAGTGAAGTAGCGAGTGACCCACTGCGTTCTGTACGAAATAGAGAGGTCTTCTGAACTTGTCCGGACGCAGTTCAGAAGACCACCGTAAAGTATAATGGCACTTGTTTTTTGTGTTTCGATGAATAAGTAAGCATTTCGAAAGCTCGTTTTTGGGTCGGCAGCACAATTGATAGCTCTCTTAACTGTCGCTTGTATGTATGTATCTGCGTAGGATAAAAACTAATAACACTATAATCTATAATCAAGTAGATCGCCATCCTGCCTTTAAACATTTGTATGAGTCTATCAAAATTTTTTTTTTATTCCGAGCAGAGGCATATCGATTCACACGTTCCACGGCAACTTCTTTGTGCGGTCGACGGACCTGCTGTCTCTGCCCAACGTGTCTCCGGATGCAGGCTTTGGTATGCAGCTGACCATAGACGAAGCCCTTTCGGACCTGCAACAGGTTTGCTTCCAAGCGGCACTCCTCTATACCAGCAG
This sequence comes from Synanthedon formicaeformis, assembly GCA_945859745.1. Classification (NCBI taxonomy): domain Eukaryota; kingdom Metazoa; phylum Arthropoda; class Insecta; order Lepidoptera; family Sesiidae; genus Synanthedon; species Synanthedon formicaeformis. The sequence continues at coordinate 10,159,768 of OX243959.1, read as the reverse complement.
CAAAGGTAAGCTAAACCATTAGCTGTGCTAATCGATAAGAGTTTTTTTATAATAGCACTTGTAAAAAAGGAATATGTAATTAATTGCCCATGTTGCCACACAGAGTTTATAAATCTCAGTTTTGAGTAAATCCAATGAAATCCGTTTCAGGTGAAAGGCGGATACGGGTGCATACGCTCGCGTTGCCAATAGCGAGCAGTCTCACCGACGTCTTGCATTCGGCCGATCAACAGTGCATCATCGGACTTCTCAGCAAAATGGGTGAGTGTTTTTTTTTATCACTAATATTTCGTAGGCTAGCAGAAAAAACGAAAACAAATAAATAAAAATAATTTCAATAAAAAAAAAATTCTAAAACATCATAAAAATTTGTCCTGACTAACTTTTAGGTCTATTCTAGAAGAAGAAACTACTATTCTAGAAACCTGAAATTTTATTGAGCCCAAACAAGCTATATTTGCTGAGATAGTGAAATACCTTCGTTAACTAGGAAATGGGCTTATAATACTTTTCTAAAGCCTGAACAGATCTTCGTAAATTATTGTTAAGTAAGCGCAATCCAAAACACGTCGGCTTTCAAACAACAAAAAAATTACTGATCAAAATCGGCCCATCCGTTTGGGAGCTACGATATCAGACAGAGACACATACACACACACACACACACACATACACGTTGGGTGTCTGAGGTAAATAGTTTTGAATGGTGTCGCGCAGGCGTGGACCGTGCGGTGTCTGCCTCGCTGGGTGAAGCGCGCGAAGCGTTGCTGACGGTGGCCGTGGACATTCTGGCGGCGCATCGCCTCGCGCAGAACCTGCCCGCGGGCCCAGCGTCGGCCTCGCTGCACGCGCCCTCCGTACTGCGGCTGCTGCCCTTGTATCTGCACGCGCTGCTCAAACGGGTATGTGCTAATCTCATTATTATCATACGAAAATAAAGTGAATGTGTCACTGACTGAAGGTATGGCACAGCAAAGTACTCTTGGCACTTCGCGGCATTCTTCGGCACGTCATGGTATGCCGAAGCATGCCGCTACGACCTCAAGAGGTCAATCAAGACACCAGACAAGCAGACGTTGATTGTACTAAATATTCTGCTACTGCTGTTTTATTGTCTCTCTATTTCTAGTGAATATATTCAACGTAAAGACACAACTCTTCTATTGTCTTAATATTATAATTATGTTGTAACAAGCAAACGGAGGTGTCACTCCTCAGCAGTGCCGTAAATAGGGCAGTGCCACCGGTGCCCAGGCACAGGGCGTAGACCCTGGGGGGGCGCAAGAATGGACAGACCAGGCAGAACTATTATTTTTTCGGTTTGCTCCTGATAAGTTCCCACTGCGCCCCTATAGTGCTCGATTCCAACACATACGTACCTACATGCCAGTATCATCAAAAACGTCTATTAAATTAGACAAAACATCGAGCTAATTTTTTTGGCAGACACAGTAGGTGGTATAATAGGCGAAGTGTCCACTTAACATCAGATGGCTCGTCTGCTTGTTTGCCCACACCTACATCAGTTCTTTAAAAAAATAGATTTTTCTTCCAAAATATTAGATAATTGGTCCACCAACACCAAGTTCCTTTGTGCTTTATTTTATCAACCTGAATGAAATAAATAGGCCTATACATAGCATTGCTCTATCTAGGGTACCTATAATATATAAAAAAAAAACAAGGGCGCAGTTATAGAAGCTCGCACAGGGCGCAAAAAAGGCTATTTACGGCACTGCTCCTCAGACCTCAGATTTCCCTGCTATAGGGTTAGCCGCAGCTCAGGCGTCGCGAAAGAGTTATGGCACAGCCTCCGATCGTTAACGATCACGACTCAATGTATAGTTATAAGTATTGCAATGTTTTCTCAGTTCTTATGTGCTATGTGTATATATCGAATAATGAAGTTACATTATACTGTATATGGCATTGATTGCAGAAAGCGTTCCGCACTGGAACGTCGACGCGCCTTGACGATCGCGTGTCGGACATGGGCGACATGAAGTGTCTGCCGCTCGCACAGTTGATGCGCGCCGTTTACCCCGACTTGTACCCCGTGCACGCGTTGCACGAATATGTGTCGCCGCCCTGCGACCACGGCCACGACCACGACCAGGACCATGAGCACGACCACGACCACGACCCAGTGCCGGACCCGCCGCGAATGCATCTCACGGCCGAGAGGTATTTACAATTAGGCTGATTTACAATTTACATTGATTCACATGGAGGATAAAACATTAATTTATTATATTAGGTCCAAAGAGACGTTTTTAATCGTCATTCTATTTTTATTAGGGTTTCGGAAAAAAATAGGCAAAGCAATGACGATTCTAAGAAGCTTCGAAAGAAATTCGTTTAGTTTTTTTTTTTTAGTTATCTTTATAGTATATTTTAAATTTTTTTCATACACACCTGAGTAATGACCAATTGTGATGAGTAATGCTCGTCGTATAGGATAAACATGGACGGTGCGTACCTGTTGGACGAAGGGGAGACGATGGTGTTGTACGTGTGCTCGGGCGTGTCGCAAGAGTTCCTGTCGCAGGCGCTGGGCGTGAGTGCGCACGCGCAGCTGCCGGACGAAGCGCGCTCGCTGCCCGCACTAGACACGCCCGTCTCCCGCCGCCTGCGAGCCTTCATTGACCGACTCAACGACGATCGCCCCTACGCAGCAGACATGCTGCTTATCAAGTCAGTCCGCTTTCTTATACTTCTTTCTATGCTCTAGTTCTCATAAAAATCCACTGATAAACGCCGTTTGAATGTACCACGCCTGATTATACCTGGCTCTTACCCGGGGGCTCGGGTATGATTCCCGGTATCGGAAGTCATCTTACTGTTCGAGTTTTTTACCGAGATAGCTGGCGTATTTTGTCCATAGAAAGAAAGCGGTTTTCCTATGGACAAAAGTTCCCTAAATTGAATTGAATAATTGTAGTTACTTCCTAATATAATATCAGGAACTCGAACATAGGAAAATTCAGCGCACTGGGAAATAGAACTTGCGCTTTATTTTCTTTTCAACCGACTTCCAAAAAAGGAGGAGGTTCTCAATTCGACTGTATTTTTTTTTATTTTTTATTTTTTGTTTGTTACCTCATAAGTTTCGACTGGGTGAACCGATTTTGACAATTCTTTTTTTATTTGAAAGCTGGTGCTTTCCGTGTGGTCCCATTTCAATTTGGTCCAGTTCTGACAATGGCATCCATAAGAAAAAGGGTTTGAAGTCGGTTTATTTTTTGATAAAAAGAGTTATTATACACTATCAATTGGCTGTTGATTTTCGTCTATCTAGTAAATGAAATGTTTTGCCAAAGATAACCTTCTGTTTACAATAAAACAAATCACTGTAGTTGTAGAAGGCGTTATTGGATGCGTTCTGTAAGGTTTTTTTTTTATGTAACTAGGTAAAATATGCAGTTTGTTACAAAATTATTTAAAGATAGATAATTAAGTGTTCTGTGTTTAATGGGGTTAATGGAATTGAATTTCTTCCAATATGTTTTATATTATAATACACGAGAAATTTTCTTATTCTATTGTTCTTGGGTATGCTAGTAACATGAGGGTCTGAAGGGAAAGGTAATAATATCTCTGGCTGCCTTATTCATGCAATGATACACCTCAATACTCACTTTATTATGTTATGGTGTAATACAGTGTGATTCACAGTTTTAAAATACTGTTTCAGGGATACATCGCCGACTCGAGCTCTGTTCACCGAGCGATTGCTGGACGACCGAGTTGAGTCCGCTTTCTCGTACTACGAGTTCTTACAACATGTCAAGGCTCAGGTCAAATGAGTGGCGAACGAGTACCGCAGTACTCGTCGGAAACGATTCCTGTTGCCGTAAGGCGAGTGCAAACGGTGCATATGCCTTTCAGATGACTGTCGTTCGGCAAATAATAGTGCATGGCAATTGTGTTCGGATTGGGGTAATCGTGACTAAATCGGTGACCTCTCCTGTCCGGAGTTCAAAGAGACTATGTCTAGTGTTGTTTCGGCTATGAAGTGTTAATTCGTTTAAAGTTTAAAATCGTTTTCTTGTCTCTTTAAAACGTAACATTAAAGTTCAGAATTGACGAAATTATCAATTGTGTCCGCGATGGGGTAACTGTGACTAAAATGAAGAATGGTGTTTTTCCAGGTGACAGAGGTACTCCATAATTTATATTTACAATTGCATGACATTTTTTTTATCAGAAAGGTTAATGTAAATGGTCATAATTATGACATTGTTATGAAGGACTGTGAAGTGCGACACTGCCCTAACTTTGATAAGTTTGATAAGCTTTTGTTTCGATGTTATTGATAAGTAAAATAGTAATATTTTAAATTGTCATTGCTATAGAATATAGATAGGGGAAAAAGTAAACAGAAAAAAATGACTATGTCTGGATGATTACATCTCTTTTTTAACTTAATGTTTGTCCTTGTCATAAAATAGTTTATTGTTTGAATTAATTAAAAAATATCCAAATGTTCCTCTCAACCGTAATACTTGTTTCACTCTATTCATTTCGTCTCGTCCATGTTTCTTTAAAAATATTTTTAAAAAAAAGTTCGATAACTATAAAATCCCTGATTTGAAACAATGATTCAAGTAATATTTCTAAAGTGAAACTTCATTGCGCTCAATGAGAGTAAACTTTCAAAGACGAATTTTGAGTCACGTTTCAGTGTAACGATCGCGTGACGCTTCTTGTAACGTTTTTTGTAACGTTTCCGCAAAAGTAAATATTAAAAATATGTATATTTTAATTTAGGTCTTTCTCTCTTTCTAGCTCTATCTCTGACATCTACCGTTTCCTATATTTTGATCTTCAAAGAATTTTCACTTTTGACATATCTACTCTAAACGCGCATTTCCTCCCCCAATGAAATGTGGAATGGTTTTAGTGTTTAGTTCTGTTAATAATTACTTATGTTTCATCCTCTCATTTCGCATTTATTTCCTTTATATATATATAGGTATTTGTAATCATTATATTTTTATTGAGCATTAATTATATCCCCTAATGAGCCCATACACATATGAATAAAAAAAAGTGATGTTAAAACTATGTCTTAACGATCCTGGTGTTGTTGAACATGAGAGTCATAATTTTTAGGACATTTTTATAGATTAACTAGCTGGCGCCCGCGACTTCGTCCGCGTTGAAAAAGAATAAAGTAGCCTATCTTGTGTCCTGTACGTCTAAAAGTTTATCTACCAAGTTTCGTGAAAATCAGTTAATTCGTTTAAGAGTTATGGAGGAACATACATACATACATACATACATACAATACCTACACTTACAGATTTATTATTATTAGCGATAACTTTTCACTTAAATATTGAGTTACTAAATTTTAATCAAAAATTTTGATAGTGGTCTGTTTTCATCAGACAAATAACTGAGTAATTTTTACCTGATGAAAACGGAATCTGACGAATGTGTCAATAATACATCCCCCTGTATATCAATGTTGTGGTTGATGTTGGCTTTTTAATTTAAACAGAAAAATAATAATCAACAAATATTATATGCTTGTACTCGTATAATGTAATGAGAACTAATATTCATCAATATTAGTTCTTATTTACACCTAATTAAGGTTTATTTTTGATATGAAAAATGTTGTTGCCTTAGTTAAATATTGTCCGTTTATATAATTTAATTTTATCAAAGTGTAGGGCGTGCCGTAAAATTATATAGGAAAATGTAACTTTTTACTTTCCAATTTGCAATAAAATTGTATTTTTTTTTTATTGTATTACGGTATTAGGTGTATTTATGTAATTAATTATAAAAAAAAAATAAACAAAATGTTTTAATCATTGTATTGTATTTATCTGTACTCGATATTAATTTGATTGTAAATTTATTAGAATTATTTATCAAATTGTAGGTAGAATGGTTTTTATAATGAAATGAGCTCGGTTCAGTTAGTTGTCGCATGTTATACACACTTTTGAGGGTTGTACACGGAATTATATACAGTATGATGAAAACTTTATGAAACTAGCGACCCACTCCCGACTTCGCACAGAGTTAAAATTTTGAAATAACCTTTCTTAGTGTATAGTTAAGAGCGTTACAGAATCAGAATCACGTTGTAGTGAAAATTTATGATTTTCAGTAGTTTCAGATGTTTAGTTTGCAGATAAGATGTTAACGTTATATTATTTGTATAATTTTAAAATGAATTCTTCTTAGTTAGAACAGTTTTTAAACAGCCCTTTTTCAAACTAGCCGTCGACGGCCTACGCAGATAAATATACAAAATATTAAAAAAATATGAAAATGTTTTAGAAAATAAATGACAACATACTAGGTCGAAAAAAAAAACAGAAATATCTCAAATTTGATCCTAAAAAGAACATTTAATATCACGAAAAATTACTAAAAGAGACACTTTCGATTATACTTTTCTTGAATGAAAATTTACAGAAATCGTATATTTTTTACAACAATTATATGAATTTTTGGAAAATCAATATTTTTATAAGTTTTTCACATATAATTTTACTAATATCTCACTTCTGCGTAGACCGTCGACCGCTAGTTTTAAAAAAGGGCTACTTAAAAACTGTTCTAATGAGAAAATTATCCTAATATTTTAAAATATTTTTGAGCTCTTATCTAGTTTATAAAACTACAAATAATATGACGTTAATATCTTATCTGCAAACTAAACACACCATGGCATTATGATTCTGATCCAAAGTGATTCTAACTCTGTAACACTCTTTTTGTAGTTGATTTTTTAAACCTTATCTTTTTGCTGAATATTATTCCGTGTGTTTAACTTATTAATGGATGCCTTCTCAATTTACTTACCAATTAGCTAAAGGGAAAATTCTGATGATTGTATAAAGAACAGTATGTAAATTGTACAAAGTTTTAGGGGCCTAAGACAGAAATGTTTCTGTTAGTACAGTAAGGGCTGGCGCACTCGTGAGCATTGAAGAATATTTTTTTGTTAATTGATTTCCGACTTTATTTCATAACGAGCAATGTCCAAAATGCTTTGCGCTTCGCTTCGCCATAGGTCCGCCAGTCCTAAATATATTATGTTTTTATCGATAATAGTGCAAGTCACTTCGCTATTCAAGCTAAAATGAATCTTATGTGTTACGATTAAGTGTATAAAATAATATATACATATTTAGATTTTGATTTAAACTTAGGCTAAAAGCTTTTGATGTGAAACATCTTTTGCGGCGGTTGAGACCGGCTGTTGGCGTTGGTATTTGGCCAACATTTGGTCAAACTGGCCAACAATTTGGCGGAGTTAATATGTGTTATTTAAACGATATAAAATTATTTGAGTCCAATCTGTGTCATACTTTGCTGTAGAACTAGTAGGACTTTTTTTTTGTCCAATTTGTTATATCGTCGAACAAATAGTAGAACTAACGCAATATTCTCGATGTTTCACATTTGCCAACCGTCTCGCGACGGCTCAATTTTTTTTTTAAATTTTAAAGAGAAAGATTTTGAATTAAATTATATAGGAGAAGTACTAAATGTTAGAATAAAGTTGATAAATGTTTAATATATTGCGATATACTTTTTGCCGCCGTATCGATTTGAAGGATTTTTATTAATCTATTCACGCAATAAGTGTTATAAGTTTAAAATCGGTCATCTTTAATTTCGTTGTCCTGGAATTTACCATTTCATACGAGATGTTGAAGCGTCAATTGTGACTGTCTGTATATATTAACAAATTTTAATAATATGAAATTATATCACAATAGTTACTCTAAACTGAACCCGAGAGCCTTGTAACTTGTTTCAATATAACGAATCAAAAATTCATACGTCTTTCATTTGTACACTTATTTTAATTACGTCTTTCTTTGTCATTTCTTTAATTGCTACAAAAAATGCTCTCTCTTCAGTCGTACACTCAGTGAGGGAGCACTTTGTACCTGATTTCGCTACAAAGTGCTTGTAGTGAAACATTTATGTACACTTTCGCTTTTATTATACTTCTAATTTTCATACTGACTGGGCACCAAACATTATTTTATTATTGTTCAGAAACCGACAGACAATTTCAGACAGTTTTTGGCTTTTACGAAGCACAATGAAGTTAGGCACTTCAGACCGGTCATAGAGTTTTGGGTCTATACTAAATTAATAATAAGCGTTTTGGTTTCTTATATAAACTGTATAAAGATTTAGAATATCTATTTAAAAAGGCCATGCACAAAGATCCCACAACATTTCGTACAATCCGTACACGACGCAAAAGGTTTTGGCTTAAATTCGAATGGCCAATAGTCTTTGTGAGTGTAGGGTCCTCTCAAAAACAACTGTTCCTGAAGTAAATCAAATAGCCAGAAGTAATTCCTAGCTCCCAGGAACGTCTCGGCTGCATTAAGAACGGCTGCGATAGCCCGTTTGCAAACTGGGTCCCGATTGGCAGGCGTGTTGAACATAAGATTTTTAATGTTGCATCGAAATATCTAGAACGAAAAACGTATTTAGATTTCAAGTATCATTATCGATAATTATTGTCAAAGTAGCAAATAATGTTTCATGGAAAAGCTTTTGAAAACCAATTACGGAAAGTAGTGAGCGTATTTTCAAGGCAAAACAGTACAAATTCTAGCGTGATGCTGCATTGTCTTTTTGAACAACTCTGCCTGCTTTGAAATCACTTAAATACGACTAAAAGATAAAAACCTACATGAGTATTGATTTGTCTATTTCCTGTTTACCTCGTGTCCTTTCATTTCAAGCATGCAATAGTTCACGTATTGGACAGGAATCATTTCGATGCGGAATCCCAACTTCTGCAGTTTATCTGTTCACATTTTTTTTTAAATTTAGCATTATAAATCGGAAATAAATACAAACCTAGGTCACATGGCTCTCCCACCAGGCTCTCTTAAATTGCTTACTTATGGGTAGCTGTTTGCTTCATTAAAAATTGAATCTAAATAAATTTTTAAGATGTTGCAACAATATCTAATCTTATCAAAATATTGTTCAACTAATTTATGATAGGGTTTGAAGTTTGAACAAAGTTCTTTTTCAAAGTTGAAACAACAAGTCTCTTTTTGGAGTTTACTCCTTAAGAATCGATTTTCATATATAAGCCCGGGGTATGAAAATTTATGGGAGTAAAATCAAATGTCACATTTCACACGTTACGCGTTACTGGCTACAATATGCTTCAATACATATTAATATAATATAATACATATAATATATTATATTAATATGTTTTAATTATATTTATTAAATTATTTATTTATCGTTCGTAAGGAGTAAACTCCAGTCGTGCGTCAGAGCTGACACACACACTTTTTTTATGTATATAAATGTCGTCAGACAGACTGACGGTCCACTTGATGGTAAGTGGCTACTGTCGCATATATACACAAGCAACGCTATAATTGCTGCAAGTGCGTTGCAACCTTAAAAAAATTAATGGTAAGGGATAATGAACTAAACCATACTTACACCATTTTCAAAGAACGTGGGCAAATGTTTCATTGGAAGAACGTGTAATATATCTTTTTTTCTTATTATCATGAGAAAAGTGATATGATAATTGCAATAGTAGTACTAGAGTAATTAAATGAATGATTTATATACCTCTCAATCCGTACAATTTCTGTGGTTTGTGTGACATAGTGTTAAATGACTCGTAAGGGCCGTAATATATCTTAATGTGTTGCATCTTGCTTTTCACTTAAAATGAAATTATATAAATTTGTTAGGTACCTACTTAGAATTTTGCATTACAACAATTGAAGATGAAAATATAGTTTACAAAATAGAAAAAAATTAAATAATTTCTATCATAATATTAATGATAAATAACATGATCCACGTGTTGACGGGACTTGACAGTTTTGAAGTAATCAGCTGTAATCTAAAGAGTTACCTGTATAAAAAGTATTGATCTTGAAAAAATACATAATTAACCACTGATAAAAATAAACTTTAATTTTTGGAATGTGTTAAGCGTTACGTGACGTAGTGTTACCTCGTCTACCAGACACAAGACACTTTAGATTTTTGTTATTTCGGGCCTCTCACCAACGTATTAAACTATATTATATAAAAAGAAATTTTTATATACCTATTTAAATTAAAATTTAAATAATATTTACATTTGTCATTTCGTAGAATTATATTTACATAAAAGGTCTTTGTAAATCAAACAATGTAATGTTATTGCAATGTGTCATTGTGTCATTGTATCTTTTATCTGAATCACGATAGTCTTTTGTTAAAATTTCTAAACAGACGTTGTCACATGCTAAACAATCCAATGTAAGATCAGCTCCGTTTGTAAATTAAATGTAGGTTGACGTAACTGGCTTTATAGTAGGGGAGCCCAAGAGGGGATTTTGGGATTTGCTCGAGCGCATCAGATATTGCTAAATTTGCCAATGTATACCCCACGTGTCTCCGATAACCATTTTGGCTGGTGGGGTTGGGGTAAAAATTTAAATACTACTCCAACGCGTCAGATTTTCGTAGGGGATGTTAGTGAACCCAAATTAGGCTCCCATTTAAAATATTGACGATTCGGATTTTAAAACAAACTAGTGGCAGCGTTTTGAAAACACAAAAAAGATTTTTGGCGATTGCCATTTTGAAATACTCGAGCGCGTCAGATTTTCATACAGACTTATATTACGAGTATAAAAAGGTAAAGTTTGCATTTATATTTATTTCGCATTTTTATAAGGTCAAAGTACACACATTCTACGTAACAAGAATTCTATTTATCGATGTACGTAGTTGAACGATGATTCTAATTGCATCGCAGGTGATAGAAATAATATACATTTTTTTCTATTGATGTTTTTACGAGTATATTATAAGGGAACTTTACAATTTGTAAAATATTTACTTATACAGGTATATTTATTGTATATAAACTATATAGATAATATGATTTATGATTACCTTATGCTTTGTTTTGCATTGCTTTTTAATTGCATAGTTTATGACAAATGTAATTTATTAAACAAATTCAATAGAAATAAGATAAGATTTCTCTGGCGTTATCTGTATATTTATTATATCACAACTACGTTCTGAAGATTATTCTATTGTTTTAATATTAAGGTCGGCAAACAGTTTGACAAGCAAGCATCCAAGCAAAAATACATGCGTCTGATAATTAAATATAAGATTGTGGCTGTATTTTAGTCAACAATCTTAACTACATATTTCAATCGGGCTATATTATATATCTATATACAAAAAATTCTGAGAAAAAAATATAATAATTTTTTGCCAAAAAAATACCTTTCATGTCGCATTAATAAAAACTTTTAGCGACAAGTAGATTTATTTATTTATTTATTTATTTATTTATTCAAAATCCACAGCTCTCAAAAATTACTAACAAAAACAAAAACACACCCTACAGCCAATTATGGATTTTACATTTATACAAAAAAAAAAAATATATATAACAAAAATACAAAATTCCCTACAATCTAAACAAACTATAAAAATCACATATTAAATATAAATACATATATACATACATACACACACATTAAATATAATACATATATATTACATAGAACAGCCACTGCCTTAAAAATTATAACATAAGTAAACATAAACATAATTAATGTAGACGCTAGCCTGTAAGAATGTTGCCAATGCTATTCCTGAATGTCAGCAACGACGAACAGAACAAGTCTGCCTAGGAAAATTTGTCATTGTACGACTTTTGAAGACGGCGCAACACTGAATTTTGAGCATAATTGCTATGGACGAACCTACAATTGAAAAGTCTCGAGCGTCTCGTTCCGACCGCTGGAGCCCACAAATTCAATGTATTATCTACCAGGTCAATGCTGTCAACCATGCCGTTGCAGATTTTGTACAAGAACATCATATCAAGAAGAGTACGTCTATCCTCAAGCGACATCACTCGGTACATGCTACAGGCATCCTTATAGTCCAAATATGTGCGAAAGCTGCGGTAGCACATTTGTTTGAGAAACTTTCGCTGTATTTTCTCTATGCCATGTATATGCGAGACATACAGAGGATTCCATATGCTACTACAATACTCAAGGTGACTCCTAACGTATGTGCAGTAGAGAATTTTCAAACAGTGTATGTCTGTGAAGGGTCTAGTCACTCGCATAATGAAGTCAAGGTTCTTAAAGGCTTTGGATGTTATCTTTTCAATATGGTCTGTAAACGTTAATTTAGAATCCAGTAGAATACCTAAATCGCTGACCAGTTTTGTCTCTTGTATAACTGTACTATTGATACTGTAATTAAATTTTATGGGCTTTAGTTTCCTACTGAAGGTTATGAAGGAGCATTTATTGACATTGACATTAATTCTGTTTTCATTATAGTACACACTCAATCTATCTAAATCATCCTGTATGGCGCGACAGTCACGAATGTTCTTTATTTTCTTGTAAATTTTTATGTCATCCGCATACATTAGGAATTTAGCACATCGAAAACAGCGAAATATCATACAAATAATTATATTTATATACAAATAACTTATTATAAGATATTAATTAACTTATAATAAGTTTTATACTAAAGGTTTAATCGACTACTTTTATTTCTTTTTTCATTTATTACACAATATTTTAAAAAAATCCAGTTTCAAATCGGAGAAGTTACAAAAATTTGATGCAAAATATTGCACTCGTTTTTGTAAAAAAATTTGTTCGATCTGAGGTTAGTTCTATTGTCATAAATCTAATAGTTAGATTAATGTTTAGCGCGCAATTTAAATTTAAGTGGTACTCCATTTTTAACACCTTGAACAACATTCGAAGTAGGTCTAACTTGTAATTTACGTTGTGTTTTTCTCGAAGGTTCTACAGTGAATTTTTGCAGTATAGCTGCAAGGCCTGCCAGCGACTGCATCTGACCCAAACGTGCACCTGAAACAATATAACCATTAAGTATTATTGAGCATACCAATTCTTCTATGGTCGGCAGCGAACTCGCAGCACCTCTGACGTTGCTTGTCTTATAGATAGCCACCTACCATCAAAATCAAAATATTTATTTATCAATTAGGTTTCTACAAGAAACTCTTATGATCGTCATTATAAATTTAAATTTACCATCTTAACTTAACATCAAGTCAGCCTGTCTGACGACTTTAACATAAAAAAAAACTAAAGACAAGCTTGATATGTTACAGTACGTAATCGAATAAAAAATCACTTACCAATACACATCCTGGGTCCTTCACCAAACGGCATATATAAGTATTTATTTCTATTCTTCACTTCATGCGGAGCGAATCTTTCTGGTCGATACTCTTCTGGGTGATCGAAATATTGTTCATCATTCTGAATAGCTTGAGTTGGAATTAATATTTTTACTTTTGGATCAATTGTCACATCTGTACCGGGTATAGTGTACCTTCTGGCGCACACTCGATGGAGATTCCCTAATGAAGGAAACATTCTCATAGACTCCTTGAATGCCATGTCTAATAGAGTCATTTCAGCAATTGCATCGAAGCACAATTTGTTGTCATATTTGGATAATATTTGGTCGATCTCCTCCTGAATTTTTTCCTGTATTTCTGGATGGAATGCAAGTTCGTGTAAAGTGAAGCTGGTCGCAGAAGAAGATGTTTCGAAACCGGCAGCGAAAAATACAAACAATTGAGCCACCATTACCTTTAAATCCATTTCCATTTCTACATCAAGTGGATTTCCACTTTCGTCAACCTTTTCAATAGATTTGCCTCTAATAGTCCCCATCGTTTCCAGTTCAAGTAATAAATCTACAAAATCGTTACGACCAGAGGGTTTTAAGTTTCTTTGTTCCCTCACTGCTTTCAGTATTACTTCGATAGAATCATCTATTGTTGAATCGACGACTCTAAATAACTTTCGCAGTTCGGGAAACAGCTCCCATATTACAAACAATATTATATCTTTTAATGACCGATGGAATATTTGCATCCCCAATTCTCTATAGCGACTGTCCTCATTGTTGATTGTGTCCATTTCAATTCCGAATCCGCAGGCTCCTATGAATTCAGTTGTGAATCGTGCCATCACTTCGCGAGAGTCACATTCTCCGCCACCTTTTACAATTTCTCCACAAACAGTTTGCAATTTGTCAGCACATTTAACTATTAGTGGGAACATGTTCTTTAGTTTCGAAGTTGTGAACGCAGGCGTTAATCGTTGACGCAACAACCTCCATCGATCGCCATCTACGTGAAATAAATTCAACAAGAGCGGTTCCAAATCCGGATCCCTGCCAAGTCCTCTGGGATAGAAGTGTGCAAAGTCCACATTCAAAATGTGCCTAATTATTTCGGGATCCCTTATCATCAGCTCTGGTTCTCTTCCGCGGTAAAATCCGACAATTTTCTCATCTGGATATTTATTGTACAATTCCACAGACATCTCCGTTACACTTTTCAATCCAAGTTGATTACGTAGATTGTTCCCGAATAAAGGTATAGGTCGGTCATGTTTCACGTTACGTTTACTCCAATAGTCGTGATTTTTTGTTATGAAAAAGTAAACTAATATGAAAAATAGAATGAGCAGAAATAAAACCATGTTGTCGGTGAGCTGCACGAACGATAACTGTTGCATCTGAGGAACTGACGGCCAATTAATACGAAGTTTAATCGTCTCTCGAGTCTCAATAACTTGATATTGCACACACGGATGTCTCAGCTTCTCAGCAAAAACGGTTCGTATTGTCAATGAGTTGAATTACAAGTTTCATTGTCCATTTTTGTAACATATTTAGCAGTGTTGGATCCAAAGTATAGGGTGATAATTATATCACCGTGTACTTTGGACCGTGTACTTAGTTTAGTAAACTAGTTTCTATTTACATGACTGTGACAACAATAACAACATAACGTGTCGCTGTTTTACATTGCAAAGTGTACAATGTACATAGTATAGTATAATTAAAATTTAATAACTAATTATGAAGGCAACTTACATACAAGGTGTTATTTAAAAAAATAATCAACCGGATTAAACATTTAGACGTACAAGACACAGGATAGGCTACTTTTTTCTTTTTCAACGCGGACGAAGTCGCGGGCGCCAGCTAGTTTAAAATAAAAAAAAAATAAAAAAAATTTGTGAACTTCAAAGAAAAGTAAACATGTTTTTAGGGAGCTTAATTTTAATTATTTTTTGAAGGCTTTAACTATTTACAAAGAAGTTGAACATTGTTTTCTTTTTTGGCAAAATATGTTTTTTTTACCTACATTGCAATATTTAAAGCGTAAAAAACACACTTCAATTTTTTTTATTTAAATTTTTTTTTTGCATGTTTAGGTGTTCATTTATTTTTGTCTCATGAATACGACGAAAATAGTAATGTTAACGAATATCTCAGAAAGACAGCACTGTATAGTTATTTAAAATATAACCTTTTCGCAGTATCATTTAAAAGGTGCCATTTTTCTAGACATACACACATATATGTTTTCACAGTTTTTCAAGACCCGTGACGTGCGTACTTTAAAATTATTCGCACGGCAAACAAATTTCAGATTTGATAACAATAGACAGATAACAGCCTCATTTAGGCGTTAAAAATCTTGTACATACATTCATACGCACATTCATTGATAATAATATCTTGTATTGTTAAAAAAAGACTTTAAAATTTATAATTTAAATAAATTTGACTAGTAGATATTTTTTGACGCACTTATTTGCGTTCCTAGCAACTTTGTTTATTACAATGCGTTTCTCATGCAATTTGTCATTGCAAATGTGGGATTGAGGCTGAGTTGACGTATACTTCTATTTACCATCGGTGGCCAAATTATTAGGTAATTATTAGGGACAGTGCTCATATTCAATAGTCATTACCAGGGAATCATTCAATGAATGATTCCCTGGTAATGACTATATTTTTATGCATCACTCTGCACCGTGTCACAAAGCCAGAAGTGTACTGCATTCTTCGCTGAGAAATATGTTTGGCCAGGGAATTCACCAGACATGACCCATCGAACACACCTGACTCACCAAATGAGCGATGTCGAAAGAACTGATTACCACCAAGCGCCAATTCATTGAAATTCTCATCAGAGATTGAAATCATAACTCCACACTCCAAGAAAATGCAAAAACATGTATTGAGAGCATGCCCCGAAGAATAGAAGCTATTATTTCATCAAAGCGAGGCATCACTACATAAATATTGAAACTTGTCTTATTAATTTTTATCAATATTAATATTAGTCATACGAAGAATATAATTTTTTGTAGTTTTTATGATCCCAATAAAATACAGATACAAATAAAAAATACATAAGACACCTACAACCAATCATTTGTTAGAAAAATCCAATTAGACAAGAAAAATCAGTCAAAAATCTCAGTAGCTTCTGTCCCTAATAATATGGCCACCCACTGTATGTACTATGTACTCTATTTATTGCTATTGTAAACGATATAACTGATTTTCATGAAACTTTGTAGATAAACATTTAGACGTACAAGACACAGGATAGGCTACTTTTTTCTTTTTCAACGCGGACGAAGTCGCGGACGCCAGCTAGTTTAAAGTAAAAAAAATAAAAATAATTTTGTGAACTTTAAAGAAAAGTAAACATGTTTTTAGGGAGCTTAATTTTAATTATTTTTTGAAGGCTTTAACTATTTACAAAGAAGTTGAACATTGTTTTCTTTTTTGGCAAAATATGTTTTATTAATACCTACATTGCAATATTTAAAGCGTAAAAAACACTATTCAATTTTTTTTATTTAATTTTTTTTTGCATGTTTAGGTGTTCATTTATTTTTGTCTCATGAAATACTAGCTGGTGCCTGCGACTTCGTCCGCATTGAAAAAAAAAATGTAGCCTATCCTGTGTCCCGTACCTCTAAATGTTTATCTACCAAGGTTCATGAAAATCAGTTAATTCGTTTAAGAGTTATGGAGGAACATACATACGTACATACATACAGAAAAAAATTAAAAAAAGGGCAATTTAGGTTAAGTATCATGTATAGAGCCTATAAACACGATATCTCTGAGAACAAAGTAAATTACTCCATGACCAAACCTCCATTTATTATTAGTATTGATGATACCTATAGCGCCTTTTAAAAAAATTTTGCTTCCATTGTTAGCACAGTGTGTGACAGTGTCACAGAAAATCAATTCTTTGCATCGCATTATCGTCAGGCGAAAACTCTGATAACTCATATACCTACCTGCCCTAATCTTAATTTATTAATAACTAGTGTTTTTGATAATCTGAAGATTGGCTGAAAGTTTCATCAAAATTGGTTCAGCGGTTTTGGAGTATTATGAGACATACATACACACATCGCCTTTTATATATTAAGATTATGTCAGGTAAGTGATATAGGTCTCTTTAACTAATCCTTGATAAAATTAACTATTCAGCGATTACACTGAATAAACACACAGCAATTTAAAAAACAGGTACCTACTTATGATTAGTGTTATGATTAGTCGAAACGTTATTTGCGCAGATACTATCCAACAATTTTATTTACATTAACTTAATTATTTAGGTAAAAAACACAGCCACATACCTACAAAATTTCGTATTCAAAATAAACATCGATCCTACGTTTGCCCCTACCAACAAGTGGACCGTTAGTCTGTCTGCTTAACTTTACATTAAAAAATATTTCTACATACATACATACATATAGAAAAAAATTCTAAAAGAGAGCCTATAAACACGATATCTGAAAACAAAGTAACATACTCCATGACCAACCCTTACAGATTTATTATTAGTATTGATTAACGGCGTAATAATACATTACGGGCCTCTTTCTCCAACTACAAGTAACGTGTTGATTAGTTACTTTTAGAAATCATTTTCTGTTATATTGAATTATGCACTCGGTTTACTGCATCATTCGATAGGCGATTTTTTTTTATTATTTTCTATTTAATGTTTGGGACATTTACCGTACAAACAAAGGCATATCAGCTCCATTATTCCCGGTTACCGGTGACTTTAAATGACAGTTGGGCCTACTTGACGTTTGAGAAAGAGGCGCTACATGTTAGGAATTTAATCTCACTCATACATTTTATCAATTTAGCATGCGAGGCCGTTACTGTACCGTTTCACAGTTATACTTGTTATTATTTTAAATCTTTGCTTATTATAAATGGAGTTGGTATGCGGTGCGAGTCAGGACAGGTTAAGGACGGGAATAGAACTTCGGAATGTGCGGAGTGAGGACGCCATGTGCGTACACACTCGTACAACGCTTCAGTGACCGACAGATTTAAAGTCACAAAATATTATATAGTTTTTTTTAAATGTTAAATGGTGACTGGCAGGCAGACGACCCGCTTGATGACGAGTAGCTATCGTCGCCTATGACTCGTTATATATATCTATGTAATAAGATTATGACTGGTTACGAGCAAAACAAACGCGTGGATAGCAAGGTGTGGGATTAGAGAAGGAATGGAGCTTTGGAAATTCCTTGCTCTTTATCAAACTACAGAGTGCAGAATCGAGTAATCTCTGCTATGAACGTGATTATTATATCGGATGTAATGAAATTATTCTAATTGTTAGATTCACTTATTTTCGATTCCTTATCTTATCTTCCTTATCTTGCCCCTATCTTTTATCTGGTACCTGACCTTGCTGTGAGTTGATTCCATCTCCTCACTAAATGTATAAACTTTAGAGAAACAATTATATCTGCGTCAACAGTACATATGTTTTCCTCTTTAGGAATAGTCTTGACCCAAGACTTGAGTTGTGAGTCATATGTTGAAGTCTTTGGGCGATGATAACCTCCAACCATCAAGTGGATTGTTAAATGACGCCTTCATATTCACTGAACAGCTTCATGATTAAGAAATATACTTATACGGATGAAGTTTTTGGGATCATCTAATGGAATAGTACGAGAGCAGTGAGCAGTATGTACAAAATAGTAGAATTGCCACGAAAATCGTATCTTCACTCTTTGAGTAAACATGAAAGACTAATATGTTTTCACATGAATAATGTTCAGTACTTTACTTTTGATCTAAACTGTACAATCATGAAAACTAGCGGAGAAATATTATCTCAAGGAGAGAGTGCGGAAGTCTGGACACCTGAGTTATGAGTGAACTAATATTAGTACAAACACGTCTCTGGAACGCTTTATTGTACGGCGTTGATATACTAAATGCTTCATAAAACGAAGAAAACAAATATTTCACTTGCGTTACATCTTTGTTTTTGTGTTGAGAAATAAATGACTGCTCTTGTTACAGAAAATTGGGCCCAGTTTAACAATTTGAATTCAATATTTTTTAGTTTCCAGAAAAAAATTTCACTGTAGTAAATTTTCTTTCAGTCTAGATTATCTTACAGCACTGAATAGTTTGGTGAAATCAGTATCTTTTCGGACTGAACTGTGCTATTCTTTCAGAATATAGAATAGTTACCTAAGTATAAGCTCGCAGTTCGTAACCGGGTAGACTTGAGAGGCAGCGATTTTTCTTGCGATCTTATTACTTGAGAGAGCCATGTCGTTCTTTTTCGGTTAATTACTCTCAACATGCTTGCCTTCACTTCTTGGAGATTAACACGACAAGTGGTAGGTATTGTTTATTTTCGAATTATATACATATTCAAAAATGGCAAAAATAGCCATTTATTTTAAACACCTAAAATAAACTGACAATGGGATTCTTTTCTTCGGTAATGTAAAGAAAAACAAAAATAAACAGATATTCAAACCTTAAGCAGCAACGCAAGATTTGTAAACAAAGTAAGCGTCACCCAAGAACCAGAAATAAACTGTGGAATGCCGGATATCGTGGATCAGTCAGAGCGGAGAGTGGCCGACAGGTGCCCAGACTGAAACCTTTCAGTCTCTCAGTATTCGCTAGTACGGCGGCGCGTGCGCACGTTAACACGCACTGCTTATAACATCAAACAGTTTATCGATGTTATATACGATTAAAAAAATCAAGACAATACTAATGCTTATTTCTGATAATTGTTAGACATTAGAAATAAATTAAAAACAGTTAATTTTTCAATACAAAATTTTAAAAATCGTGTTTGTTAAAAATGAAGGTGTTAACTGTTGGAGATACAGTGGCATGTGTTGCGAATGAAGGCGAACCAACAGTTGAAGTGGAAACTCCGAAACTAACCAAGGAAGAATTAAACAGGTAGAAATTGTGTTAAGATAATTGTATTTTAAGAGAAATAGGAATGGGATATAATTTTTTATAACGAATAAAATAAATAAATTGAAAATATTTTTGGATTAATTTAAATTTGAAATTAATTTTAACTATTATTTTTAAAGATAATTTGAATTTGGTGGAAGGCTTCACAATTAAAACTATAGCAACTAGCTATAGTTTTTTTTTGGAGTCAAAAAATTAATTGGATAAATTAGTATGAAAATGAAATCTATTTTTTTAATAGTCGAGATTTTAAGTGTTATCTAATTCAATTATAAATGGCGGGAATTCGGAAAACACAGGAGCAAGTTCGCTAGGTCAGACGATGGTGGCACATTGCCAAGATGACACAACCGCATGGTATGTGATGTTTACACGCCATGCGCCTCGGATTGTTTTCATACTTTTGAACACTTTAAAATCAGCTGGTTGAAAGAACGCAAACTTTGCACCTTTATCTATATCCATATTTATACATATTATAAAATAGAGTCGCTGTTCTCCTCTGTCTGTTTCTCTGCTAGATTTTTCTAGTCCACTAAACGAAATACGATTTACAAAAGAGAAGGTACAATATACATAATTTGCAATACACGGAAGTGCGATAATGAAAACGAATTTATGATTCAACTATTTTATCCTAAACCTATTTCATTTCTAAGCAATCATCATTCTTTTTCATTGTGCTTTCATTCTTCGATCTCCTTGGATTTATGAATGGAAGGTCTGATTTTATGTTTTCCTTGCAGAGGATGTCCCCTTGGAGTATCCAGAGTGACTGCTACAGTTTACGTTTGCGGAGCACATGCGCTCCCTGGTGCAGTGAAAGCTTTGAGGCCAGGATTAGTAGTGAGTGCTGCTCCTGAACTGCCTCCTCCACCAGAAGACTGTGCTCCGAGACATTTTGTGCCACTACTTGATACACCACAGTCTGATATGCACCCTTTCATGGAACACGTTGCAGATTTAATCAATGAAGTAAGTTTCATTTATATAGCTTTCGCCCGCGACTTTGTCCGCGTTGAAAAAGAAAAAAGTAGCCTATCCTGTGTCTTGTACGTCTAAATGTTTATCTACCAAGTTTCATGAAGATCGGTTAATTTGTTTAAGAGTTATGGAGGAACATACGTACATACAATACCTACACTTACAGATTTATTATTAGTATTGATTGATATACCTTGATATTTACACAAAGAAGGTTTTTTAAAGTAATTACTGTAAATATTAGTGATGTGGTCTGCAAAATAGACGAAAAATATTATGCTGAGCCAGGGTGCCAATTAGATTAAGAGGGACGATTTTAAGATTAAGAGGGAGTCGCGTGCAAGAGCTATAATAATTTTGAGGTTTCATATTGGAATTTAATTTATGAATAAACTGACACAAACTGACTTTTGTATATCAGTTTTTAGCTTATCTGAATTATCTTTCGCATTAGACGAAGATGATTTTCATACTACTATTTTTATTTATTAGGTCGTCAATAAGGGAGAAGTGGTATTAGTTCACTGCGTGGCAGGTGTTTCAAGATCAGTTACACTTTGTTTGGCGTACCTCGTTAAATGGCAGAAGATGACCCTGAGGGATGCGTACCATCACATGAAGTTAAGACGGTAAATATTATGATTAAAATTTAATCTTTGCCTCACCTTGCATCACTGTTAAGTTGGCACATTAATATTCTTTGATGTTTGTACTGTTTCACCCACCAAGGGTCATACAAATACTGGGTTTACTTACTCATCTGCCGTTGCATCCAACTGTTCATTCTTTAATAAACTCATGTCCTTAATGATCAGCCCTTAATTACTACAACCATTGAATCGGTACACATATTTCTATTTCTATTGTTAATTTTTTTTTAATTTTGATCATTCGTACTTTAGTTATTTTACCCTCTGACATACTTAGGCTCTGCCTTCAGATCCAGATCTGATTTTTAGTTCAAAATAATGGAATTTTATTCCTCATATTTTTGTTTCATTCTTCATCATGTGTTCAGTACTTTAGTTTCTGGTTTACTTTAGTTTCTATACTATTTTTATAACGCACTATCTTTTGCCAGCGTCTTCGTCCGCGCCCTCTTGAAAACTAATATTAGTTATAGTTTGTTTTTTAATCTAAATGACATTACATGTGACATGCATTACACATACATTACATCATTATCATCATTATATGCAAACTGAGATTAAAAAACAGACTTTAGTATAGGATGCTCATAAGTATGGTTAAAATAATCTTAATAAAAATATATCAACATTGATTTCTTCTTTATAGACCACAAATTCGACCAAATACCGGCTTCTTCAAGCAGTTGATCAAGTACGAAGAAAGGCTATACGGCGAGGCTTCCGTGAAAATGGTCTACTGTGAAGCCATTGACAAAGAAATTCCTGACGTGTACGAACCAGATTATCGTGCAATGGCTTGGTACAGGCAGCGATACGGACCTATTGAAAGTTGAGAAACTGAGCAGGATAAGGATGACTGTGATTATGGATATGAAAGATAATTTTGAAAAGACTGATTGAATGAATGGGTGAACGAAAGTTAGTGAATGAAAGGTTAATGATTGCTGAATTTCTGTAACCGTACCATTATATAATTATGTAGTTTACCCATTACCTGTTCTTTCACTTTACAGGGCGTATTGTTTTTATATTTTCACCATAATACACTTTTAATCTTTCGAAATAAATATTTATGGGGAGGTTTAGTAAGATTTTGGACACAATTTTTTTCTATATTCATAAAAAAAAGAAATACATATATTGTAAAAAATAAACAAAAGAAATAATATAAATTGGTTAATAAAAATAACTTTCACAATTACAAGTGTCAATTTTGTGGTGAAAATGTGATAATCTTTCATGTTTTTATTGTATGAGTTTTTATTACAACTTTTTTATTATATTAGCATTTAGAAAATGAATCTCCAAAGAATTAGCGTAAGTTTAAACTTATTTAGAATAATTTATAATTTATAGATAAGAATATTTATAATAATATTAATTGTGTCAACAATAAAGCTACTCTGTTTTGTCTATTGTCTAATATAAATTTGTTAAGTATATCAAGTTTATTATAATTATGCTCTAACAGAAAAATTTGAAATTCATGTGGGGCAAATGTGATGTAATAGATTCAATAAATGTTTAAATTAATATAATCATAATTAAGAAATGTGATACTTAATTTATTTGTTTTTAACATTAAGTTTTCATTTGTAACCTTTTAATAATAATATGGGACCAAAATAAACGAGTTTAATATTATTTCGTTTGTTTTCTTTTAAACTGTCAAAGATTTTTTTTAATTCCATTCATATTATATCTATTAATTTGCACATTGCGGTTTTTACATATATTTTTGCGTTTCCGCAAGAATTTCCGAACGTTTTTTGTATCGTCGCATTGCAACAATACACTTAACATAAAAAAATTTACTTAAAAATTTAATGAATTTTTCGAAAAGTCACTTCAGGAATTAGGCATTTACCTGTATGTGTAATTGTGTATACCTAATTACTATAGTGTTGTAATACGTGATCTAATTGAAGCGGTGTTGTTGGCCTTGTGGCATTGAATATTCAATGCCACGAGGCCGGCAGTTGTAGAATTTCAACATTTGTATTTAACAGATATTTTTGACTAGTGATGAGCTTAGAATTATCAGTTAAAAATAAAAACGGAAACAATTTTTTCTCCCCTAATTTACAATTCTCCATATAAATATTTTACGCTCTTGCTAGCGAGTGTGGTCATTATAAATTCATGGTACTTATAACCAAAGATTTAAATCGAAATCTTTCTGCTCTCTTGAGGTTAACTCACTCCAAGATGTCCCGTCCATTCTCACCTCAGCTAACTGTGTAAGTACATGTATTTTGTACTTTCTACTGTTATATTTTTAACATAAACATACAAAATTGCATAAAATCTAGAATTAATTTGAAATCAATCATAATTGGCTATTCTAAGAAAATATTCTTCGGAATAAAATTACACGGAAGAAAATATTCATTCAAAACAAAGGTTTTCAATGAATGTTATGCTTATGTTATCTTTGTGTTGAAATTCTATTTACTTAAAAAAAATTGTTATTTATTTTTTCACTTGAGGTTAATCGCAAATAATATTTGTTTTGGAACCGTGCCCGCACTGATTGCGGATTTTTAATGTCTTCCTTTTGACGGCTTGTTTGCCAAAATCACTGACAATTCGTTTTGCTGTTCAATGGCATCCAGGTTTTCCTTGTTCACAGAGCAATAGGGTATAGTTTTGCTAAAGAAATTGCCTTTGGAATGCGCTTGTTTGCTCTGACAATGAACACCTGATCATACTGACTGCTTGTCTTGCCAAAGATACATCAAGTTCAATGCTTCCACTAATTACACCCATTACTAATTTAAATTTAGATCAGCATTTTTCTTATTTATTACATTTGACTGTACGCTTCGAAACTATGCGGTAACTCATACGAGTTTTTTTAAATTCGCGTTAAATATCTTAAAAGACAAACTTATAACAACCTGTTTTTACGCGGGCTAAATAACATGTAAAAATGTATCACAGTAAACGCAGTAACCTCGAAACTTACACTCATATAATTTTATATATATATATATAAATATACATTTATATATATATGACTCTTTGAAATATTTAATAGTAAATAAAGTATTATTTCCTGTGGCCTTCCATTAAAATGACCTTGAATTTCTGGAACAAAATGACAAATATTCAACGTTGAATTAGTGCTGTTGTTACACTGATAGCGAAGCGAATTTTTCTTTTTTAAACTTTAGACGAGAACACGTCCTTTTGTTGCCATAAGATATTTTGTCTCAACTGTATCAGGAAAAGTGGTTTTTTTTTTTCTTTTTTTATGTAAAGATCTTCAGACAGGCTGACGGTTCATTTGTAACTATTAGGTAATCTGTGATTTGGTGTGGCTACCGTCGCCTATAATTTATGACAAGCTTATACTGCAAGTGCGTTGCTGACCTTAGTAGGATTAGGGATAGGAAACTTTTCTTTAGTTATATTTTTATTAGTTTTTATTTTTATTGTCCCAAGTAATTTTGCGCCTTTCAATGGTTTGCAAAATTGCAACAATTTTCGGTTAACACCAGAAATCGTTTAGATATTTGAAATATATTTCTATATTTACTATCTTTGTGTTAATGGGACAAGTACCTTACAAAGCAACATATTAAAGTGACAATTTGGATTGAGACCAAACGCTCACAATAGCCTTGCATTAAATATAGTAATAACCCCGTTTAATTTTAGCATCATTAGAATCGCAAGCGTATATTTTGCATTTCAACTGTAATGGGCCGTGAACCTCGTAACGTCACGTGAACTAAATTAATTCTTTTTTTTTACAAATGAAATACATAATGTCTTGGTGACATCGGCCACCAGCTGTTTCCATTCTATCCCACCATCAGATTTTCTCATAGCAGTCGTAACTCTTATTAATAAACTAGCTGGGGCCCGCGACTTCGTCCGCGTTGAAAAAGAAAAAAGTAGCCTATACACACGCGCACACACACACACACACGCACGCACGCACACACACACACACACACACACACACACACACACACACACACACACACACACACACACACACACACACACACACACACACACCCACATCCACCCACCCACCCACACACACACAAACACACACACACACACACACACATACACACGCACACGCACGCACGCACGCACGCACACACACGCACGCACACACACGCACGCACACGCATACGCGCACGCACACACACGCTCACACGCACACACAGACACACCCATACACATACATATATACAATACCTACACTTACAGATTTATTATTAGCATTGATGATAATCTATAGGTAACATAAAATTCTCGTGTCACAGTGTTTGTAACCAAACTCCTCCGAACGACAAAAAAACGTTTGCCGGGTCAGATAGTTATATAGAAGTTGTAACACTAATAATAACACCAATAATAAAAACAAGAAATTTTTATTAATTACTGGTAAATTACTGTATTATTCTCCATTAACTGCATACTGTCTGTATTGCCACTTTTAATGATATTAATGAATTTAATGAAAGTTTCATTTATAGTGTCTGACTGATGATAATATTACATTTACACGAGTACCTACGTATTTTCGCACAACACTCTCGGGCACAAATCCCATTTTATAGCTATGTAATAAAATTTTATTAGTGGATTTGTTAGGTTTTATTCTTTTAAAATTTTCACAAAAACTTTCAGATAGTTAACTATTTGCGTGTCTCTCGCATTCCTTTGTGGATTCCGATCTATTTATAAAAAAACTGGAGACCTCTCTCACTGAAGAGAATATATTTATGTCAAAGGAAAGGTATTTTTGATATTCAAAAATGAAAAATGGTCGTTTTTTAATTTATAAATCGTTACGAAAATAAATCAGTTTGAAAATACTTATATGATTTATATAGGAATTTAAAGTAGTTAAGTTTTAATAAAAATTTAATTAGTTGTTAATACAAAAGGTGAGCCTTATTGTTCGTACAATGTGATTGCAAAAGAATTTGTAAAATAATAAAAAAAAAACATAACACCTGAGAAAATATTTAATATAACGGCTGACATCTTTACCACCGTTGACGACCGTTTTTTAATTTTTAGACGATCCATTGGAAATCTAACATTTTTCCACAATAAAAGGTATACTCGTACTTATCTGTATACTGTATAATCCAAATAATATATTATCTGTGTGGCAAATTTCATCCAAAACCGTTAATCCGGTTTTGCGTGAATCCAATTTCACAAATTTTCGCATTTATAATATTAGTGTAGGAAGTAGGATATCGGTTAGCTTTGGGCAGTTCCTTTTTAGAATATCTACGCATAATATACTTATATAGTCTTTGTATCTACGTATGAAACTTTTTCATTACCATTCTAATAATCATTAAATTTATAACTTAATGACAACTATTTTGTAACATTTATAGATACTGCGTTTTTAATTGTACGTACAAAAAGCAACGGTAAGGTAAAATCCTTGCAAATTATTAACGCGTAGGAACCTTGTCACATTAACATCGACGTGACGTCATCCGCAGTCGATTTCGCGCCGGCCAGTGTTGCCAACCGTACTGAGTGTGTCATGAGATTACGTCACCAAAATGGCGGGGCTTACAACGTAAAACGTTATTAATTATTTCAAACAATAATTTACACACAGTCAAATGACGTTCTCCTTACGTTCTCATTATAGTTTTGTCTAGTTTTCAAGTAAATGCTAAATTGTTAGTAATTTTATCTGAGTATGAAATGCTAAATTGTTACTACGAGTATTTTGTTATAGCAGTTATGATCACCGGCAAAACGCGCTATAAATCTGTCTCCACGTAGAAATTAAAGTTAAGAAGACAGTTTTAGTGACCATACTTTGTTGCGTATGATTTACAATTATGATTTACATCGGTGCCAACCTTTTCTTAAAGGTTGAATGATTGTCTAGTCTAGTTTTTCTAGCTAGAGGTTACAATATAATCTTAATAATAGAGAATAAAGAAAAAACTAGGTGGTGCCGGGGACTTCGTCGGCGTAGAATAATTACATACATACTTCGAAATGCCTAATTCCTCTTTTTCGAGCTTTCCTTTCGAGCCTATATCTTTCCCCGAGTCTATTTAAAACTTATAACTTGGAGTACAAACTCCAAGTTATAACTCATCATTGGAAATTTGGAAATGAAATTTTTCATAGTTAGCTCTGTTCCGGAGTTGGCATATAGTGGCAGTACATACTGCGATGCGTAGTCGTTTTGGCAGCACCTTGACATAACAGCAAGTGTCTGTTATGTCAGTAAGTAGACCTTTAGCCTGTCTGTCGACCTAACATAAAAAAATGGATCTACTAGGAGATCAAGCAGATTTTCATTTTCGTTAACTGATAGCACTTTGATCTCAAAGCGATAATCTATCGTTTTTAATTGGACGTAAAACTATGGGAAATTGATTAAATCCCCTGTTTTGTAGCTGTAAACACGACTAAGTAAAACATCATCGACTTACCTGCCAACACTTGACAAAGAAAGTGGAATCAGTACAAATGGTGTGCTAGCGACATTCTGGGAAGAGGCCAATTCGACAAGGGCCTATGGAATGCGCTGTTTATATCGACAACAGTAGTTATTCAACTATCATTACCACGTTAATGGCGATGTTATTTATTTATTTACTTACTAACTGGTGTCCGCGACTTCGTCTGCGTTGAAAAATAAAAAATGTAACACAGTAATATACCAGTGGCCCTAGCCAAGAGCAAACTAATGCAAACGGGAGCGTTGCGTATTTACGAAACGATAGAAAATAAAGCCCGGTGATTGGTTGTTGTAACGCCCACATAAAAATTTTACCAATCTCAGGGCTTTATTTTCTATCGTTTCGTAAATACGCAACGCTCCCGTTTGCATTGGTTTGCTCTTGGCTAGGGGCCCTGACGTCTTTACGCTGTATCGCCGATTTTTTTAATATTTTTAGACGATTCCTCAGGAAAATAACATTTTTCCAGGATTAAAAGTATCATAAGTATATGTTAATCCAGGTAATAAACTATCCTCTGCTAATAATCGATCCTCAGAGATGTTGATTTTATTAAATTAGCAATGTCCGTTTTACATTTTCAATTTCTGTGAAATAAAAATATTGCGTGCTAAATTCATAGAAATGGAAACTTATAAATTAGTCTGACCTTATTCCCGTAATTAATTGTCAAGAAGTGATATAAAACAAAACGATCTGAAACATCTCCCAATCGCGTAGTGGATCAGAACTGTGGGTAAATATAAACAGTTTGTTGGGCTACATACCATAGCACGCCGGATGCGGGATGACCCACTTAATCTGTCCCTACTGCTGAATACTTTGCATACCATCGTGTCTCCACGAAACCTGGTTTTCGTTAAGAATTTGTCCTTAAACATTATTAGAAATTGAAGTATACAAACAAAATACAGTTCAGCATTTAGAGGTTGCTTTATTCAACTCTTTATGAGTTGATTTACTGAATTAGACCATAAAATCCAATGTTAAATTAAGTTACCAAGTTTTATGATAAGCGGCAATAGGCAGTTAAAAGACAACTTGATGGTATTTGGCTGTCGTCATTATAGACATCATTTACAGCCGATATACATCTAGTCCTAGATATAGGCCACCGCAGGCATATTTCCAATGTCCACTTAAATTAAGTAAAAAAGAAAACCATTCATTTCACTGGATTAAGAATGGTTCAGATTAAATGTATTAAATTACATTGTTACATACATACTTAAAAAAATCGTCATTTCGTCATTACGTACTTAAAAAAATTAATAATTTGAGATCACTCGAAAATTAACAATATTTAGGAACATTTAATATTTTTAAACAAGGTAAAATTTTTGTTTCTTTTTTAACATCTAATTACATGTAAGAACGCAATAGTTATCTTCATTACCAAAGTAACCTAATTTTAGATTTTAATACTGGTAGTAGGCGTAGTAAAAAGCTCTTTAGACATGTTGGAATTTGTAAACTTTCAGCGCGATAAGAATGTCCAGATGCGAATTCCACAAACTCTACTAAGATTTCCGAAGTAGATTTAAATTTAACGTTGACAGTTGAAGTTTGATTTCAGCTATCAACTAGCCCCAAACTTTGCACGGATGCAATTATTCTGGAAATTATATACGAAAACCTACCTTGAGAACCGTATCAAAATCCAAAATCAAAGGGGAGAAATAGACAGATGAGGACAGTTTATTTTATGTATCTATAACTAGCTGAGACCGCAACTTCGTACCCGCTGTATTATATTAATCCAGGTAATAATCTATCCGTTATCCAAATTCGTTATGCCGTTTCTAAAATTAACGTGTTAAAGTACTACAAAATTTTGCTAAAATTCTACAAAATAACAGAAACCTCAATCTTGCATTAAAATTAAATTCCGAGAAAAGCTTAGTAGGGGACTCAGTTTTATTAGAGAAACACCGGTGAATATCACACGTTAATCATCATTCCGTTGGCGCCATTTTACGTAAACAGACCAGCAATTCAGAAATAACAAGGTTGTGATGTGTACCGTGCAAGTCCAGGATTTATTCGAGAAACACCTCTCTAATAACACAAATATTGAATTCGGCTGGACTAATTGTGCTAATTTTTTAAAAATATTAGTTGAAACCGAGGAAAGATCTTGATAAAGATAAAGATAAAAATTGGAATAATTACCGGGAAAATTTCATGCGTGCAAGCCGGGGGCGGATCGCTAGTACTAAAACGCAAAGCAGTCATTTGTCAAAAATTTTGCTTCAAAGCGGTTATTTTATTTCAAAAAAAGTAAGCTGGTATTGGCAGTCACCTTGAAATTAATTTGTCACCTAAGTACGAGTATGCTAAGCTAAGCACACCTAATAAGTACCTAGAATCTGACTGCTCAGCGGACATTGCTGACACCAGTAGATTTGAAAAAGTATGCCAATGCCTGGAATGGATTGAAATAGTAGGTGGTCCAAAATAATTCTTGCAGGAAAAAACATATTCAACACCAAAAGACACAGCTAAGTTGAATTTGTTAAGTTTTCTCCATATGCAGGACGAATTTGATTTGGACTGTTCGCACCTTAAAAGGAAGTAGAAACATACCTCGTTAAAACTCATTCGAGCGTCACAAGTGCGTAAGTACTGTTGAGAGATAACAAAAAAATTACGAATACAGAGTAATTTGTGGCACTGTATTACGCAATGATTCGCTTTTTGAATGCCACATAGTTGCGACAGCACCGAGAAAAATGTAGCAAGACTAATGACATGTGTCGAGCGAAGCTTTTAGTGATTTCTTTACATTTGACGCGCATTCCATCAAAAGAGTTGTTGTTTCTTTGTGAATTTTTTAAAAATTTAAAAATCCATAAAGATAAAGATCTCTTATCTTAGTGCAAGATAAGAGAGGATAAAGAAGTAGGCTTTGGTATCCCTGACTCAGAAATTTTTATGTTAAAGAGACAGACATATTGACGTCTGACATGAAGATGATCTCCTGTTCTGTTACTACTGAATAGACACTATAAATAAATAAATACAGCCACAGAATAATAATAAAAAATAATACAGCGCAGCTCGGTTTCATAACTTATTCGTGAAGCGATAAAGAACGGTCACATGATTATTCAAACCTTAATAAAAAAAATCATCTGTTTTGAATCAAATCTGTTTTACTATGAATAACAAGAAAATATTTCCAATATTTATGTCGGTTGTGAATTATAACGACACTAGTTTCATTGTCGTAAGAACGCAATTGACCCAAAAAGCAAAATCTTTCAAGTTCTTATAATTCTTTGTCATATTCATATAAACATCGCTGAGAAGTCTCGACCCAGAATCCAGTAATAAATGTATACGACATAGTACTGAATTAAATAATTTTGTGTCACATTCGCTACAGTTTGACCTACTTCAGATAAGAATTGTATTATAATAAAATATACACGTGGAAATAATCTCACGTGTATTTCTATACTTAGGTTAAAAAAAAATTAATTGCATAAAAATAAAATATGAATGTTCAATAAAATACACAGATTGTATTAATAGTTAAATGGTTTTATTTGAGATTATTAGTGTAATGAGTAAAGCTTTATTTCTTAATTCTATTTTCATGGGACTATAAAAATATTAATCCATTTGTTTTATATGGAATGCTGATTAAATGCAACATGTAACTTTCACAGTATTCGCTAGATGGCGTCCCACCAAAGAGCCAAAGAGCTGCTTTGTTCTCTTTTGCTACTATAATTTATATAATAATTAGCACAGACTACTTGATCAGTGTTCGTTCGCTGTTTGAATTAGTCATCGGTGCAAGACCTCTTGGTTTGAATAGCATTCCGAAGTGGCTGGCAATTCGCCAAATTTACGATGCGCCTGACGCCACATAACACTCGGTCACTGTAATGTAAACTAAAGGTATGCTGCTATTTTTACACAACTAAATTTATGTTCAGTTATTTTCTTATAACGTCTATAATTATTTCGATTATAAGGTATCTCCATCGAAATACTACAATGGAATTTGCGTCACAAATGCCAAAGCGGCACATAAAAAGAACGCCTTTGACAGAATCATGGCGGACTCTTGCCTTCACTTCACGCGTCAATGGTAAAAGGTAGTAACGATAAACTTCTACTATTTCATTTTAAACTCTAATGGGTTGACGTAAAGTCACATTTTCTTTAAATTACGTACTTATTATATGTTTGTTTTGTTATAAATGACTGTTCATGCTCTACGCATATGTCACTTTTAAATGTTCCATAAAATTCGTAGTGTTTTGTATGGTACGCGGGTTCCATGTTGTAGTAGTTTGATGGGTATCTCACTTGTTTGTTTATACGTGTTTCATATTTAAGTTATAATAAGCCTGTCTCAATAATTATTGTCATTCTAAATCTCTCTTCTACCAGTTTTTGTGTCAAAGTGAATACCTATGAAAATGTTAAGGCGGCGCCTCTCTCGTCTGCTGTGATTATTATTTTTCAACGCGGACGAAGTCGCGGGCACCGGCTAGTAAGACATAATAATGATTCTATAAGTAAAGTTATAATATATTAACGACAATCTCTCGAAACATCTCTTCACTAAAGTTAAGAAAAATAAATGATTCAACGAATAAGAGAAATTAATGTGTCACGCCGTGTTAAATCTTTAAATCACATTCTTGCAGGATTTATGCTTCAGCATTATATAATTTTACGAGACTATTTACAGTGGCCGGTTAATTTTGTAGAGGATAACATTAATCACATACACGCATGTTTATGGAACGAATGGCTGTTTTCCAGGAAACAGCTAGCCCATTGGATGAGTGGTTAGAATGCTTAACGCTCTGTTCCAGGGGTCTCGGGTTCGATTCCCGGCTGGGCTTTGAAAATGAACTTTTCAAAGTTGGATTTCACGATGGTCTTTTGTAATTTATACGGTGTTTCTTGGTACTATTAAAACATAGAGACCATAATCAACTTTAAAAAGTTCATTTCCAAAGCTGACCCTGTAAGGAAGCGAATCCGGCACCCTTGAGTTAGAACCTTAACCATTTGACCACCTGGTAACCAAAATCATGAGGGTGCGCGTTACTGAACACTGCTTTATAATATATTTTATTTTTATAAAATCAAAGTAGCCTAAGTTACTCATTATAACATCAGCTATCTGCCAGTGAAAGTCCCGTCCAAATCGGTCCAGCTATTTCTAAGATTTGCCGGAACAAACAGACAGAATTAAAAAAAAAAAAATTTATAATCATTTATTATTTTGACATTACAAACACACATTTCAATTTTATTTATTAATGTAGTTACTCTGCTACCGGTAGTATGTGGAGTCTGTAAATACCGATCAAAGAGCTAAATATCGGTCGAGCGTTAACACGAGAGCTAAACTTCACTTTGTACCAACATAAGTGCATAAATCATAATCTGCAGTGGCAGGTTGCAGCGCGATCTATTAATTAATGTCAACACCAACATTAATGACCAGTAGATCTTCTTACTCATTAATTAACTGCTAAACATCTTTGATATCAAGTGACTTTATTGGCGAAATCATTTTGCACTCTGTCTTTCATCATCATCTTGTCTTGTGAAATCATCACAAGGCATTTTTAATGTTTTGCTGTGCTGTTTGCTTCTAACGAATAAAAGCAGTTTTTGAAACCATCTGATATAAGGAAGGGCTTATCCGAGATTAGGCAGTTACTTATATATTATTATACAATAAATAAAATAGAAGTGTCTGTTTGTAATGTCAAAATAACTGCTTTTTATTAAATTATATCAAATAGCATACGGTACACGGTTAGGTACTTATAACATACTTATACAAAAAATCTATTACTTAAATTTTTGTGTGACTGTTTGTTTCCACTACTCTTCTAAACGGCTAGACCAATTTTGACGATACTTTCACTGGCAGATAGCTTATTTTATAACGATTAACTTAGGCTACTTTTATTTTAGAAAAATTAAATATTATACATATAATCAGTGAGATAGACGAAGTCGCGGGTAAAAGCTAGTAATTAAATAATTATTAATCAACTTACTCATAAATTGCTATAAATTTTATAACAAAGACGATAAAAAGAATTTATCCTGAGTTTCTTCTCGAGGTTTACTTCTCAGGATCGTCATGTCATAGTCCGGCCTATTTTTTTTTCAGAAACCCTAGTTAAAATAAAAAGTGTTTTAGGAGGCTTTTTTTAAAAAACTTAAAAGTAATCCCTCCATCACAAATGAGTATCGGACTTGATTTGCTCCAAATAGAACAAATAGTTAAATCTTTATAGATCTGTCATTTCTCTGTTATGTGCGGTGTGAACTTCAAAAGTATGTACTTCTATTTGGGATCGTGACTCATGGTGCAGTCCCGAGCTGCGTTTCTCAATTTAGAATGAGAACAGCAGCACGGATGCACCGCGTTTAATTTTGGTGACCCGCTGATTCGAAGACGCATTTGTCGATGATGTCAGTATGTGCCCTTGATGCGATCTGCAAAAAAGAGAATTAAAAGACTTTTTATACCCTGCTGATGAAAAAGTTGCAAACGGAGAGAGCTTGTTGGTTCATGTTGTTTGTCGATATATTATTATTATGTATGTACATACATCTCTATATGTGTCGTTCATTGTAAAAGTGAACTATCGCCTTGTAACTGAATTTTAGAATAACGAGCTTTTTGCGAATTATAGTGTTGGAAAAAAAATATAAGCATTCATTCATCTATGGGATTTTAATGCAACAAGATATGACTAAATGTGATACCAATAGGCAAGAAAAGATGTTTTTTAAAATAGGGAGTTACACCACTTTTACAATGAACGACACATATACCGGGTGTCCCAAGACTATGCGACATGAAGGGAAAGTACCTTAAATATCGTAGATAGGTAGAAAGAAGACTATGTTATTTTTTAAAGTTAGTAATACTACATTCAAAGATTTTCTAAAAATTACTTGCTTCGTCTGGGCATCGAACCGACTTAAATATGAAAAAAAAACCCGTATTTTTATGACACCAATCGAAAGAATGGACAAAAAATAATATTTCTTCTTGAGTAACATAGTATCTTAAAAGAAATGAATAACGTAAAATGTTTGATTCAAATTTCAAGAATATTTATTTATTGTCGACGACGACGTAATTTTTAGAAAATCTTTGAATGCAGTATTACTAACATTCAAAAATAACATAGTCTTCTTTCAGCAAAATATTCTACTCGTATCTACGATATTTACGGTACTCTCCCTTCATGTCGCATAGTTTTGGGTCGCCTGTATATAAAAATTTCGTGTCACGTTGTTTGACGCCAACGAACTCCTAAACTATTGAACCGATTCTGATAAAACTTCGTAGCTATGTGTAATTTGGTCAAACTTAAAAGATAGGATAGTTTTTAATTTGAACCCGGGCGAACCCGGGAGAGGGTCACTAGTAAAATTATATCAATATTAGGTAGGTAAAATTATATCAATATTTGATAAAGGTTATAATGATAATGATATATATAGAGATAATAATAATGGAGATAATACATACACGCAACATACTCTGACGAAGTATGTACTTAGAGTCCTTTTATAAAATTGTATAAAATACAGTTAACAGCAATATTTTTTTAAAATTTTAGTTAAATAACAAAGGAAGCAGCGTTCTGCTTCTGTCTCCGGTCTGCCTTATTTCCTTTATTACAAAGTAATTCGATCTTTTAAATATGATGTCGAGATAACTGTTGATGTAAAGTAATGGTTGTCAGTCAGTCGGTCTACTAATGACGGGACAACATGCATAACTCAACTCATCAAAACAAAGTCGTCGCTAAAATAGCTCTGGACCGCATACCTCACATATTTCTACGTCGGGTTACGCAGTTTGGCGAGTCTCAAACGAGCGACCTTTGACAGCATTTCTTGAACTAAAACAGTTCTAAACTTCAGTTACCTTCTAATTGTAACCGGTGGCAGGTAAGCCAACGGTTTAGTTGATGGTAGGTGATGGTTAGCTGGCAGTCTTTAGATTAGATCCACTAAGTCACAATCACAACAGGCAACGTTGAGGATTTTAGGTAGCAACGTCATGGGAATAAAGTAAAAATTTGCAATATATATGGTCATAGTAACAAAAATACCGCTTCGGTACGCTTGAGGTTACCGCTTCGGCAGCCTTGAGGATGCTTCGGGAGGCTTCGGAACTCGGGGATAGCTTGCCCTGAAGTGAACGCGAAGCTACAAATAAGGACGCCTCGGCATCTTTAGGACGTTGCAGCATGCCAAGGCATAGTTTCCGACAGTGTGCGCTTGCATGTAGGGATGCCGAAGGATCCTTTTCCTTGCCGATGTCGATAATGGTAGGGGAGCCCAAGAGGGGATTTTTGGATTTACTCACGTGTCTCCGATAACGGATATGTATTAATCTGACGGTTTGGTTGGTGGGGTTGGCGGGGGTGGGGGTAAAATTTTAAATACAAAATACATTTTCAGAGGGGATGTTAAGTGAACCTAAACCAAGCTCTCATTTAAAACGCTCGAGTGACTACACATTTAGCATCGTGGGCCACGATTTAACCATAATGGGCGCCGGGCTTTATGCTTTCCTCAGTTTATGACTGAGGAACGCAATGTGCTCTATACCACTCTACCAGTTGGTAATATTTTTGGCACAGAGTGGTGTAGCAATCGTGGCTTTTAGATCGCAAATAATAAAAAAAAGATTTCTCTGCTGATAATTTATAGTTGCGTGGTATTTAAATTTGCAACAGCATGTGTAGAGGAGAACTAAATCTAACACGTGACGAATGAAATTGGTTCTAAATCACTTCAAACGCAACGGAGGTGTGGCTCGGTGGCGATAATAAACGAGTTTATACATTAAATTTAATGAAATTATCTCAAAAAACAAAAACCTCAATTGGTTAATATATTAATATACTATAAATTTTATTATACAATTTGACTTATTTATAATCATTAAACTTATATTAATTAACACAGTTATATAACACAGTTTTCGTATTTTTATTTCTTTTAAAGATTCTATAAAATTTTCATATTTTTTTTAAAATTTTGTAGTAGGTACAAATATTTTTTATCAAAACCAGAAATATTTCAATCGGTCTAGCAAAGGTTTACATAGTATGTAGTTTCAAAAAGCGTTATTATTAATAAACTAGCTGACCAGGCGAACTTCGTACCGCCACAGTCAATAAAATGTCGTGTTACCTTCTAGAATTTAGATAAACATGCGTTGTCAACAACGGTTGCTAGGTGACACGTACGTTTTGTTTTGATTGACGTCAAATGTTTGATAGCTGGGGAGAGAGTGGTTTGTATGGGAAAAGAAAATTGTTATTTTTAATTTTTCCTCGTATTTTTTTTTTTTTTTTTTCTCTCCACAAGAACCTTCCTCAGACTTAATCAAATACAACAAAAAAGAAATCAGCCAAATCGGTCCAGCCGTTCTCAAGTTTTTCGCTTAGCAACATATTTAGTGATTCATTTTTTATTTATATAAAGAAGATAGATAGATATATATATAATGGTTGGCAGCGCGCTTGCAGTACCTATGGCGTTGCTTCGTTTGCCTATGGTGTGCGGTAAAAAAGAAGCATAGTTATTTACTTCTTTAATTACTTACTTTAATTTTTTTCAAGTGTATTTTCAAGGAGAAACTAATTTTAAATAATATTTTCATATACATAAACATGTTTTTCTTATTCGTTTTCAACTTGAAAGTCAGTTCAAGGGTGGTCGAAATATTCAAATATAGAACGAGAAACGAATTTGAAGCATTGAAATTTTTTAACACTTTAAAAATGTTTTTACATAGTTGTATTAAATGAAGTGTTTGAACAACATCCAAATAGTTTTGTAAATACACCCGATGTTTATGAAGTTTACTATTACATTCTTTTATGGGTCACATTGAGTAAGAATTGTATAAGTTTTGATTGCCAAATGAGATATTATTATGGGAATAGACTCAATAGTCTCGTAACTAAATTATAAATAGTATATAATATTATAATAATAAATATAATTATGAATAATATATAATATTATAAATGCTAACTGAGTTCGTAGATTTGTTGGTTGTAGGAGTGAGGCGTATTTATCGTAACAGGTAAAAATAACAGATATTTTAAAGGAACAGGTTGGAACTGTGACGTCTTAGCCGATTTAACTGTTCCTGTTAATTTTATCTGTGGTTCTATCATGTTTGTACTAGGAACAGGTGTAGGAACAGGAACAGGTGTGTACTAGGAATATGAAAGTATCCAACTGTTCACTGTTCACCTGTTCCGGAACAAGCTGTCTCTCATTCAATTTACCTTAGTTAAAAAGAGATACACCTATTACAGCCGATGGCGTTCGGAAACTCGAACAATATTTTAATGTAACAAGCAAAAGGGTTGCTAGTATGCAATACATATTAATATATCTATTAAAATAAAATTAATAATAAAGCTGAACCTGAATATTATAACGTAGATTAAGTTCACGTTCATATTTATTTTATTTTATATATTTATATTATATATATATATATATATATATATATATATATATATATATATATATATATATATATATTATATATATATATATATATATATATTGCGTAATAGCGCAAAAAGATAATGAACTATGATTACAGTAATGTATCCGAACGTAAATTTTATGTCAGTCAATATTATGACAGTGACATTTCAAAATTCAAATATTTTAATTCAATTTTAAATTTTTCATTCGTATTTCGTTTATTGATTTTCTTTTTCTTGAGTAAATTAATTTTTCATATTTCATTAAAAAAAATTGTCCTTAAATGTTTTTATGTGTTTGTGTAATTAAGAATAACTGTAAATATCTAGTTAGTTTAGTGCCTTTGTTTAAGTCCCTAGTAGTGTAAACCATATTTGTACCTAACCTAATGACTAGTTTCAGTATTAGTTTAAATTATAAATCTGACAGTCCTAAGCCTGTAAAATCATGGAGATTTTTCAGTCCAATGTGTCAAATGTGTGTTGCATGTATAACATGTGGTAGCAGTAGTGAAACAAGAACAGGTCATCAAGTAAATACTATCTTGTAAAAAATAACAGGCTGTTCTTTAATAACAGGTAAATGGAACTGTTATTTCGATGTCACCGGAACAGTTGGAACAGGTTCCCAATTTTACCTAGTACAGCCCACTACTAGTTGGTTGTTACTCTTCATGCCTCCTTACCTCCTTAACCGATCAACATAAAATTTTAGATACACTTTGTCAGAGATACAGAAAAGGACATATAGGGCACCTTTGATCCTGAATAAAGTACTGTTCCCGAGGGATGAGTATTTAACATGATTAACTTTTCATGAATACCCGGCAACTTAGGGGATCCTGCTAGCTAAAACCCATTCTTTTTAACGTTGGGAAATCCTCTTGGATACTCGGCAGTGTAGGCGACACTGCGGGGTTATGCCGGATTCCTACCGGCTAAAACCCAACGACTTTCTTTCTATTGCGGCCATTGATGGGCGGGGCCGTGGGGACGTTATTAAACGGCTTCGGTGTCCCGCCACGGTTATCCAGCGCGGGGAGACCTACGCTCCCTGTCAGAACCTCGGCGTACCCGAAAGTGGAGGTACGCCGACGATCTCGAGGGACCTTACGACGGGCGGCAGTCTCCCCCAAGACCAACGACTTTAAAGTGCGGCCATACATGGGCTGGGTCACGGGAACATTGTGATACGTTATCCGCGACCCGCCATGACTGTCTCGTGCAGGGAGGACATCGCCCTCTGATGTTTAACCTGTCGAAGCTACAACACCTGCAAAATCTGGGTATGAATAGAGACATTCAAAGCCACTACTTTCCAGATCGAGACCAAAGCAAATTTTAAAAAGTTCATTTCCAATGTTGACCCAGCATGGAATCGAACTCAGGAACCTTGGAACAGAGAGTTAAGGCATGCACCCTTAACACTCATCCAACGGGCTCGTCAACTAAAAAACCAAGGACTTTACAACCTCTAACTAACTACTAATTAACTCACTACTTAACTCTTGAGTTCTATCATAGGTGAGGCAAAAGTGACTCACCCCTCGTGAGTTATTTTCATAAGCGATATGTAACGCGCTTATAAAACTGTCTGTTTCGTACATATAAAACATAATAAAAAAACCGTTCGCCTATGGCACATCGTCAAAGAATTTGGCTTGGTCACAAGGACAAACATATTTAACAATGCGACAACAATTTGCAATAATATTTTCAAGTGTGTCTATTATAAGAATTTCGTATATTCGAAATTTATTTCTGTGGCAATTTAAATGTCATATTTTTATGTTGCTTCTGCTTAGCACAGCTAATATAATAAATTTTGTTTGAAAATAAGGTTACATGAATACAAGAGAAATTCTTAATATATTTTCGTGCGATGATAATAAATGAATGTATTTAAACGCTTTATTATCTAAAAATAATGTCACACCTTATCTTACGAACAAAGTAACTAGCGACCGGCTCCCAGCTTCGCACGCATGTAATTTTATTTGTATAAAATATAATACACAAAATCT
The DNA here is from genome assembly GCA_945859745.1 of Synanthedon formicaeformis. NCBI lineage: Eukaryota > Metazoa > Arthropoda > Insecta > Lepidoptera > Sesiidae > Synanthedon > Synanthedon formicaeformis. The sequence continues at coordinate 10,118,918 of OX243959.1, read as the reverse complement.
CTTAATTTATTGCTCTTTCCAATAATGATTAATTAATTAATTAATTGCTTTTTATTAATCCGTATTAATCCGTACTAATATTATAAATGCGAAAGTTTGTATGTATGGACGTTTGGATGTTATTGTTACTCTTTCACGCAAAAACTACTGAATGGATTTAAATGAAACTTTACAATAATATAGCTTATAGATCAGAATAAGACATAAGCTATATAACACATAAAAAAGATAAATGAAAAAAAAAAAAATTGTGTGGATTAGTACGGATTGGGCGCCACTGTCGTCACAACGATAACGATGTCCGGCGTTACCACTCACATATTTTTCCTTTCAACGTATATTTGTAAGTTTTTTTTAGGGTGTTTTAAGATTAAATTAGGTAGGAATGGTTGTTAGTTATATAAAAATATAATTTTTATGGCGAGGAAATTCATTCACAATTAATTTTATAAACATTTTAAAACATAACCTAAAATTTGTTTACAATACAAATAAATATTACTATTACCCTAAAAAAAACTTATAAAATTGCAAAGCCAACCCGATCTCTACTTGTAACTGTGCACTAAAAGGGTTTTCTTTGCAACTTCTTAAAACTAATCAATCTATATGTTAAGATTACACGTCTAATCTAACAGTGAATTTTGCTGTTGATATTTCAATGAAATAGGTATATACTATTTAGGCTGTACATGTAGGCGGATACTTGAAAACAAAATTATTTTCACTTTAATTCAAGGTTGAAAACAACTTTGATATTTTGGGAGTTGATTGTGTCAATCACTTGTAATTAACTGCATGAATTCACATGAACTCAGAAGTTTACTGCATTGTATATAAACGTCCAGTAGCTGTTCGTCTTGTTCAATACTAAATACTTTGAATTACTTTAAATTGTATATTTTGCACTTTCATGCATCGTTTAAATTTTTACGATGCCTTGGCCCTGGGAACGTATTATTGTAGCATAAAAATTTTTTGTTTTGAATTCAGAGATTTTAACATAACAAATATAAAATTTGATATTTAAAGGCTAAACTTCCTTAGTAGGTACGCATTGGGCACTTTTTGTATAGGGAAAATACAAAAAATAAATAAATATAACAATAGAGATGTACCTGGACGACATTTTTGGGTATTGTAAAATTTTCTAATTTCAGTTATTAATTTTTTGCACTGAAATTTGATGATATTTCAATAATTTTTTGGTGTAATCATAAATAACTGTGCTCTTGATTGCAGTCATAAAAATAACTGATTCTTTAAGTTTTGTGATTTTATACAAATATTACAAAACGCAGTACTTATAATCTTTTTTCAAACAACTTTTACACTTCAGTCTTAAAAAAAGTCTATTTATATAAGTCTATTTATATTTTATTAAGTATATTTAATACCCAACTTGGCAAGTTATTTAAAAAAAATAGCTCATTTAATCTAGGCTTCAAAATGGCCTAACATGCTACTAATCTTTCGAATTTTCGACGTTAAAACTTCTTTAGGCAATAAATTTCATTCAGGGATTAAATAAGTTGTTAGTGATGTAATTTCGACCCTGAATATGATAAAATTCTAAACAATTCTCTAAAAATAAAATGACATGAGAATTGGTTTAAACAAACACGATATAAACGTTTTATGTGAGGCGTAAATGTGCGCTCCGTCATTTTCTTGTTTTGTTCGCGTCGAAACTACGTCAATTTTCATGTGCGTTTTAAAACACCCACTTCGTCACATGATTAAAAATATTCTTAACATGCTGTTAGGTACATTTTACACTGATATGTATATATTAGTAGGCATTTCCCGCGACTTCGTTCACGTGATTTACAATTTGTTGGCTAATGTGTTATTTTGATGTGTAAAACCTATTAAAATTGTTTAAATAGTTTTTGTGTGACATAAATCCATCCATCCTCATAAATTTTTGAATCTATCATTCCTCGATAAATGGACACAAAAAGAATTTTTTAATTCGAACCAGTAGTTCCTGAGGTTAGCGCGTACAACCAAACAAACAAAAAAACAAACTCTTCAGCTTTATATATTGGTATAGATTTAGTGGGAAGTATTTTTTTCGAAAATGTAAAGTATTTGAAAGATGGCACCATCAGAAGATGTAAACTGACCAGCCCCTTATTAATATACCGCTCAGATAAGGCTTCCAGATTTTTACTAAATGATGGACGTGATGACCTTTACTCTATCACCGATGTTTACCTATGAGAACAGGTTTTACAGTTGGACCCTATTACTGTGTAGTACCTAGTATTAAGTGGACCGCTAGCTTCTTTAACGTTAAACATTTTTCGTTATCAATAATATTTGTCTATAAATTGTGGCACAGTGTTTTTATATAAAAGTTTTCAGATAGACCGACAGTTTACTTGATGGTAGGTGGCTCTACTGTCTCCTACAGAAGATCTATCTAGTGTATCAAGGAATCAAGGAATTAAGTGGACCTAGTGTTATAACACAAGCCACGCCACGTGGGATTTAAGTGAAAATTGTGTTGTTATGTATTACATTTTATGCAATAGTTTTAAATTTATTAATGATTAATAGTGAAAAAAATATTATCAACTATTACAGTTACAATTATGGATCTCTATCCACGCAGGATGGCCAGTTGGCCAAATCTGAAAGTTTAGCGAATAACTATATAAATTCTGCGTGAAAAAGATATAGTATCATTATGTTAAAATCTCTTAGCACACCCACGGACAAATCTATTGCATAATGTTATCTTAGGCGAATGGAAAACACGATCAAAACAAAGTCTTCATTCATGTAAGTTTTATAATGGTCAGACAGTGTGTACTCCTTTTAACGTGACGTGACAATGTCCGGGGCTCGCCTACGAATTTGAGACAAAAAATTTGGCAAATATCTTCTTGTCCAAACAATTTAAAAATAACCCTGCCCCGAGAAAACAGGTGTTTGCGTATGTTTAGTTATATTATCGCATTCTAAATAGCGTGTTTCCATTGCACTTATGTTTTTGTAGACGATAAGTTTTTATAACCCACTTTATGTAATGATAAATTAATCTGCGCTCTCGAGAGACTAGTATTTAAAAATCCACGTGGGTTGGCGTGAGGGGGTTTGCACAGAAGAAGGTTGATATCACCGTGTCGCCAAAACTCTCCGTCGTCAGTAAGCCCGCATTTGTCTGTTTCTTCAATAAATATTTCTAAGCCAAATAACGGATTTTGATACAGTTTTCAATTATGGAGAGAAGAAAAAACGAGGAAGGAAGAAGAATACACATATAAAAAATTGCATTCCGGGTGAAGCCGGGAGCGGGTTGCTAGTATGTGTGAAAAGATAAGCCATATTCAAAAAGCATTTATAGAATCCACACTAGGTACTAGCTCATGATCTTTATTTTCTAAGATCAGTACATTACAAGCAATACGTACCTACATTACGTAACAGCTGTGACAGGTACGAGTATGTACGTAATGAAAAAATAAATAAATGCTGGACACAAATGACGTGTAAAAAGGAACAATGGAAACTTTAATTACAATACATTTCGCCCATTGATGTCTGACGTGGGTATAGATTTCACATTTACAAGTCTTTTAAATATCAACGTTACAAGATGAATGGAACCACATTTTTGTACACGTGGAAAATCCAATTGTAAGGTGGATAACTTATACGTTAATTTTAATTGACAAATATGACTTCTATACTATAGATTTGGCTGAACTCTGGACTAGCCCGTCGTGAGGTCCCTCGAGATGACCGGCATACTTATACTTTGGAGCACGCCGAAGTTCCTACAGCCTCCTCGCGTAGCCCTCCTCGCGTAGCTATCCTCGCGTAGCCCTCCTCGCGTAGCTATCCTCGCGTAGCCCTCCTCGCGTAGCCCTCCTCGCGCTGGACCGTAGCCGTAGCAGGTCGCCGATGTCGTATCATATAACGTTCCCGTGACCCCTATCTAAGGCCGCGCTAGAAAGTCGTCGTGGGTGTCCATTAGGATTTCCCATCGTTAAAATTGTACATTAGTAACAAGCCCTGACATATTCAAAATAAAACAAACTTTTTGAATAAATTTTACTTACCTCATTTGATTTGAACTCTTTCTCCAAAAATGATTTCACAACCCTTTCTCCACCTAACTCAAGGTATCACAGTAATTTTGGAAATAAATTAATACCTAGATAATTTTGGACTAAACTCGTGTACAGAGCCAATAGCGCCATCTGTACTCGTACGTTAAAAATTGAATGTGTTGGAAACATAGCAGCGTATCACTGATGCGTTTGTATTCAGTAAAATATTAAAGCGAATGACTGTAGTGAGTTTTGTTTTCTAAAGATGGCGCATTTTACCAAGTAATCATTTTTCAAAATTTCATTCCAATAAAACAAAAGTTATGCGTGATCATACATAAAAAATAAAAAAATGTAAAAAATAAAAAAAATAAAAAAACAAACACAATCGGACATTACGTTTCCAAGTTACAAAAATTATTTTTTTGTTTAATTTATAATATATCTTAAGATGAAATCCACGCGAATGAAGTCACGGACATAGGCTAGTATGATATGATATAATTATATCGAATATAGAATAGATGTACCTATAAGGTCCACAGAAACTGTTGGTCGGTAAAAGCAGAGAGGGTGGTAAAAATCTGCATAATCGCGCATCCCGAGAGAATTCATTATGTCGTCGTCTACATAAATAAATATATACAATCGGATAACCAGAGCTTCTATAACAATGAACAATTTATTATTTAGATTCCGCCTTTGGTGGTTAGAAATTTATGCAAATTTTGCCTTTTCTATTCTTGTTTCCTGATACGGACTGATGATTAAAAACGGCCACAGAAAAAAATAACATTCTTTTTTTTGGAACATTTTGTGAATTTTTTTTATTAATTCGAGTCATTCGGCGTATATTTTAGAAAAAAATAAATCTTTCATCGTTTCTTGTCAGGACGAACCCAAACGTAGTGTAATTTGAAAAAAATTATTTATTTATATTATTACGAAACAACTTTCTGTAATGTAATGGTGTGGTGTATTTTTGAAATCAGCTTATAAAGCTCTTTGAAGTGTAAAGAATTTTTTCATTAAAAAAATTGTTGAAATAACTGGAAAATGTACCAGGTGGTGAATATCCACTCAAGTCCAAAATACTTACTGAGACTCCAACTAAACCTTCTTGAAAAAACTTCCCCACAGGACTTCATCACATTATGTAAATATGTGCATAAAACCTATATGCCGTAAAAAAATATTTCACATAATTGATGTTTTACGTTCATTAGATAGAGAGAATCGAAGTTTTAATATTTATTAAATTTAATTAATTAAAATTGTAGGAAAAAGAAGTATTTAATGAAAATTCAGCCGGTTGACCCTTCTTGTTTACATCTGACGAAGCGAGAAACAAGTCAGATGGAACAGATTTAATTAAATGCGTTTAGGGTCTAAGGAGACTTTTATTTGACGTAAGCCGTAAACATTGCCTTTAAGCCTGGCATCGTTCACTAAACTAGCATTTATAATTTTGATTCATATAACATTAAATTATTACATACCTAAGTATATGCAGGGTGACCAGACACCGGGCGACTTCCCAAAGACTGAGTAGTCGCGGCTTCGACCAATTCCTTAACCAATTTCCTATTTATATAGATTCATATACTTATTTTTCTCTTTATAGATACGTATTTTTATGTTTGGTCTGTGGTACTTACCGTCGACCGTCACCTATAACACAAGCAACGCCACAGATGCTGCAAATGCGCTGACCATTATGGGGTAGTTGGCTCTGGCATCATTTATTCTGTTATTTCACGGTGGTCTTCTGTAAGGGGGTGCAGTGTGCTACCATTACTTCAAAGCATAATTGGGACTTTCAGGTTCACTAACCGTAAATACAGCTAGAAATAGTTTATCTCATTTTCTGTAGAAGGTCACGTTGCCACCGCGAAGCTTTTTGAAGATAAGGTCAGCTCAAAACTTCTATGAGCTATTATGGCTCGTCTGAAGACATATAATAGTCTGAACGCATGTAAAGAAAAGTTGTACATCAACAACACTTGTACATATTTGTACAAAAAAATATAGTTAGAATTGAATTATAAATTTTCAAATAAAGATGTAGCAAAATCATTTGGTGCTCTCTTCATACAAAATGCCGTCGTATGTTTTGTGAAACGGCGCGGTTGTGTATGAGCCGTAACAGCACACTTGTCTAGCGCACCTGCCCGACTCTCTGTGTTCCCAAGTAACTCGTTAACTGAAGGGCCCGACTTGAGATAAACGCTGCTGTGCTAGGAATGTACCAGACCTTCCATTGTGGTGACAATGGAGAACACCAGCACATCCAAATATTACTATAAAAATTACTGGATTTGATGCGCCTACTCGTGCAAATAATAATAGTTTTTGTTTCATCGAAATCGGGCCAGGATTTCCAAAGTTATAGCGTTGTAAAGTTTCACCGCTTTTAAAAATTTCGTTCATACGCGCGCTACTGCTATGACGTCACAACGCAACAGTCTCTGTCCGATTGCGAGTAATGCGGAGTTACCTTCATAAAATTTGATTGTTGTGGTTTGTAGTTATTATTTTAAGTATTTGTGTTAGTGATTACTTTAAATATTATTGTTATTAAATAAACATAGCGATGGAAGAGAGTTTTGTAAAAGGACAGTCGGATAACCTACCAAAAGTCGACATTTTTATGGTTGCGCGATATCTTAGAATGGTGATTTTGTAGCCGCAGAATAGAGAGAAATAAAACTGAATAAGTAAATAACATAAAGTAAGTAAGATTTTCGATCAAGTTTTATTAAGGGTTTTTTAAAAACCTTTTTTCAATAAAAAATATTAAAGAGGATTTTTAAAGTTTATTGTTTTATTAAAAAGTTTATTTTTGTCGAGTTTTAAATGGCAGGGGTGACAAATATTTTCTTAATTTCATTTTTAAATATGTACCTATTGATTTTTTTATTTGGTACAAAACAAAAAGTTCATTTCATCCTTCATAACAAATAAACTGAGTGATATGACTTGATCGTCATAAAACATCACTCAGATAAAAAGGGATGTATGCTCTGTAAAATTTCATATTACTCCGACGCATCTGGAACGAACGAACGAATGAACAAACGAACGAATGAACGAACGAACGAACGAACGAATGAATGAATGAATGAATCAATGTACCAACGATAAAATGGATGAATGAACGAACGAATGAATGATAGAGTGAATAAAATGAATGAATAAATAAATAAATAAATGAATGAATGGATAATAAATATCTTCACACATTCCACACAGCACCATCTAGTTCCACATTAAGCAACTAATGCTTGTATTATGGATATCAGACTAGTTGATATACTATGATTACTTTTTTTTACGAACATATTATTATTATTATTATAACTACAAAACGTCCATGACTCAGGTACAAAGGTAAATGTTAACACATAAACATATGCCCCTAGCGGGATTCGAACCCGAGCGAGATCATTAGGTTAACAGCTAGATGCTAGATAGGATAGCTAGCTAGCTATATGTAAGTATGTAACAAAGAAAAAAAATAGTATTTTTGAAGTATTCAACAAATTTCAGATTTATGAAATTCTTTACTGTGATGAGCTATTTTCAAAGATACAAAGATTTTGGGAGAGGTGCACAAACAAAAAAAATTATCAATCCTGAGACACAATAAAACTCGATCCGTTCTTTACTATTTTATTATTATGTACCTACTAATAGACTAATTTTAACATGTTATGTTTATAAATAAAAATAAATAGATATTACGTTATGCTAACTTTTAACTTCATAAATTTTAACCACTTTTTCCAAATATTATTACCGCGTGGTACAGAAAAAAAACTATTTTTGGGTTGTTTTTTCACTGGAGTTGGTACACATAGGCACAATACAATATTTGTTAACAATTTTAGTGATGCACTATAAGAAAAACAATTAAATTTATAACGAAACCGCGAGCGCAACGAGCGAAAGTATGTAGACACGCAGAACTGTGTTACGTTATGACGTCACACGTTAGCGCGATCACTCAAAATCACTAGTCGCGGAAGCCGTACTTTAACGTTTAATATCTCAGTCATTTTTGAAGATAGGAAAAAAATAAAAACAGATTATTTTTTCTCGAGTTACCTATTTTGCAGATTTGCTGAAAAAAAAAAATCATTTTGGTTCTCCATTACGCGTCATAAAGTCATAAAGTTGTTAGAAGCTAAAGCAAAAGTCCAAACACGCAGGAACATTTGTTAAATGCCATATTTGCATATTTGTACAATATGTGCGAAATGCAAATATTTGTTATTAATAATGTGAAAATAATTTCCCATTGATAAATAATTTGGATGATATATGCAAAATGCAATAAGAAATGCTATAATGAAAAAGAAATGAGTGGTAAAACCTGGAATAAATATATTAAATTTATGTAGTATATCTTAATAAGAAACAATAAACTATTGTAAATAATGTATCATAAATCTGGGTAAAAGAAAAAATATCTATAGGTACCTGTGAATTAAGTCTTAAAACAAACCATCAATGACTATTTTGGCATTCTTTCAATATTTTCTTCTTAAGTCAAATCCCACACAATTTGTGTTTGATATTTTCTATGCGATATGTAAGTCTATGGTCGGTCGTTCTCGTACAGAATGCTATTTGTCTCACCGTAGATTAGTATAAGTGTACCCTGCGTGTCCCACACCTGTGCCTCGCTACCTGCCTACTGCAAACAAATGCCTATCTTTTCATTTAAACATGGGAAAATGCTTTCGACCGTACTTCAATGGAAGAAGGTCAAATAGAAAAAGAGTGCCAACATAAAAATAGAGTCGGAGATGATAGCAAATAAACTTTGTACGCTTTGTTGATAGAACAACGCCATAGTCTAATTTAAAACCTGGGTCCTGGGTCGATTCCCAGCGGGGTCAACTTTAGATAAGAACTTTTCAAAGTTGTCTCTGGTCTGGTTCTGTAAAGTAATGGCAGGGCATATGCTGCATTTTGCAGTCATTTGGGCAGCCCCTCTGGCTGCAGTAACAACAGCTTTTCAGAATATAGAATTGTGTTCTGTTATGTTCCGGTGATAATAAAATATCTATCAATCCCGAATTTTAATGAAGCATATTATCTAGAAAAATGGATTAGGTTTGATTAGTCAAACGACTGGTACGCGGAAATTGGGTGGTAGAAAAGCCACAAATTACCTAAGCAATTTCCTAAAGCTATTGCATTGTGAACATATATCATCCGAGCGTAACGTGAGGACGTTTCAATCGGGAACATTTCGGAATACCGAGGAACATTTTGGAACATTCCCATTAGTCGAGTTTCGCGCGTGTCACTTGTTTTAAATGAAAACTTGAGCGTAGTTCAGATTTATTGCTGTGAGTTGTGTTCACACCCCGCGTTTGAATGGAGGCGAGTTGATCCGTGAAATTGGATAGCCTTGTTTGGATGCGGCATTTATTGCAAACTCTTATAGAGAAGTAGTTATTTAGGTGTTGACCACTACTACTGTTATAAGACTTTACGATTCTAATATATACAGTTTCAATATAACAAAAAAAAGAGAATAAGCAGATTTGGTTCGTCATAAGAAATTTTCTGGATAATATTTTGTCGTCTATGGCCAGAAAGAAAAGCTTCTTAACACCAAGAATTACCGTCCACTTCCTTATGTTACATATGAATTTGCCATTTTTCTCTTTTGTCTTTATTCCTCATTTGCGTTGATTTGCCAACTAAGCTTCTGGGTAAATTATGTTCTACAGTTATAAACTGGGCGGCACATTATTAGTGATTTATAAGTGGTGATTCTCCTAAGTTGGCTTGAATGAAATTCATTGGCACCAATGCAATCAATTAAATGCTTTTCGTGTTGTCTGGATAACGAATCTTTACTCATGATATTTTCTTGACTGTTAAGAATAAAATGATCTACACCATTACAACCATACATGAAATAAAAAACCCGACAGGGATTCAAACCACGTGTTGGTTTCCTTAAGCTCTGATCACTACTGTGACACTGGTGTAGCATAAAAGCGTAAATGGCTCCTCTTAAAAGTATCCAAGTAAAAGTAGATTTAGCTTCTCCAAACCCGATATGACCTTGAAACATAACTCCACGACCAACACGGTTCGAGAGACATTCTAGCGTCGTTTATGTAAGTTGCTAATTACTTGATCAACATTCCGCTACCTCAAAGGCGGAGTTCCTTTGTAGATGGTTCAGTTACAACGGAACTTATGAGCTTGCTTTGTATTTAACTTTAATTATGTTATAATTTTGGAAATGTTACTAATTGCTATTTGTACGTAATATTCTATCTGTTGGTTGTCATTTTATGATGACATATCATTTTAGATTTATTTAGACAGGCCCTGTCCGCACTGCGATATTTCACCGCGCGGTTTTTTTCTCGCAATTCTGTAACACATTGAATCTTATACGAGTATCCGCACTGGCGATAAAAATATAATTCGAAAACACGGAATATAATTCGCGAGAATAAAAACCGCGCGGTTAAAAATCGCAGTGCGGACAGGGCCTTAAAGCTTTGATAAAATAAAAATAAATGAATATCCAATGTAAAATAAAGAAAGCAATATTTTAGAAAATTAAAACATGATTTGTGCCCAAACTTCTCTCAAAAGGACAGATTCTCGAAAAACCGGGAATGCTACAGGTGCCTACATCAAAGGTGATTTCAAAAACTATCTAGTAAGTTTTAAATATGTGCTAGATTTATTGCTTATACATTGAGATACACAAACTATAGAAAAGTTGAACTGAAAATCAGAAAAAATAATACATCCTTTAATATACGGTTACTGTATAAATGTTTCGCATATAATTTACTAATATTGAAGTAGGCCATAGAGAATATACGAGTATATTCAAATTAAATTTTTATTACGAAATATAAATTAATTTGAGAAAAATGAAAACCTTAGTTATCAAAGTCGTGGTCAAAAGAACAAAAGAAAGATGATGGTGTATTTCACCCAGCAAATGTCATATTGAAGCTAGCAATACGATCGCTGCACTTCCAATAAAAATACCTCGAGGCTAATGTAGCGGTCGTAAATATCACGGTACGGCCATTTAAGTTCCACGTATCCTTATTTCTTTAGGATTACACCTTGTTCCGATATAAGACTGTCGGAACCCTATCGACACAGTAAAAAAGACATAGTAATGAATTAGCAAATCCTGTCTATTATTGCTATATTTGTTATTTTTTTAATATTTATAATTAAAATAAAATATTAAGAAAATAACATTGATTTTGAAATATAAAAAGGAATCCTATCTGTTAAGAATTCTAATATATTAATATTTTACAGTAGGAGTTTCGCCGGGCTGTATTCTGGGTCCGTTATCATCTCCACAATTTGTTATTGTTCGACGATGATAAAAACCTTAAATTTTATTGTCCTCATTGCACAATAAGCTTTTCTGCATACTTCAGGCATTCATCAGTATGCGTTCGGTTGCTAACTGTGACCTTTTAATTGATAGGTTTCTACCATTATTCTATATGTGCTACACTAAATACAGCTTAGTGTAGCACAGTCATGATCTTTAACTACAGTAAGAGTATATTATATGGTGCTATTTTATTAAACTACATGACTATAACCGCAGGAATCAGCAGAAAATAAAATGATTTTCTAAAAGGATGATAGACTTTACTGTCAGTTATAGTGTCTATACTGTGACACATGCCCGCGACACTAGCGCTATAAATCGGACACACTCACAACTGTCGCCGAACCTCCAATATACGAGAGTTATAGGCCAGGAAATTAATTCTGTCGACACAAGTAGGGTTACGCGGGAAATGGGAAGGGTGACCATGATTTCATAGTTATTTACGTTCGCCTTCGGTTGTCTATGGGACCCATTATTGAGATCAAAATTTCCAGAACGGAAGCGAACAAACCAAAAACTCACAGTGGGTATGCTTGCCGTATTCTGGTTCGTACACGTCGTTGGTATAGCTTGCGCTATATAGCATTTTTCTTTAGGTTTGCCTAAGAAATTGCTTTTTTTATACTCTTACTTATATAGAGCAAAGTATCGTTTTTATAACAAATTTTGCGCTATGCCTTAGTTAGGTGATGGTTGCCACCTACCATCAGCTGGACCGTCAGCTTATGTTTTTTTTATTAATGAGTAGCTGACCCGGCGAACTTCGTACCGCATAATTGACAATAAATGTAGTGTTACCTTTTAGATAACATAATTTAGGATTTTATGAACTTAATGAATACAAAATTTGACAGATTTGTATTTTCTAATGACAGTGAAAAAGTTATCAACAATGGTTGCTAGGTGACACGTACGTTTTGTTTTGATTGATGTCAAATGTTTGATAGCTGGGGAGAGAATGGTTTGTATGGGAAAAGAAAATTGTTTTTAATTTTTTCCCTCATATCTTTTTTTACGTTTTTTCTCTCCATAAGAACCTTCCTCAGACTTCATCAAACACAACAAAAAAGAAATCAGTCAAATCGGTCCAGCCGTTCTCGAGTTTTGCGCTTAGCAGCACATTTAGTGATTCATTTTTATTTAAGAATATAGAATATAAGTTTATTCTTGACCAACATCTAGTTGTGCAGCAAAGAGGAGGTCGAAGATAGAGCGAGCTCACCCAGAAGATGCCTTTTCACACGAACTTTCAAAAGATTTGGGTTATATGAGGTCGGAAACACAAACGCCGCAAGGAAGTATCTTGCAAACATTCTGACAGACAGGCCAGTATTAGCCCTTACAATTCCCAAATGAAGAGATCGAAAGGTCTCATTAATACTATCAAAAGATTATGTAATACCATTTCTAGGTTCTAGTATGGTCACCTTACCGTCTGCGACTAAACCAAATTGATTTTTAACATAAGCTGCTTAGATACAGGACACAGAGAAATAATAATCGAATATAAATTCTAAACAGTTAAAGGGTAACCCAAGAGAAGTATTAAGTTATAATAAGCAAGTTTGAATGATAATCGTATTGGCCCTTACTTACATAGTTTAATATCATAAATATTTATTTATTAATAAATAGTGTCAGCACAAGGCGAGTTACTAAATCATAAGCAAAGCAACCTCTTACGAAAATTTAGAGTAAAATAACAGCATTTGTGCTGTTGAGCTTTTTTTCATAAAAAATGAATCTATCAATTGTAAAAAATGATAATCCTATAGTAAATACGCGGTTAATAGATAATAATTAATCTCAGGGCTACTAATAAAATTAACCAACGGACTGCCTCAGGTGCCTCATGATTCAATAATTCTTACAAGGGTACGTTAGAATTGTAATTAGTTACCATATCGGTTTTATTTCATAAAAGTGACTACAATAGCCCTTTCAAATCCCCTTTTCAATGGCCTTTCAGGTTTAAATGTCAAACTTTGGAATAATCTATTTTCCTACTTGTTTTGAAAATTGATTTGGAAAAGAGCAACTATGAGGAAGAAAGGCCTCATAGAAAAGAAAATACATTTCAAACTGGTGGTAAATGCAAAGAATTAACTCTTGTAAGATACAGATTTCGGTTCCTGCAATAAATATGCATAAAAACTGCAATTTTTTGAAACTAGTTTGAAGATAAAATATAGTAAAAAATGAATAAGTAAAAGCAATAATTTTCAATAAATCCGATTATCGCTAAACTACCTTAAAATGGTTAAAAACTAGCAAACACAAGAAATGTCAATTGTGTAATATTTTTCATTACCCATTGGGGTAGCAAGGATAATGAAAAATATTCAGTTTGTATGAGTATAACTTATCACTAGTGTTAAGTTCCATGAAAAATATTTCTTAAAATTTATAGAACAGCTAAGAATTACTGACCTAGACTAATGACAGTGCTTCTAAATACCACAATAAAAGAATAGGAACACCTCGTAGAAACGTTTCCCGTAACTACATATCTTCACAAACTTTGAGATAACGCTTGACAGCAAAGAGTCTAAAGAAAACACAGTAAGAATAGTGTCAGTAGGTATGCAATGACGTTTCAGCAGAATGATTTTCAACCGGATTCAATGAAGTCTTAAGGTAAGATTTACGATAATTGCATGGAATCTAAAGTAGATACATTTTATAGATTAACTGCAGTTTTAATAAAAAAAAGTATTATTGGATCATATTTAATTACATAATTTAATTTAAATTGTTCGTATTTAGTGTAATTAAAAAATAAGACCAAGTTTTTTATAACTAAATGTGAAATTTTATACTCAATTTTAAATCCAGTTAAATTTTTATTCTTAATAACTTTTAATTGGGTATGTTTGAATCAAAATTTTAATTGTTTCATCTCAAGTCTTGATAATGGCAGTCCTCCGGCGAAAGAAGATCATTTCCACATCTTTTACCAAAATCAAAATCAAAATATTTATTTATCAAATATCCTATCTGGATCATACCATCAATTGGTCCATCAGCTTGCCTACGGAATTGTAAAATCTAGAATTTAATGTAAGAAGTAATTCGTTTTGTAATTAATTGGTCAAAAATTTTGTATATCAAAATAAATGGGTCGAAAAGCAAATATGAGTTTAGTATGAGGAAAACAATTCATATACTTCTTGATATTAAAACTGCTGTGGGTTGAAGCAGGCTATTTAGTCTGAGGGGAATTCAAACTTTGCTTACAAACCAAACTCTATCCAATTACTCGTACAATGATCCTTTCATATATTAGTTGTTATTACTTTGACATTTGCGTTGCTAATTGTACGTCGAATCACAAATGTATACATTTTTCTTACTTAGTACCTAAATGTCGTCACGCAGGCTGACCGATCATTACGATAAAGAATAATGGATCTGAAAATTAAGTTTCTTGCATCCCTTAGATACTAACTCACCGAAACAAAACAGCACACATGCTGTTATTTCACGGTGATTACTGCCGCTTATAGGACTGGATTTGCCAATTATGACTGGAAAAGCAATGTGCCCAGCATCTATAATTAAATGCAATTTAAAGAATATTTTCCAAGATTCTCTACTGCTATTGAATATTTCAGTGACACCAAGAACTATCTCTCGGCTTTCTTCCCACAAAGCGTGTGTAAGGACTTGGAAAAAAACAAGTGGGGCTCTAAAGGCTCCTTGTAAAGCGCTGTGGTCATTAGTAGAGAGTACACTTCGCATCTTGTCTGCCGCTACTTAGGTCTTGAAGACGGTTGTTGTTTGTTTACACTATACGGTGCTAATAAAATGTTGTGAGCTTTTACTTTTCTTTATTATTGTTCGTTGTTTTAATTTTTTATCTACTTATAAATATTTTTGTCAGGTTTTTTTCTCAATAAATAAAATAAGTCTATAAAAAAATTGTGTGTGTCAGTTCTGACACACGACTGGAGTTTACTCGTTACGAACGATTATAAAAATTAAATTTTCACAATTCGAACATGCCGAAAGAACAACATTATTCTTTTTTTAAATAATATTGTGTAGATATCTGAAATGTCAGATATTCTAAAATATTAAAAAAAATAGAACGTAACTATAACGCATAACATAACGCATTCGTGTGACAATTCTGATTTTACTCCCATAAATTTTTACTTATATATAGAGATATATTATTTCGATGTTTATACCTATGCAAATCAATTCTTAAGGAGTAAACTCCAATATGTAATAAAAACTTTTTTTAATAGTAAAAACATTTAAAAGGCGCAGGAAAAAACGAGTAATTAATAAAAGAAGTTTAATTAAAAATTTTGGTGCTTTTTATTGCTTAATTGTAATGGTTATTTTGTTATCGCATTCGCACTATTTTTTTCTAAATTAATTTGTAAATCAAGTTACTTAGATTTTTTATAACCCAAGACTGGGGCTTCAGGTACTTGAACGAACTTAAGTGGAAATCGCTGTCTAGGCAAATATAGCAAGTACCTACTTTACGACATGATTTGGGCGGGTACTTGTCAGATCCCAGTGAATATATCAACTGTTGAATAAATTAATCATGGCCTTTCTATTCAAATGAAAGCCGTTACACAATTTAATCTAATTTTCTTGTCAATAACATTTCACATATTGTTTTTGATTTTTTTCTATAACATAACCTGATTACACTGATTTATAAAATAACTAATTCGAGACCATTATTACTGTCTCAAATGGAAATTTGTTGAATTTCTTTATAAGTGATTAAAATTGAAATTAAATTAGATTAAAATTGTTAATTGAAATAATTGAAGCCGATGAGTTTGTTTGTTTGTTTATTACACTTTCACGGCTTAATTACTTAGCTGATCACACAGGTTGTCAAAAAAAAAGTATCATTCCCGAGATATAAAAAATCGTCTAGTGGCACGGCCAAAGTCGCGAGTCCGAGTCTAATAGATGATAAAGTAATGGCCGCACTGACAATGTACTCTGATTCGAAATTTAAAATCGTACTTAAACCGTTGTGTAGATATCGCATCGAAATACTGCAATGGAATTTGCGTCACAAGTGCCAGAGGGGAACATAGAAAGAACGCCTTTGACAGAATCATGGCGGACTCATGCCTTCACGCGTCAATGGTAAAAGGTAGTAACGATCAACTTCTACTATTTCATTTTAAACTCTAATGGGTTGACGTAAAGTCACATTTCTTTAAATTACGTACTTATTATTATGTTTGTTTTGTTATAAATGACAGTTCATGCTCTACGCATATGTCACTTTTAAATGTTCCATAAATTTCGTTGTGTTTTGTATGGCACGCGTGTTCCATGTTGTAGTAGTTTGATGAGATATCGTTATATTTTGAACAGAAACGTCAATGTCAGCGTAAATCTGTTTTATTTCCCCTGCCCCGTATCTCTGGTATGGATAGACATTCACGGAACTTTGCAAACAGCAAACTGAAATCAGTGGGGACACCCACCGAGGGGAAATATCAATCGCTCCAAATTGTTCCGCGCAGGGGAAGCTTGAATGTCAAACTCACAACTTGCCTAATGATGCATTACGCTGATTCACCTAACAAACGTATAGATAAAGCTTTCAAGACGCATTTACTCGTCATATTTTAGTAGGCATTCAGAAACCCCTCGGTTCACTAAATCCCACTGGGAATTTCTTATACGTTCCATAGAATTCATTTCCATAGAAAATACATATAGAAAATTTCCTGGGCAAGGGATGACTTTTCATTGTCGCTTATTTTAAAACTAAAGAAACATAACAGTTTAGATTGTCGGATTTATTAGTACTTGGGTGCTATGTAGATACTGATATAAAAATAAAATTAATTCATAGTAACACTTTTTATTAGCACCTACTTACTGTGTGGACACTTTTGTGACGATATATTTCGTCAACTACTATTTTCACTTTTTCAGTGTGCACATTGTATATTTATCGCTAACAGTATATATATATATACATGCAAGTTTAATAACATTCAGATCATATAGGTCATATTTTCTTTTATCACGCAATTGCGGGATATAGTTGCAGCTAATGGCGTTAACCACGTGAGGAATAGATAGTAGAAAATTATAACATTGCAAGCGAGAGTCTGGTACCTCTTATTTAATATATTCAGGAAATGTTGCATAAACGCAATAAAAAACTATCAGTCGTGGGCTTAACGTTAGAAGTGAAAACTACGCCATCTGTTAACATCTTAACAAACTATTGACTAAGTTGAGCTTATTATGAACCATGAAGTACTAATTCGGGTAGATGGCGCTTATTTCATACAATTAAACGTTACTGAGGGTGACGCTCACAGAGCGTAACGGTGCGAGTACACTCTTTTTCTCCTAAAAGTGCCCAACGTGCCTAAAGAAGATGTCACCCCAAAAATATTTGCATAAAAGTTGGAGTTTCATTTTCTTTTAAATAAGTATCCATTTGACAATTATTGGCTCAAGGATCGAGAGAACTGGTTTCAAGGATGAGCTTGACATCAAATACAGAAATTTATAGAAATCATTAAATAAGGCTGCTTATGTAATACAAATTCACATTAACATACACACAGTCAGTCATTTTATTTTAAATTTAAACTTAAGTGGATTTTAACTTAAGGAGAGGTAAACCAATTTCAATTTCGTAAACAGTTATAAATACTTCCAAGTGGCAAATATTCGCTTCTAGAGAGCTTCTCTTATGTGTACTAGTAGGTACACAATTTATATATTTTATCGGCTTCCACACCAATGTTTACTGTTACCGTGTCCACTGGAAGTAATAAACTGTAAAATTTTACTGCATCTGCAGCTAGTGATCCCGCAGTTTACATTTTTATGTACTTGGGCACACTCGTAACGCGTTTCAGTGCTTGCGTTTCAATGGCCAAAGGGCTCTTTCAGGTTATTTAGTGGAATTTTTACACAGGATTACGCCGCTTTTAATACTGGCTTTGTAAAGCTTTGTAGCAAACAGCAGTTTTCTGTGTGAATAGTAACTAATTCTACGAGATACAAAATGTTAGAGTCCTATTTAGAATCGAATAATGAATGGACAAATTTTTTTAGTGTACGAACCAAAAACTAAACATTTACAAAATAGAAACCACATCAGCGCTTTTAAATTTATTAGTAAAGTCAAATTAAATCTAATACTTAAAAAATTGTTAAAGTAATGGTTACGAAAATGAATGAAGGGTATTAATTCACTTACATGGCAACAGCAAACTTTAATCAATACACGAGCTTGTCTTATGTGTTTAAGGAATACATCTGTAAAAAAAATATACCACGAGTGCTTAAAAACCGTATCGCTAAAAGCGTCGTACGTAGAACGTTCGAAGGGTTTTAAGAAGCAAACATCATCAAAGGGCTTGCCGTCACAATTTGTCGTCCCCTTGATTGGGCACGTACCTTGAGTGCACCTGTGTCACCATTTAAACATGGACCCTAAACAATGGATTAAAGTGGTCCAAACACAAAAAAGTTCGCGGTATGTATAATAATAATATATTTTACATCTATCTCATGAATTAAAAGATTAAGATAAAATTATTAAGGCACGTATTGGTCGTGAAAGCCCTAGGAGACACGATAGAAGCCAAACTGATTTGTTGTTTAAACCAACGACAAGAAGTATTTCAATATCGCTATACCCAATGGGATTAACGCTAGATATCTCTTACAAGTATGATACGATCTGGGAAATAAACTATAGTGGAGCACGAAAATTTTACTGATTTTTTCTAACACTATCACTGCTAGGCTAGTTGCAAATAGAATATAATAAAGTTAACTTTAGATATGTACCAGAAGCAAAATATGTACTGAGGCTTAGTATTACTCGTATTATAAATTACAACAAATAATAATAAAATAGGGTTACAATATTATAGTGTTATATTACTGTGTTATTGTGAAAAAAACTACATATTCAATGTACATTACCTCATATTATTTCTTTATGACAGTCGACAGCGGATTAAATACATCCACTCTGATGTTACCACTTACCAAAAAGTTGACAATCAGCCTGGCTGTTATCCTCTGTCATAAAAATAGAATTAGTTAGTTTATATATTACATTATATTGTCAATACTTCCAATCGCTTCATTTTACAACTTGGGCCAAAAGTAAAGCGGCAGGTGCGTACGATTGTCTACATCGACACTTGAATTCTGATGTAAGGGTTTCAGTTTTGAGCTTTTAGCGTCAAGAGTGAGATGGGGGAACTAATCGAGTGCATGGGAACGACCTCTACGTCGCGGTTTCAGATTTTACCGCGGTCTTAGAATGCAATCGTAGTTACATTGTATTTAAATGTGTTGTATGTGAATCTTTGAAACCCACTATGTATAACATTAATTAATTATGTAATAATTATTCGGAGCTTATTCAATTCAAACAAACAAACAATCAAATCTTTCCTCTTTATAATATTAGTATAGATAATATACATAAAAATGTAATGGGAATTGGGAATATACTCGTACATGGTTTTGACATTAAACTTTCTGTATTATATTCAAATGAATTGTTGCTGATATTTTAGTAGTAGAAAACGCATTCGTTTACAAGCATGCGTACATTTTTTCACGTTTATTCATAACATTTCCTCGCAGATTTGTTACGCAGGTAATTCGAGGCGTTATTTGTGTTAAGAATTGCTTATATAAATCACAGATATTAGGGTGCACTTTGTGGTCCATTCTTCGAGATTTGGGCAAAGATTAATTCATGCGTAGGCACCCATTTCTGAGCCTGCTAGACTATCAGTCAACCACTACATTGTGGGCTTGTGTACAAGTTAAAAAAGAACCACAACAGTATCTGCGATAAAAAAAGGAAGAGCTTTTTTTAAATATAATTAAAATATAAAAAAATTGGAAATTACTTTATTTAACCATACTTAATTAACATAACATATTATATTATATTAACAATTAAACATGTCCATTTATTGTAGAAGCTGACAGTTGGTATGAAGGACTAGCGACCCGCTCTCGGCTTCGCCCGCGTTCGGTCGCCACCAAACTTCACGGGATTACCCGCTGGACTAATCTGAAGATTGTCTGAAAGTTTTATCAAAATCAGTTCAGCGGTTTTGGAGTCCTTAGGGAACATACACACTCACATCACCTTTTATATATTAATTTTATATATTCGTGGAAACGTTCCACGATTTTGTCATGTCTAATCTTTGGAAAAAATAAAAAAATCGCTCCAACAAGAGTAGTTCGCGCTTTTATGGTAATTGTGCGCAACAATGCGAGCACATAAAGTAGATGTTTTACATTTTTTTTTATAAAAACAAATCCTTTGTGAAGTTAAACAAAAAGAGTGACTGGAATAGTTTGAAATTAAATAACGGAATGAAAATATTACAGAGACTGTAAGTGTACGTTTGAAACGTTAAACGGAATGAAATAAAATGGGTTCTTTGTGCTTTGACTTCAGATATTATAAATTATTTAAACGCAAGCAAGCATTCGTTTTTTTTAAAGATCTTCATAAATTATAGCTAAGAATCATGTCAATCATGTCAACTTTCAAACAAAAAGCAAAAAAAAACGCGATTAAATCTTAGGTATTAATTTTATAAATTTTTATAACAATTATAAATGGTATTGTAATATAATATAATATAAAATAATATGTAATATCCCTAATATAGGGAATACTGCGCAAACCCGAAATTCATTTATAAAGTTGAGAGAAGTTGCACAGTGTATTTTAGGTAGAAATTACTTACACTATAATCGGTTTTCAATATCTATAGAAAATGCTTGTATGTGCTCAAAAATATATCCCCTAACTTAATTAAGTTAGGACCGTTATCCGATCAAGATAATTTTCCCCTTCGGTGGCAAAGAAAATCTCCTTTAGAATCGGTTTAAGTTACGTACTCTTATGTGGTTATTACTGTACTGTATTTGCACTTATGGAACAGCCTTGTCATCTATTTTTTTAATATAATGGGCTCTAAAATTTAAAACTTAGGTAACTCATATAAAACTCTTTATAAAGTGATATTTATAAAGATACTAGCTGACCCGAATACTAGGCGTTGTTTTGCAAAAAACATTTTAAAAAAATTTGGGGTGGGCCACCCTTATTATAAAAAATAGTTTACGACCTATTCTCAGAACTACCGAATATACACGAAAAATTTCATAAAAATCGATGAAGCCGTTTCGGAGAAGTTTGGTTACTAACACTGAGACACGAGAATTTTTTATATATAGATTTTTAAGTGTTCTAGTCTATTGCAGACACAGTCAGTGTTACGTTTTTGAGATGTTTAACAAAAGACATGAGAAATCGACTTTTATAATTCACTTACTTATACCTCTTACTTTTTCTCTCATCTTACTTTATCATACTAAGTACAATGTTTCAAATGTTATAATGCGATTATAATGCGGTTTCCACTAATGCAACAAGGAAGGTTTATGAACTTATGTAATTTGCAGAAAAAATGCATCCGTGTGAAACCGGGATACACATATATAGATTTGTAAATAGATATTAATAAATCTAAATTACAAAGACTTTGTGTTCATATAAGGTAATAATAAATTGTAGACGCATAAATCAGTGTTCGTCGAACATTAAATCCAGCAGCACTTACGAATATACCTAGCGTATACGAATATACCTCGTATAATAGCGGCTGTTGCCAACAAAATCAGGTAGACTCTGTACACGTGAGTGAAAACATCGCAAGCCGTTCCCATACAGTTTTACAGTTTAGAGCATTGACTTCAATAAACCTGGACAGGTTATCCCATAAAAATTACAGATACTTTCGTGCCCTCCTTCCACTTGGATCCACAGCTTGGCTCCACATGTGGATCCACGGATACTTTTATCTCCTCTTAAATCCACATGTGGATCCGCGGATGCTTTTATCTCCTCTTAAATCCACATGTGGATCCGCGGATGCTTTTATCTCCTCTTAAATCCACATGTGGATCCATGGATATGTGGCGATACTCCACAGTTATACAACCTCTTCGACTAACGCTGGCATAGAAGATTTGAAAATTCAAGAAAAGATTCGAAATTATGAAAACGAATAAACTGTCATGTCAAATTTGTGTATAAAAGGGGTGGTCAACATTTTGTAATTATTATTGTGCTATAGTTTTTCAACCGGACTTTTGCTATGTACATAGGCTTATTTTAAAGTGTAATTATTGTCAATTCTATCAGTTAATATAATATTCAAGTTATTGAGTATTTCATTTGGCTACATCCGAATGCATTCAAAAGCATAAATGTGGTACTGCTAATGTCCCACATATTGGTGACCACCGACGACGCGCAGAACAACCATGTCACATATTGGTGACCGCCGTCGTCTCACAGAATAATTGTGAGTTAATAGAAATCGCAAGATTCATTCGGAAAGAAGAAACTTGGTATATGGTGCCACCATAAGCGGAGCGTTTTTTCAGCATAATTTAAGGATGGCCTCAGCAGACGATGATAGGCAAGAGATCGTCAGGATTAACGCCAGAGTACCTCCGTTTTGGCCAGAAGAACCTGCACTATGGTTTGCCCAAATTGAAAGCCAATTCTTGCTCTCCAGAATAACTACGGATGAGACAAAATTCAGTTATGTTGTCGGACAACTGGAGCATCGCTACGTTGCTGAAGTGAAGGACATTATAATTAACCCGCCGGAGACCGATAAATATTTAAGGCTAAAGACTGAGCTTATTAAGCGCCTTTCAGCATCTCAAGAAAAAAGAGTAAAGCAGTTGTTGATGCATGAAGAGCTTGGAGATCGGAAGCCATCACAATTCTTGCGTCATCTACAAGATTTAGCTGGTCCGTCGGTCCCGAAAGATTTCCTTTCCACTATTTGGTCTAGCCGATTACCGACCAATATTCAGACGGTTGTAGCATCGCAGTCCGATTTGACCCTGGAGAAAATCGCAGAACTAGCTGACAAGATTCACGAGATTGTCCCTCCATGTCCACAAGTGGCAATTACATCCAAGCCCACACCGTCTGTCCAAAATGATCTTGAAGCGCAAGTCACAGAGCTCGCGAAGCAGATTTCAGTTCTTTCTGCCAAACTAAATAGTCGCACCACTTACCGCCAGAAAGCAGATATACGTCGGACTCGCTCAAGAAGTCGCTCCCGTCCACGACAGCCACCACCGAATCATCCATACTGTTATTACCACTACAAATTTGCTGACAAAGCCAGAAAATGTAAACATCCATGTAACTTCGGGTCGGGAAACTCGAAGGGCAGTCGGAAGTAGCGGCCAGCGACTGCCCATCATCCACTACAGGCCGTCTATATGTAACTGATCGCGCATCAAAAATGCAGTTCCTGGTGGACACTGGTTCCGACTTGTGTGTTTTTCCGCGAGCAGCAGTCAAGACGCCCTGTACCAAAACATCGTACGAGTTGGTAGCTGCTAACGGTACGGTGATAAACACATATGGACCAATTCGGCTTCATTTAAATCTTGGACTGAGACGAGATTTTGTGTGGAACTTCATAATAGCTGACGTTTCGAAACCCATCATTGGAGTGGATCTCTTGAGCTACTATGGATTACTAGTGGACTGTAGACATCAGCGCCTGATCGACAGTATTACGTCGCTAACTGCAAACGCCCAACTGTCCAAAAGTTCAGATGGCATCTCCTCGGTGAAAGTAGTTTCGGGAGAAACAGAGTTTCACGATATTTTACGTGACTATCCCGAAATTACTAGACCAGCAGGCTTACAGTCTACAATAAAACACAACACTCTTCATCACATCCGTACAACGCAAGGTCCTCCAGTTTATTCCAAGCCAAGACGTCTCGATCCAGTTCGATTCCAAGCAGCCAAGAAGGAATTTGAAGACATGCTCGAAAGTGGAACTGCTAGACGTTCAGAAAGTCAATGGTCCTCAGCACTGCATATGGTCAAGAAGAAAGACAACGGTGACTATAGAGCACTGAACTCCAGAACAATTCCTGACCGGTATCCCATCCGACATATACAGGACTTCACCTACGAGCTTGCTGGAGCTACAGCCTTCTCCACACTTGATCTTGTGAAGGCGTACAATCAGATTCCTGTCAATCCTGAGGATATACCCAAGACCGCAATCACGACACCATTCGGATTGTTCGAATTCCCGTATATGACTTTTGGACTTCGGAATGCTGCACAAACTTTCCAGAGGTTCATCGACGAAGTCTTGGGTGGTCTCGAATTCTGTTACGGGTACATTGACGATATAATTGTATTTTCACCTTCTCCAGAGAAGCACAAGGAACACCTGCGTGAATTATTCGAGAGACTTAAAAAATACGGCATTCTGATCAACACAGCCAAGTGCAAATTTGGTCTATCAAAAGTGACTTTCCTCGGATATTCTGTATCGGCAGCTGGTATTAAGCCTCTGAATACCAAGGTTCAGGCTATACAGGAGTACGCCATTCCTAAAACTGTAAAGGAACTTCGACGTTTTTTAGGAATGCTTAACTTTTATCGCCGATTTGTGCCCAACGCTGCACAAGTTCAAGCTCCACTTAATGCCTTGCTCGCCGGACCCAAAGTCAAAGGATCACAGCATATCGAAATGACTCCGGAACTGATACGTGCATTCGAAGACTGTAAAGTTTCGTTGTCAGAAGCTACCCTTCTCAACCATCCGGATCCGTCTGCAGATTTAGCGTTGATCACGGACGCTTCAGACGCATCTATAGGTGCTGTACTCCAACAACGTTGCAAATCTGATCAAGACTGGAAACCCTTAGCCTTTTTCTCACGCAAACTTTCTACTTCACAGAAGAAATATAGTCCTTACGACCGTGAATTATTAGCCATTTATGAAGCAGTCAAGTACTTCCGATACATGGTGGAAGCAAGAACGTTCGTCGTGTTCACTGATCACAAGCCGTTGACATTTGCTTTTTCCGCGAACAAAAGCACATGTACTCCACGTCAATTTAGATACCTAGACTTCATTTCACAATTCACAACTGACATTAGATACTTGCCTGGGAAAGAAAACATTGTCGCTGACGCACTGTCACGAGTGGAAGAGATTGCAACTGCAATTGATTACGAGAAACTTGTACGATTTCAGGAATCAGACCCTGAACTGCAAGACCTCCTGCTAAACGGTTCAGCATTGAAGCTTCAGAAGAAGAATTGTATAGAGAGTAACTTACCTGTCTACTGTGATACTTCTGTTCAAACTCCTCGACCGTATATCACTCCTCAGCTACGTAGACAAGTTTTCGACATGATCCATGGTCTGCATCATCCCGGAGCATCTGCAACTGTGCGACTGGTCACGCAGAGATTCGTATGGCCAGGAATAAAAAAGGACTGCAGAGAATGGACAAGAGAATGTCTACAGTGTCAGAAAAGCAAGATTTTCCGTCGCACTAAATCACCTCTTTCCAGCTTCCAAACTCCTTCCTCGAGGTTCTCTCACATACACCTCGACATCATAGGACCCTTACCTTTGTCTTATGATTTCAGATATTGCCTTACAGTCATCGACAGATTTACTCGTTGGCCTGAGGCGTTTCCTCTGAAGGAGATAACAGCAGAGTCCTGTGCAACTGCCCTCGTCTCTGGCTGGATAGCCAGATACGGTTGTCCTGCTCGAGTGACTACGGACCGTGGTCGACAGTTCGAGAGCAGTCTTTTCAAGGCCCTCACTGCCTTGATTGGTGCGCGCCACTTTCGCACCACTGCTTACCATCCTGCAGCAAACGGGATCGTCGAGAGGATGCATCGTCAACTCAAGTCTGCCATTATGTGCCACAACACATCCAGCTGGGTTGAATCTTTGCCTTTAGTACTTCTGGGAATGCGTAGTTCCTGGAAAGAAGATCTACAGTCGTCTCCAGCTGAACTTGTGTACGGCGAACCCCTGCGTCTACCGGGTCAGTTCTTCTCACCCAGTAATGACTGCAACGTTAGAGATGTCACCGAGTACGCAAACCGACTTCGCTCCTACATGGCGAAACTGACTCCACAACCTACCACATGGCACAGCAATTCACCCTTCTACATACCCCGAGACCTGCATACAGCTACACACGTCTTCATTCGTCAAGACCATGTCAGAAGTTCTCTAGAACCGCCGTACGCTGGACCCTATAAGATAGTGAAGAGGCAGCCTAAATTCTTTACCGTCGATGTCCGCGGCAAGGTTCAGAACATCTCCGTCGACAGGCTGAAACCGGCATTTCTGATGAGAGAAGCGACGCACCTCAACGAAGACAGATGTAAGCTAACCGATGAGCCATCTTCAAGTCGTGTCGTCGTACCTAACGCCGTGCCTGAGGAGAAGAGGTCGCGCAGTGGTCGTCGAATCAGATTTCCGGACTACTATCGACCATAGTCATGGTCTGGCCAGGGGGAATATGTGGCGATACTCCACAGTTATACAACCTCTTCGACTAACGCTGGCATAGAAGATTTGAAAATTCAAGAAAAGATTCGAAATTATGAAAACGAATAAACTGTCATGTCAAATTTGTGTATAAAAGGGGTGGTCAACATTTTGTAATTATTATTGTGCTATAGTTTTTCAACCGGACTTTTGCTATGTACATAGGCTTATTTTAAAGTGTAATTATTGTCAATTCTATCAGTTAATATAATATTCAAGTTATTGAGTATTTCATTTGGCTACATCCGAATGCATTCAAAAGCATAAATGTGGTACTGCTAATGTCCCACAGATACTTCTTTTTCCTCTTATGTCCAACAGGTGGATCCGTCGATATTACATATGACTGAAATATTGTTCTCTATAAGTGGCACTTGGCACTTGAGCTAAAAGTCTTCAATCTGAGTTTTTAAAACTATTTTAGTTATTTTTAAAACTAAAAACAAACAAATTTGTGAAGTACTTACTCTGTCTGTCTGTTACCTTTTTACGTCTTAACTACTCAACCGATCATCGTGAAATTTTGCATACATATTCTCAGGGATACAATAAAGGATATAAAGTACCTTTCATCCAGAAAAAAAGTACTGTTCCAGAGGGATCATTTCAAAATTAAGAAAACTATCACAACATTATCAATCTTCATCAGACGCAATATTTTTCTTCTTTGTGGTGAGAAATAATTAACATTTTCGGATCCGGTCATTGTCATGCTTATACACTAGTTGATAGAAAAAAAAGGAAATTTTATCAATAATAAGAATAATATTTCAGATAAAAAGAACAAAGGTCCTAAATGAATAGTGCCTCCTTCCACTTGGATCCACTTACGGCCGAAATTAATAACCTATCCTGATCCGTTTTTACCCATCTAGGATTGAAAAATCAATCTTTTTGTGTGTGAAGTGTGTCAATAACGTATCCACGGATTTATATTTCAATCTAAAACATGAAACTATCTTTGGGAGGACAGATCTCACATTAAAGATCGACCTCTGTTCGTAATTGACAGTTTGGGTGTCTCAATATTCAATCCGTACATTTTGACATAGCGCAATCGATCTAGATTTGCAATCCCACGAATTTCACGGATTAATATCACGGATTATAATTGACGAGCCCGTTGGACGAATGGCAAGGGTGCTTGCCTTACGTCTCAGGGGCCCCGGGTTCGATTCCCGGCGGGGTTAACTTTGGAAATTTTATTATAATTTTCAAAATTGACTCTGGTCTGGATTTAAAAGTAGTGGTAGGGGCACACTGCGTTTCGCAGTCATTTGGGCAGCCCGTCTGGCGGCAGTAACCACCACCTTACAGAATACCACCGTGAAATAACAGCATTATGTGCTGTTGTGTTTCGGTGAGTGAGTAAGGGATGCCAGAGACCATTACCCCACCACCCTCCCTTATCCCTTTTCCTTAATCCTTCTATGGTCGGCAGCGCACTTGTAGCACTTATGGCGTTACTTGAGTTATAGGCGACGGTAGCCACCTACCATCAAGTGGGCCGTCGGACTGTCTGTCGACCTTAACATTAAAAAAAATATATAAGACTTAAAAAACAAACAAACAAGAATTTAAAATATTTTTATTAATTGTATTAATAATAAATAAAATTATTAAATTGTCCCATTTCAATCGTATAGTTGTTGTGGAGTACGGCGACACGTTGAGTTTTGGGCGTTAAATGCGTCGTAGATTCGACGTCATTCTTCATTTTTTAATTTGTTGGTACAGGCATTGCTAGTTTTATTGTTTATAATTTTGCTATGCTCAATAAAGGATAACAAATTTTTCGTTTCATCTTTTGTAAGTGGTTTCATCTTGATCTAAAATAAAAACAATAAAAACTTCATCACACCGCAAAAATAACAAGAAATGCAAGCGCCCCAAAGAACAGTGACGCATTAAAGAAATATAATTTACTACTGTTTCTGAATTCATTTTAGTTAACTATTCCACTATTTATTAACAATAATAAAAATTGAACACAACAAACATTGAATTGTCAACTGTCAAGTGTCATGCCATTCGTTCCTTTACTATTCAGAAAAACGAATGAATGTATATTATTATTAAAAACAAAATTATGTAGTACGCTTATAAATAAATAAAAATAAATTGAACTATAATTACTTTATCTTGTAATTGTAGGTAATTCATTATTTTCACATTTTAAATATGCATAAAATTAGAAATTTAAATTGTCTCGAAAGTAAAATTTTAATAGTTAGCATGAAAAGGAACGGCGTGGGAGGGAATGGATTGCCTACCGATCTATCCTTAGTTTCCAATCGCATACACACAAATTAATATTGGCACACAGATCGGAGATCGATCGGCCGATGGGAACAAACTGGAGATTGTTTTCAAGATCGGATTTTAGATACATTATTAATTTCGGCCGTTAGCGGATTGTGGATTCAAGTGGAATAGAAAAATATTATTATTTATGGATCCCCTCGTTTGTGGATCCAAGTGGCATATAAAATTGATTGTATTCTTGAATCCCCTCAATTGTGGATTTAAGAGGAGATAAAGGTATCCGCGGATCCACATGTGGAGCCAAGCTGTGGATCCAAGTGGAAGGTACCACTTTGAAGCGCCGCCGTACGAAAGTACGGGAACTAATTTTGACGTTTGCATATTTTTAATCCATAGATAAGTAAATAGTGTCTGTTTTATTCACGTTTTATTCTATTTGTTGATGTCTTAGGGACTGTTTAAGTTTATTTGTGTCCCCTGTCCGCTTGAGTTTTGAAAAATGAAGAAATGTGTATTTTGTAAATGTCCCTATCATGGGGACATCACTAGTTTTAGTTCCATGTACTTACACTCCATAGGCTCCATGGCCTACAGCGCCAAAATGGCGATTGGCGACCAGTGGTTTAGAGCATTGACTTCAATACACCTGGATACTGGATAGGTTATCCCATACAAATTACAAATACTTTGTTTAGAGTATAATTTTAAAGGAATTAATTCCACATATCGGCCCTGTCATACCAAAACCTGCTGTGCGTGTGCAAAAAGACGAAAAAATTAAGATGAAGGTTTATTTAAAAAAAAAGTATATTATTTTATTTGAAACTTATATTTTATTTGAAATTTATATCAATATAAATCTTTTTCTAATTAAATTAAATTTTTAACCAGATTCTCCCATTATTCTTACTGACAAAAGGACAAAATTTATGCTATATTTTACAGAGATCAGTTACCTATATTAAAAGGCTGCTCAAATGATTGCGAATCGCAGTGGTGACCTGTTACTTTTTTAATATTGTAACTTTAGGATGACATTTAATATTTCTATAAAAACTTGTATCAAAGATTATAAGTGCGCGAACAGCAAACAAAAAAAATTGTACATTTTTTAATCTCGATATTAATGCAGACATGAAAAGACTGTAATAAGAGCGTGTAAGTCAGTCGTGGTAATACCTTCCTCAAATACTTTTAATACGAGACGACCCTAACAAACTACATGGAGGGTGGATAGACGTAGCAACTTAAGACTTGTTGAGGTTGCTGCACATTGCATATTACTGTAACATGTCATTTGAAAAACTGAAACATACACCGTATCACCATGTGAATAAGGTATAAATTTTAATATTTACTGGTAACAGATATTTTTGTTTAGCAATGAAATATGATAATCGCGCCGTCTGATGACAGTATTCATAGCTCACAGGGTGAAGAAACCTTATGAGATAGGAGGGGAAAATGCAGTGTGCATTTCATAGGCGAATAATATTTCCAAGCGGATGAAAAACAAAGTAGGAAGTTAAGGGTACCTAAGAAGTACCTTATAGTACCTATTTCAGAATGTACTAGTGGATGTGCATTTTATATACATCTAGTTTTTGCCATAGACTTCGTCCACGCTCTGGTTTCTGAAATGTCAAAAGGAATCAATCTTTTAATATAAGTAAGTGTAGATTTTTTTAGACGATTGCTGGAGAACAGTTACTTTATTCTGGACTAACTGTTGGACGCGGCTTCATCGGCGTAACTTTATAAAATGTAGCCTTTTTTTAAAGATAAACCAACAGTACACGTGTTAAAAAAAAATAAAAAAAATTCAATAAAATAAAAAAAAATAAAAAAAAATATATTATACATCTTTCCATTAATTTTGGTTAAAACTTTCATCATAATCATTAATCATTATCATCATTACAGCCGACATAAAAAGTATTTATTTCTTGAATATTAAAATTACTTAACTGGTATCTTCGTGAAGGCGTGGTAGTCCTACCTAGGTACCTATTTCATTTTTTAATCTGGAAATATGATCGTAATTACGTCCGCACCTTAAGGAAACCATACGAATTTTCTTCAAACGACCTGCATTGCCGATATTGTAGTTGGGCACGGAGAACAATGAACCCATGGAGCGGTGCTTTTACAATGTATTTTTTTAATTTGTACTTAAAAACATAACAATGTCTTTTCTATATATAATATAGAATTACGTGTCACTTTGTTTGACGCCAATGAACTCCTAACATGCTGAACCGATTTGAATATAACTTCGTAACTGTGTGTAATTTGGTCCAACTTAAAAGATATGATTATTTTTACTTTAAACTCGGGCGAAGCCGGCAGCGTGTAGTAGTACTATATGTTGCAAACAGCTCCGTTAAAACCATTTGTCCCGTTCGGAACTAAAAAAATGTTAAGATTAACAAGTTGATTTTCTATTCCATAGGTATGAATTATTAACATGCCAAAGCATTCCAGATAAGCGTGCTTTATCTCTATGCTAATTATAAATAAAATATTCTATCGATGAAGTAATGATGTAGTAATCATTCTCGTTTAATTCAAATATTTTAAATAATATATTATATAATCAAATTTTCAATATTCAGATTTTCCATTTCGAGTTCCCACATTAGGTAATTCTAAAACGATACGACTCACTGTTTCCTTGTTCTTAAGGCTGGGGTAAGTCGTGTAATTCAATTACAACTCCTCCGAAGCGAACGGCTCTATAGAAAGAGGGAAAATAATACAAAAACTAAACTAGAAGGCTTCATAACTTATTGAACCGACTGTACGAGTATAGCTGGCCACTAGTGTATTGGCAACTTGAAATGATTGAAACAAGTACATAGTTATACTGAATGTATTGGGATTCTTACACTGAATTTTGTTTCGTATTGCTTATATCTTAAGGTGCTTTGTTAAGAAAATTAGCTCATAAAAGATTTTGATTAAGGCGTTGCTTAAGGCTTTTGCTTTAAGGCATCAAGAAATTTTGGACGAGAGGATGTCTCAGCTTCCCAAACGCTGCCCTAAATAACAACTAAATAAAGTAAAATATAAAATATCATAAATTCATAACAAAAATAATCAAATATTATTTTAACAGTGATCATGCCGTTTTGTCCGTAGTCTGTCTGTCAAGGTAAAACATAATAATAATTGTTCAATAACCTTTGACACAAAATGCAGTAGCAGTATGTACAATTATGTAAGTACTATGTATAAAAAACCTTCGTCAATTTTTAAGTTCATTCTTTTATCAATTCGTAGCCACTTAGTACCTTTTAAAACCAATAAAATGAAATTTTGTCATGACTGATAAATTACTCTGGTGCAAGCAAATGTCGACTGAGACGAACCTTTTCTTACTCCGACTGTAAAATTTGCATTCTACTATGACATTATTTACAAAATATTAATATTACTTTTTAGGGTAATGAAAGGGATTTCGTGTGAATAATACACAGTAAAAATTTATTCAAGAAAATTTCAAACAAAGCAACCTGTTGTAAGTGATCGCGTGTAAAGTTCACTGCTTTGTTCCACTTTGTCGCAGAAAGAGTTCAATTTCAAAAGTACATAAAAGCTGTTTGTCTTGTGTAGCAAATTGCTACACAATACATTATAAGATACAAGCTATAATTAAACATTATAACCTAATCCCTGACTTTCTATTGAGAACCGGCTCGTTGTTTGTGACATCCGTCAATTTTGAAATGGGCTGATAGTCTTCAAACGCCTGAACAGGTCGATGACGTCTAACATTATAACAACATTATAAACATTATTTTTGCATCGGGCGTCGGAGGTTAAAAAAAGGAATATATTTCATTAATCTACCTAATCCGGATACAATGGGATTTAATCTAGCTGAGATGTTATTTTGACCTTGTTTTTAGAAATACAAGGATTTAGTCTTTAAACTACTTATAAACAGTGATATGTTAAACAAGACAGGATGCGCCCTTACCATACTAATAGTGACAAAAAAAAAATGGTCCTCCAATTTTCACATCTACGAGTAGTTACTAAAAATAATTTGTTTTCATTGCCATCTTAATACGTATTTTTATTTCTTATTGGCGTATTCTGTCATTGTAAAGTGTTCTCAATGGTTGGTTGGACATATCACTGGTAAGTAGGCATTTTCGTATCTTTCTACGCACAGAATAAACACCCGTCATTGGTGCCAAGTTCCGATTTTGACACCGGCGCGTCGGTGCCACGTACTAGGAGCGTTAGCCTTGTCCTTACGAAGTAATATAGAAGTCATTGCTTATAAATTAAATAGTTTTAGTTACGTTTTAATAATTTGGACACATTGCAAATAATTTTTTATTCGATAAGAAATTATTTTTTATCAAACGTGTCGATTAAAAACCTCGAGCAACAAACTTGCACAGACGGCTCTATGTATCTAAATTTTTTTTAATGTGTATACGTTGATTATAACGTGTCAAGTGGACTCTATTCTATTAAGCTACTAACTCTATTAAGCAAAGGCAACGGCGTTTTTCATTGAAATTTATAGGTTTATATTTTTATTAGGTTACTCGTTTTTGCTGCCTTATGTTTTATAGTTGTTATAAAAACATTCGATAAAACAAGCTAAACAATAATTATGACGTTACTAGAAAAATATAGGATATAGTAAGAACTATATTTATAGATAAGTATACCAGTTGATGCCCGCGACTTCGTTCGTGTATATTCATTAAAATTTATAATATGTGAATATTTAATTTTCTAAATAACTAATGTTATAGTCAAAAAAATATCTAGGTAACTAATAATATACCTACTTAAGTGTAGTACCTAAGTATTTAGTAATCAGTACCTCTACCATGAATTATAAGTAATGACCGCACTCGCTAGCGGATATTTATATGAAAAATTGTCAATTTGACATTGACAGTTTTTCATATAAATGTTTACGCCAAGGAGAATTGTTGAGAGTATGGAGAGTATGGAATGAGTGTAGCAGTAGTTGACGGAGTGAAGTGCGCCGAGTTGAATTTTGGTTGAACACTAGCCCTCACCAGCGCCACCAATTTATCGGTTTCGACGGACACTTTTAATACTCAGAGATTGTCCTCCTTACTCAATTCTCCTTGGTTTATGCTCTCGCTAGCGAGTGAGGTCATTCTAAACTCATGGTAAAGGTATAGTGTAGGGCTGCCCGAATGACTGCGATACCTGTGATTCTAAAATGTGGATACCTATCCTGAGATGTGACATCAAAATCTTAAAATAACGTTGGTAATGATAACCTAACCTAGATAACGTAATTTTACCTTGGTAAAATCGTCTAAAACTGAGAGCATAGAAAATTAATTTTTTTACTTTGAAACACAATTTCTACGATAATCGTCTTTAATTGTACTCACCCCAAGGGCTTAATTTACATAATTTTTGCCCTCCCCAACCTCGGGGAAACGTAAATACATTTACATAAATAAATATAAATACCGATGGAAGAGCTTTCGAACCACTATTGAGTTTCAAAGTTATTTTCATATTCGCTAAAGAAAATTTCGTATCGCTTTACCGCATACATGAAACTATTCGTTCAATCTCAGTTTGCATACAAAATGAAATGTATTATAAATACAGAGTAAAAGGAAATAACGTAAAACTGTAAAATAATGTAAGTGTTAAATAACAGAATATTATTTCAATAGATTTTAAAATGACCTTAAGATTTTGTAGAAAGTATATCTTAAATTTAGTCAAGCGGAACAGCAAGCAGAGTGGCGCAGTGGAAGCGTGCTGGGCCCATAACCCAGAGGTCCGTGGATCGAAACCACGCTCTGCTAATTTTGACTATTCATAATCCTTTTTTACTTTATTATTTTAACTATTTTTTTCTCTATTTTATTACGATTAAAAATTGTATTGTACTTTGTTCATTTTGACCAATGCCTTGTACTATTATATTTTCTGTGCAAGTGCTATAAAGCAAATTATACAGGTAAAAAGATAATACAAAAGCAAACTCTAAACTCTAGAACCTCAAGATTAACTGCATATTTATGATTATAACTAAAAAAAAAACCACGGGTTGATGAAAAAATGGCTGTGTCGTGGACACGGCCGTGTGTTACATGAATACCTTAATATTTAATATTTTCCTGAGTGTAGGTAATATAAGTATAATATTATTATTAATATTTACTAAATAACAATCAATATATTAGGTATATGTATAATATAAGCTACAGCATCAAATTGTACCTTTTTACTTCTGCTTTTCTTCTAGCTTTTTAAAGGACCCATTTATTGTTAACTAATAAAACTTTCTTTATCTTCATAGGAAGTATCAATTTAATGGTTCCATTATTTTACATAGCTATGTAAACATCCTTACTAATATAAATATATTCAATACAATGTTTCAAAAAACACACTTGTCAATACATATCATATATTTTACCAAACGACTTCATAATTTTCTCACTACTTATGTCAAGCAAATTCTATTCTATTTCTAACATTTTAAAAATAAACTAGTTTATTTTTAAAAACCAGCAAGTATTAAATTAAATACCTCAACATACCTATCCCCCGATTATGTTATCATCACTTTTTCCTCCCACTATGGAAGCAAACTTAAAGATGTATTCGATTCACGTCAAAAATTATTTATTTATTACTATCTGGTGTTGCCATAATAATTCATAGTCATCGAAGTAATATACTTTTCAGTTCGCTGTTCATAGTATCTACCCATAATTCGTAGTCGTGACCATAGTGATAGAAGCCAAAAGTGGGCAGTAATTCAGGTTTGGAGTTTAGTAAGTAAGTAGGTTACAAATTAAATATTAAAGTACGTAACTACGGAACACTAATTTCCTAAGTCTCAATTTGCACTTGGCCGGTTTTTGTATTAATTTTGACATTTAAGATAATTGAATTTAAATGAATGAATAAATAAATAAAAATAAAATAAGCTTGATAGCATTATAATATTTTTTTAACGCAAAACTGTTCAACATTTTATGAAAGGCTCAGGTATTCGTTAAATTGTATCAACAATACCCCAAAGGCTCTCGTGTTAAGAGAAAAACAAACATCGCAGGGAGGTATTAACGCCTATTGTGCGAGACATTAAAATGTACGCAATAAGTGAAAAAAAGATTGCAAATCGCAGGGTTTGAACAAAGAGCCTCCCTTCTATTTGCGGTGTGCGCTATCGTTCCATCGACTAAGAGTTATTCCTATTATTGCAGGTGTATTCGGTTGGTAATGAAATTAGCATTATAAAAATACATTCCTAGCATTTTTCGAAAAGATTTTGGAAAAATGAAAAATGAAAAACTATAATTATATTAATTTAATTTGGAGAGCGTGTTGACAGAATACAATATCAAATAGAACACAATTTAAAAAAAACATCAGAAAACTTTATAGACTAGCAGAGCGTGGTTTCGATCCACGGACCTCTGGGTTATGGGCCCAGCACGCTTCCACTGCGCCACTCTGCTACACGTCTCGACAAATGATATAAGTTTATGGAAAGGGCACATACTTAGATTATGCAACGAAAAACACATAGAACATTATAATACGATGTTCAATATCCCTATTCCGTAATAAATATTGACAGTATCACGATCATATTGCAGTGAATCCGGATTATAAACCCACGATACATGGAATTGTCAAAATTTTAGACCATAATGATTTATTTTATTTATTTATTTCATTTTATTTTATTTGGGAAAACAAATAATTACACCATATGTAGTAAAATTGAAGAGAGAGAAACATGCATAAATTGAGCGTAAATCTAAAGATTGTATAAAATTTTCTTAACACAACATATTTAGATCGAATACGAGGAATACCTGATTCCACAGGTTCGATTGATTTTAAATTTGGTGTACTTGTACTGTTACTTCGGTGGTATTTCCATGGTAGATCTAACTTACAATAGATAGTTTACAATAGATGTGTTTGGGCTCAATACAAAGTCGGGGACTAGTTTTTTTATTTTTAATTAAGTATAGCTTGTACAATGTGAAGTGTGCAACTAATTTTAGCTGTAAAATTTAAGATCTAATGTATTGACAATAATGAGAGTATTCGATAAATCGTCGACTGTTTGACGTCGGCATTAAAACAGCGAAATGTCAATATTTGTCGGCAGTGCTCCGGAGGGCTGAGGGCCGTAATCCCTCCGCTTAGCAAATACTAAGAGATTTGCCGATGTCTCAGCTACGCCATGCCTCTTGAATAACGCCTTTTGTTGTCGAACTAATTAATAAATGTGTAAAGATAAAGATGGGAGGTCGCATGTTTATATAATACCAATATGTCAGGACATTTAACGTTATTTTATTATCCTTATTTCTTTTTCAGACATAATTAACCATCATTAAGTAAACATAATGAGGTAATGTTGCAACATTTACTGTCAAAACTCTTTATGACTTAGAAGTTTTAATTAAAAGTATTAGTATAGGTTAAAAAAAATCCATACAAAATATTTTTAATTCACTGTCATTTTAAAAGAAATGATTTTCCAAGTCAATGTTGAGTGGATTTTTAGTAAAAAAAGTAACTATTTCAGTTAAGTCAGCAGCAGCAACTAAGTAAATAGTCAAAAACACTGGATTAAAGACGTTTTTTTAAACTAGATCTGGAGTTAAAATGTGTTTCTGTGTCTGCTTGTCTTCCGCTAAATTCTAAAGCCCAAATGGACCCAAGCGATAAACGAGATAGGTAATTTGCAGAAAAGAAATTGCATCTGTGCGAAGCCGGGGGCGGGTAACTAGTTAATAATATTCTTGAATCCAACAAAATATGTTATAAGTAATTATTTTTAGACAAAGTGACTTGTTTTCAATAACATGGTTGTATTGAACTCATCAAAGTTTAACTCATCAAAGTTGATTCAAAATATTATGAATTGCTTATTAAGACTCAATTCATATACTTACATAGAATTAATGAAACACAAATTATTTTAATGACGTAATGACTAGTTTTATTAATACATACATAATATTGAATAAAATTAAGAAAAATTGGACAAAAAAAATAGGGTGTGGTGTGGCTGTGTCGTGGAAATGACCGTGAGTTTACGTGAATGTTACGAGAAATATTTTGCATGAGTGTATTATATTTGCATGAGTCTATTTTCTTAGCGTCAAAAAAAAAAAGGTATAATCGAATATATCATAAATATGCACGTCATTCGTCTCCTTTACTTCTCGTCGTGTGAATGGATGCAATTTTGTGGATTTATTATTTAATTAATTTCATTGTTACCTAACGATGGATACATTCGATAGAATTTTTGGCTTCTAGGCTTAGAATTCAAAATGAAATATATCCCTGAACCGAAATGAGTTCAACGGGTGAATATTTTTAGAACAATACTATTTTTATTTTAGTACAAACCAAGCGGCAACATTCGTCCTGTCAATTAACTCTGTTTAATTAAAAATGCGAGTTAACATCCTTAATTTTGCCTGTACAGGTAAAATTGACATTGAAAACTGTACAAAGAGATTCAACAACACGGGACAGATAAATACAATGTTTTGTACTCTGTGACAATATTTTTTGTACATCAGCTCACGAAGTTTTTTTAGTATAACAATACATAGAATAATTACGGTATAATGCTAGGATCAAGTATAAATGGATAGAGGGTATGGATTTTATGCGTGTAACTTTTATGTTAGTGTGCAGTTGTCAATATGTATTAGTGTGCGTGAATAGGGATGTGACTAGTGTATCGATCGGTATCGATAACCGAGATACATCAAATGAAATATCGAGAACTGTAATTTATTTTAATAATTAGAATCTAATTTATTTAAACCAGTTCACCATAGCACGATTATTTAAACCATAGCACGATGTTTCAAAGTGTTTAGAACAGAGCCTTGAATATTTTGTAGGCTCCCAGTTGTCACGTCTAACAGCCTTAACCCATTCACGTCTTATTTCTGGGCATTTTGGGAACCTGAAAAATTGTAAATAAAATATGGGAGTAAAATTTTATCGATAAAGCTAGGTACATTACATACAGGGTACATCACTAAAAATGATGTCTAAAACAAAGAATTTTATTTTCATTAATTTAAGGTTTAAAACTTGATTCTCATCAATATTGAATATTGAATGAGACTTACACCTACTGAAATTTAATGGTTTTCCGTTTTTTCTTGTTATAAAACTCATCGTAATGCTTAAATAATATAGTCAATGACTTACGTATGAAATGATAATTCCGGGTTTTTCACTCCTCCTTTTGTTGTTCTTGACGAACAATACACACCGCAACAAGACATGATATCAATTTTTCAAATAAATTTTAGTTTGTACACTTCTATTTCTTAATAAATTAATAAAATACTGCACAATACCGCAATGTTTTCACAGACTAGGCGGTCATAACAAGACACGTTTCACACCGACAGTGCGTTGTTGCCAAACTTACAATAACTATCTCTTTTACTCGTTGCACACCTCAGTGACGTAGACAGAGATACAAGGTCTTTAGTTTATACAGCTACAGAAGAGCGGCAACATCTTATCACGCTGTCCATTTATACTTGGTCCTAGGTATAATGAGTCGAAAAGATTTTGGAAAAATGTAAAATGAAAAACGATAATTATATTAATTTAATTTGCAGAGCGTGTTCAAAATATTTATTGGCAGAATAGAATATCAAATAGAACACAATTTCCAAAAAAGAGCCCATTAGGAAATTGTACCGTACTAGCAGAGCATGGTTTCGATCCACGGACCTCTGGGTTATGGGCCCAGCACGCTTCCACTGCGCCACTCTGCTTCTTATTGAGGTCGCCAAATTGTGAAAGAAATGCCAAATTGTGAAAGAAATGCCAAATAAGCAATAATTATGTACAGTCGGGGTACGAAAATCTTCATTTCTCTAATTCATTCCTTTATAAGACGTTGACTTTTAAGTACCTTTTGAAACCAAATCACTAAGCAGACAATTGACACGTTTGAAATGAAGTTTTGACATGGTTAGGTAAATTAACTGTTTTTTAACAAGTTTTTGATCTTGGTATTCTCTAAATAAATCAATATTTGAAAGATTTTTGATAAGCTGTCTGCATGCACGTCTCGTAAATAAATTCAGCATGATGACTTGTATTATGCCTACTTTCTAATAGAAAAAAAAAATGGGTCTATCTGACACACCCAATTTTTTTTGGACGGCCGTGTGTTTTACGTGAAAGCTTTCTTTGAAATAGTTAAATAAAAATATTTGTTTAAGAATGACTAAATGAGGAAATCCACCTGAGACTGCTAAGTAAATAGTGGTCAACGGGAATAAATAATATTAAAATAATAATAATAAACTGATTTAATCAAACTTATCTTCTATTGTAAGCAAACTTGTGCATAAAATTTAATTTATTTATATTTTAAACCGGAGTTAGTGTATCTATACGATATCGGTAGATATTTGAATAGAATTGATATGAAATTGATAGCGGCCGATATCTGTATGCCTACTGACCTTTTTGTAAAGATAGGGTCACTTGTAAACAAAAACGGGACTCGACTGAGGACGCTATCAATTTTGTCGTGATTCGAGCGCCCTCTGAACATTATTTACACCCTTCGAGACCTATTACTCACACTTCAACACCACAGCTCTTTTGTACGCGTGTTTACAACGATCCTTTGATGCATCGTCCGCGCGACAGGAGGTTTGAATATTAAATTCTATCATTTCAAAATACTATTACTTTTTTCTAGTAGACAAATGTTAACGTTTTTTTTTTCATGTCAAACTCTACTGACAGGCTGACGGTCCACTCGATAGTAGATGTCGGCTATAACACAAGCAACGCGACAAGTGCTGCAAGTGAGTTTCTGATTATATTAAGATTAAAGATGGAGATAGGGATGGGATAGGGAAATAGGCTCTAGCATCCGTTACTCACCGAAACACAAAAGCATACATTATTATTAACCAGTAAAAAAAAGCAAGCAAAAATGAAACAGCAACAATTTAGATGAAAAATGTGTTTCCTAAACTACTTAGGTTGAACTTTTTTTTTTTAATTATGTATAGTAGATAAAAATATATTTAAGGCTGCAATCCGTTAAAAATTGACTCTCGTCGATATTTTGGCGCTGCTGATAACGTTGTTTTCAAACTAATTTAGGGAAAAACTAGAAATATTTTTATAACCAAGAAAAATTTATAATATGGTTAACAGTTACGTATTTTTTAAACGTTTGTTTATAGGGTATTTATTAGGTAAAAATAGAGTTAAATAGAGCTCTCCCAAGCCCTGCAGCATGTTGAGCTATGTTTACGGACGTAATACATAACAACTAATGATAAATTATAAAATCTATTTAGCAATAAGTTTCTCTTATGTGGTCATCCTTACATTTTGCTGATTATTTTTTTCTCAAACTAATTCATTTTCTTAATTAAGAACATTAAAAATTGTCTTTTATCACTCTTTTTTTACTATTATTTTTTTTCCTTTTGTAACATATATACGTAACAAATATTAGTAATTAACATTTATTATCATAAAGGATAAGTGTTAGGTACAAAAAAAGCTATGTTTTCTGAATAAATATCAAAAAAAGTAATCTTTTATTGATAAGAAAATACCGGCAACCAAAATTCCTCAGTGACCGGTGAACGGTCGTTGCGGTCGGACGTGTGCTCCGTGTTAAATTTTTACGTGTTTTTGTCTCGCTCACTCTCTCCGTGTTAATATCTTTGTCTCGCTCACTCTCAGAGATTTTGTGCCTCTGTTCGCATATAGAAAGTTGCTTTACTTGATTTATTTTAAATATTATTTTTGAACTTTTTGTTAAATAGTTTGTTATTAAAATATAATATGGGTCATAAAGGAAAAAGATATGCCTGTGTAAGAAAAAGGAAATTGAAGTAAAATGTACTACTAATGAAAAGTAATAGAATACAAAGATGAGTGCAAATCAAATACCATAAGCATTATTAATTTATATTCGTATGTATGTATGTATGTATGTATGTATGTATGTATGTATGTATGTATGTATGTATGTATGTATGTATGTATGTATGTATGTATGTATGTATGTATGTATGTATGTATGTATGTATGTATGTATGTATGTATGTATGTATGTATGTATGTATGTATGTATGTATGTATGTATGTATGTATGTATGTATGTATGTATGTATGTATGTATGTATGTATGTATGTATGTATGTATGTATGTATGTATGTATGTATGTATGTATGTATGTATGTATGTATGTATGTATGTATGTATGTATGTATGTATGTATGTATGTATGTATGTATGTATGTATGTATGTATGTATGTATGTATGTATGTATGTATGTATGTATGTATGTATGTATGTATGTATGTATGTATGTATGTATGTATGTATGTATGTATGTATGTATGTATGTATGTATGTATGTATGTATGTATGTATGTATGTATGTATGTATGTATGTATGTATGTATGTATGTATGTATGTATGTATGTATGTATGTATGTATGTATGTATGTATGTATGTATGTATGTATGTATGTATGTATGTATGTATGTATGTATGTATGTATGTATGTATGTATGTATGTATGTATGTATGTATGTGAGTGAATATCAAAAAAATTGTACGTAACACAAAAGAAACACAATGGAATATTAACATTTCTGTAACACAAAGGAATATAAAGGTGCATTATACCAACAGTGTATTTGCTTACGGACATTATTTTATCTTTTACATTTTGTATTTTAATTGACTTGAACATATTTTATACAAATCAACATTCGACATGACGCAAAACTATAAAGTTTAACACATTATGTAGAATAGTTAAGGTAGTTAGGTATTTAAAAAATAAACAAAAATAAAATAGTTTAAAAATCTTATTTATATTATCAGTAATTAAAAATCTTAAAGAAAACAATCTAAAATGCAACATTTTGCAAGTAAAAACAATAGCAGTTTCTCCGGATTTTCTTGACTCAACTTTTGTCGATATCGTCATTCTCTCTGCTCCAGAAAGCACAAATTGTAACTATGGTTCTATCACGTAAATACACCAATAGAGATAATTATATAATTTTTCACATTAAAAACGGAAAAGAAAATGCCAAAATAGATTTTTTAAACATAAATGAAAAGTGTATAATTAGTTAGATAATGTAAACTGGTCTAAATCCATTGATGTTTTTATATTTTTCGTA
Source organism: Synanthedon formicaeformis (assembly GCA_945859745.1). Taxonomy (NCBI): domain Eukaryota; kingdom Metazoa; phylum Arthropoda; class Insecta; order Lepidoptera; family Sesiidae; genus Synanthedon; species Synanthedon formicaeformis. Next base: position 10,075,506 of record OX243959.1, on the reverse strand, counting down.
TTAGTTCGGTAAGTTTTTGAAGTTCATATTTCTTAAATAAAAAAATTCTTTTTCTTTTTTATATTTAAGGCTTTTTAGTGCAGAGTCTATACATGGGCAATTTCGTACTGTGCTCCTCACGGTGTTTTTCTTTACAGTAAGTAAGAGCGATAAGTTAATGAAAAAATATGCAATCGAATGGCGAAAACAGCTTTCAAATCGGATCAGTAGTTCTTTATAAAATCGCGAAGATACATATAAACGAGAACCAACTTTTTTTTTAGTCGGTTTAAAATAAAAAAAAACATTACAAAATTATCATGAATTAATGGATCACAATGAATTTTTATTCATATAAATTTAATATTTTGAATGTAGAAATATACAACGTAAATATATTCAGACTACAACGAACATTTTAAAACGAAAAAATGTGTCACACGAAAGAAACATAATGGAATATAAAAATTGCCAATGTGTATGCACCCTTTTTTTGTGTGGCGTCACCCAATGGAAGCAAAATATAACCTATCAAAACAAGAAACCACGCGCTACAAACAAAGTAAAAAGATTTTCACAATTCTTGTCTATCACATGATTTACTTATTACAAATAGTATCATAAGATAATATATCTGTAGTAAAATCATTAAACTTACCTGAGATATTGCGTAACACAAGTAAATATTTTACAATGCAACAAAACGGTAACCTCACAAATCAAAGCAATACAGCAAAAGTAAGGTGGATGACGTTTTGTTTTGTGAGGTTGAGTGGTAAATCGAGTGTTTCCGGATGTAAAAAAATACGGATGTGTTCCGAAAGTGTATAACAGGACACATAATATCGTCACACAACGGTCGTCACACAATGTAATGAAATATGGAGACATCAGTTTTACTTCAGTTTTCTTATTCATTACAACATTTCTAAAGAAATAAAAAGGTTTCTTATGCACAGTGATCGTTTTCCAAGTACACTTTATAAAAAAAAACTGTGTTCGATGGATTATGAAAAAGTTATTATTTTTTTCTTTTAAAAGTACCACGGGAGACACTACTTTTTTGTATGACAAAAAAAACTTCACTTCATTAGATTTGGTTTTTATTGTATTCCTTTGGACTAATTCAGTTGATCTGGTATTTATATACCAAAGAATGAATATTGAAGCGCCTTTTTAAAAAATACGACTTATTTATTCACCATAGGATTTTTTTACATCCGTATTAATATGAGGACATTGAGCTTTTTCAAAATGTACAATTTTTTTGATATCGCCTCATGTATGTATGTATGTATGTATGTATGTATGTATGTATGTATGTATGTATGTATGTATGTATGTATGTATGTATGTATGTATGTATGTATGTATGTATGTATGTATGTATGTATGTATGTATGTATGTATGTATGTATGTATGTATGTATGTATGTATGTATGTATGTATGTATGTATGTATGTATGTATGTATGTATGTATGTATGTATGTATGTATGTATGTATGTATGTATGTATGTATGTATGTATGTATGTATGTATGTATGTATGTATGTATGTATGTATGTATGTATGTATGTATGTATGTATGTATGTATGTATGTATGTATGTATGTATGTATGTATGTATGTATGTATGTATGTATGTATGTATGTATGTATGTATGTATGTATGTATGTATGTATGTATGTATGTATGTATGTATGTATGTATGTATGTATGTATGTATGTATGTATGTATGTATGTATGTATGTATGTATGTATGTATGTATGTATGTATGTATGTATGTATGTATGTATGTATGTATGTATGTATGTATGTATGTATGTATGTATGTATGTATGTATGTATGTATGTATGTATGTATGTATGTATGTATGTATGTATGTATGTATGTATGTATGTATGTATGTATGTATGTATGTATGTATGTATGTATGTATGTATGTATGTATGTATGTATGTATGTATGTATGTATGTATGTATGTATGTATGTATGTATGTATGTATGTATGTATGTATGTATGTATGTATGTATGTATGTATGTATGTATGTATGTATGTATGTATGTATGTATGTATGTATGTATGTATGTATGTATGTATGTATGTATGTATGTATGTATGTATGTATGTATGTATGTATGTATGTATGTATGTATGTATGTATGTATGTATGTATGTATGTATGTATGTATGTATGTATGTATGTATGTATGTATGTATGTATGTATGTATGTATGTATGTATGTATGTATGTATGTATGTATGTATGTATGTATGTATGTATGTATGTATGTATGTATGTATGTATGTATGTATGTATGTATGTATGTATGTATGTATGTATGTATGTATGTATGTATGTATGTATGTATGTATGTATGTATGTATGTATGTATGTATGTATGTATGTATGTATGTATGTATGTATGTATGTATGTATGTATGTATGTATGTATGTATGTATGTATGTATGTATGTATGTATGTATGTATGTATGTATGTATGTATGTATGTATGTATGTATGTATGTATGTATGTATGTATGTATGTATGTATGTATGTATGTATGTATGTATGTATGTATGTATGTATGTATGTATGTATGTATGTATGTATGTATGTATGTATGTATGTATGTATGTATGTATGTATGTATGTATGTATGTATGTATGTATGTATGTATGTATGTATGTATGTATGTATGTATGTATGTATGTATGTATGTATGTATGTATGTATGTATGTATGTATGTATGTATGTATGTATGTATGTATGTATGTATGTATGTATGTATGTATGTATGTATGTATGTATGTATGTATGTATGTATGTATGTATGTATGTATGTATGTATGTATGTATGTATGTATGTATGTATGTATGTATGTATGTATGTATGTATGTATGTATGTATGTATGTATGTATGTATGTATGTATGTATGTATGTATGTATGTATGTATGTATGTATGTATGTATGTATGTATGTATGTATGTATGTATGTATGTATGTATGTATGTATGTATGTATGTATGTATGTATGTATGTATGTATGTATGTATGTATGTATGTATGTATGTATGTATGTATGTATGTATGTATGTATGTATGTATGTATGTATGTATGTATGTATGTATGTATGTATGTATGTATGTATGTATGTATGTATGTATGTATGTATGTATGTATGTATGTATGTATGTATGTATGTATGTATGTATGTATGTATGTATGTATGTATGTATGTATGTATGTATGTATGTATGTATGTATGTATGTATGTATGTATGTATGTATGTATGTATGTATGTATGTATGTATGTATGTATGTATGTATGTATGTATGTATGTATGTATGTATGTATGTATGTATGTATGTATGTATGTATGTATGTATGTATGTATGTATGTATGTATGTATGTATGTATGTATGTATGTATGTATGTATGTATGTATGTATGTATGTATGTATGTATGTATGTATGTATGTATGTATGTATGTATGTATGTATGTATGTATGTATGTATGTATGTATGTATGTATGTATGTATGTATGTATGTATGTATGTATGTATGTATGTATGTATGTATGTATGTATGTATGTATGTATGTATGTATGTATGTATGTATGTATGTATGTATGTATGTATGTATGTATGTATGTATGTATGTATGTATGTATGTATGTATGTATGTATGTATGTATGTATGTATGTATGTATGTATGTATGTATGTATGTATGTATGTATGTATGTATGTATGTATGTATGTATGTATGTATGTATGTATGTATGTATGTATGTATGTATGTATGTATGTATGTATGTATGTATGTATGTATGTATGTATGTATGTATGTATGTATGTATGTATGTATGTATGTATGTATGTATGTATGTATGTATGTATGTATGTATGTATGTATGTATGTATGTATGTATGTATGTATGTATGTATGTATGTATGTATGTATGTATGTATGTATGTATGTATGTATGTATGTATGTATGTATGTATGTATGTATGTATGTATGTATGTATGTATGTATGTATGTATGTATGTATGTATGTATGTATGTATGTATGTATGTATGTATGTATGTATGTATGTATGTATGTATGTATGTATGTATGTATGTATGTATGTATGTATGTATGTATGTATGTATGTATGTATGTATGTATGTATGTATGTATGTATGTATGTATGTATGTATGTATGTATGTATGTATGTATGTATGTATGTATGTATGTATGTATGTATGTATGTATGTATGTATGTATGTATGTATGTATGTATGTATGTATGTATGTATGTATGTATGTATGTATGTATGTATGTATGTATGTATGTATGTATGTATGTATGTATGTATGTATGTATGTATGTATGTATGTATGTATGTATGTATGTATGTATGTATGTATGTATGTATGTATGTATGTATGTATGTATGTATGTATGTATGTATGTATGTATGTATGTATGTATGTATGTATGTATGTATGTATGTATGTATGTATGTATGTATGTATGTATGTATGTATGTATGTATGTATGTATGTATGTATGTATGTATGTATGTATGTATGTATGTATGTATGTATGTATGTATGTATGTATGTATGTATGTATGTATGTATGTATGTATGTATGTATGTATGTATGTATGTATGTATGTATGTATGTATGTATGTATGTATGTATGTATGTATGTATGTATGTATGTATGTATGTATGTATGTATGTATGTATGTATGTATGTATGTATGTATGTATGTATGTATGTATGTATGTATGTATGTATGTATGTATGTATGTATGTATGTATGTATGTATGTATGTATGTATGTATGTATGTATGTATGTATGTATGTATGTATGTATGTATGTATGTATGTATGTATGTATGTATGTATGTATGTATGTATGTATGTATGTATGTATGTATGTATGTATGTATGTATGTATGTATGTATGTATGTATGTATGTATGTATGTATGTATGTATGTATGTATGTATGTATGTATGTATGTATGTATGTATGTATGTATGTATGTATGTATGTATGTATGTATGTATGTATGTATGTATGTATGTATGTATGTATGTATGTATGTATGTATGTATGTATGTATGTATGTATGTATGTATGTATGTATGTATGTATGTATGTATGTATGTATGTATGTATGTATGTATGTATGTATGTATGTATGTATGTATGTATGTATGTATGTATGTATGTATGTATGTATGTATGTATGTATGTATGTATGTATGTATGTATGTATGTATGTATGTATGTATGTATGTATGTATGTATGTATGTATGTATGTATGTATGTATGTATGTATGTATGTATGTATGTATGTATGTATGTATGTATGTATGTATGTATGTATGTATGTATGTATGTATGTATGTATGTATGTATGTATGTATGTATGTATGTATGTATGTATGTATGTATGTATGTATGTATGTATGTATGTATGTATGTATGTATGTATGTATGTATGTATGTATGTATGTATGTATGTATGTATGTATGTATGTATGTATGTATGTTCCTCAATAACTCTTAAACGAATTAACTGATTTTCATGAAACTTGGTAAATAAACATTTAGTCGTACGGGACACAGGAGAGGCTACTTTTTTCTTTTTCAACGCGGACGAAGTCGCGGGCACCAGCTAGTATAATATAAAGCTGAAGAGTTTGTTAGTTTAGTTGTACACGCAAATCTCAGGAACTTCTGGTTCGAATTGAAAAATTCTTTTTGTGTTGGATAGTCCATTTATCGCGGAATAATAGGCTATAGAGAACGCGGACGAAGTCGCGGGCACCAGCTAGTTTTTAATAATTACAAATAGGTACTTTAGTGCAAATATAGTCAATAATATGCTATCAATAAAAATATGAATTTCACTTTAAAACATATTAATTATTATTGTAATCATAAGCACTTACTGATTTTTTTTAAACAGACCCATGGCTGGATCTATATCGTCCGGGAGCTAGCGACACTATTGGTTGCTATATTTGCGCAAGCCTGGCTTTTTTTATTTTTATTATTGTAATCATAACATATTAATATTTTTGATAATCGAAATATGTTATAAATATATCGAAATATTGTACATATATTTACCTAAGAATATAGTGTAAAATCATGATTTTTTTAATTTAATTATACGCCAAGATAATTAGATCAAAAAGTGGCAAATATCTACAAATCTGCCGGGCATCAATTTTTTTTTTTTGGGATCAGTAGAGAGTCATTGGAGGTGCCTAAATCCCCGGAATCCAACAAAATTTTCTTGTGCTTCGTAGCCATCTTGAAAAACAGGTAATTGTCGATATCTCGGCTCCTGGTGGTCGGATTTGATTTTTATTTTTTTAGTTTTGCAGGGAATAATATGCACTTGGGAATAACAACTTTTGTTTAAAGAATTTTGTGATCTGAAATGAAACAAAAGTTACAATGACAAAAGTGCCATTTATTAATGCTTACGAATGTTTATTGTCAATTATCTTGGCCCCTTTCGATTTTATTAAAAAATTCTTCGAATAAAACTTGTGCAGCACTCTATTTCCAACAAGTTTTGTATAAAGCATTTTTCGATAACTCAAATATTACCTGAGATATAAAGCGCCGAAGTTGTCTTTGTCCATTATTACTGAAGAAAATCCGAACACTAGCGGACAGAGCAGCTGTCTACTGGAGGATGAACTTGTGAAATAAATTTTGAAATATTTGTTTATTTGTTCATTTTAAATATATATATTTAAATATTATTTTAAATTTAAATATTTTAAATTTTAAATATATTTTTAAAATTGTTTTTTTCATAATTTTTTTGAACTTGAACTATTAGTAATAAATAGCGGGAGTATAACACGAATCAATTGTATTGATACTGACTGAACGTATTATTCATATTATTGCATGCCAACACTTGTTCGGTTTATATGTTGACTCTATTCGAAATTTAGTTCGAAATTGAGTTCCTGCTTTGCGCTTTACATATTACGGTTCATTATACAATAACAATTTCTAGTGTATATCAAGTTACGTTCAAAGATGACACGTGAAACCATTTTTTGTTTGTTCTTATAAACAAAAAGTTATAAGTAATAGAAACTGTCGTGCGTTTTATAATCTTATGACATGTGTATAAGTTTCATTTTGTAAAAACTGTATGTACATTTTAAGACTTACTTTTATATAGTTTGTAATAGATGTGATACACCTATAGATAGGAAGACGTGAGTGGATGAAGGTGATATGTCGCATTTTTGGGTTTTTTCGTTTTTTTGCGTTGATGAAGGTAATATGTCCTTATGAAAGATTACAGACCTTAAGATCGTCAATTTAAGACATTTTTGGAAAATAAAAAGTTGAAAAAGGTGTTATGTCCGGTTAATTTTAAAAAGCAAGAAGTGCAGAAAAATTAACTTTTGTTAATGGAAGAGTTCACTATGTTCACATGTTATCTCAAAAACTAAAAGTAAAACTTTTACCTCGATTTATTCAAAATTGGAATTATGCGACATATCACCTTTATCCACTCACGTCTTCATAGGTTAGACGTTGTGCCACTTATTGGGTTTTGTTTTGTTAAGATTGTGTATCTATATTATATTCTATCGACGCCCATAACTCAATTTCTAATAATGAACACAACCTTATTCACAATAACAATATCGATAACCTGCTAGTAACTTTTCTAAATTTTAAATTAACTAAAACTAATTTTAAAAAACAAGTCAAAATTTCTAAAATTTCTCTGAGCTAGCGCGCCGACTGTTAGAAATGTTAAAAATTGGGTATTTTCAATAACATGAAATTATAAAATACTAGTAAAATATTAAAAGCCATAAGTAGAGCAACATTCTATTGATAAATTACGACGCAGGATGGCAGAGGAGGAGCTCTCCGCGCGAACTGTTTTTTGTCTTCTATTTCGTAGTTTTGCACAGCCAGACTCAAGCCTTAACATGCCTAATAAGCAATATTATGTCAATATTGCTTATTAGCTATCTGTAAAGAATCTCTTTAGATATAAAGGAATAATTATTAGTAAGCAGGAGAAAAACATTCCACAAAACTGTGCTTTTACAAACAGGAATATTACAAATTAACTAAGAAATAAATTGTACTACATAATATGTAAATGTAGGTAGATGTTATCATAATATTGTTAGAAAGTTTTTGAATTTCACGCCTGCAACCCATTTGCTGATTCCAGACAACTTGATCTAGTATCCAGTGTCGTGTGCAGCATATTGAAGTGACTTGCGGGCAGTTTCATCTAGGTTCTAGTTGCAGTCAGTAAATTGGAGCGGTGTTTTATGTTTACGACCGTCCTGCAAAATGAATCAGAGGGACACGTGTCCAGCAGTTAGCCCAGATGGTCCTATTGGTGGTAAGTATATTAGATATCCTACTAGTTTACTAGTACCGCAAAGTAATGCTAACTCGGCACCATGGTACTAGGTACTACAGAGGGGAGGTTTTTAGAGAGTAAAAGCTTACACTATCGGTCGCTTGACCGATGTCTTTTAGAAGATTTTCCTTCTCTCAATAAAAAAAAAACTAGCTTACTTTAGTGAATGAATCAATCAATTCAAACCTACAACAAACTAGGAAAAGTATTACACTTCAGAGATTGGCTCTGTCAGATTTATCAATTGGGTTTTATCAGTATCATAAAAAAAACCTAAAAGACTATACAATAATTTCAGAAAAATAATGTGTTTTCCAGCTGGGCTAAGATAAAGGAATACACGTTTACATCATAACTAGCTACAGCGATATCGTAAACTTGCAAATATATTATTTTACTGGTACATATAGGTGATATATTTAGTTCTGAACTTATAAATCTTCAACTAGCTGAGTTAGCCAGCACATAGAATGTAAACGCAGTAGTTAGATTTTGTTTATATAAATTAATAGTAAAATATTTGTTACTGTAATGTCGTTGTTATTATAAGGCCAACAGTGGATAGTAGATGACCCTTGTCATGTCATATAGAACACTATACAATCGTTGTAATAATTTTTCTTGATATAATAAATCAACTGCTGCAGAAACAACAAGAAGGAAGAAACGAAATGCGGATATCTGCATTAAATTTGATCTAAATGTCTACCTTATTGTTACATATATGGTAACACTGAGAATGATGATTATCCATCCAATCTTTTATATAGGTAACATTGCCCACTGCACATACGGTGACTTGTTAGCAAGTTAAGTCGTCGCAGACAAGTCGGCGTCCCGACTGCAGCCAAGTGGAAGGAATGTGAAATATTACGAGCACACCACATTTAGCGAGATAAGCGGTGTGTGTGAACGTTCTGACGATAGTTATGGGATAGTTGGTTTGTAACATGGCGACTAGACAAGTAATTTAATGTGCTCAAAGTGGATATAATACAAGGATACTAACTAAAGTTACGTAGTTATGTTGAAAGCTAAATATTATACTTAATGTACTAGCGACCCGCTACCAGTTTTGCCTTGGATGCAATTTTTTGTACACACAGACCTTGCTCGTTTATTCCTCTTTCTATAGAAGTAGAGAAGGTGGTTTAGAAGTAGTTAGCCTATATAGGATTATGGTTTAGAAAATGATAGGGAAATGGGCTAAATCCTGAAAGTGGATATTGACCCTTAAAAGGAAGTAACGTTGAAAGTTTTCACTTAATATTAAATTCACTTAACGTTGAAAATATTAGTCATAAAAATGAGAGAGTGAAATTATCTCTGAAGCTGCTATCCCTGACCAAAATTTAATAAAAATATTAACAATAGAATTTTAGTTCAATGTCCAATTTGAATAAAGTGCATTTTGCCATTTTAAATAAAGTCTTTTTATATAGTTAAATATGCAATATAGCAACTGATAGGGTATTGAAATAGCTCGACATGGAAAATGCCGTTTGTAGTCAATTTCGTGCATGATGCCTTATAATTCAATCGGCTGACATACGACTCGAGGTTATTTATTCAGCCTATAATGATACTTTATTATCAATACTAATAATAAATCTGTAAGTGTAGGTATTGTATGTATGTATGTTCCTCCATAACTCTTAAACGAATTAACTGATTTTCATGAAACTTGATATATAAATATTTAGACGTAAATATTTAGACGACTTCATCCGCGTTGAAAAAGAAAAAAGTAGGTACACACCTACTTTTTTCTTTTTCAACGCGGATGAAGTCGCGGGCGCCAGCTAGTTTTAAATAAAGTCTTTTTGTATAGTTAAATATGCAATATAGCAACTGATAGGGTATTAAAATAGCTCGACATGGAAAATGCCGTTTGTAGTTAATTTCGTGCATGATGCCTTATAATTCAATCGACTGACATACGACTCGAGGCTATTTATTCAGCCTATAATGATACTTTATTATTCTAATAACTATGTGCGATAATAATGAAGAAATTCTGCCGTCCATGTGAAATAACATTTGCTTTTATAGGAGACAGTAATAATTACTTACGCTATTCCATTTTTTAAAGGCACTCTATTTCGTAATATTATTTTTTCTACAATTCCAATTTATATTTGTAAGATTTGGATGAATTCAAACGTTAGACTTATTCGTGTTAAAAATGAGGCATGAAATGTTTAATGAGAGTTTTCGGAACATTAAAAATTAACTGTTGGGAATATGGGGTCGAATTGTGGTATAAATGTCATAAGTAATTTATTATTTTATCTGCGTAATAATCCAAGACACATTCTTCTTCTTATGGTGCCGCTTCTATACGAAGGTTGGCTTCCATCATGCTCTGAATGGTTGATCATGGTTGATGGATGATCATCATCTAAAGTTTTGAATCAGCAATTCATAAGAATTCTTTGTTATGACTTTTTAGTGATAAAATTATTTCCTAACATACTTTTTTGCTGGTGAGCAGAGATACCGAAAGGGATATAGGATATCTTTCATAAAGAACTAAAGAACTGTATCCGATGGATCATCTAAAAATATAATAAAATGCCTGTAAAAATAAGCGATAAGTATTAAAAATCGAAAAAAAATATATTGTAAATATTTATCCTGTCGCACGGTAAGTAATAGGCAGTTAGGTTTGATAATATTGAGTCTAATTTCATTCGTAGCAGAATTGAAGCCACGTGTCCTCAAATAAATATATAAGGTATTTATGTGAAACAATATGATAAGTAGACGTGTATTGTCACGTCGAGTTCCGTGGACTATTATTAAAAAAGTTGAAAGCGACAAAGTGTCCCGACTCCCGACGTTCGGCCGCCGGTTGCAGGAGTTCCCTCATTATTTATTTAAAACCCGATCCGATTGTCGTATGTACGCTCCTTTGGATGGTGCAAGTGGTAAAATTCAGAGATTTCTTCTTACATATGACATCTTAGACATTATTATATGGTTAAGGATCTCAGTATGTGATGTAATTGGATCATGCTTTATGTATACTAATTTCTCGTGGTGCTTCAGATGCAAAAATAAAATTTATTTTTATATTCCCTACCCTGGAAAAAGATACTTGCTGTTCTTTGACTATCTATTGCTATAACTAAAACATTGTTTCTAGTAATGATATGTATGTTTATTATGATTAATATCAATTACTGTACTAAAATACATTAAAATTTATTCATTTCCATTCCAATTTTTTTGTTACAATATATAAAACAATAAATATTAGAAAAAACTAAAAAATTGTTATCCTCTGGTAGTAGAACAAAGGCCCTACCGGGTTGTTACTGATGTTGACCGAGGAATTTTCTGATAATGCGTGCCATGTTAAAAAGTAAGTACCACTTTCTATTTTTTGGGAATCATAACTATTTTATTTTAATTGCGAATAGGGTATGAATCTCCACAACACTGGATTATAGCCCAAGGGCGAACTTGAGGCGATGAATGCTTAATAAGTCTGATATTGATTACTTGTTTGATCAATATTTCGACATTTTGGATAAATTGGGGGATTTAGCTACCTAGGAGTTCCCCATTAACACAATGAAACACAACAGTGTCCTTGTAGTTATTTCATGGTGGCGTTCTTTAGAGAGGTTAGTGTCGTAATACTGACTAGTTTCATGATTGCGGAACGCAGTAGTGCGCTTTGCTACTCTTTAATTTCTCGTGCTCATCTCTTTTATTTTGCACCATACTCGATTTCAAACAAGTGCTTTTAAAACTTAACCCTTATTTTCTCAGTTTGAGCACTTTAAGGGATTACAGAGCAGTCCCGTACCTTCAGAGCAGAGGCGTAAGAATGCGTCTAATTCCTGCGCCCACGCTCCACCGACTCTAACTTCTGTTTTAGCGTTTGAGAAATTGTCATTCCGAAGGAAATTTGCTTTTCATACTCCGTTGGAATCTACATCTTCCATTTGTAAGAAGATTTAAATTTTATAACGAATCATGCTACATTGCTTTAATATTAAACTCGAAGTCTGATAAAAATTTCATTTGAACAAATTTTAATTGGTTAATGTGTTTTAATATCATTATTTTTGTTTAAACACGGCAATAACCTAATATATTTGTCATCTATTACTAATTGTCCATAGTTCATTAATAATTTTTGATAATAAATTCACAAGTAAAGTAATTTTTCTAGCGTCCATTTCTAATAAGTAGTGATTGGTGATTAAGAAACTATGTAGTTGACTTGTTTAAATAATCATAGAGTTGAAGGACATATTACTTTTTATAATTTTATATGAGAACAGAACAGTATTGTTCATAAAGAAACAGTGGTAACTGCGCCATTTTTTTACACACCAACAGCTTGATCGTAACTATAATTTCAAAATGATATATAGATTTGTTATTTCATACGAAAATTCTACACTACATACTTATGGCATATATTATTATAGGGACTCAATATTATCATAATCAGCTTAGATGAGGGGCCAATCAAGTAGTATTAAATACAAGTATAATTAAATATTCTATTAAGAGCGGGCATAAAGAGAAATAGCCAATCCTAGATTAGAATTTTATCTAAGTAAACAAAGTCTAATTTAATTAATTTTTTTAAATAGATAAATACATTATAAATTAAAGTGACGTCTGTAACAGAAAACATAATATAATGAAATTTTCTCGATAGAAAAAAATCACCAAGTGAGCTCTCATTTCCATCGATTTTAGTTTTATTTTCAAAATGACACACATTACAAAGCTAAAAGTGTATCAGTAATTTCACTTCACATATTATCTAAGGCTGTATGTAACAATTTTTCATTTGATATTGTAGTTTACGAATAATTAATATTTAATACTTTTGGCACTTATAACATTTTTATTGAGCGAGATGCGCTATCTTCCGTCGCATGTTGTGCGTAGTTCTACGTATTTTGTGTCACTGTCATGTCCAAGGGGCCACGCGGGTGAAATTACAAATTTTGTTTGCTTTATACCCATTCTTAAGGTCATCTTTTCAAATGCCTTTAAGCGGATTATTACTGATTATTTAAACGACATAGAAGCCTGGATTTAAGCGATTCGGAGCTCGTATTATGTTTAGTATTGAAAACTGTAATTGTATATATATATATATATATATATATATATATATATATATATATATATATATATATATATATATATATATATATATATATATATATATATATATATGTATATATATATAATATATATATATATAATATATATATAATATATATATAATATATATAATAGATCCTGATAAAATAAAAGAATAGTATCCTGAGTTTCTTTCGGGGTTTCTTCTCAGGATCGTCATCTTGGCTTTTTTCCGAAACCCTGGTAAATTTAAATTAATAATGACGATCATAAGAGTTTCTTGTAGAAACCATATTGATAAATAAATATTTTGATTTTGATTAGGTTTATTAAGTTAGTTCACGAACAATACAAAGTTCTATTGAATTATCAACGTTTAGGAATTTAGTTGGCACACCTCCTAGTCTTTATGTAATATGTAAAAAGTGCTACCGAGCCACAAAGGGAAAGTTGTCCCTGTGAAGCCCATTGTTTGTCGTGGATACCGGATCGCGTCGGAGCAAAGACATATAAAAAGGCTAGAAACGAAAATTATATTGTTTTGAAGTAGATAAATCTCTTGCCATTGAACACTGGTTGCAAGTACGTTTCAGATCTTAGGATAAAGAATGAGGATTAAAAAGAGGACGGAGAAATTAGCACAACAGGGCATACTTTTCTCAATCCCAGTGTAATAGGCGACAGTATCAATCTATCATCAATAGGAATAGATGAAAAAAAAAAATCCTACTATTAGCGACTGTTTCACAAACGTCAAGTAGGCCAAACTGTCATTTAAAGTCACCGGTAACAGGGGATAATGGAGCTGATATACCTTTATTTGTACGGTAAACGTCCCAAACATTAAATAGAAAATAATTTAAAAAAATCGGCTATCGAATGATGCAGTAAACCGAGTGCATAATTCAATATAACAGAAAATGATTTCTAAAAGTAACTAATCAACACTTTACTTTTAGTTTGTGAAAGAGGCCGTTAGGGTAGTTATTGCTTTTTGAAAATGGTGTTTTAGAATTTTAAATAATAGTAGTTACTTTAGAATAAGTAGGTAAATGCATTAGTTCTCACATGATGTGAACTTCCAGATTTTCGCCAATTTAGGTCTGTGTATTAATGTTTGTGGCACGTGAGATGGACGATAAATTGTTGGCTTTGTGCTCTTCCGGTCTGCTGTGCGGTTTTACTGGTGAATTTTATAACCAGGTGTACAAAAGCACATCTCTAAACCTATAAATTAACCTCTACGAACGAAGTGATAGTTAAAAATATTTTAAGATTTTTCACATTTCACATTTTCATCACCATTTTGAGAACTGTATTATGTGTGATTTTAATGCCATATCTGCTTTCCTACTGCATTATTGAATAAAAGAAATAAAATTAATATTACCAGGTATAAACATGTTAACATTTACAAGAAATACCTACGCATAGATAAAATAAATAAAATATCTAAATAATAAAGGTGGATAAGTGGCATTATCCAGCTGTCAAATATTTGAATACAATGTTTATGTGATTATTTTAGATTATTTGAATTGGCAACAAATTTCATGTTCTGAACATACTCCTGGTATGTTCAGTATTTAGAGTTTGTAGACAATTAGGATTCAAATATTTACAAGGGAAACGAAAACGAAAAAAATAAATACGAGCCACAGCGAAGCGTGGCCGGGTTATTATTTAAAAAAAATAATAATGTACGAGTAAATATGTGTCAGAACATAAAATATTATTGAATAATTGTCTACTCAATAATATTTCCGTTAACAAAAAGCAGCTCAATCACATTTTTCCATTTCCATTTTAAGCCGAAGTCTGCATTGTCAGGGAGACATCAATCTTTTACATAACAAAGAGGCTCCTTCGAGCTGACAATGAAAATGCACGAGTTGATGCATTTTTCACGCCGCCGCCTTCCACACTGCAACCCGCCATTCAACTACTTGATGGAAATTTGAAATTGCATCATGACTTCTACATTATATTGTTCGTTTAACGTATGAGTTCTCTACACTGACGAATTCCTTTTCAGCCAACCTAACGTTTTCAATCTCAGCTTAGGGAGCTTTATGGTTGCTAATCGCCCTCAGTCCTGGCGCCACTCTCTTCTGTGGTTTTTTTTGTTCTTTGGCGACGGTAACTATCTACCATCAAGTATACCGTCATCCTGTCTATAACCTTTTTTAATGTAAAAATGGATAAAGTTAGCATTTTTACTGACAAACCGTCTGCAATTACATAATGATTAACGTTTTGACCATTTCTTTCAGAAAATACAAAATATCGAAATTGGAAGTTTGCTTTTGCAATATAAGTACAAATCCAGTAATAAAATTTCATTTTCACAGAACAGAAACAATGGTATACCTACCCTGTCAGTATTCTCATGTTGTTTTTTAACATCATACATTTTAAAATGTATTTATTTGTATGTAACACGGACAGAGTCGGATGGCGACAAATAAAACAGCTACTCGCAACGCCCACTGCCGGTTTTAATGAAAACAAATGAATGAAAAACAAACGAGTGGTGAATATTAGGGGGATTACAGACCGAATTTAGATACATTTAATATTACGTAATTAAATATATAAGTAGATAGGCCTTGCTGAAAACGGTCGGAGTTGGTATTTTAAGGTTGAACTTAATTATCTGCATAAAAAGTACATTAGTGATTTATAGATTATTTATGGAATTTTTACATTGTCAAACTACAGAGGACCCGGTGAACTTCGTACTTACCACCTAAAATTGATTTAATTGTAAATCTTTATAAGCGATTTTCCATTCTAATCAACCTTCTAAGTACAATTTAGTTCAGTGTCAATGCGGTTTCTACGCGAAGTCTCCTCTACGCGCGTTTGATTTACTTCGACGACCTATTTCGTCCTGAAAATTTTCATGCTGCCATCGCGCCGCGTATTTGTGTTCATTCACAGCAAATTTAAACTCTATGACAAGGTAACAACATTCATATTATTAGCAATCACATAAACGGGCGGTGGCTACGTGATAGGTCGTAGAACACTGTTAACATGCGTAGCACTCGTAGCACCTACTCTTTAAAATGCTACGAATTTCCGACGAATTTCTCGTAGATCTAGCCTTAAATACCATCACCATAAAATTTGCATACACATTGTCAGGGATTCAGAAAATGACATAAGATTGCATTGATTGAATATTTTAATGCCTTGGAAAAAGGAAGGTGGTTGAAGTCGGGGGCAAAAGTTAGTAATAAATATACTAACATTGACGGACTTATTAAAATAAATCTATGTTATGATCTTCAACAGTAATAGTCAATATCTAATCAATTAGCCAGTACTCATACATTACAGTAATAAGTAACCTTTTGCTCTGTACACCTCAATCTCGGAAACAGTAAACAGATTATGTTGATGTATCGATGGAAAAAGGAATTCATGAATATTTTATCCATATTTTTATTATATAAATAGAATTAATATGACCTAATTTTTTAACTATTGCGTCTGTGTATAATACTCTTAACTTACCATTGGGCGAGTCGAGGCGACACCTCCCGGCGCGAAGTTTTGACTCCCGTACAAATTAAATCAATTACGGACCAGCCTCCGTTTTTTGTGCAGGACCTAAATGTCCACCATTTGTACGTATTAAGCGGACTTTTTTATTTGCAGAGATTTTTTTTCACAGCGGTTTCGTGACGCCTCTGTGATTTTTAACAATGGTTTTAAAGTGCGGTGATAAATGCGGTGATTTGTTTTAATTGAGGTAAAGTAGGTCCCATTTGATATGTAAAGAAGTTGAGATATGGTTTTCAGGAAGTTAAGATGAAAGATTTGAAATGAAGCTAGACTGACGAAGAAAATAATAAATATTAATAGGAATTTTTATTAACTAAAGTGAGTATATTTCATGTTTAATTACTGATTATTTGTTGTTAGTTAATTTATGTATAACTAGCTGTAACATAAAAATAAAAACCTTTCCAATAATTAACTACATAAGTTCTTATGCTTAAAAAGGTTAGAATTTGGGCTTAGCTTGAACCGGTTTTTAGATTTTATACTATTTGGATTTGAAATAACAATCTTTCTTTAAAATATTATCCTGGTTAACCTTTAATCTTAACCTTACTTTAACCTTGATGTTGCTTGCGTTTTTAGGCCTACCATCAAATAGACCTTGGTCCTGTCATAGCAAATCAAAAACACAAACCTAATATTTTAATATTATTTGTAAATTTCAACGTAAAGCTCTGAATCGACTGGACACGACGAAAATATTTAGTCAGTCAATAGAGGAAATCATTTACTTTCGAAGCAAAAACAAATGATCGAAGGAAATTTTTCTCCAATCATTTCAACACGTTTTATTGAAACTTAGACTCACACGGACCATTAATTTGAGATCATTATATTTATTATAACCGTATATATTTATCTTTTTTCTTAAAATTTTTTAAAAGCCGTTTACCTATAAGTAGGTGATTTCTATTCTTTTGCGATTGCATGTAAATTCTAAAAAAAAAAATACGATTACAAACAAAACCCCAGTTGCCTAAAATTGATAGTATTGTTTGATTAAAAAATTAAAGCGATCCTTTTAGAGAAATTTCATGGTTTCATTTGATATTTGCTGATTAAGCGCTCTTTTTGAATATACTTCGTACTTTAAGCAATCTACGAAAAATTTAAAGTCAACTAAATTTATTTAAAACAAAAGGCCCTTGTTATTTTGTTGGTATTATATAAAAGATAAAGTAAGTACGTGTGAGCCACCAAACGGAACGCTGAAAACGATGGCCTCAGTCTAAACAAAGCGGAAATATAAAAATAAATAAATACGAAACGTCAATTGAGATGCGACGTGACAGATGCCGTTTCTCGCGGGAATGCTTTTATATCACAGCCAAACAGATGTATACCAGGAAAATGCTATTGGCACATTTAAAAGGCAGTTCTATTCTTTTCCTAAATTAAAATCAAATACATCTTAACTCTCTTTTGATTTCGACCAATGTGCTTTGCCATTGATGACATATGGCGTTGAAACGTGGTTTCCAACTATGAGCCTCGTAAGAAAGCTCAATATCGTAAGTATTTACGTAAAGTATAGTTTGTAATCATCGAAACTCTACAACTATGGAATTTGTTTCACAAATGTCAAAGCGGCACATAAAAAGTACGCCTAAAATGTAATCATGGCGGAGTCTTGCCTTCGTGCTTCAATGGTAAAAGGTAGTAACGACCAAGTTCTGTAATTGATTTTAAACTCCAATGTGTTGACGTAGTCACATTTTCTTTAAATGACAGATGTTTGGTTGGTTTTAAATGACAAGAGTTCATGTTCTATAATATGTCACTTTTAAATGTTCCATGAAATCTAGGAAAACATTAAAAAGTTTTAAGATCACTTGTAGTATGCTTGTAGTGCCTAAATTATGTTCTTAACAATTTTCACTGACTTGCATTTATTTGAAGTATTAGTCTTAGGGCCTCTTTCACAAACTACATGTAAAGTGTTGATTAGTTACTTTTAGAAATCATTTTCTGTTATATTGAATTATGTACTCGGTTTACTGCATCATTCGATAGCCGATTTTTTATTATTATTTTCTATTTAATGTTTGGGACGTTTACCGTACAAACAAAAGTATATCAGCTCCATTATCCCCGGTCACCGGTGACTTTAAATGACAGTTTGGCCTAATTGACGTTTGTGAAATAGGCGCTTAAGTGTTTTCGTAACTTTTAAAATGTTACAAACTATGTACATAACTGCTTTTACCTAGATAGGCACTTGTAAAAGTTGTTTACATCTTTATTATTATTTGGAGAGTGGTTTTTACCTGCAGCACTTTTTGCGACCACTTTGCATATTCAAATAGCCGGCTCAGTTTGAGAGCAAGTTTGAACGAGGAACAGCGCCGTGGCCAGTTTAGTAAAAAGATGAGCAGCGCCGAGCAAAGCAAAAAGATGACAAAACAACGCAGGGCCCGAGCATGACTTGTTTGTTGCTACGAACAAAAGCATTTCTCTAACAAAACACAAAACAACTCAACTTTTAAAAGAAAATTCACACTAAATGTTCATTGTATTATTGTGTTAAATTTGCATAATTCTATTTTGTTTTATTTTATTGATTAAAATGAAGTTACAAATTTTTCATAAATGATATAATAATATTGATAATATAAATAACAAAAAAGCTCTGATGCTTGCCCTAGCCTAGCCACTCGACTTCTCACACTCTGACTCAAGGGCCAAATTTGGAAATAAAAATTTCAAAGTTGGCTCTGTGGCCTAAAATAACAGATCAGGGCCCCTAGCCATGAGCAACCAGTGTAAACGGGAGCGTTGTGTATTTGCGTAACGATAGAAAATAAAGCCCGGTGATTGGTTGTTGTAACGCCCACATAAAATTTTGACCAATCACTGGGCTTTATTTTCTATCGTTTCGTAAATACACAACGCTCCCGTTTGCACTGGTTGCTCTTGGCTAGGGCCCAAGGTACCTTGTTTGAGATAAAGATAGCTTGTTTGCGATAAAGATAGCTTGTTTGCCAATAGATAGCAAAATCCCAACTGTTGAAAATAGGTTCTTGTTAGAATGAATGCCCCAATTTGCTAAGTTAACAATTTACCCACAATTTACTACAGAATGATGTGTGTGAATTGTAGTCCATTAAAAAAGATTCAAACAACATGATTTTCAATTTGTTGAATTGACAGTTAACAGCGATTAAGGTTAACGGTTGCTCGGTAGTTAGCGTTACTCTCAGGCATTACTTCTACTATATAACTATGTCACATAATACATAACCATGTATTTAAAAAGAACCATATGGAAGTTAAACTTTTCTCAAGATAAGCACGAGTCGATGTTATGTTTAAACACAGATAAACAACTATTGTTTTAAGTGTACAGATTTCTACCCCAGTCTATTGTATTGTTATCCCATAACACAAGCCTATAAATAAATGCTAACTGTGTGAGGATGTAGTTATATGGCGATGAAGTTTTTCCTAACCTTAAGCCCGTAAGAATCAAACTTTTACTTATTGAAATAAACTAAATTGAAATGACAAATTTATTTAGTAAAATATATTTTATTTTCACAGACGATAAATTGTCAAAATTTAACAAACACGAAATCACTTTGTGGTTCTCAATAGAAAATGAAACGCCCGAAACAAAAGAGCACCTTTGAATCAAGAGAAGCAATATTAAAATCCTCTTTGAAAACTCTTTTGTGGTAACGGTACTGCGAGTTCACAATAATATTTTTTACTTGAACAAAGAAGTCGAGTCGTCCAAAAGGGACTTATGGTATAGAAGTAAGTAAATAGTAAAAAAAAATTGTTACAATTTGTAATTTTTTTTATAATATAAAATTTTTTATAGTGCCTATATATATCATTATCAGAGACTCGAAGAGAATGAGAATCTACTTCTGAGAAGAAGATCAGCCCTCACGAGGGCTAAAGACAAAATAAAGACTGAAAAAAATGTTAACACCTATGAAAAGAGACGTGAACGAAGGCGCGGGCAAAATTAATAAGTCAAGTTAAAAAATAAAAATATAAGTATATAAGCAATATAACGCCTGATGACATCTTTATTGCTAATACACTTTTTCAATGCGTTAGCTTTTTAAATTTTAGATGATCCTTCAGGAACAGTACTTTTTCTGGATGATTGTATCCTATGTCCTTTTACATGACAACGTGTATATAAATAATTAAATTTTCTCATCTTTCATAGAAACATTTAGTTTGAATTTTTGGTACATAATCTGTCCGCAGTCTCAGCTGAAGAGAAGAATTCACACAACAGAAAACAGAGCTACGTTTAAATTCAATTTTCTTTCAATTTGGCATACGAATGCCATTGCAACTGCGAAATTCACACGAAGCGATCAATGTATGCAGGATAAAGGTTGATTTATGTCTGTAGAAATTTACTGATGCTAAGCTAATACTAAGTTTTTTTCGCTGCTTAAAAACTAAAGGGCCATAAAAGAAAATATCCAAAAATGTTTTTATTGCAAAAATACAATCACAATCCTTCATATTGTATGTTGCAAAAAGATTTATGGTTGTTTTATTCAATATTTAGTATATTTTGATCATTTTTTTATATTCAAAAGTAACTTATATGCTTATATCTCTTCTAGTATTCAGTTTATTATAATTACTTAAAACATTTAATGCTACTTAAAAATACTCTTCTAACGATGTATAATATGCATATATTTGATATATATCTAATAAGAAAAAAATTGACAAAAAATAATTAATATTTTTTTCCATTAGCTCTCCTGTAAAAAGTGTAATTTTGATTTCTGGTCCTTTAGTTTTTAAGCAGCGTTTTTACTTATGTACTTACTTTATAATAGTTTATGACTGTTTAAATCCAAGCTGTTCTTGTTCTTGCCCTACATAATTGAGATTCTTTAAACAAAAGTTAACAAAAAGTATGCTATGTCATAATTATGAGAGTTCGTGATCTATAATAAATATTTTTAATGCTGCCCAAGGAAAAATCACTTTGTAGCTTCGAAAACACTTTTAACGAAGGAAAATGTCGAGAGTCGACTTACATAATCTCATTAATCTTATGCTGACAGGATAATTCAATGCCTCGTCTCGAGAGATAAGTACATAGTAGCTAACGAAAGTAAGAAAAATAGGAGAAATTTCGAAGGCCAAAGAACTACTAAATGGCGCCAAAATGTCCAGATAAGTGTATGGTATAAGGTTAAAAGATAAAGCGTATTTATTTTATTTACTTATTTAAATGGGCATAGCTTAGGGGACTTTGGAACTATCACCGGTCATTAATACTTTTAATACTACTTAATTATGAGGCATTCCTTTATTTTACTTATTTGAAATTACTGATATATTTATACAAACAGCCAAAGATTTAAATCGAGAGATGCGGCATTACTAGCGAAAGTATAAAATATAAAATAAAATATTTTATACTAAACACAAAAGTATAAAATACATATACCTTTGTCTAAACACACTTTTAAACACAGACAACACATTCCTTACTTAAAACGTGACTGTGACGATAGCGAAGCTCTCAACAAGCGACCGTCACTCACTGTAGCTGGCGTGCAACTGTAGTTGGGTTGAGCGCCTGCGCCCAACCCATTGTTAAGAATTTTCGGTGTGTTTTTAGTATGGCGCGAGGAGATTACGCCGCATCTTTCGATTTAAATCTTTGCAAACAGCGTATAATTAAAGGTAATATTAATTATATAATTAAAGGTAATAAAATTGTTCGATGAAGAAAACCAGTCCATCCACTTGGGAGATACACACACACACACGTCAAACTTCATTATAATTAACAAGATGGTGCCTGCGACTTCGTTCGCGTTGAAAGAGAAAAAGAAGCCTATCCTGTGTCCCGTACGTCTAAATGTTTACGAGTATCTACCAAGTTTCATGAAAATTAATTACTTCGTTTAAGAGTTATGGAGGAACGTACATACATACAATACCTACACTTACAGATTTATTATTAGTATTGATTGGTGAAATGTTTTTTTTTTCTATTATACAAAATAAATCAGTGTGTAAACCAAATATGGTAAAATATTTTACCATATATATTACCATTTATAAATTAGTAACAATTTTACAAAAGATATCAGATTCCAGTGAATATTTAACCGCTCGGCTTTTATAGTTTAAGCAATGTTTTAATTTTATTCGTGCTATAGAAAAGGCCATTGACATTTTTAAATATGACGTATATTTTGCAACGTATATTTCCTTATTATTCGCGTGACTGGATACTTAAATAATGTTGCTAAACAGTATTGCTTTTAATCATGTTATTATACAAAATATTTTGTCTTAATTTAAGTTGTTGGCAAGTCAAAAAAAAAACATTGTAATTTTTGTGTAACTCAAGAAGTAAAATTCTGTGAAATCAAATAAATTTTTGTTTCTTTTGCAAAACTTTCAAAATAGAGTTTAGCTATTATTTCTGAAAAAACTTTTCAGTCTATTCATCAGCCGTCACTTTTTTAGATTAATACTTGAGGCATATAAAAACGTCTTTTCTTCTTTCAACGTTGATTAGGGGGCCGATTTTTTGTTTGAATTTATCTTTAATAGAGAGAGGAAGTAAGTTTATCGATACAAAATATTAGCAATATGCGGTTTTTTTATAATGGCCTTTTACTTTTTTTAAAATTAACAAATTTACAAGCTCAGATTTGAAAAAGTAATTTTCTAATAATTAAATTAATATTGATAATTTATATTACATTGTACTTATGAGGCCCGGCGTCATAAGTGCTCGTACCACCGCAAGGTAACATTAAACTGATGAACAAAGCAGTTCTTACGAGCACCATAATTACTTTGAAAGAAGCCTCTTTAAGAGCAGATTAATTTTCGTGCTCTCTGAATGAATTTGCAATATATGTTATAATTACTACAAAAAATTATAAACTGGGTGTTTTTGTATTTTTGTTATAATTTTGAATTGTCATAAAATCGCTACTTGTGTAATCTTGTGTGATTACTACTTGTGTGATCCTATAATGAACCTACTTGTAATTAATTTAAATAAATAAATAATCAAACTTTTAAGTGTCTAAGTTAACCACTCCTACTTCATCTACGTATTGCCGACATTAAAACGTCAATAGTAATCAATACTAATAATAAATCTGTAAGGGTTGGTCATGAAGTAAGTTACTTTGTTTTCAGAGATATCGTGTTTATAGGCTCTAACATGATACTGAAACTAAATTGACCATTTTTAGATTTTTTTTCTGTATGTATGTATGTATGTATGTATGTATGTATGTATGTATGTATGTATGTATGTATGTATGTATGTATGTATGTATGTATGTATGTATGTATGTATGTATGTATGTATGTATGTATGTATGTATGTATGTATGTATGTATGTATGTATGTATGTATGTATGTATGTATGTATGTATGTATGTATGTATGTATGTATGTATGTATGTATGTATGTATGTATGTATGTATGTATGTATGTATGTATGTATGTATGTAACTTGGTAAATAAACATTTAGACGTACAGAACACAGGATAGGCTACTTTTTTCTTTTTCAACGCGGACGAAGTCGCGGGCGCCAACTAGTAAATAAATAAATATAAAGCTTTTCATAAAATGTCGATAAAATCGAGCTGTTTAGGCACATCCCTAGCGCTACTCGAAATTATCCGGGCTGTAGGGGCCAGTAATGCACCTTATTGGATTAGCGACGACTTTGATCTGTCCGGTGGCTCTTCGTTTATAGCGCGTTAAACGTTCTAAAAAGTGGATATCTTCTCAAAGGAGAAGTCTTATTAGGAAGACGGGAAATTCCGAAAGTTAAGTAAGTGGAGTTTATTGGAGGGCGGCCGTGAATAAGGTTCGAGCTGAAAATTCTTTCAAAGCGCGAAATCCATTTAGAGAATTAAAAAGTATGTAATACCTAAGTATAGAAAAAATGTAGGTAAATGTATATAAAAGGGCGACAGTGAATGTATGCTTTTAAAATTATTAATTTTTATCTACAAAGCAGCAGGTAGATAATATTTGTGTTTTAAACACTTAAAAAGGTTTTTATGTTATTATATAAGATGCTGATGGTATATACGAGTATCTTTCAAACACAGTTTTTTTTTTTTTGAAAATAAATATTATTCCTAATTTTGACAGTCCTTTTAGGACTCAAAAATACTATTGCATATAACGTAAACGAAAAAGGCTTAAAAGAGTAGCTCATATATCGAAAACGTATAAGTATCAGAAGAATATCGCTTGATAGAAGATTACAATTTCAATAGCCAGGAATAAAAATAGATTTAGGAATAAAAACACTTGAATTTGATCACAAATTGGATGCCTGTTTGTAAGTTTTAAAATATAGAAAGGTACAAAGTATCAAATTTGAGTGCACTTATCGACGCAACTTTCGCGACGTTTTGGATGTTGGCCAACCGACTTTCTCTTACAGAATCCAGATAGTAAAGAGTTGAATTATGCATTTTGCTATTGTAATAAAGACTTTCAAAAACATGTGGAGTCTGTTTTCCATGTGTGAAAAATTGTTATGGAAATTGGACAATCGTGATCTCATGTTATCTATATAAGATATAAGCATAAAAGGAGAAAAAAATAGAAGTATTATAGTAAACTTAGCAGATACAGGTTAAAATATATGTATAATAAACACCCGAATTCTCTAAAGTAACTGATTTAAATATCACTTTTATAAATAAACTATTTCAATAATATATGTTTTGCTAATATAAACTAAACTAAACTAAACTAAGCAAAACTAAAATTGCGTGCCAATTTGAAAATTGAAGAACAGTTTAATACATTTTTAAATTTAATAAAAATTTAAGAAATTTTTATTTTAAATCTTTTTGTATGGTTGTGATTATATTATTCATTATTTCAATGTATTATAACTTACCCGAAATTTCGGCACGATGTCTATAGGAATATTTTATAGGCCTGTTAAAATTGTGTGTTTTCACTAACATTCTGAAAATAAAAAATATATACTACTAGCTGTTTCACGCGACTTCTTCTGCGTAAATTTTTAAAACATAGTCTATGTTACGGGTTCATAAATAATGGTCTCTAGATGAAAGAATTTTTAAAATCGGCCCAGTAGTGTTTTAATTTATTCATTACAAACATACAAAAATATATTATAGATTACTTTAGACTTTTCGGACATGGTTATTTTTAAAATTTGTCGTATTAGGGTGTCTTTCACCAGCTACAAGTAAAGTGTTTATTGAATCGTTTATTGAATCGAATTAAGTCGGTTATATTGAATTATGCATTCGGTTTACTGCATCTTTCGATAGGCGATTTTTTTAAATTTTCTTTTCAATGTTTGGGACGTTTCCCGTACAAACAAAGGTATATCAGCTCCATTATCCCCGGTTACCGGTGACTTTAAATGACAGTTAGCCTACTTGACAACTGGTGAAAGAGGCGCTTAGACCGGTAAGGTAAAACAATTGAACAATGTGTAAACACGGCGCAGCTTTGGCCCAAACACAACGTCACGTCTGCGATTGCATCATGGCGGCCGATCTAAACTACGCGCAAACAATTGTTGCTACCACTGTAACTAAATACAGTAACGATTTTCAGTTAAGGATTTTCGGTTTAATTCAATTCAATTCAATTCAATTCAATTCAATTCAATTCAATTCAATTCAATTATTTATTGCGAAACCATAATGTACAAAGATGTTATAAAAATAAAGACCAATGTTATGGACCCTGTTGGGTATGCAACTTAGGGACTAGGTTGCATAATTATTTATTTATATAATTATATATAAGAATTTTATTTTATTTAAATTAAAATTAAAAATAAATTATATTTACATTTATATTATTAATATTTAAATGATAATGTCATCTAAAAATATTCATTTGAGTTTAGGTTTCGTTGTTATATCATGATGGCGACGAGAACCTTTTGCCATGGACTTATATGCCATGAAATGCTTATCATACCAAGGTTCAATGTTCTATTGAATGAATGTCCTTGTTAAATGATGAGCCCATTGGTCGAGTTGTTAAGGTGACTGATTAGCGATGTGACTAAGGAGTACCGGGTTCGATTCTCAGCGAGGCCAACTTTGGATATAATCTTTGCAAAGTTTACTCTAGTATAGGTATGCAGTTTGTTGTATCCATAATATAATCTTGTAATTGTGTGTGTATTCTATTTACTTGGTATGTTCAGTTAATATTTTCCGCCAAGAGGAATGAAAATGTCAAGAGGAAAATTAAGATAAATCAGAATCCTTTAAGTAAATTAAGCTATTTTATACTCTACTGTAGTACCACATTTCAATGTGGTAGTTGTGGAATTTTTTATCTTTCTAAACTATTCAGTTTGTCTACTGGCTTTTAAACTGTGTTGCAAACAACGATATGCAAACGACGGTTTTTGCTAATCACCTATCTAACGATACCACATTATGCTCCTGAATTATGGCCAGTGCATGCAAATGCATCGTGTATCTAAATGCAAATCTGTTTTGTAATTGCGATCAAGATATTTGTTGCATTTGCTTCTTGCATATCTGATGGGAAATAAGGTGTACGCACGGCTCTATAAATCATTTTATTATGAGTTACTGACTTCTAGCCATCTATTCAATTTTGATGGTAATAATTCACATAATCTATATTAATAACTATCTGGCGACCGCGACTTCGTCCGCGTTGAAACAAAAAAAGTAGCCTATCCTGTGTCCTGTACGTCTAAATTTTTATCTACCAAGTTTCATGAAAATCAGTTAATTCGTTTAAGAGTTATGGAGGAACATACATACATACATACAGAAAAAAAATCTAAAAATCGTCAATTTGGTTTCAGTATCATGTATAGAGCCTATAAACACGATATATCTGAAAACAAAGTAACTTACTTCATGACCAACCCTTACAGATTTATTATTAGTATTCATGATCACTCGAGGTATAAGGCCGGGTTCAGTGCTCTCCTGACGGTCAGTACTGACGATACGCACGACCGACCGTGCGACCGACGCGCTTGTCATTTGTATGAAAATTCACAAGTCGTTACAGAGCTCGCCTGACCGTACGCACGCGTATTGCTACCGCGGTCGGTCGTGCGTATCGTCAGTACTGACCGTCAGAAGAGCACTGAAACCGGGTTAAGTGTTAGTTACTTATACCTCGAGAACGGCTGGACCGATTTGTATGACAATTGATTAAAACATTACAGAAGAACAATAGCCACTTATCACCATAAGTTTAACGTCTGCCTGCCTGTCTAGTGGTTCATTGTGATAAAAAAATTAGAATGGGCCATCAGTAAGTAGTCCGAGGATATTATCGTGGGAAATACCTAGTGAGTTTCAGTACTAAAATTAAAAATGTTTATTTATGAATATGTTATGATAACGACAAATTTCATCGCATTGTTATTATTTTGTTTTATGAAATATTTTTATAATTAAATTTAAAAAATCTTGTTTTATATGTAATCTTGTGTCAAATTAAATTCTTCGCACGCGAAGGGTATTCTCATGTACTTATTCTCGCCGTGTATATTTGAAGAAAGCTTTAATATATTTTTAAGTTTTATTTTGTTGCTGAAGTCGCTGTCCGCCTTTGTCTGTTTCTCGGCTAACTTCGCCTAAACCACCCAACAGATTTTGATACATTTTTGACTAATGGAAAGAGCGATAAACGAGGAAGGTTTGCTTATATAAACAATTATTGCTTATATAAACATTGCTTATATACATACATTACAAATAAAGTTCTGTACGCGAAGGTTTATGAGCAATAAAATTCTTGTTTGTATGCAAGAGGAAGTGTTTTAAAATTTCAAAGAGGTACTGAAGCTCTACCTACTTTATGAACGTCGTGTGTGCTTACGAAATATTGCCTCTACGACGTACATTTTTACACGAATTTCCGGTTGCAACCTAGTTTACTGGCGTATACCGAGTCGGTGGTTAAATATTTCAGAAATAATAAACTAAAAGTCCTCGTCCAAAGAAATTGCACTAAACGTGAACAATAGCTTTCTCAATATATCCTATATATATATGTAGTGGGTAATCCTGTCAAGTTTGGTAGCGATCTGACGCGGACGAAATCGCGGGCAAAACCTAGTCTACAATAATATTTAAAAAAGATTTGTTGTATTGTTTGTTTGTAACGGTAAACTGATTTTTAAATTTTTTTCATTTGTATTAGCGAATATTAAGCAATTTGGCATAGGCTGCGAATCTATTGATGACACATTTGATGATAGTACTCAACTGTTATATGTTATATATGTTATACATGTTTATATATTAAAAAAGTTCGCGAGGCTATATGTCTAATCATAACCATAATTGTTTTTTGTTTAAATTAGCTTAGAAATTCAACCAAATTCGTTTAGAAGTGTATAAAAATGCTATAATAAAAGTAAAAAAATGTCGCGGTGTTAGCGAACGGCGCTACACTAATCTATTAAGTGACCTAAACATTATACTTTTTATTAATAGTTTTAGTTCTTTAGATAATTATATATTCACATCGCGAACGAAATCGCAGGCAAGTGGCGCGACAGCCTTTCACACGTTCTTAATTCAAATAATTTTCAAGTTCATTGGCGAGGAAAATATGAATTTGAAACGGTATAGTTCAAAGAGATTTTAGAATTAAACTGCTTCATTCTCGTTTCCGAATTGTATGACACCGTTCATGTAAATTGCATGAAAATCACTTCAATTTTGCTTAATAAATGAGATTTCATCTAACGTATTCTATCGTAGCCTATCAATTGGATAACTATTTATAAAGTCTTCCTCAGAATTTTCAGATATTAATAACAATAAATGTTATATATATTTTTTTCAGCACATTCTACACATTAAAATTACAACTAAGTATACTATTTTTCATATAGCATGGTTACGTTTACTGTATACCCAGATGCTATAGATAAAATCTACAATTACAATATTGTTTATCTACCAATTGGGGTATTTTTTTTTGAAAAATAACATGCGTGAAATGAATGAAATCAAATGTCACCGTACACATGCTATTTGAAAAATACAATAAGGGCCTCTTTCACAAACTACAAGTAATGTGTTGATTAGTTACTTTTAAAAATAATTTTCTGTTTTATTGAATTATGCACTCGGTTTAAGTACTGCATCATTGGATAGCCGATTTTTTTAAATATTTTCTATTTAATATTTGGGACGTTTACCGTATAAAACAAAGGTATATCAGCTCCAGTATCCCCGGTTACCGCCGTTACCGGTGACTTTAAATGACAGTTTGGCATACTTGACATTTGTGAAACAGGCGCTAATTATATTATTTTTCATATAGCATGGGTACGTTAGCTATATACCCAGATGCTATAGATAAAATCTAAAATTAAAATATTGTTTATCTACCAATTTGTCGTAAATTTTTTTTTGAAAAATGAAATGAATGAAATCAAATGTCACCGTACACATGCTATTTGAAAAATACAATAAATAATGTTATTTTAATTGTTCTTTTGTCATTTTTGTGTTGTCCAACATTAGCATTACAATACTATTAGTTTGGTCCATTTCGTTAAATTATATCCAAATATTTTCAAGCTATCTTGTCGTAATGACTGTACAAATTAAATGTATTTTTTAACATAGGTACCTATTTAAATTATCGTAATGTTCATTATAAATAGTGTTTTTGCTTCATTTCAAAATTGACATTAGGGAAGTTATAGTAATAAAAAATAATTAGATTTTTTAATATTTGCATTTTAGTTTGAAAATAATTTTAAATAAATGAACTCAAAATCCACAACCAATCACTAGACTACAATCGGTTTTCACTAATGGAAAGAGCGTTAAACGAGGAACGTTTTAATATACATAAAGATGTCATTTGCAGAAAAAATTGCATCCGTGCGAAGCCAGGAGCGGGTCACTAGTTAGTAATAAATTGAATATACATAGAAATAGTTATAAAAACCCATACATAAAGTTTTATTCAACAAAAAGTTTACTAATTGTAGACGTCCAATCCTTTGTTCTTTAGCACGAGCGCCTCTCAAAGTACACAATAGTTAAAGTTGACAAAAATTGGTCGCCTGCAGTGTTAAAATCACGTGACGTTTCTAACTCCATTCACAATCACTCGTTCGGCGTACACTTCAGTTACTTCAGTCATTACGACCGAGTGACTCACTCATTCATTCGCGTGACCGCCACGCGCCGCAGTCACGTTCTCAACGGTTGGCTTGCTTAATTCAAAAGGAAAAAGCTCAAATTTCGAATAGCGCTTGCTCTGCTATTTCTCGATGCTAATGACGGAGACACATTCGATTCGTAAGCCGATTCCGAATCAGATATTCTCCTACAAAAGAATTCGTGCGACTTTTGTGTTGGACGAAAAAGAATTCCGCTTTTTCGAAATCATGGAGAGAGGGAATATTTTTTGTTTACCTTTTATTTTAATGTTGTTTTTTTACGATTAATAAACACGTTGTCTTTTGTTGTTATTAAGAAAAATACCGACCAGTTGCCAGTAATCTTAGTGATTTAAAAAATTCTTTCACTAATACCAATAGAATACAAAATTTTAGCATGGACATAGGCTAAATATTATGCGCAGGTGAAGCCGCGGGGTCCCAGCTATCTAAAAATAAAGAGCCAACGCTTGGCAGGCGTCAATGTACGATATGTCGGGCGGTAATTTTTTTATTTTCCAATGCGGACGAGGTCGCGTTCATCAGCTAGTTATACATTTATTTACTCATTATCTTCTACTTTTTGCTTACAATCCCCCATATTTGAGAGACGAAAGAAAAAATAAATATCTGATGCATTTTTATAAGCGTTTTTAAGTCGTCAATTAGCCATCTCATGATCTTTTCCTGTCGCCTTAATTTCTTTGATACATACAGTAAGTCATGCTGTGATCACTGTAGTGGCACGATCAGAGTGCTTGTTATCTCGCCGCGTGCACAGCACGTGCTAGAATATCCTCTAATTGTTCGTAATTTCTGAGCCCCTTTTGCAATTTGTATTCAAGGGGCGAATATAAAAGTGCATTAATTTTTATACACTTTGTTAAGTGTGAGTATGTAATTATTTTAAATTCAATAGTTTTATGTGTAAAATTAAAATGTAATTTTTTTGGTACTATATTTTATTTATTAGAATGTGACCCATAACGAGCTCGTTTGGTTAGGGTGCTTGCTTCTGATCCAGGGTTCCTGGCTTCGATTTCCGGTTAGGTCAATTTTGGAAACGAATTTTTGAAAGTTGAAAGTAGTGTTTCTAAGGACACGCACTGTGTTTCGAACCCCCTTACAGAAGAAATAACAGTTGCGATGAGTAGGTAAGGGATGCCAGAGCCCATTTCCCTATCCCTTTCCAATTCCGTACTTTAGTCGGAAGCGCACTTGCAGCACCTGTGGCTTTGCTTGTGTTATAGGCGACGGTAGCCACTACCATCAAGTGGACCGTCTGTGACTGTCTGCCGACCTTAACATAAAAAAAATTAACTTCGTGACCAAACCAATTTATAAATTTACTAATGACGTCATTATAAAAAAGTAATTCGATGTTCAGATATTCAAATGAAAGAGTAAAATAAAAGAAAAGTCGATTTTACGTTTCAATTGATTTATCAGAAAGGGTCTGTAAATAAGATTTCTTTGAAATCAATAACCAGATTTGAGTCCCACAGTACTTAAATTATGTATAGGGATTTATAGTAAGTCTGTCTTTACGTTTGGCCGGTCACGGCATTTCTTTAACCGCAAATAGGATTTGAAATTGCTAACCGCAACCAAATCTGGCCAGCCATCTGTGCCCAAAGAATTGTTTTTGTGACATAAAGACCTTGTGGACATGCAACCATATAAGTAATCCATACTGTCCATATTAATATTATTAATGTGAAAGTAACTTTGTCTGTCTGTTACCTTTTCACGCTTTAACTACTCAACACATGTAAAAAAAGTATTGCCCCCGAAACATCAACTAAAATAACATAAGAAAACTAAAGTATTATGGATAGATTAAATCTAAAATTATTTAATTGAAATTTTAAACTATAAAATAATTTTAATAACTTTGTTGTAGTATTTTAATCATTTTTTAGAAAAATGTTTAAACTTGATATTAATGTTTGTCATTCTATGTGACTGTGTGTCAGCTTTATTACAAGGTCATTAAAATTCAATTGTCATTGGTCACCCCGCCGGCTCCATCATCTCACCCCCTATTGATGTAATAAGTCTATTGAGACTGCATAATTGCAAATCATTTGCGGCATCCAAGGGGAGTAAAGCATCTATTGAGTATTTTGATGACGTAACAAAATTGCTTATAGTCCGTAATAATTAACATCTCTGTACAGACGCGGTTGCAGAAAAGGCGAACACTCAAATCCTGGTTGGACACAAATCTACCTATTAGTTAATTTCAAAGACGACATATTATATTTTTTTAATAGTACCTACTAAGGCAGGCACACTGCGTTTCGTAGCAATTTGGGCAGCCCGCCTGGCCGTAGTAACCACCGTCTTACAGAAGTTATGTGTGCGTTTGTGTTTGGTAAGTAAGACAATTTGAATATTTAAGTTTGACTTCGACACAATAAATAAATTACACAGAGAACTCAGAAAATATCATGAAACCTAAACAAATAACCTACAATTTCTCTCTAATATAGCACTAAGTAAGACGAAGTGGACTCACAGAAACAACAAATGCGACAAGTTGAGTTTCGCCTATCTGAACTATTTTTATAAGACACAGTAGCAAGCCCTTTGACAGCCTACTTCATGGTGTGTGGTCACCATCACCTAAGAATACAAGCAACACCTGGGAAGATACAAATACAAGTGCAAATGCTATGGGTATAAAATCTGACTCATGTAGACAACATCCATATAAATTGCAAATTTCAGAAGTACCATGTAAC
The DNA here is from genome assembly GCA_945859745.1 of Synanthedon formicaeformis. Taxonomy (NCBI): domain Eukaryota; kingdom Metazoa; phylum Arthropoda; class Insecta; order Lepidoptera; family Sesiidae; genus Synanthedon; species Synanthedon formicaeformis. Next base: position 10,041,436 of record OX243959.1, on the reverse strand, counting down.
CGCGCCTTAAAACATTGGAAGTCCGCCAACGCGCCATAGTATGCCTGTTTTTATTTCAAGAATCTGTTCCCTAAACACAGCGGAAAATTTTTGGTCCAAAAAATAATTGGTTTATTTTTTATGCAAAAACAACCAGCAGATTCCATATTCTGTGGCTGCTGAATATACTATCCTAGTATGAACACAGAGTAGAGAAGATTTATTTGTTACTATAAAATGTATTTAACTTGATGAAGCCACAAACATCTACGGAGAAATGTTAACGGACTCCTTTGATTCAATGTAATTGCTACGTCAAGGAAATCAGAATGAGGTCATAACAATGGTCCCCTCTTGCCTACGCCATGTACATTAAGCGTTTATTTATTGCCGAGACTGTTTAATGACTTGCAATAACTATTCACGATGTCTCAATTTGTTTATTGAGATCTCCAACAAAGGTATAAGAGAATCTATATAAGAGAATCTATAGTCGCTGTCCGCCTCTAACTGTTTATCTGCTAACTTAAAAAAATTGCATCCGTGCGAAACCGTGGCGAGTCGCTAGTATTCCATAAATAGGAAGCGTGCAGTGGAATAAGTATAATAAAAAAGTTATTATTTTTATATTATAATAGGTACATTTTTACAATATTAAATTATATTGTTGTTGCACATAAAATATATAAAGGTTATTTTTTAAGAAAAAATTATAATACCAAGGGTCGCTGCATCTACTTGCTAATACTTGTGTTTATAGTTTTCAAAATTTTGAAAACCAAAACAAATAAAAAACAATATTTAATGTTAAAATATATTGCAATTTTCTAGCCTAGTTTTCGGAAATTAATACGATACAATGTGGTGTAGTATCGAAACAAAGACTTATTTAGCATTTACTCTCTACATTCGTAGGCATTGTGTAGAGTTGTAATTGTTCAGCGTAGCACTTAGTCGCTGCCTCTACGAGATGTGGCATAAATTTTACAAAGTCGCTAATGGACTGTTATTAACGACAAATGTGACGTATTTGTCGGTTTCTAGGACAAACTGCTTTGTTTTCGTCGAAATTTAAGTCGACTACCGAAATCAACGAACCTAAAATGGGTGAAAATGATTGAAAACATTTTTAAAAATATGGGATTTCGAAAATTCAACTCTGTAACTTTGATTGACTCAAATTGATTTATTGATTGATTTATTGTTTGACTCAAATATTACTTAATAACGAATTAAAGTTAATTGTTTGTATTATATGCATAACGTTATTTTTTACTTTTATATCAAAATACTCGTACATAGTTAAATAACTAACTAAGAACCCGACCCCGACTTTGCACGGATGTCGGGAAATTATATAGGTACGTAAACCTTTCTCGTTAATAGCGGTTCTATTAGAGAAAACCGTATCAAAATCCATTGATTTGTTTAGAAGAAGTTAGGGGAGAAACAGATAGAAGCGGACAGCGACTATTTTATATGTAGGTATGTTAAAAGTAATTACAATATAGAACTCTGATTTTCAATGCTGTCCGCAACAAACATATTGTCCATTCGCGCCTATTATTGTTCAGTCCCTATTATATCACCATAATGTTAACTACACTACATGCTTCATAATACGTATAAATAAAACGAGAATATATCTCCCCTATATTTTCTTTGCAATGACTCATCATCCCATCTAAAACTAGGTGTCAATGTCGCATTGATACGATGTGTCACATTATAGTGCCTCTTTTAACATATAAAATATTTTAATCCTTAATAGTTCCGCGCTAAGGTGTTAATTTGTCTATCATTAAATTTATTAAAAGTAAAGTTTGCTTGGTATATGGTGGATGTGTCAGTTGTATTTAGTGGGTGTACACTCGATTTTAATACGGGGAGAGTTTTATAGAATCGGTGTAGATTCATTAGCAAAGCTATAATACATTTTATGTTTAGCTACACACCAAAAATTGTTTACGGACTGTGTATCTAAAAATTGTTTGCGACGCGCGCGGTACTGGACAATGCCTGCTTGTATATAATATTTTTTCTGTAATAAAGGTAGCCTAAGTTATTCTTTATAACATCAGCTAGCTGCCATTGAAAGTCTGGTTAAAATGAGTCTAGCTGTATCGGAGTTTAGTTGGAACAAACAGACGGTCACAGACAAAAAATTTAAAAATTGCAGATTGCAGATGCAGATTTCTCGGGGTTACTTATACTTAACAACTTCAGGGTTTTAATGAAACTCCCACGTTTCTGTAGCGCATCTGCAATGTTTGCAATGCTGGTATAGTTGATTGCTATGCCAATATGCGAAAAAGAAGTGCATCCATTGTGTGCAGGTTGCGAGGGAGTTCCAACGAAATCCTGAAGATGATAGCGGACAGTATGGATGGGGCGATACACCCATCTACATTTTAGTCGCTAAATTAATGTAAATTATGTAATTTAATTATGTAATTAATTAATTATTATAATGAAAATGTAAATAGTTAGTTTAACTTATGTTATTTTTTTATATTTTACTTTGTATGGACTAATTTGTCTGAAATAAATTATTATTATTATTATACTGCAAGTTTGAATCGGGAATGAGGAAATCCGTAGACGAAAGTAAGTTACCGAAGTAAGCTAGCGGATCAGTAGTGGTAGTGGGCAGGACACATTGTATGGAGACGGCCACTGGGGCCAGAAGGTTCTTTGTGGAGGCCACGGACCGGCAAGCGCAGCGTAGGACGTCACCCACAAAGTGGACAGACTATCTTATAAGGGTTGCGATCCATGCTGCTTCTGACCGGTCCTTTTGGAAAATAATAGGGGAAGCCTATGTCCAGCAGTGGACGTTCTACGGCTAAGAAGTTGATAACTATGAATAATTATTTGAATTTATTTCTGTATTTATTCTTTATCACATTAAAATTTAAAATGTTTCAATTTTTTTTTATAAGAATCTCATATTACTCGTGTATCTTTCTATATAAAATTACTTGTTAAATACACAGGATCAAAGCATAACCCTTTTTTAGTTCTAGTCAAAAGTGGCGTAATTAATGTAAGCCTATACATCCACAGTGAGGGGTGGCCAACAATTACCCAGGGGTGTGCTAATTCCACACGTGATAAAGGATTAAACACACCATAGTTACAACTGATGTGTAGACAAACATTTTTATAGTTATCTTTGGAAATGCTATATTCTTATTATATGAAATAAGAGGCTTTTAAGTTGAAAACCCTTTAAAAGAGGAAGTATCAAGCAAACATATTTCAAATGTACTTTTTTTTATTTTCGCTACTTTGTCTTGTGAAAACATGCCAGCCTAATTGCCAACATAATAATTGGAATACAGAGAATTTATATGAATACAGTATACACAATAATTTATATTAGTCAAGAATACGATAGTTTCTAAATCTTAAATTCCTAGTGTTATAATTTAGGACAAGGTGCCCAATTGGAAATAATTATTTTATTAATCGAGTATCCAAATTTTGTGTCTTATTTTTAATTGATAATTAATTTTATGAAACATAAATATATTAAGATTAAATGTAAAAAACTAACTATATTATAATGGCAAAATAATTTTGCTCCATCTGACGAATAGCACTGAGTGAAGAATTACAAAAAAGTAAGCATTTTCGTAATTTTCTTAGCATATTTATTACATGAAACTAACATTTTTCCCAGGATAATAATATGTTAATCCAGATATTAAACTATTTGTGTGCCAAAATTCATTCAAATAGGTTCACCTGAACACACAAGCTTTGGCATTTATAATATTATTAAGATATTTATAAACCGATATTTATAATATAAAGATATATATTTATTAAGATATATCTTCGTACCGATCTGTTCCGAATGGTGTTATACAGAACGCAGACATAGACCGAATGTAACGCGTACATTGTCAATTAGTTATAAGTAAATCCGACAAGTATTATCTGTGCATGTGTATCTGAAGATGTTATCTTGATCCCTCGACGCGCCGCCTCGTGGGGGTGAGCCGACGTAATTGGGCAGCGATGCCCGCCGAGATAACTCCGTCTGCCCTGCCAACTGATTAAATGTGCCAACGCATATTTATGGACAATTCCGATTGAATTTACCATTGCAGTGTTCCCGATGCGCAGTACATTTCGCGAATTGCTTTTTTTTGTGTAAAATTACTTGTATTGGGTGAAGAGGCTCTTCACCATTACGAATTTACCATTCCATTCCATCTATTTCATAATGTGTTTGTGGTTTTTTTTTCTTTACTTCACCTATCATCTCATAATCTTTATAAATAAAAATGAATCCCTAAATGTGTTGCTAAGCGCAAAATTCGAGAACGGCTGGACCGATTTTAATTCTGTCTTCATTCATGGATAGAGAGATAATCAGGGAAGGTTTTTACGTAAAAAAATGCACCCGGGGGAAGCCGGAAGCGTGTCGCTAGTTATGATTATATAAAATTATCATAATAATTAACAAAAATTGTGAATTTTGCACAATGGCCTTTTACAGACTCTTTTAAATAGAGCCCCGGGGTGTCCCAAACAATTTTGCTTACCTCTAATGACGTCACGATGACATAGTGTTCGGGATAGGGTTGCTACTCTGTAATTATCCGGAATAAGGGTAATTCGGGACGCTGTGCTGAGTACAGAGAGGTTTTTGCTCGTTAGTCGTGTTGTCACGCCACAGTGTTAGCGTGATATATTAGGTACATATTATTTAATTAAATTAAAAGAGAACATTTTAATAGCTATGATTCGCTCCTATTTGGTTTTTATATAATTACTAACGACCCGAGCCCGGCTTTGCGTGGATGAAATTTTTTTCTGCTAATTATATAGGTAAATATAAAATACACATGATATTTTTTTAAGTTTCCCCCGGGGGTTAGGAAACCCCTGCAAGCCGTATGTTTCAGATTTACAGCCTTCTTATTTCTGTTTCAGTTTATACTAATATTACATTATTTAACTTTCTATTGTTTCATATGTCTTATCAAGTCTTATCAATATCTAACAAATCATACACACGATAGTCTAAATTACCTATTTCTAAGTAATTTCTAAGTAGTCACCAACAATTTAAATTTCACAAATATGTCTATGAAAATCAACCTATCTCTGTATTCACATTCGCTTATAATGGGGCTCCACCCTATTGCTCTATTGAGCGTAGAATCGCCGTGTCATCGCCGCTCAGATTGCCGGTGAAACGGCCGTCTCGTATGAAAGGGATTTATAGTCGTGAACGGTATACGGAAAGTCGTATTAGGAACAAATGGAATTGTTGAAATACTTAAAATGTTTTAGTACTTAAAGTTTATTAGCAGAAATATTTGTTTATAGTTTATGTGAGAGGTCAGTTTAGTAAATTTTAAAATTACTTTAATCTTTACCTATAAAATCGTTAGTCCTGATTGACTAAGTCAAGAAATCTGAAATTTAGAACATACGAGGTTTATTTTATAACGTAAGCATCCGCTAAGAAAGGGTAGATATAGTAAATAGCAAAAATATATGCTTTTTATAGCTTTTATGTATTAAATCAGCTCGGTAATTTTTGGGTTATTTCACTGGTGGTTGGTTACCCATACCTAACTTGAACACAAGCCTTAATTTTTGATAATAAAGAGGTAATTGGTAATTACCAAGAATCAAGGCTTAATATCAAGAAATTAGCATTTATTATACAGCATTATATCACATTATCACAAAGACAGGTAAAAATATCCTAACAAAATACACAAAAAGTGCACATATTTATAAAAAATTGCGAGTAGAAAATTTTTCTATAAAAAATGTGAATATATATGTATTTCTTGAAAGATAATATTGTAAGTTTGCATGATTAAAAAGTGATATTTCAGATTTTCTATGTTTCATAATTTTAAATTTATTTTGCTTGGATTGTACAAGTATAAAGTCAAGTTAAAAACTGTTGAATATAGAGGTAAAGAAAAAAACATTTAAAAATATTACCTTAAAACAATAGACACGGTTCACCTCGGTTCATAATTAAATGATGTTAGGGTCATGAATACAAAGATAACTTGGTATCTTCGAGTTGTCCCGAGCTTTCCAAACAATAAGACAATTAGACAATAACGTTGACTTGAATGGCTTAATCTGGAAGCAAATGCTGTTAACATTTTCCATCTCACTGTTGAACATTGTGCACACCGGCGTATGAGATACTCGTACTCATTGAATTTTTATTTTAATACAGATAATCATGATCAATTTAGTCTAATTCTATTTTAGGAATATTAAACGCTTTAAGTGGAAAACAATTATATAAAAAAATGATAATTATCACGTGCCTAACGTGAATTTCATAAGAGACAATGGTTTACTGTTAGCTCCTTTTACCATAAAATAAGTGGTATTAACATCAGAATTTAGACTACAAATTGTATTTAATCTCTATTATTATAAGATTATAAGATAAACAAGAAAACATTTTTCAGTAACGTTGCATCTAGTTTTTATGAGGACTCAAATGTATCAAGAGAAAAAGACTTTTACACATGGGAAATGGAAATGGCAGGAACTTACGAGAGAAGGCATAGGTGAACAACCGAGAATTAGGAAAACAACGGCACTTATGCTATAATTTATTTTAATTTACCCAGTAAGACAAAGGTTTGTTGCTAAGTATGGTTTGTTGGACCTTGCAGCGAGAATTCATCTACGTATTAGATAATTATTGTTACAATATCATATTACGAGAAATCATGTCTAGTTATAACAGAATAAAAACCGTTCGTCTGAACAGGCCTCTATTGTCGAGGGCACGGTTCTGTCTCCACGATCTGCTTTCGTCTCACAAATCTCTGTAAGCGTCATTTGCACTTTTCTTGTGAAGGAAAAACATAGTGGAAATGAAAAATGAAATTTCAGTAGCAGACATTTCACAAGTTCTTTTGTGCGAGTTTATAACGTTGTGATGTAATATCTTAATCCAAAAATAATAATTTTATTCCAACGAAATTTTTTTATACCTACTTATTAAATTTGCATAAGTACCATATTTTAATTTATTTAAGATTTTTTTAATACAATTTTGAAGCGTAGCTATAGAGTTAGTTAAAAAAAATTACTTTCGATGTCTAGCAAAGTACGACTAAAATTCAAAACTTGACAAAGTAAAAAATTAAAATTTCTAACAAAAATTTCATCTATATGACAAGTAGGTACGTATTCATGAAAGTCATACTAATACCTAAATATTATCAATAATTAAATGGAAAATGTATGAGTAATAGTGATATAAGAGGTAGTATATATGCAAAATCTATCAAAAGGACATCGATGAAAATTTACGGGAATGTAGTTTATATATCAGTAAAACACAAAATCTGTAATTTATAAATATAAGTAGGCGAATAAGCGGGCAAAAGCAAATATTGTTTTCAATTTCCTGTTTCTGCGTTACTTTATGAGTTATACTACAGGATGACGAGTTTTTAAAGGCTTTATTGACTGACAGGTCTTTTAGTAGGTAATTTATTACTGACATCACAAATTCCATGAATGTTTATTTGTGGAAGATAGAATGAAACAATTTTATTCTCACGCATTTCACAATATTCGCTTTCTCAAACATATTTGAATTTTCGATTATTACAAAGAATCTTCTCACAGATATACAAATATATTTTTAATATTGATTTTCATAAAATATGAGCCAGGAGAAAGTCAGCCAGAAATGATAGTATAGGAAATTGCCGTTCTAGTGCTATTTTTCACTATCCAAATGGCAAAGGTCACAGAATATTAAAATCTATATTAAAAAAAAAAAAAAAAACAAGAATCTAACTTATACTATAAACGAAATTGGTGAGAAAGTTTCTTATCAAAAAATTTAGTTTAAAATCCTAATGTGTTTTGATTTAAAAATAAAATTTTGATGTTTTGATACTACTTTTTATTCCCGTAATTTGATATAATTTAATTTGATATATTTAAATATGAAAAACAATACTTTCGATATCATTTTCAATAAGTTTTGGTAAAAAAGTGTAATAATAAATACAATTTTTAAATATACTCTTTATGCACTTACATAGGTATCCCTGTATTTTTTAATTTAAAAAAATTATACAATTCATACCATAACTACATTTCGTAAGACGTCACTTACATTACCTTTACCTTACCATAGAAAACTCTATATATTTTTTTAAGAAAGCCTTTTTGTCTTTCATAAAGGTATGTAAGTCTGTTTTAAAACTACCATATTATGTATACCACAGAATATAATAAAAAGGATATACAAAAAAATAAATTATGTTTTCATTTTCTAAAAGTACTTCTCATTCCTTTTCTGTTTTGAATTTGATGTTGACTTTGAAATTGTAAGTAAATATCAAACGAAGCTACATTAGCTAGTGAAAATGTAGAGGGGTTCGGAAAGCATAGTCATGTCCGATGTCTTAGGCGTGTCTCAGACAAGGGAGGTGCAGGGCCAGTGAGAGCTTTATTTTTACAAAACTAACTCTGCGTGAAACTTATATACTTATGACGTTACATAAAAAACTTAAGTGATACCAGCGTGGTATAAATGTGGAGAAACCTTTGAAAAATAGGAATATTTAAAGGCTGGCTGAGGGTTACCTTGATGGTAGGTGACGACGGTAAGTGACATGAAGTTTCAAAAGATTTTCTTCGGTCTCAAAAAATCAATATTTAAAACAGCAATAAACGATCAAGGTTTGTATATATAATTTGCAGAAATAGAAGCAAATTGGGTCAAATTTTAATTGACTACGAAATAAGTCTTAATTGTCTAACAAGAGTACCATTTTGGGAACCTACCTTGTAAACTTTGCTAACAAAGTCGCATAATATTATAGTAGTCATATACATACGACATAAATTGTTGTTTCATACCATTGACTGTTATTTATGCGGTGGCTATGCTATTCTCAGACCCATAAATACAATTCCGTGGCCTTACTCTCGCCACTACTACTTTGAAAATTCTCGAAATAATCTGCAGATTTTCTTATTTGTTTTTTCATCCATAGTTGTTCCTTGGGGACTGTATATATATAATATATGAAATTTTCTGTAAGTTTTAGCGCAAAAAGTCACCAAAAAAGCCTTTTCCTGCTCTCCTTTCACTCTCTCAATTGTTTCAAAATTTTTTCTATTAAAACAAAATGAGTTTTTTATGACACAGTTTTACTAAGGAATTTCCTCATACTTGTAATGTTCCTTTGAGTAGTGTTGTATATAGTGATTTAGTATTGTAGAATTATTATTGGTTGCATTCGATTAATTTAGATGAAAATTATACAAGCAAGATATGATGACGAATATATTTTCTCAATAGAAGAGGACACAGGACAGTTGACAGCGTTGACACATTATAAAGACATTTAGGTACACAGAACAATTACAAAGCATAATATAAATTACAAAGAACTATACATATAAATTGGAGTGTCGCATTCATAATCCAATACCCCCTTCAGAATGCAAACCCATTTTCTTTATACAATACAAATGTTTGTCTAGTGTAGTACCCTTAGTCAAAATATCAGCTACCATTTCACTGCCCTTAGAATAAATAAAACTTATATTTTTACTATTAACACTGTCTCTTAAAAAATGAAATAAGATATCTATGTGTTTTGATTTAGGTTTATAACAGTCAGTAGAAGCTAAACGTATTGCACTTTGATTATCACGCTTAATAGGGATTGGAGACTCATCTCGTAGACCCAGTCTGAATCACAATATCCTCTAATCTTGTTTGACATATCCTTGGTGAAGCACAACTTCAAGTGTTTAATGTTAATTAATTAAGTGTTTGTTTTCTCATTATTCTTTTTAACGCCAAGCCGATGCTGATGACTATGGTCACTGACATATCGGCTAAGTTTATTGACTACAAACGAGATATCCGGTCTAGTTGGCTGTGCTAGATATTATTATTATTATTATTTAATAGTGATTTAATTTAATTTTCTGCTTTTTTTTTTTTTTTCAGACGATTGAGCATCCTTCACTGTTTTTGAACTTTCAGGCTTGTTCTTTGAACGTAAGGCTATGGAGCGTCGTAGGTCTGCTGTTGATTTACAGGGAAAAAGCACTTCATCTTGGTCTATATCTGTCTCATATTCATCGGAGCTTTCGCTAATACTTGTATCTGTGTATTTCTTTTCTATTTCAGATTCAGGTGCTGCTGGCGGTGGTGATAATTTATATTCATCGGAGCTTTCGCTAATAATTACATTTGTGTATTTCTTTTTCCTTTTAGATTCAGGTGCTGCTGGCAGTGGTGATGACTCTACCTTTTCGGAGGAGCTGTTAATACTACAAGGTAAGTATATGTTGTTATTTTTCTCAACATTTTCCAAAAACTCGATATCTCTGCTTTTAATTATTTTATTTGTTTCAGGTTCAGCAAGGCGATATCCTTTTGTGTTGTCACAATAGCCCACAAAGATCATTCGTTTAGATTTTGGGTCCCATTTCCTTCGTTTTTCCTTAGGGATTTGCATCATGACTTCTGAACCAAATATTCTCATGTTCGATAGGTCCGGTCGTTTACCTGACCATAATTCAAATGGAGTCCTTTTATCAATAGCTGTAGTAGGAGAACGGTTGATAATGTATGCAGCAGTAGCAGTAGCCTCGGCCCAAAATTGTTTTGATAAATGTGCATTGAACAACATACACCTCGCTCTTTCCACAAGTGTGCGGTTCATTCGTTCTGCGAGACCGTTTTGCTGTGGCGAATATGGTGTACTTGTTTGATGTTTTATGCCATGCTGACTTAAATAGTTATCAAAATCTTTATTACAGTATTCTAAGCCATTATCTGTTCGAATTATTTTAATTTTCTTATTACATTCTTTTTCTACTTTCTTGTGAAAATCTTTAAATGCATTAAGGACACTGAGCTTGTCTTTAAGAAAGTATACATAGACTAATCTGGAGTAATCATCCACAAAAGATAAAAAATATCTCATACCTCCTAAGGACGGAGTCTCCATTGGACCACACAAATCGGAATGTATCACCTCGAGCAGTTCCGTTGCTCTGGATCCGGCATTATTGAATGGCAGTCTCGACTGTTTTCCTTCCAGGCAGGTAGTACAGGTCACGGGTAACTTAATCTTATCGGAAGACAGGCTCACTCCTTCTGTACATTCTGGTAGTCGGTTCACATCTGGAAAGTTTAAATGTCCCATGCGTCGATGCCAAAGTACAGTTTCATTTGAAATATTAGATATACTTAGGTTAGTGTTTATCTCTCTATGAACTTTCAATGTATATAAATTATTTTCCATAGTTGCAGTACAAACAAAATCTCCTTTATTATTATAAATTTCACAATTATTTTTATTAAAATTTACTTTGCAACCACCTTTGACAATCGCACTGACAGATAGTAAGTTCCCAGCAAGATTAGGTATATATAAAACATTGCGTACCTGAATTCTCTCATTGTTTTCATTTATTACCAAATTAATATTTCCTATACCTTTTACAGATAGCGGTGTATTATTTGCAACAGTGATGGTAGAAATCGGTGGATCGTTGATATCGTACATCCAGTCACAATTGTTCGTCATGTGCATTGATGCGCCAGAGTCCAAATACCATTTGTCATTTACAGTTGTTACACATGAAGCTGAAAAAGCTGCAACGTAGCCTTTTCCTTCATTATTCCTTTTATTTTTCTTCTGTGTCCGACAATATTTACTTAAATGTCCATATTTATTACAATTGAAACATCTCGGGCCTCTAGGTTTCATGTTGTTCTTCTTAAATGTGTAAAAAGCAGCGCTTTCGGAACTCTGAACCTCTTGCAGAAGTTTAGTTTTAATATTGTCTGCGCTTATTTTTACTCCGGAGCTCTCAAGAGCCATTATCATAGGTTTGTATAAGTCCGGCAAACCCGCCAACATTAATGTACCCAGCCATTCATCATCCACGGCAAATCCTATATTTCTCAACTTGTGAGCTGACGTCATGATTTTATTGACATAATCTTCAACACTCTTGGATGATTCTAATGTTGTAGTAATAAGATCCTTTAGTAATGAAACTTTTCGTGACAAGCCATTGTCGTCAAATGCCCGTTCCAAGTTTAACCAAACTTCTCTCGATGTCTTCGCATCTTGAATGTGAACGTAGTTTATTGCATCTACTAATAATATGAGTTTTGACTTAGCTTTAATGTCAAGTGCGGGATCACAACTTGTATTTTGTATGCATTTCCAAAGGTCTTCATGTTCGAGATATGCTCTCACTGCAAACTTCCAACTTGAGTAATTGTCCCGTCCAATGAGTTTCTCCATGCTAAATGCATTATTTGTTGACATTTTTTGCTTTTATTTTTACTTTTTGTCTTCAACTTGTATGACGCCACGCCAATGAGATAGGATTTGTTTCTTGTATATATTCGGATTTTCAGTTCACCAATAATAGCGAGCAACCAATCGTACGGAAATTTACATGAACCACGCTCTGCTACCATGTAGAATTATTATTGGTTGCATTCGATTAATTTAGATGAAAATTATACAAGCAAGATATGATGACGAAATTGACGAATATTATTTTCTCAATAGAAGAGGACACAGGACAGTTGACAGCGTTGACACATTATAAAGACATTTAGGTACACAGAACAATTACAAAGCATAATATAAATTACAAAGAACTATACATATAAATTGGAGTGTCGCATTCATAATCCAACAAGTATGTCTTTAGTTGGTAAGCCTTTTTAAATAAATAAATAAATTATGATACAGTTTATCCATGTTTTTACATATAAATGTTGGCAGGATCTCTGATGGTCCGTCAGATATCCCATTCTTACATTATAGAAACTATTTTAAGTATCTAGTTTTTTTTTACTAAATAAAGTTTACTGTAACACGAAACAAACTTTTGAACAGTAGGTACAAATATTTTTTTGATTCGTGAACGTATGATAGGAGTATTTCACGATACAGTGCTCTCCTGAATTATAAGATGACGATGAAATTTTGCGATCCAATTTATGAGTTATCGTTATATTTGATGAGTTTTCGAGAAGTAAATTTAACTTTAATTGTTTTTGTATTTGACGAAATTGAGTAATTTTACAACGAATTTATATAATGTTGTCATTTTATCTTTCCATGAGGATACAAATTTTTAACTTTGTATGTTTCACTGAGTATGTTTAAATGTGTTTAATATGTAACCATGTATAGTAAATCAAATGAATATTTTGTAGATGAGAGTTTGCTTTTAAATATTAGTTTTTAATCAAAATTTATTTTAATTATTGCCTCATTGTGATTATTCATATGATACGTAAACATCTTCATTTATTCTTAAGTTACTTAAAAATAAAAATAAAAACTTCTTCACACAAGTACATGGTGTTAGTTATAGGTAACTTTTTTGTGCCCTCGATCAAGGCTCGTTCACACAAAAACGTCGGTTCTCCATTGAAAGGCTTATCATTATAGACACGGTGTCGACGCACATCTGGTGATTGATATTAATGGTTAGTGTGGAGACGGCCTTATCTGCGCTTTGTGTCGCGAAACATAAATCTGTTCCCGGGTCCCGGGTGCGGGGCGCCTTTCAAAAAGTAGGCCGTCCGGTAATAGTTGGTGAGTTTGTAAGGCCTAGTGGAGAGGATTCGGCTAAAATATGCAGTACTTTGGCAAAGTGGAGCGCGGAATTGAAGGAACGTTTAAAATTGAGTACCCAGGAAACTTCTTTCGTTATTACAAGTAGCAAGTTACTGTGGAAAAAGGAGACCCTTTTCAAAACTGCCCTAACTATCGATTTTAATACCACGCAGAAAGTAATTGTACAAACTAAGAAATGTAAGTATGAAAAACACATTTTATTTTATCTTACCAATTAAAACTTAGCAATGATATTAAGCACTGTGGAAAATGAATTTATTTATTGCTTTTTGAAGCTTGGACATACACACAGAAAAAAATTCTGAAAATCGTCAATTTCGTTTCAGTATCATATATACAGCCTATAAACACGATATATCTGAAAACAATGTAACTTACTCAATCACCAACCCTTACAGATTTATTATTAGTATTGATAAAGCACCAAATTTAAAGTTAAATTTTTAAACCTTGCATAAAGCGCAGCATTTCGACAAAATCGATGTCTCCTACAGCCAAGAATGTGTTCAATACGTGTATTGCTAAATGCGGTGCAATATATTAAAAGCAACGCACGGCGGGGCGTTTCCGATACATAACAATATATTAGAAGCCCCTACAAGGAAACCGCGTCCGGTTGTCTGCCAAACACGCGTATTACACTCTGAATTATTAGTTTTATGCGTCTACTAGAAACGTTGGCTATTCAAACGAATCTTGGGAGCCTTTTTATTGGGAATCTGGAGTTGATTGCTGTAATTATCCGTCTTCTTGATGTGGTTTTCGCTAATTTAATAATAATTTAAAGATTTACTTCATAAAAATCTTATTTCCCAATATAAAATTATATTAATTAAGCCATTCGCTTAACATTTTCACTTTTCACTTTCAATTTTCGAAAAGGCTTCCTACCTTTTCGCCAGAGATTTTAAGTCAAACTAATCTAACTAATAGGTAAATTACGTTTTAGGAACGTGTAATGTTAAAGATGTAGGTATTCCTCGGTTATAAACACATTGGAAGAAACGACGATATTTTCCTAATGATCTTAATAAGATTTAGCGTCAAACTATAATGTTACATGCCACTAATTGGGTACGAAACAAAGGCGGTTGGCAGTGTCGGGATTAAATTGTACCACAATTAGTAGCGTAACGATGCATGGCGTTTAATGACCCGAAAGTTTTACCACTAATTACTGACCGTTGTTTTTGAAGTGTCTAAAATATTGACGGCTGTAACTTCTTTTAAAGAAGAATTAAAAGTATAATTACTTGTCTTATCATACGTCCTGAAGTTTTCATTAAAATTTCTTTTTATTTACTGTCGCTAGACGAACTTGTGAATATATGAGTGCGGAACCCAATGTGGCCTGATACTGCTCTAAAATGTCAATTTAGCTAATACAAAATCGAGGCATCATTTGCTATGAATCTTTTTGATTTATTATGACGAAAAGAAACTATGTTAAAACAAGGATTTCAAAATCACTGTTTAGTGTTGGTACAGTTCAATAGTAAAGTTTGTTTTATCCATGTAACTCCCCTGATGTATGAAAGCAATGTTTCAATTACATCATTATCTTTTAACCAAAATCTCCCCTGGTCTTCTAGCCAGTACTGGGGAGCCCGAGTCTGCGATCTGTCCGACTGATACGTATTGCAGTCGGCTTATCATCGACCGGCTACTCGTGTACAATTCGTGTACATTTAGAAACCTACAAATAGTTTTCTTCAATACTATTTACCTACCATCAACTCGAAGGATTTTTTTTTCGAACCATCCAAATCTAGAAAACTTGAAAAACCATAATAAATCATACGTACTAAATTTACCGACATAAGCCAGGGGATCAGTAAGTTGAAAGGGCAGGACACATAGGCGGAGATCCGACGCTGGGCCCGAAAGGTTCTCGACTAATGGCTACGGATTGGCAAGCGAAACGTAGGACGTTCTTTTATGAGGTGGACAAAAGACCTGATAAGGACCGCGGGTCGACGGTGGATCAAGGCTGCTTCTGACCGGTCCTGCTAGAAAATTATGGAGGCGGCTTATGTCCAGCAGTGGACTGGACCTGCATGCCGATCTTTACTTGAAAATCTTAATCGGAAAATTATCTGCAGTACAATTACCTTACAGAAAAGTAAGTAATAGGTATTAACGATTACTTATTAAGTATAATATTTATCACAGGTGAAAATTCCTGTTAAATTAATTAATGAAATAATATGAGATATTCTATGCAAATTTCAAAGTATTCGCCAAATAAAAGCAAATGCTACGTAACGAGAATTCGCGTCGCCGCAGTTGTTCGGGCGATTCGAATTTTTGCTTTGACGACACAACATTGCAACTTTTAGCAGAGCACAGGCATGTGACCTCGTTACAAACTGGCTACAAAGCTTTCTACCAAGTATAAGTTTATGTACAGAACGTATTGTCACCAATTAAATACAAGTTTTATATATTATTTTCATTGTCATTGCTATTTTTCAGTTATGATCACAAAATATTAAAAGTTCATACAAAATGACTAAATGCAGTTTGAAAAATGTCCCAAAATCAATCAGATATTGAAAGATGATACTTACACGGAAACCACTGAAATCTTATTTTTTATTTATTTACAGTTTTAAATATTCCTTCTTCCGTTGAATTAGTGTTCTAACAATAAATATCAAATATTTTTGTGCTCATAAATTACCTTTCTATCTTACGCCATACATTTCCTCTTTTTAGAATAATTTTCTAGTTTTAAATTTTTATACTTAAAACTAAGTAGCCGAAACAAAAAAATACTTTAAACTTACTTAAACTGTTCACATGTTTTATTACACTTGTTTTGTTTTCGTTTGTGTGATATAAAATAGATAATGAAAGTAATTTAAAAAACTGTTTCTATTATAATTAATTTTTAAGATTTTGAAATTATGTTTTACACGGATATTATATTATATGGTTTAATATATTTTTTAGCCAAACACCAAATACATAATAAAAAGTCTGCTATATGTCACTTTATGCTTCTCTTATTTCATTAGAGAATAGATAAAAAAATTGCTCGCATAAATCAAATTATTTTAGTATAACAAAAGATACACGAGGTGATAAACCTTTTAGGGTAATAACATTGATGCGTATAACTTACTGCGGTAATATTAAGCTAACAGAGTGTCTGCTTAAGAATTGGGGGTAAACTTTTTACGTATTATAAACTAGCCGGTGCCTGCGAGTTCGTCCGCGTTGAAAAAGAAAAAAGTAGCTTATCCTGTGTCCTGTACCTCTAAATGTTTATCTACCAAGTTTCATGAAAATCAGTTAATTCTTTTAAGAGTTATGGAGGAACCATACATACACCTACCTACACTTACAGATTTATTATTAGTTTGATGATTGTAAAAAGTTTTATATACAATTTTTTTATATGACAGTTTAATATAGACTTGATTTCATTTCAGAGTAATCACACTGTTTAAATAACTTTACATGTACGAGTAACAAACAATGTAAACATTAAAACAACTATGTACGAAATGTGTGTCTAAGTGAGCTTTTACTGTCGAGCTTTAAGGATTTAATGTGATGTCTGGATTTATGAAAGAGCGCATTTGTATAAAGATACAAAGTGTTTCTCTTCCTTTTTTCAATTCGAAGCCAGAAAACCCATTAAATAGAGATGAGGGCTGTTATTTGTTTTAAAGTGATTTAACTCACAAGGCGACTACAACCAGTGGAAGTGGAAGCTATTCAATGGAAACAAACAAACAAACAAACAAATCTTTCGTCGGCATCCCTTACTCACTCACCGAAACACAGCAGCACACGTGCTGTTATTTCACGGTGGTCTTCTGTAAGGGGTGTTTACTACCACCAAATGACTGCAAAACTTAGTGTGCCCAGCCACTACTTTCCAAATTCAGACCAGAGCCAACTGTGAAAAGTTAATTTCACATTTTTTTAACGTTGTGAAATCCTCTTGGATACCCGGCAGTGTATAGGGGACACTGCGGGGTCATGCTGTTATGACACGACTTCGGTGCCCCGCCACGGCTATCCAAGTGGCTTGTCAAGTTAAAAATATGAAAAAGTTGTTAAAATTTATTTTTAATTACCATTTCTTATTACCTTTTACCTTTTAATTAAATTTATTAATTCTCTATTAAAAAATTATAAGAGAAGGGTATTATGATTTTCAAAGACATGGCCTAGCTTGGCAAGTTTATTCACGATAAAATGTTTAACCGCAAGCTTGGCTATGTGGAGTCCAAAAAGGAATATTATTAAAATGGCTTTCATAAGAATTTCTCGTATAACGCTAAAGACATTAAACTTCACTCAGCTCTTAACGCCACTATGAATATTACTTGAATAGCATTAATATTTTGGTATGCAAGCGGCCGGCATTCGATAAACCATCGCCTTCTCGTCTAAATATCGGTATAGGTATGGTGCAGTAGAAAACCTCAGTTTTAGTAAGAACACAATTTCAGATGATATTTTTCTGATCGGTGATACTGAAACTTGGTGTATTATTTACTAAGGTGCAAAGTAATTTATAAGCCAGTTTATAAAATTTTTGCGATATTTACCAGTTGATTAGAAAATTTCTCTACAGTATATAATATTAAGTTGAAATCACCTTACTTATTAAATAAATAATAACACGCCACCAATAGATGAACCTTAAACCTTACAAAAGTATAAGTGTTACTGAAATATTTCAATGCATAAAGTAGCTTACACAGCATTGACAACAATATTGGGTACTTACACAAATAAAGCTCAAACAAAACATGTGCATGATGAACTCAGTCAGAATTGAATTTAGGAGTGCATAATTAAGTCTATCAGAAATATCGAAAAAAGTGATAGATTAAATCTTTCAGAAAAAATCTATAACTTACATTTTATTCCATTTATTACTAGTATACATATACTTATATACAGTATATTTATATACAGTATACTAGTCGTAGTATAGGAGTCGTAGTGTTTGCAGTGTAATAACTTCGCTGACACGTCACTGATAATTATTGTTAATAGATTAATGATACCGCAGGGACAAAAGGTGCATTCAAGCGAGCGTGTTTCGAAGACATTACACCCGATTGAGTTATTTTGGAACAACATTGATTTACAAAAAGATACACCAAATATCAGTCGCTATAAATTTGTTATGAAAACAAACCAATTCATATATTGGTGCTTTATCACGTTAACCTCTAGCGTTGCTTGTGTTATAGGCGACCGTAGCCACCTACTATCGAGTGAACCGTCACCCTGTCTGTCGACTAACATAAAAAAATACACTTTGCCACTGTTATTAGCGGTGCATAGTACCTACATTTATTTATTTAAAACTAAAAAGTGCTTGATTTTTATAAATTTGCCTATAGACCTCCTAGCTTCTTGTTTAAGTTGCAATTTTTTCAGTTAACATATACCGTAAACGAAAGAAAAAATGAGTATTCTACAATAACATGAACCTAACTGTTGAGTTGAATAGTTTCAGTTTAGTTTTCAACAAAGTTATTTTACTGTGAGCTAAGTATATTGTGTTTTGGTTATGCGAGTAACTCCACTTAGGCAACCAACAACTCCTTGCAACTCACTAATTACTCTCCCAAATATTTACTTTACTGGGATTCTCCTTTCTGTAAGCTATTAAGTTGTGGACACTGTGCGCCGAGAAGCGTGAAACTTTAAGCGTATCGGAGCGTTTATAGTGGCTTTAAATGCAGCGTCTAACGAAAATTGGAGTAATATTGTCTTTGAGGCTGTAATATAATAATTTGACGAGCCCTTTGGATGAGTGGTTAGTGTGTTTGGCCTTAACGCTCTGTTCCAGGGTTCTCGGGTTCGATTCCCGGAGTTATAGGCGACGCTATTGCCACCTATATTACCATCAAGTGGACCGTCAGCCTGTCTATCAACATTAAGATAAAAAAAACAAATTACAGAAATCATTATAAAACTTCACTTTAAATTTAATTTCACATACAAATAATAGCACTTGTGCCTTGCTTTTTGCTGTCTCATGGAGCATGATAAAGACTATTTCAGGGCTGCAGTGCAATGAAAATAATTGATAAATTAATTATACTACTTTCCGTATGAAAAAATAAACCCACAATATCACCAGTCTTAGAAAGCGTCTTTTCTACTTAGTCAAGAGTTAGGACTTTCTTGACAACACAGATTAAGCCTTGATGAGATAAATGTCGAACTGTGAGACTTATTCCTACCAAACACACAGCCGTTAGGAAATACTGACACTGAAACACTGACATTATGTTAAGCTTTTCACCGACGATGGTAGAATTATTATCTATATACCTATATAATATTCTCGTGTCACAATATTTGTAACAAAACTCCCCTGAAACGGCTTGACCGATTTTCATGAAACTTTTTTATTTATTTATTTATTTATTTATTTATTTAGGATACACCAACAGTACACGTGTTAACATTATTCATGATATAAGTTTACATTGTATTTCGGCTGACACGTGTACCAATTACAGGCGTATACAGCATTTGCCACAAAAACGGTAACAAGAACTTATACTACAATACTACAATAGAAAAACATAATTATAACTACAGATATACAGATTTTTATGTAATTATATTCGGTAGGTCTGAGAATAGGCCTGAGAATGTATTTGGTAAAACTTTTTGCTTGTAAACCGATCGGATTGAAACAAGCACTAACATACATAACGTAAAATATACCAATGAAAAGTGGGTTCAAATCGGTTAAGCCGTTTCTGAGATTAGCGTGCACAAACGCACAAACAGACAAGAATTCTAAAAACTTATTTTCTGAAAATATAATTATTTTTTAAAAATTTCATTTATACATCTCGTTTACGATAGATATCTTTTGTATTCTTGTGCTATGCCCGTCTCTGTAGGCTTGCTACTGGAAGATCTGCAGATTCACTTTAATCGAATAAAATGCATTCCATCTCACATAAATGGATTTCTAATGAGTTTACTGTCTGCGTCCACCTGTGGCCTGTCATGACTATATTAAAACGTCTATGGCAAACCTCAACGTTAATAACGTGTTTAATAAACATGAAGAGATTTTTGTCCTCTCTCATCGATCATGTACCTTCTAATTGAGTAATGGCCGATGCGACATCGTTTGATGGATCGTCACATACTGCCGCTAAATATGATGTATGGGCAAGTCCACTGCACGGGAACTTTAACTTCAAATCGAGTAGGGGCTTACAGTTTTTGACGTATTCCGAACTAATTCACAAAGCGACGTCATGGCTAGTTCAACAGATATTAAGCTTTTAGTTGTTATTAACTATAAAAAAAGTCAAAACTCGATATCTCAGTTAGGGTTTGATATTTTCAAATTGTTTTCGTGTTGCAGTAACTAACTGTACCGTGGTACTGTTAGTTATTGTAACTGACGTTCTAATTTAAACCAAATCAAATATATATCGATTCGGGTGGTAGCCAAAAACATACCAAATATCCGCACACAAAAAAAGGCCGCTTACACATATCACAGGGTCATCATCGAACCAACTTAAACCTAACTTAACCTAATCGAGATAACTTTTATTAATAAAAAATGGCGAATGTTTTGCTTACTATCGAACATTATAATAGACCCAAAAAATTTATAACAGAGAAAAATTCAAGGTGATCCTAATTTATTATTAGTAGCAGGAAAATATACATTTTATTACAAAGAAATATCGCATGAACTATTAACAGATAGATAACTGCTATTATCGTCCAATAACGTGGAACATTTAAAACAAAACGTGAACAAAGTTAGATCGTTACACAGTTGTGAGGTACTCATAAAGCAAACTTTGCCTGGAGCTGCAAATATTTGGTCACAATAGTGATGGGTATTGCTTGAAAGAAACAGAAGTATTGTGAAGAGATATTTTACTAGGCCTATGTATAGCTACAGTAGGTAGAGATGGCAATGATAGGATAGTCGAACAAAAGCTAGGAGATTATGCGGTAAACGTAGCTTCACATTCACGGTAGACGAACACATAGATACCTCCATTACAGGAGTGGTTTAGAAATTATAATCACTTCCTAATTGCGAAGGAAACTATTATGGTAAAGGTTCAAAAGTTTAGTAATTTCTAATTACTATCCACCTATGGCTATAAAAAGAGAGGGAGAGGTAGACTGCAAATTACCTAAATAAAAATATCCTTTCGGATAAAGGGTTGATGAAAAAGTGACCTTACTGATACCAGAGAAGACACGAGGGCAAAGAAGAAGAAGAAGTCATTGCTAATCACTATTAATTTATTAGTCGTGTATATGTTTTTAGTGTTTCGCAATAGTCTTGTAATTCAACTCATATAAACTAACTCAAATTATGACAGAGGCGAATCATTGGCACATCACTATTGAAAACCCGCGCATCCGAACACAAAAGGTGTTTTGATTGGCTCAATTTGTTGGAAGCACGTGAAGATGGATGTTCTTAGTATCAGATAAATTGCAGTAATTATTTTATTATTATTGCAGAAAAAAGTCTTTGTAGATCCTGTTCCTTTTAGGATTTATCATGCAGGAATTGTAATTTTTTTTTGTAGAAAACGTCGTCGTCTTTGTTGTCTTAGAAACATTCTTAGAAGATTCTTAGAAGATTCTTAGATTCTTAGATTCTTAGATTCTTTAGAAAGAAAGAAAACACATTTCATTTGATATAAACTAATTTGAAGACATAAATAAGTACCTACTTAACCAGTAAAGTACTTACTTATCTATGGTTGTGTACATACCTAAGTACATTATAACAACAAGTACAAACATTATAACTTTGTTTTTAAATGCAATTGTATTTAATTAAGCTTTTACTTTATAATTTGAGTTTGTCTCTACTTTGAATAAAAACACAGATTAAACAAAAGAAAATAAATAGAAATCGAGGCAATAAAATATAATTCCAAGACGATAAACTTTTCATGTCTACTATTACTCTCGGCCACAGATTTTATTGATTTTATTAAATTCGCATTAACATTTTTAATGTCCAATTCGAACTTTATGACATTTTCATTTGAGTATCATTTTAAAAACAAACCTTGTTTTACAATGAACGTAGTATGTTTCGAAATTTTAATCAAATACCTATGTTTTGTGACTTTTTTTTATGTTAGGGTATATATATAACTTATTCATTGACAAACAAACAACACAAAAACCAAAACATTCGTATTGCTTTCTCCAAGGTTTCCTCTTTTGTTTGCCGTCATTAATTCCGACGATAGAATAGTCTAAATAAGATCAAAACAGCGGGTAACATCGTTACAAAGTTAATATGAGTTTAAATGCTTCAGTAATCCGTTTACTAGATTGAGATAAGCACTTTGATCCCGAATTCGTAATCGAGTCACGATCCACCATTACACTTTTATTCGTAAGTCACTTGCTCCAAGAATTTAATTACTTTTCGAGACAAAAAAGGAAACAGTTTTGTTGTGGGGTTGACATCAAACAAATAAATTACAACATCTCTAAAACCCATTACACTCTCAACTTAAAAGTGTAGTTATAATTTAACTCAGATATTTGCTGCTAAGTTTGAAGCTAATTTCGTTATCATCAGAGGATATGTGGCAAGAAGATGGCTAAAATTTTGAATGAGTAATAAAAAATGCAATCTTGTGACCGTATAAAGAGTATAACTTCAGGATCAGAAGGCAATCAGTATGACTAGTAGTGTAATTTATATTGCTTTTGACCGCGACCTCGTACGCATCGCTTTTTCTGACGTGTCGAAACATATTCAATCTTTATTGCTCGTCTGTTTTTTTTTTAGATTTTAGATGATCTTTAGAATTTTAGATTTAGATGATTTTTAGACAATAAATAAACAGATATTAATTATTTAATAAAATGCAAAAAAATATTAATTGCCACTTTTTGGCACACAAATAACTTGACTGGCATCCTCCATAAAATCCAACATTAGTTTCAAAATGAAAATGTCTTATGAGTCTAGAAACCAATACCTACTTGTTCTATTTTTTCAAACTGTCAGCACTTCATTAGAGATCATTGAAAGTTGAAATTAATGAAAGAATATGAAAAATGGTTTTGTCGAAAAGCTGTGAGCACTTCATTTCGTCCCATTGCGGGTAGAAATTGCTTGCAAATTGATACGTCTCGGGGGCTTCTCGGAAACAATTAGAGTTTAGATAGGGGCATGATCACAATATAAAAAACATCGCAGTACAAATTCTTTACGAAGCTGTGAAAATTGTCTATATTTACTATACGTGATGATAATTTTTTATTTTTATTTTGCTATATTGTTTACAAACTTTTACCACTCCGACTTCGTGCTGATGTCATTCATCGCTGTTTCGATTAGTAAAAATCGTATCAAAAACCGTTGCGTGGTTTGAAAGCAGTTAGCGGAGAAACAGGCAGTCACTTTATTTTATAATATGTATAGATTTAACTGAAAACTCAAGACAAAATAGTTAAAATACCTTTTTATTGGGCTTAAAAAAGTACGCGGACAAAGTCGCGAGAAAATCCTAGTACGGTTAAAACAAGCGGTCATTCCTTCTGCTACATCTATATATATGTAATAAGTATTATCTTGTATCAAAGGCTGTAGAAATAAAATAACCGAAATGCGTTGCTCTGAAAGAGATATTATATTTTTTTATTAAATAAAATAATTTTACATTTTCAGTTTTATATAATTTCACCGTACTAAATATTAATCTTACCTGAAAGAGAAACAACATTTAAAGCTATTATTTATATCTACTTGTGAATTCTTTAAATGCTTTAAATTATTTATTATTTAATCACACGACTCGTATTAAAATCAGATAATATTATACCACCGTATTATTCCCGCGTTGTAGGTAGCTGCTTTTAAAATTATAAACAACTACCCACATACCTACTAAGAAGTTTACAACGCGGGAAATTCGAATTAAATGAAGTGAAACCAACTTCATTTACATCTCCCCCCCTGGAGTCACGATATTCCCGGAACTGGAACAAGTTTTGTTATGTGGAAAAGATTGGATTCACATGTCTTATGTCCTGTATTTAATCTGTAAATTGAGTTTGAAACTTTTTCTAAAATTTTATATGGGCCAATTTTCAATTCGTCTAATTTTCTTCTGTTCAATCGATTTCCGTTTTCCACATATACAAAATCACCTTCCTTGAATACGCATTGTTTTCTATTTTTGTCAAATTGTTGTTTATTATAATTGTGTGATTTTAAAGTGTTTTCCAAAGCAATTTTTCTATCTTGTAATAAATCATTATATATTTTTTCTTTTTTTAATTCATCCGGTAAAATATCAACATTTGTTCCTTCCAATAAATATTTTGGGGAATATCCCGTGACTGAATGTACCGTCTCATTATACATTTGAGTGCATTTGTGGGCAATAGTGGTCCAGGCTAATTTTTCTTTTCTTTCATTTATTGTACATCTAATTTTATTTACTAAAGTTTGGTTTAATCGTTCAATCAAACCATTCGAAAATGGTGCATTGACCGCAGTAAAAATAATGGGAATATTTTTCTTTTCCAAAAAATTTTTAAAATCTTTTGAGTTTATACCTGGATATTGATCGGATAGAATCATGCCAATTTTGTTTTCTTTTGTCACCTTTTGAACCAGTTTTATAAAATCATCACAATTTTGAGTTTTTGAAGTTGTAATATAGGCATATCTCGTGAAGTGATCTACCAGAAGGTGTAGATATGTTTTTGTAGAACGTGAGCCACCAAATCCGCCGATAGTATCAATGGACATTATTTCATATGGACATCTAGCAGGTCCAAGGTGGGACATTACTCCAAATTTAAATTTTCCTCTAGATTTGTTTTTTATACAGACTTCACAATTGTCACATATTTTTTTTATATTATATGCTAGATTTTTCGCTACGTAAAATGGTGTAATTTTGTTTTTCATTTGTTGTATTCCTATATAACAGTAACTATTGTGTATGTTCTTAATAAGTGTTTTACTAAATTCTTCTGTCAAAATAATCTTTTCATTTCTTCCTATCTTCTTATAATATACTTTATTTTTTAACTGTAGTTTATTTTTACTTCGTTCTATATCTTTATTTATTTTTTGATCATTTTGAATATCTTCTATTTTTATCATATTTATTATTTTTAAATCTTTTTCCTGATTTTGATATGGTTCTAATACAGGGTTTCTGCTCAAACTGTCTGCTTCTATGTTGTATTTACCTGGGGAATATATCACTTCGAAATTAAACTGAGATAGGTAGTAAGTAAGGTCTCCGAGTTCTTCATCTGTTCTAGCTTTTATATTCATTTTTTCTAGAGGCTTATGATCAGAGAAAACCGTAAATTTTTTTCCCATTAGCCAATGTTGCCAATATTTTACTGCTTCTTTTATTGCTAAGCACTCTAGATATATAGCTTTCTTCTTTTGTTGTGTACAGTTTAATTTTCTCGAAAAATAAGCACAAGGTTTCTCTTCGCCATTACGCTGTGGTTGTTTCAAAATAGCACCTATTCCTTGTATACTAGCGTCTGTATAAATATGTATTGGTAGATCTGGATCAAATATTGCTAAAATAGGTTTTGAACAAAGTAGTTTTTTTACTATTTCAAAGGATTCTTGACACTTTTCCGACCAAATAAAAATTTGTCCTTTTCTTAATAAATTATGTAAGGGATCTAATATAATTGATAAATTTGGTACATATTTTCCATAAAAATTTATTTTTCCTAAAAATTGTCGCACATTTTTTTGTGTTCTTGGTACTGGAAAGTCTTTTATGGCAATTAAATTATCCTTCAGTGGTGTAATTGTACCATTTTTTATTACATGGCCTAAATAAGTCACCGAATTTTGTGCAAAATTACATTTTGAAAACTTCAACCTAAAGCCTTCTTCTAAAATTGCTTCTAATAACAAAGATAAGTGCTTCATATGTTCTTCAAATGTTTTAGAGAAGATCAAAATATCATCTATGTAATTTACAGTAAAATTTGACAGCTTATGTTTCCTTATAATGTTACTTAAAATTCTTTGAAAAATTGCCGGAGACGTCTTCAAACCAAATGGCAAACAAGTCCATTGAAAGTGTCCTTCTTGAGTAACAAAGGCCGTCTTTGGTTTATCTTCAATTTTAAGAGGTATAGACCAGAAAGCAGAATTTATATCAAGCGTTGAAAAACAATTGCAGTTCCTCGTTTTAACCATTAAATCTTCAATTAATGGGAAGGGTTGTGATTGAGGAACTACAATTTTATTTAAATCGCGAAAATCTATGCATAATCTTGATTTTCTTCCTTCTTCTTTTTTATAAGCCAATGTTACTGGGGCGGCAAAAGGACTATAGGATTCTTCGATTAGGTTTTTTTGCAATAATTTCGATATTTGTTTTTCTATTTCCTGTTTGTCTTCAATAGTGCACCTATAGGGTCTTTTACTACAATATTTGTCTACTAATAAATCAATATGAGCTTCATAACCTTTCACCGTCCCAATATCATATTTATCTTTAGCAAAAAGGGATCTGTATTTGCATATCAATTTATCTATTTCTGATTTATTATAAGGGTCTTGTTTATTTATCGATATATTAAAGTTTCCAACTTCTATGTGTTCATTAAAGTTTACTTTATATTCTTTTTCCATTTCATCTAAGACATCTTTCTTTTTTATGTTTTCGTTTTTTTGGTTGTGGGTATTTTGCGTAATTTTTAGTTTTTCATTTTGAGTAAGTTGAAATTTTTCTATACAATCCAATCCAATTAGGAAATCGTAATCAAAATTTTCTTCTTCGATCACGAAAACATTTACATAATTTTCCATATCATAAATCTTTATCTTTAAGTTTACCATTCCGATAGATTTTTTCACGCCATTAATCGTTTTTAAATTTGCATTTTTATTAGTATCATTAATTGGGTGTTTCTTCAATGATAATAATTTTGAATTTATTAAAGAAACATTTGATCCTGAATCATAGATTCCTATTGTTTCAAAAGTATCATTTAGCAATAATGGAATTTTGATTAATGGCGGAATTACTAGTTTTTTGAATCTATTTCGTTTAAATCGGTTTCTAATTTTGAATTGTTAACATACCTTATATTATTATCAGTTTTGGATATACCCTTACTATTGTTATTGAACCAGCACAAATGTTCAGGATGATACCGTTGTCCTTTGTTTCCTTTTTCACAAATTTTGCAAGGTTTGTATCTTACATCTTTTCTATTAAATTTATTTTCACAATTTTCAATTCTTACAAATTTATTTTTATTTACTAAGTATTCTAAGCCTCTGATATGGTTAAATAAATCTTCTGTTTCTTTTAAATCATTTCTATTAATTTTATCTGCTACAAAATTTGGCAAGCCTGTTGCGATTAAATCTATTAAAGTAGGTTTATCCATTAATTTATTTATTTCTAATAAAAGTTTTTCTTTTTTTAAAGCATATTCTATTAATGAACCCTGTCTATATTTGAATAAAATTGCATATCTTATTGATGACCACCCTTTGTCTGCATAGGTTACACAAAAGCTTTCTTTCCATGTTGACCATCCTGAGTTTACTGTATGTTTTATGAGCATTGAACTATACCAATCAAGACAAGAGTCTTCCAAAAAAACCTTGAGAATTTCAATTTTATTACTGTCTTTTTCAATGCCCACACGATTACATTCTGCTTCAAAAATAGCCATCCATTGTGATACATTTGAGGTGGTTCGAGTGAATTTTTGTAATACCATTCTTTCTGCCAAATTGCTAACGTTAGGAAATTTTGGTTCTTTCTTCGTTTCAGTAAAATTCTCCAAAATTCTTGTAAGGACCTCTTCTGAAATTCCACTAGAAGTACTTTGTTGATGAGTTTCTGGTATAATCTCCTCTAGAAAATATCCCTTAAATTTCATATTCCCATCTGCATCAATGTAAGTATTCTTTATATCTGAATTCATAGAAATCCATACTTTTCTTTTTTCGTGTCTCTTTTTAAGTGTAATTTTCACGTTTTCAAAAGTTTGCGTTGTTATAATTGTTTCATGTAGCCTTACCGGTTGGAGATTTTCTGGTATCAAAAAGGTGTGATTACTACTATCAGTTATTGAAGTTATGCAAATTACATTTGTTTTTGGGTCTTCACTCGGTTTCACCATAAATTCAAATCTTAATTTTTCCATTGTTAAAAAATAGCTGCAGAAATGTTGTTTTGTAATAAGTATTATCTTGTATCATAGGCTGTAGAAATAAAATAACCGAAATGCGTTGCTCTGAAAGAGATATTATATTTTTTTATTAAATAAAATAATTTTACATTTTCAGTTTTATATAATTTCACCGTACTAAATATTAATCTTACCTGAAAGAGAAACAACATTTAAAGCTATTATTTATATCTACTTGTGAATTCTTTAAATGCTTTAAATTATTTATTATTTAATCACACGACTCGTATTAAAATCAGATAATATTATACCACCGTATTATTCCCGCGTTGTAGGTAGCTGCTTTTAAAATTATAAACAACTACCCACATACCTACTAAGAAGTTTACAACGCGGGAAATTCGAATTAAATGAAGTGAAACCAACTTCATTTACATATATATATATACAAATTACGTGTCACATGTTTTTTCCCGATGAACTCCGAATGTAACTGAACCGTTTTGATAAAACTTCGTAACTTCGAATCCTATTTGTCAAATCGTTCTCAAATTGTAAAAATTGATGGTTATCAAAGTAAACCTGCTTTGATATCTTTTGGAGTTCCGCAAGGATCTATCTTGGGACCGTTGCTGTTCTTAATATATATAAATAACATTAACCAGATAGGGCTACATGGCCAAATTAATTTGTACGCAGATGACACTTCGTTGTTTTATTATGGATCCTCTATCCACGAAATCATCTCGCGGGCTCAGGATGACCTTAGTACTCTCCATAGATGGTTTCAGTGTAACTTGCTAACGATTAACACAAACAAAACCTGTTATATTGTCTTTAAACCCAAAAACAAAAAGATTCCACCCCATAAACCTTTGGTATTAAATAATATTCCCATTCAAGAAATACAAGAAGAGAAATATCTTGGCTTACGATTAGATTCTTTCCTAACATGGAACTCTCATATAGAACATGTTAAGTCCAAGCTAACACGATTGCTGGGCTCTCTTAGAGGGGTTGTACGGTCTCTTCCTCGTCAAGTACGCCAAACCATTTATAATTCATTGGTAAAACCACATTTATTATACCTTATTGAAATCTGGGGTAGTGCCTATAAATCAAATCTAGCTAAATTACAAATTACGCAAAACAAAATTATTAAAATGCTATATCATTACCCCTATTTAACACCTACTAACAAAATTTATAAAGAAACAAAATTAATGAATTTAACTCAATTATATAAATTTCATACATGTGTACTCGTTCGAAAGATATTAGATAAATCAGTTCATTCCGATATTATCTTGCTTAAACAAAAAGATATTTCCAACTGCATAACAAGGCGAGCAAGCCATCTTGTCTTACCAAAGGTACGAACAACATATGGTAAAAAAATGGTTACTTTTGAGGGAGCACAGCTTTTTAACAGATTACCTTTAAATATAAAACAAGCAAAATTTTTTAGAGAATACAGATCCAGGCTGTTTAAACACTTTATGTCAAATGTGTAAATGTTTTGTCGTGTTATTGTTAAAGATGAGGAACAAATATTGTTTAATTTTAGTTAGTTTTGTCTGCCTGTTTAATGTTTTCGTTTCTTAATTAAGTATTTTGTTATATTTCTCATGTAAGTAGCTTTAAGCTTTAATGAGAATAAAGAAATATAAACCTAAAAAAACTATGTGTTATTTGTCCAACTTAAAGGATAGGATAGTTTTTATTTTGAACCCGGGCGAAGCCGGGCGCGGGTCATAGTAATAAACTAAATCTAAGTAACTTAATAATAATGAATCTAATTAGTATATTATGTTCCTTAAAAATTAACAATTTGCTACTGTAAAATAAAGTAATGTGGTATGGTTAAGGGGGGCACATAATGATGCAATGATCCCTTCCTACAATTTGGTAATATCATGCGATGCGACCTCTGACCGGGGTAGGATTTTTGGTATAAGTAGTTAACATATTGTACTGAAATTCAAATTGTCTATTGGAGTTTCCACGAAAATCGAAAATCGGAATTGGATTTTTAATTTGTTGAATAAGTGGTAAAATCAAGGCGAGTCATGTGAGTTCACATAAAATATGATTTTCACTATAATGACGTGAATAATTTTTGAGTAGGGACAATCGATTTGACTTACTTTTAAATAAGCAAATATTATTGTTTGAAGTTACTGCTTCCATTCTTTTTACACTTTCTTAGGTAAAAAAATAAAAGAAAGCTTTCCAATTTGTGAGTAACGAAAATTTGTTTGGTACATGCAAAAGCAATAACTCAACAACCTTTTCATTGGTATCAAAATATTCCTTTTCATGAGTTTAATATGAAAAATGAGAAAAGTGAGTGAAAAATGAAAACATCACGAATACCGCCCCCTCCCGCGCATGGCTAGCATTGTCACCTACCCTCCCGTCGGGCAGAAAAATGACAAACGTCATAGATTAATTATTGCAGACTGGACTCTACAGAGTCTTTAGGACTTTTAATGAGTTACCTTAGTGCGAGAGCCATTAATTAAACCATTAATTAATCTACATTCATAAAAAATACTTATCAATATTAGGATATTGCAATTTGGGGATTTGACTTACAAACATAATAAATAAACAAGTAAATAATGACATTAAAAAGTGATATTATCAAAATTAAATATAATATCCTTACTTCAATAAAGCTTGTTCGTTATTTTGTATAAATATAATTTAGTAGTTTAGATTACCTTCTACAAACATTCTTAAAAACTAACTGTCAATAGCAAGGAATTCGTTTGCTGATCGACATAGCCGCCCCGCATAATTTTCATCAGTCAGAAGCAACTAGATTCAGCATTGTCTACCAACTATACTGGTTTGTATTATTAGTAAAGATTACTCAAATACTAAATTAGTTTTCAAAAAAAATTACTGCTCCGTAGCTTACTCTTTGTGCCGTATACAATCTTGCCAACTCACAAAGGCCGGATACGGCGGAAATTTTTCAAAAGTTCGCTGCTTCCTGCATGTTGATTGTATGCATCCAAGTGAAAGAGCCATTTTTTGCCTGTGTCCTGTGTTCAAAGGAATCACTGTGCAGATGTTTCGAGGCTACTCAAACAAAACAAGTGTATTTGTTCCATGTCCTACAAGAATAGAAGGTCGCTAGACGGACTACCCAGTTTGTGACCGTGAAATGCAGCCTGCTCTATCTCTTATTCACGACTTTTCTTCTAAACCAAATAATTTAGGAGATTTCAAACAAAAACCTATATATACGAATACAGTTCATTTAGAGAATGGGTTTCAATAGACGGTAACAGAAGCCAACATAATGATGTGGCTTATAGATTGAATGAGGAATACAAGGCAAAGAGAAGAAAAATAGAGAAATCTAGGCTTCATAAAAACGCAATATAGTTTAATTAATTTAATATATTTGGTTATAATAAGGCTTTTTATTTAATTTATTTGTTATAGTTCGTTGTGTTTATCACCCATACATAAAGTATGCAAAATCTTCGAAATTTTGCATAAATTAATTTATTTATATATTTTTTTGTTTTCGTTCGAAGTCCTTGTTTTAGTCTCAGCTAAGTCGTTAAGAATGCACCCATGTAATGTGATATCTATCGCAATTTTATCAATCTTCCTTGACAACTTAATGGATTATATAAAAAGTCCCGAGGGGAGATGTACTTGGGTATCTAAGGAAAAGAATTTTCTTGAAACTTCAGGACAGCCTGTCGAAAATATTTTAGTTCAATAATAGATACGATATGCGGTCATCAGAACTCTAAAGAAACATATCAAGAATATGTAACAGGGCACACTCATTTACCTACCACGGTGTTATTTACCTACCAAGCAAATTTTATAAGCAGTTTGTGATTTATTATTTCAAATTTTCTGCACAGATTTTATTTTTCATAAGGTTCATAAGGTTTTTCATGCTGATGAACTTTGGGTCTTCTATCATAAAAAGAGATAGGGGGCATCTCTGTGTCATGTACTGTGTACTTACTGATGTGATGACTCATTGTGCTAATGAATCATCAGTAATAACGTACACTAATTTTAATAACTCTAGATTTTAACCTCTAAAATATTTTGGAGAGAAACTGAATAAAAAAAATATGGCAGTAAATTTTAATTTGGGAGTAATTTCAGTTTTCATCTTTCCTATTCATTCATTTTTCGTGCTCCCGGCACAAAAATATAGTTTTAATCATTTCTCTCCGCTAGCGTTAAACGCGAAAAACAAGTTTTTTGGCAAGTTTCAATTAGTTCGACCTATATTTTGCTCTTTTTTAATTATTTCGTGCTTTCATTTGAATAAAGATTTTTAAAAATATTTTTTAAGATACGTGTATCTTAACCGACAGGTTGATTGAGCATTTGATAAATGATAAGAACAGTGTGAATATGCGAATGGGTTCATTTTTTTTGTAAAATACAGAAGCCTCAAAATAGTATTATTATGTCGGTTAAAAAACATTTTGAATGAAATTATTTCAAATTACTTTTTTATACAGAAAATGTTCTTTTTAATACAGAATAAGTCCGTTTTTTAGATAAAGACTCTTTAAAAAAATACATTTGCGCCAAGATTCAAAAGGCCTTTGCTTCAAATCGAAAATAGTAATTAATTAGTCGAGGAAATCGTTCACAAATAAATTTCTCAAAGCCACTGAATGTAAAACTAATGCAAAACAGTTAACTTATAAAAAATCATACCCTATAAAAGTATAAAAAATACGTAAATATAACATAAAATAGGGTGTTTTGGGTTTAGGGCATCTTGTGATAATGATATAGGTCACTATGCGTCTAGTTCCTTTTTATACCATTACCCAGAAATTTTCAGTAGGTACCAAAGTAGTTATTTATTAGACAATAGATTACATATTTATCATAACCGAAATGGTCATATTATGACTACTTAAGTGGGTGATTTAGTAAAATAGGAATTCGGATAGCAAATTTTTCTTTGGCTACTGTTGTGGCGCCAAGTTGTCGACAGTCTGACGTAGAGCGTTCCCTTGCTTATTGCTACATAGTTTATTACTTGGCTTATATCGCTTGGGCGGTACTGATCTTTCAAGTCAATGTTACATAAACATAAATCTCCATTTAAGGCTCGCTGTTGCAAAATAAGGAAAAATTTAGGAGAGAAATCTAGATTATTGTTTTTGTAAAACAATCTTGTATATTAGATAATACTGTTTCTGAATCTGAAACTGTAATATCATAGCCCGGACAAACTAAACTTTAAAAGATACATAAATTCACAACAAGCTGAAAGTGAGTAGTTGTTCAAAACATAATTAAAAATAACATATTAAAACTCCTCATCGTTCCGGTACTTGGAAAAAAATTTACTCGAGGTCAAAGGTAAAAAAAATGGGGTTTTTCGCGATTTTTAACTAAACGGTAAGTTTTATCATAAAATTACCTCATACAAAATTGTAGACCATAAAATTATCTATAAAATTTTTTTGTATACTTTTTTACCTAAGAGCCACTGTTTCTGACGATTCAGTTGTAATCGTCATGCACACATATGCACACATATGCACACGTTTCCACGCCACCTATGAGGTAGTGTACTTAGCACGTTTTTTTAACGTGGTTTCTCCAGTAGGCCATATTTCAAAGGCCTGTTGTGATTCTGTTTAGTATATGTTAAGTATTAAGTTTGTGTTTTAATGTGTAAAAATTCGTTGGAAAAATTAGTAAAATCCACAGGAACTAGCTATTTTTCATATAAAAATACCTACCATTCAAATTTCCTACCTTTCCCTTAGATTTTCCAACAATTTTCTTTCACTTTCAATTTTCAACCTTGCTCTGATAATTACGAACACAACAAAAAATCAACATAATAGGTCAGGCCGTTCTCGAGTGATGCTCCTCTAGCTGCTGCCCGCAACTTCGCCCCCGTAACTGTAAATTATATATACTAAAACCATCCTCGAGAACCATTCTATCCATTGGTGAAAACAGCATGAAAATCAATGCAGTAGTTTTTGAGTTTATCGCGACACGGCGGAAGACTTTGTTTGATAATATGTAGTGATGTGGCAAATAATTTTTATTTATATGTAAGTATAAATTGACAGACAGACAGATCAGCTAGTTAAAAATAAAAACTCTTTTATTCTCACACAAACCTTTTACACGAGTTTACATGCAGACATAAACGGTCCAAATAGCACATAAGGGCACATGTCCTTCAGAATGTTCTCGATTTTCAACATCAAACGAATAAAAAATTATTTGGCCTCATTTGAATTTCATCCCGCACGACATACAGGGTTCATACATAATAAACGATTCTCTAGTCTTTCATATCTCCCCTAATGTTTTTTTTCATCTTGCTGCAAAGAACTTTTTTTGGGGAATAACATTGTATTAAGAATGTAGCTAACTTTAATCGATATAACTTGAATTCGTAAATGTTACGCTATACGCTACGTTAAAAAGGAATATTAATTTAAGCCCAAAAAGTTTTATGTCAGACCAAGCAAGACCAAGAAACTGAATATTATTTGCAACAGAAATAAACTGTTACCAACACTAGTGATCTCATTCCACTTTTAAACTTACAGTCCAAAGCGCTATCTATTTTTCCGGCGACGCCTAGATAAGCTCAATTCTAGGTCGGATTCTTAATAGAGCTTTTCAGAATGGAGACACTATTCAAGCTATTCCTGGGAGACGTTCTGAAAAGACTTTGCGTTAATAACCTTTACGGTTTAAAAAAAAAACTAAATTAAATTGAAATAGTCATGAGAAACTGTTGAATACAATGAGTGGTCAAATTATTGGAGACAGTGCATTCTTTTCATATTTACAAATGTTAAATGTGAGTGCGTCGTGA
The DNA here is from genome assembly GCA_945859745.1 of Synanthedon formicaeformis. NCBI lineage: Eukaryota > Metazoa > Arthropoda > Insecta > Lepidoptera > Sesiidae > Synanthedon > Synanthedon formicaeformis. The sequence continues at coordinate 10,005,754 of OX243959.1, read as the reverse complement.
TGAGCTTTCTATGTTCGATTTTGTAATTATATTGTCATTACCATTATCAATATCATTATCATTTCCTTCAATCATAAGGAAAATAGAAGGTATTTTTTTCAACTTTTTTTTTAAGTCCATACCAATATACGTACCAAAAAATCTCCAATTTATAGGCTGACCTATCTAATAATTAGTAAAAAGATTACTATTTATTAGTATAAATAATAATGTGGTATTGAAATACCTTAAATTGGGGCAACAACATTGACATCATTTTAACTTTTCATGATGTTAAAGCTGTGGGTTAAAATAGTGAAAATAATGTTAAAATAATGCGCAGCAGGAAATTTAAATTAACTTCGTCTAATATTACTTAAATGTTTTACAAACGAAAAGTGACTAAGTTCCCTGCAGAAGTTACTTAAATTGCTACTTGTCTCCATTAGTTAATATTGGCATTGATTTCGGTACAATTGGAGTTTTCAGAGATAGAGACGATTCAATGGCCACCCGTCGAACTTTCCTACTCGATATTAACATAAAACATCAAAACTCGCATTAAAGTGTCCAAATTCACCGAACTTCCCCTAAAATATTCCCCCTTGCCCCTGTATTCTCCTGTACTCGTCGAAGCGTAAGCGCAATCGAGGTATAATAGTATCAGTCGTAAAAGATAGCGATTTAAGGCTGGGCGAAAAATAAAAATCCTTCCTCGATAAGTAATTCAGACTGTGAATGCTAGGGGAGGTCATCATTGGGCGGTAGTCTTGGGGGAGACTGCCGCCCGAGAAGGCCGGCGTACCTCCACTTTCGGGTACGCCAAGGTTCTGATAGGGAGCACAGGCCTCCCCGCGTTGGATAGCCGTGGCGGGGTACCGAAGTCGTGTAAAAACGTCCCCACGACCCCGCCCATCAACGGCCGCGATAGATAGAAAGTCGTTGGGTTTTAGCCGGTAGGAATCCGGCATAACCCTGCAGTGTCCCCTTCACTGCTGGGTATCCAAGAGGATTTCCTAACGTTAAAAAAAAGGGGGAGGTCATCATTATCATCTCAGCCTCCTGAAGATCCTGAAGCTGCCTGGTTTCAATGTTGACCCGTATCTTATAAGATCGTCTGTCTTGGATGTTCTACGCAGCCCTTGCCGGTCCGTGGTAAAGAAAGGAAATAAAGATTAGTCAAAAATACTTAGTACATTCTCTCTGTGCTAATGTTTTCTGCCCATTGCCACTTCATTTCATTAATCTGCCAAGTTATTTCAGTAACTCGATAATGAGAGTGAAATAGATGTCGTTTTAATAGCTCTTAATACGACATCGAGCTTTCTTAGATAAATGTATTCATTTTCCACACACATTGGTCAAAAACAGCAGTTTTATCAATAATAAAATTAATATCAATTTTCATTAATTGAATTTTCAAAATATAATCAATTAAAAATTGCATTTCTAGTGTATCTGGTACCTCGGAGGGTAGAAGATATTATGCTAATTCAAGTTAAAAATGTAATAATAATCACCATACATTTCACCAATAAAAATAAGTCACCAAACAACGTTCTCCAGAATGATAAAGTAGTATTTGACTAATTACTTGAAGTATTTTCTAATGGCAACAAAAACTCTTGACGCTTTTAACTTGGACCATAAGGTAAAATAGATAATATTTTACCCAGTTATATCGAAATACTTGAACAATAAAATAATTATCATTTATCGTTGAAGGTTTATGTTGTGGAAGAACCGGGGGACAAAGTTTTTCTTTATTTCATGATACAATATAAATTTTATCGCTAAAACAACAAGGAGCTAAAAACTAAGAGGAGTTCTTTTATAATAATTATAAGTTAGCGATTTTAATTTTCAACCCAATCTCAGTAGATTTAATTAAGATGTAGCCAGCGGGAGATATTGATAACAAAATAATGATAAGTTTTTATTACCATTAAATTCAATTTCTCCAATTACATATATATTTTTGTAAAATAAAAGTAAGTTTTTAAATGCATGAAAACATATTATCTATGTAGTTTAGGTGAAGAATCGATGTTAGATTTATTTTAGTATTTCTTTTTAGCCTTTTTTGTTTAAAGCACGAATAATAATAATACTTTTACTAAAGTTTTTGTCACTTAGTACAATTTTGCCGTCGTCATAATTTTCCGTTTAAATTTATCATCATCTTATACGTATTATAAGCCTAAATAATATGTCGATAGAAATGGTTAATTTTTATTTTACCAAGATATTAAATATTCCTTATTCATGGACACGTTTTAACACTCAGAGCGTTGTAGAGCGTTCTAGCTCCTATTTATATATATAACTAACTTTTGCTCGTGACTTTGTTTCGTTAAAATATATCTTTCAAATTTAAAGTCTTTCATGATTAAACCCGCCACATACTAACAAAACTTAATTGAAATCCTTTGACGCTTTCGGATATTAGCGTGAATTAACTCCGTGATATCACAATTAACTATGTCATTTAGATAACACAAAAACTCTCAAAAAAAAAATTTTAAAACCTATTACGGAACTTTTAATTTAGTACTTAGCTGGAGCGAGCAACTTCGTACCTACGTGCTGATCCAATGTCAAAACATTGTTACGTAGGAATTTCGTTCGTTTTTTGAAAATCTAACAGGAACTTTTCATGTAATCATCATTAGGTTCTACAGTATAAATTGCATTAAAATCGGTTGTGCACAAACGTACAGACAAACAGATAAAAAAAAATTTAAAAACTATTTTTGACTTCGGTAACATTAGTACAATATGTGAACAATTTTTTTATATTTAATGAACAGACACGGTTCGTTTATGATTTTATTATATGTAAAGATAACATTATTTCAATGTGAGTTAGTGAAGGAACAATAACTACTTGTCAGTTTAAAATGAAACTGAACTTACGTTTATAATGTAGTTTGTAGAAAAACCTTATACAAGACATAATTTTCTAATTAGTATTTCATGTGCGCGACAATCGGTAACAAAACTGCCTTCACGCCAAAAATATTCGACAAGGATCATAAAATACAGTAATTCCAATGCCTTCTTGAAATAAAATAGCTCTATAAGTCTATTAAAGTGAGTCGTTTCGAGTTCCCTATTCGAAAACTGACTGGTCAGATAGTTCGAATGGAATTGCTCGTTAAAACACATTTATTTGCTTTTAATCTAACATAACTACATGTTTCTTAATAGTAACTACTTACAACTTCACATAAGTTCTGTTTTGTATTTGAAAAAAAAAATGCTTGAGAATATATCGAGGGTCTATTTTTTATGTTATTTATTCAGTTACTCTATGGATAAGGAGTACGTTAACAGAAAACACCAGCATACTATGGATCATCAGGACTACTTAATTTCGAAAATTGCCAGTCCTCTTTAAGTCCCGAGTCAAAGTAAAGTTAGACAAAGTTGAATGTTAACTTTAGTATAAAATTCCTGAACAGTTAACACCTACCGACTCGTAAGACATTGATTTTATATGTGAACGTCATCTATCTTCTTGCGAACTTCTCAAACAATGAGTAAGTGCATGAACAGGGCGCAGCGAATCTGTACAGTTTACGTCTCGGTGCGTAACAAGGAAGCGTGTTCCCCTTCAAATGTTAGACAAAGGGACAATGAAAACGGGCAGTGACTGAGAAAAGCACGTCCGACCTGCCTCGTTTCCGAAGGGTGCTTTGTGACGAAACGTCCTGACAAATGACGAAACGCGTATACCGAAATGCTTTTCCTATCTCTTCGCTTCCACATTCATTCGCGTTTCCAATCATTGCCCATGACATTTCTTTACTTTAAGTTTTATTGCTTCTTAAAAATGTATTGAGTTTTTATGGGTGTCACTTTGTGACGTTAAATCTTATTTTATGTAAAAGTCGTTAGATAGGCTGACGGCACACTTGATGGAAGGTGGCTGCTGTCGCCAATTAACACAAGAATCCCTACATGTGCTGCAAATATGCTGCTGACCTCTGTAGGATTAGGGACCACCAAATAGGCTTGATTACAGGTTAATGCAATGACCATCGAAGTACTAGAAGTATGGAATTTTCTTTACAAATGCCAAAGCGGTACGTAAAAAGTATGCCTAAAACGGAATCATGGCGGAATCTTGCCTTCGCGCGTTGATGGTAAAAGGTAGTAACGACCAACTTCTACTATTCATTTTAAACTCCAATGCGTTGACGTAAAGTCACATTTTTTTTTTAAATAACAGATGATTGGTTGGTTTTAAATGACAGATGACATGTCAGAGTTCATGTCACTTTTGAATGTTCCATAAAGTTCGTAGTGTTTTGTATGGCTTGCGAAACCTATAGTTGTAGTAAATTGATGGGAATGACTGGAATAGAAACGCGAAAAGAACTGAAGATCGAGTCCGGTCCAGTAATCAAGAATATTCGAGTACTTAAAGTGATGACTGGTTTTAGCGAAATAACGTTGCATGTCAATCAGTGTGCAAACGAGAGGGGAGAGTTTAGAGTGCGTAGTCGTGTCACACACTGTACCGTCGTCATTTAACCAAAATGTCTGTTACCCATCTGCTCCTATGGAGAATACCTTTTATTTTAAAAAGGGGAGTACATGTTACTGTATACTTTATTTTAAAAATAAAACATCATAATAAAAGTTTAATTATTTATTCCCATTTAATAGATAGATTACATTAAATTAGATTTAGGTAGTACATAGAATGTTGCTTGGAGCTCTTATTGGTGCATGCTGAGCTTCCTATAATTGCGGCGGCATCCGCCTTGTGCTAATTATTTTGAACAGTGTGTTATAGTTAGATGTCTGCCTCGTTGGGGGCCTAGTATAATAAATAAACAAATAAATAAATAAATAAATAAATAAATAAATAAATAAATAAACTGTATAAAAATATATAATTTCTTAAATGGCCAATGATTTTGCGTTCACTTATGAAAATAGGGGTAAACGCTCATGGTTTGTATAGTAAAAATTGCACTACGGGCGAAGCCGGGAGCTGGTCACTAGTAGTGAATAAATATAAGGTAATCAAGAGGGACATCTCTTTGAAATATAAAAAAAAAATGTTTGGGCGGTTCGCTAATGCCAGTCATAAAGAATTTTAGTATTAAGAAAATACTTTGCCAAATTCTCGCGTATACATAAACTTTTCGCCACCCACCAAGTTAAGAGTGTTGTTAAGAGGTTTTTAAATTTATTCACCCTTCGATTTTGGAGTTTCTTCTCGCAAGTTTGAGGAAATTCAGGCGATTAAACCAACCCAAGTGCACCAAGTTAAGGGTTGAATTTGCATAACGATCTACTTATACAGTGTATTGTATCGTCTGATGAAGGCACATTCCTGAACTTAAGTTATATTAAAACTTATTTAATTTTAGACGCTGTTGGTTTCATTTTTCAATCTTCATTGACGAAGTAAGTTAGAGAAAAATCCCCAGAGATTTATGTTGAAAATGCGGCATGCTGTATCAGATATTTCTAGTTATATTTTATTTTTAATATTTTTTCAACTCTTTTATGCATTACTTATCTCTCTATGGACACGTCTCTGGAATATATATATATACCCCAAATATTAATTAAAAAAAAAAAAGGGAAATACATTAAGATTATTAAAGTTAATAATATCTATATATAAATAACTTAATGATGGACCACTTTACCATCGCTATTCCCTCGCCCATCCCCATCAGCGAACTTATGGTTTGTATAAATCACTACATAACGTTATGGGGAAACAACAGTGGAAGCACACTAGCGCTAAAGACGGGCACAGTTAAAAGCACGATTTGTTATACGCCATAGTACAATAGATCGTGTGTTGGCAAGGAAGTGGGCGATACATTTGAACTGTACTTTACACATGAGGGGACTATTTACATGAATTGTCACAATTTGTTTTATCTTGCTCAAACAAATTAATACATTTGTTTTATTGAGTTCTTAATAAGAGAGCTAATATTCGTTTATTTGTTTATTTATTTATTTAAAAAGGATTACAAACTAAAGACATACTAAATCACTATATACAACACTACTGAAAGGAACATTACAAGTATGAGTTTAAATTAAAGGAAAGCACAACATTACATATTTAAGATTAATTAAACTATATTAAATTATAAATTAATTAACATGAACATATCAATGAACAAAAGAGAGAAAAAAAAGAGAAAAAAAAAAAGAAAAAAGAGTTCGTTGGATACTTAGTAACTTATTAATTCGTGTATAGTCCGAATCAAACTTAATGGTGGCTCCTGAACATTAGTCAACTGGTGCGCAGAACGAAATATTAGATATCCGCGGGGGTGTACAGGGGGAGTATACCTGCGCACAACAGCGCTCGCAGCTAACTTCCGAGCGGACTATAACGGAGATAATTATAAAATACATGTAATTATATTAGTAATCAGTATAAATGTTTCGGGTTTGTTATTATTAAAATATAACATTTAGGTATATTAAAATTATATTAAATCTATCATTGAAATGTTCATTGTGATGGATATGATAAAAAAGTCAGGTCCTTGTTTTGAATAAATAATTAATTTTACTGTAGATGTGGTCGACAGATTAGATCAAGCTGCAGAGATTTGGTGTTAGCATTTTGTGTAAAAAGTCTTAGAAGAAAACCAACTGCGCTATTGTGTGAAGAATAGTTTCGTATGATATACTGAAATGTTTTTCACTCAAGTTTATTATTTATAACATTGTTATTAACAATTTTATGGAAAAAATAGCTGATTTTTTAGTTTTTTGCTTATAAAATTGAAACTATCAGGGTAATCACGATTATAGTTTCAATTAGTAGATAACGAAAACACGAAGAAAATGAGAGGTCGAATGACTCGAATGAATGAATACTTTTTGAATCACATGCCGAAAGAGTAATGTAGTTGCATACAAAACTGCATTGTTAGTACAACAGTGTATCTTTACGAGAACAAAGTGAAGTGTTATTAAGGTAAGAGCTCTCCAATTAGACCACCCTTGTAACTCGGTTACCTGACACCGACATCATCTCTTTATATAAACGATGTCACAGAAGACTTCTTGTTCTGTTTGTTAAAGCTAAAATTAATTGGCTTAATGTAATCAAATTCGCTACATGAAAATTTAGCTTGTAAATTGAGCTTGTAATAGTTTTTTCAATAAATTTTTTGTTGAAATATTGATCTTTTGTGTAACTTAAAACTAGATAATTAATGTAACAATAAAATAATTTTATTATTTTCTTTTTTTTGGGTTTTTTACCGTACAAACAAAGATATATCAGCTCCATCAAAATACGGACTGATGTACAATGTATAATATTTATTGAATAAACGATTTATTTGATTTGACATTTTAATGAGCAACTGCGGTACTTTCAGTAAACGACAATAAAAAAAGTTAATATAAATTAAAACAGCTATGTTCCTGTCAATATTTTCAACTTACTCACTTTCCATGGTAAACTTTCTTTGTTGAAGTGCTCCAAAGAATTCAAAAAGTCAAACGAAGCTTTGTCCACCGGATGTACGACAGGATATTCCGTCTTTGAACATTATGTCAAAGGGAGAATCACGAAGCCTTTATTTCAAATTGAACTAGATTTCTATTTAAGTCTAAGCCCATTGCCTACTTAAATAGAACCATCACCACAAAAAAGACTACTGTCAGATAATAAGCACGTGTAACTTTCGGTGCGAAGTGTGTTTCTGTCGATGAGTAATAAACTCATCCACCAAACCGAACAACAATGCACCCTCTAAATAAATCTGGAAATTAGCCTACACATATATAAATCATTTCTTTTTATAAAAAGAATGTACAGAAAGTGTACATTATTTTTCATTATGACTGAATAAAAAAAACGGAAAAGTATTACTTATACCAATGAGTTTCATTAATATTGTATGTCAAAATACGAGCGTACGTAAGAAATTGGAGCTCGAATGAGAATTCTATATAGTTCAACAGTAAATATTTTTCAGAGATCCAATTTGATTTCAACGCCGTCCTTAAGCGATGGCCACCAATTTGGGCCACATCACACCTTCATCTTTATTAAGGGGTTTCTTTAATAGTGGCAAAAGGTGGTTCGTGAAATGTTAGAGCCTGGTACAACACATAAACGAAAGCGTGTAACGCATAGGCGAGTTGGGTTTCAATGCACGAGTAGACTCAACTTCAATCTCGACCTTAGCTTGTAGAAAAAGCTCGTACGCGTCACATTTATCTACAGTATAAAGGGGGCATCCCGTATGGCGGTAGTAACCATTACCTTATAAAGGAACTGGTATTTTGTATTTTGGTGACTGATTAGCGATGCCATAGCTAATTCCCTTATTTATCCATTTCATCTCATTTCCTTTATCCTCTAGCGTAATATAGATGTAATATAGATGTATATTAACCGTAATTACCAACTTTCATGTGGACTGATGTCTGCCATACTTTAACACAAAAAGAACGCACAAACACACGCTTAATAAATTGATCATCATTTCTAATTACATAATCATCATTTGTAATTAACTCCGAGCAAACCCGTGGGTTGTTTGCTAGTGTTTTATAAGTCGACTTATTATTGCTACGACAGCTGCTACAACTTATAACGGTATAACTTAGACGCTTATAACTTAGACGGCGTTTCAATATGGAGCAATGTCGGAACGTGGTCTCAATTATTAAACAATGCAATCGTCTGCCTCGCTCGACGCAACCCTAGCTTTAATACTTGAATACCTAGTATGTAGGTCACGGAACGTGGGACCGATGTAGTGTGGAAGAATCACAAATTATTTAACACGACCTCTACTCCAAACTTCAGACTCCGCGGCCGGAATTTTGATGAATCCTCTTAAGTCTTCTGATGTAACTTTAATTACTCATAGTTTTGTGTTTAGGTAATCTCAGTGTGTTTATTATACAATTTTAGCTTTGCACTGGTTACTACCGATAGATTGGTTCTTTATTCCACATATACTAGCTGTGTCCTGCCGTTTCATTTGCATTTTTTTGTTGCCAAAGGCATGCACATACTTAGCTCATCTCTGTAATTCTTGGTAGCCCATAAACTTTTTCAAGAATCAGGGCCTCTTTCACAAACTGCAAGTAAAGTGTTGATTAGTCACTTTTAGAAATCATTTTCTGTTATATTGAATTATGCACTCGGTTTACTGCATCATTCGATAGCCGATTTTTTTTAATTATGTTTGGGACGTTTACCGTACAAACAAAGGTATATCAGCTCCATTATCCCCGGTTACCGGTGACTTTAAATGACAGTTTGGCCTACTTGACGTTTGTGAAAGAGGCGCTTAGACTATTAAATGCATAAATATATTTTTAAAACGCAACTGGTGATTCCAGAGTTAAAAGCGGTCAACTTGACAATAGAATTAAAAACGAAACAGATACATCTCAATTAAAAAAAAATGTTACTACCTTTTTATAGAAGAGACTCCTGGCACAGGCTTCCGCTTAAAAGAAGTCTTCAATCATGGATTTTTTTGTAAAAACGATTTTTCTGACTGTAAATATATATATTTTTAAATATCTTAAAGTGACCAGTGAGGGATAATAAATTTCAGGAAGGAGTTTGTTTATCAATCAATTACACTCAGGGCCTCTTTCACAAACTACATGTAAAGTGTTGATTAGTTACTTTTAGAAATAATTTTCTGTTATATTGAATTATGCACTCTGTTTACTGCATCATTCGATAGCCGATTTTTTATTATTATTTTCTATTTAATGTTTGGGACGTTTACCGTACAAACAAAGGTATATCAGCTCAATTATCCCCGGTTACCGGTGACTTTAAATGACAGTTTGGCCTACTTGACGTTTGTGAAAGAGGCGCTTATATAAATGAGTGTTTATTTCAGTTGCAAACAAAAGTAATCATAGTAGAAAGTGACCAAACTGACCAATTTTAATTCTGACGATTTGAAAAACTCAAAGTGAACTTTTGAAACTTTGACTTTTCGAAAGTAAAGGCTACATTTATTCTATTTTTAATTTCTTTCTCTTATTCGTTGCCGACTACAACACTAGAGGCGTAAGTGCGCTGCCAACCACATTAAACCCACGTTCGCACGAGAGCTTTTTCGACGCTTTTAAAAGCGTTGTCGTCTGACGTTTCGAATAGACCATATGACTTCTAGGCTGTGTGTTCAAACGCGGGCGCTTTTTTACGTCAGATCCGTCTATGCTCCATTTTAAACTCCGAGCTCCGAACGCTTTATAAAGCTCCCGTGCGAACGTGGCCTAAGGGATGGGGAAATAGACTCCGGCATTCCTTACTCACTCGCCGAAACACGTCATGTTGTTGTTTTACGGTAGTCTTGTGTAACGGGGACAGACAGGCTGCCCAAAAGACTACCACTACTAAATTTCCGAGGTTTTTTTAAAGGAATTCATCATATTTTCAGAATAAAAAAAAACCACATAAATATTAAGTAAGACTTTTAATTCAAAAAAATTTTCAAATCACTACTTAAAACATTATTTGTTTTTCATTACTAAACAATACACTTTTTTTTGTTCAAAAATGTTTAAATATGTACAAAATCTCTAAATGTTTTATAAACATACTTCTTCGTTCAAACATTCTATTCAATTAATAAATAATGAAACAACACGATGTAAGAATTTCATTTGTACGTTTTCAATATGAAAATACTAACCGAAACATTGTAGTAATTACATTGCTTTGTGGATAATAATTACTCTAGTATTATACATATAAGGTCTACCAATAAGTAATGGGTTAATATTTTCATACATGAATTTTTCAAGCAGGAATACACACATATATAAATTATTTAATTCCAAAATTTTAATTAAATTTATCTGGCCCTGTTTTTAAACTAACATAGACCGTGAACTTTATTATTAGGCCCTGTATTTAACGAATAAAATTGTATAATTATAGGTTCCCTTGTTTTTATTTAAAAAAATACAACGACAAATTGTATTTAATAAATTAAAATATATTTAATTTACAATTTTTGTTCCACGAACAACATTTGAAAACTTTAAATGAAATATAATAATATGAATCAGTATTAGCAAATAGTAGAAAAACTGTAATAGAAAAAGGTGTAAATTTTATTTGTCAATATAATCGTCAATTTTTTTTTAATAAATCCCTATAAACTATAACAGTCATAATGAGTAAAAAATATATTATAGATCAAATCATATTGAAGAGACAAAACCAGATGTATATATTTCCTTTTAATGTCGTGATTTTGTTTAAATTATACATGTTGAAATAATCCTATATTATTCATTTATTTTTATGTAATTAAATAAGAACTATATACAATGTTTCGATGTATATAACCTTTGGCAAACAGATGGGTGATTAAATATGTGTATTTACTTTTAAAAAATCCTAACAAGAAAAAACATTAAAATTAATATTAGATAGGCAACTGGAAAAAACTTATTGAGAGCGAATGTGCACACTGCAGAAGACGATCCTAAATGTGAAGAAAATGAAATCCAAACTAAAACTCTAGAACTCTAAAACCCTCCTAAAGTTAAGCTCTAAGTTGGGAAACATCGTCTTTCAACAACAGTGGCGCAGTCAATTCGCGCCATCTCTCTAAATATACGCGACAAATTCATCAACATATTCATGTCATTATTTCGCAACATCCACAAATTCAGAATATTATCAGTTGGCGAACAAGTGTTAGAGAAGTAATAGTAGTAAGAATTGATTTTCAACTTCTCAGCTAGAAGCCTCCAATCGTTGCCTTTAGATGTCTGTGCGTCGAGGAGTTTGCATAAGATTATTCTATCAGATTTGGTCAGCACGTTAGTCCTAAAATTATTGTCTACCGAGTAATTCCCTCTGAAACTACTTGTATTCCTATAAACAAAATCGTATCTGCCATCTCTCTTTGAGAGCGATGAATAATTGAATGGGTTTTCTAAAATATTTACTGTGTAACCCATATCTACGCTAGAGAAGCGTTTGTTGCAAGTCAAATTCGAATTTAAATCGTTGGTTTTAAGGTTGAAATTCACCGAGCCGGATTGGTTTTGCTTTTGATATATCGAAATATTCAAGTCTAAACAGTTAATGGAGTCTATTTGTTGGAGAACGAAATTGCATTGCACTGAAGTCACATTCATATTCCAAATGTGGGAGTAGGACAGCTCCTGGTATTTTCCTCCAGTGTGTATCTTCCATCCCGTTCCCACATCCCTTATATTTATGCAAAGATCGGAGCAGTTCTGTTGGAAACATATAGTTTTTGGATCACACAACAAATTGCTACACGCTCTCCTTTCATTCTCGATGCATTCGTAAAAAGCTATTGGTGTATCGTTGAACACATTAAGTCGTAGTGTAAAGAAGCCATCGCTCCTTTTGGCGACAAATAGGCCCAACTTTAAAACTTTTGCGTCTAGACCGCTGAAACTTCGACCAACTAAGACAAAGTCACTTAGAAATTCGCAAACTATATAAACTTTGGAGTGGTCGACTTGTGCAAATATGGGGGTACCCGGTGTTTCTTGGCCAAGAATTAACACTTTTCTCCATTCTCTCGAGTTTATTTCCTCGGGTCTTTGAAGTATTGAAAACAGCCATGTGGTGTTTTTAACAAATGCACAATGCGGAAAGGACAGAACGACTCCTTTGCAGAAGTGCACGTTTTTTGGTCCACATCTAATGACTGGACTCAATAGCGTCTCTCCTGTTAAAGAAAAAGAAATAAACACTTTATTCTACATCAAAAGCGTAAGCAGAACTTTCATAAAAATGTTTTACATTATAGACATTGTTGTAACACAGTAAAGCGAAAACAATAACGGATTTTTTAAAAAGAAAAAAGTAGAACGAGCTCAGTATTAAAACAGATTCTAGGGCAATATCTGTGAAAATAAAAAACGGGTGAGTGTATGTACGCAGAATAAATGTAGCCTTAATGTTTAACTATTGTTATTCTGGAAGTACAGTGCCCATTTCGAATTAATTTTTGGGTCAAATTATTAAAAATTCTGTAGTTTTCGTAAACTCTTATTGAAAAAGTGAAGCAGATAGAAGTATCTTAAATTTATGACTAAAATTAATTCTTGCATGTTTATTGCTGCCTACGTGTACTTTTCTTCTCGCATTTTTACGAAAAGTTCGACAAGAAGTGGCAGGACCACTTCTTCTATGAACATACATACATACATACATACATACATACATACATACATACATACATACATACATACATACATACATACATACATACATACATACATACATACATACATACATACATACATACATACATACATACATACATACATACATACATACATACATACATACATACATACATACATACATACATACATACATACATACATACATACATACATACATACATACATACATACATACATACATACATACATACATACATACATACATACATACATACATACATACATACATACATACATACATACATACATACATACATACATACATACATACATACATACATACATACATACATACATACATACATACATACATACATACATACATACATACATACATACATACATACATACATACATACATACATACATACATACATACATACATACATACATACATACATACATACATACATACATACATACATACATACATACATACATACATACATACATACATACATACATACATACATACATACATACATACATACATACATACATACATACAGAAAAAAATTCTTAAAATTTTGTCAATTTAGTTTCAGTACCATGTATAAACACGGTATCTCTGAAAACAAAGTAACTTACTCCATGACCAACCCTTACAGATTTATTATTAGTATTGATTATATACTTTAGAGAATTTACAAAAAAGGTCTAAAACTAATTATAATTGTTACAAATTGTAACTTTGTACACCAATTGTAACACACGAAATTTAGAGACAGCTTTATGTTATTTTAATTTCTTTGTTGAGCCATTTAATTATGTAAATGTGTCGTTTCATGTGTTATTTTCAAATACAAAATAAACGGGACATCCATCATGTAGGCACGAAGTTAATACTTATAAATAACATTTCCAAATACGGCTTAACTAAGTTTAGCTATAGGTCACAACGTGGTATTTGCGATTTAGGTCAGAGCGAACAGTAATCCTGTTTTAGTTCGACCAAACTTACGGTTAGTTTGACACAAGCTATGTCATTTAATAGTTAAGTTTTTATGTTTATAAATATTATTTTCTGTATTTTACTATGTACTTACTCTATTTCGAAAATTGCGTCACGTTTTTTTTTTCATTTGTACACAGTCTTTTTCATTTTTTTGAACTTTTTATCTAGTATTTTGATCGGCTATAAATAAACAAATTTTACAGGGATTCCTCAAATTAGAATTTTTTTAAATATTTTTTTACCTTTTAACTTTTATCTTAACGAAAATACTTTAAAAAATTATATTACCTAAGCTTCTAATAGTAATTTTTGACTACTTGTTTGGGTTGTTGTTATTAGATACTAACATACCTTCTTGTAGTATTGGCCGATTCCATTCCTCGTCAGCAACCTCAATAGAAAATAACTCTTCCCCCTTATCGACCACTCCATCTGGAATGAACAAACTGACGCCGCATTTGTCCAAGTTCAACCAATCACCATCACCCGCTACTATTTTCGATGTCGCAGTTTCCAAATGTTTCGGACTTAGGAATTTTGAATCGAGCGATACATTGTTCTTTAATGATGGTGATATTTCCACACTTTCATTCCCATATGATGATCCAGCTAAAACAAACGGTGATTCGAATTTCAAAGTAGTAGGTATTTAAGAGAACCTTGAAGACACAGAACAGAATAAGACTTTAGAATTTGCATGTCAAGAATAACTCTTGGAAAAACATTATTGGCTTTTAATTACAGTAATTACAAGAATTCGACCCGCGAAAATGTCACATATTCTGCACATTTTAGAAATAATTTCAGTTTTTTGTTTCCATCCAAACCTTCATATGATATCTCAGAAATGTCATGTTTTTTATTGATTACTACAACTAATAACTGATGAGCAATCATGGAAAATTATGGAAATACAATTACTTAACAGAGAGTGAAGGCAACAGCAACAAGAATGTTAAAAGAATTTAAATAAATAAATTGGATTCCACATCTCTATTTCTATAGTATTATAGTGTTCTGTGCCTGAAGCGGAATCTGAAGCTATTGAAGGCGTTGTGAAACTCACAGCTCAAAAAGCAACTGGAGTCAGAGCGCTCTGACTCCCCGCTGTCCTTGCAAGCGTAATTCCTTTCGATCTCGTTACGTTCCGATCTTACCTCTTGGTCTATTGGTGAGATGTAACTGCAACAAAATAATTGAGAATTATGATCCAAAACTTAAAAAAAATGGTAAATAAACATAAGAAGTTAAATCAGTTTGGCGTTTTTAAAAATATAAATACGTAAGCTTAAAACAATAGTGTTATTTTAAACAGTAATAATTAAAATTATAACATTATTTTAGCGAATGAACTAGCGAATCGCTCTTGGCTCCATACGGATGCCAATTTTTACTGATCCAAACCTTCCATGATCATCCATTAATGAAAACCATAATTATCAAAATACAATCAAAAACGATACAATAGAAAAATAGACAGGTGTGCAGCAACATTATTTTTATAATATGTATAGACATTGATAAATTTTATTATTTGTATAGATACTTAAAATTCTTGATCGAAACTAACTTCGTGGTGTCTCGCATCGTAATAAACTAAAGATACGAGTACATACTGATTTTTTTAACCCTGGCGCGCCAAAAGTAGTATAACTTGAAAGAAATCTTATAAGGTATTATGTAAAAAGAAAGTCTGTTATTGATTTTAATAAAGGCAATAACTGTAATATGAGGACAGTATTATAAGTTGACAGCTTACCTATTTGCTAACTGTGGTACTTCATATAAATGTTCATGTCTTGCGGTTGAAGTGCTCATATGCCTATGTGTCCTCCTAGAATCAACTGTTTGGAATTCCTCGTGTATAGTTAAATCTGGTTGATTTGTTAGAGTTCTCTTTATTACATTATTTAAGTAATTTGTTCCTGTATACAAAAAAAGTATTTTTTAACCTAATTATATTTACTACTATTTTACGTTTAAAGTCTTACTTTAGATTTATTTGGTAATTTTAAGTTATAACAAAAATAAAGAAAAAATTACCTGACGGAGGTTTAGCATAAGGAGAATTTTCCGTCATTTTAACTTTCATATATTTTATACCCAATATAACAACAACTAGGAAAATTAAAAATGCAATTGACAGGGCTACCAACAGCGGCCAATATGATGAACCTGTAAAACAACATCATAGTATAATCGATTCAAACATAATTTGTATACATATAAGGATTTAAAAAAGTACAAAAAAAAAATACTTTGCATATCGTTCAAAACATATTACTCAAAAGTATTAAAAACAACTGAATTGATATTTGATTTTGCTATTATAATCAATCCATTTAAAATTTTTGATAATGTCAAGGAACATAAATATAGAATAAGGCATCGAAATTTTACAGACCTGTTTAATTTAAATGATGCGAAGTAGGTTAATAAGTAGTAGAAAATTGAAGGAAAGCAACCAATACAAACCATCATTTAAAATATCTGATTTAGAAGTCCGAACGCAGAGAGGACATTGAGCAACTTGATAATCTTTACCAAGACACGCTGCACTAGTTATACATTTTCTTCTTCTACTTTGAAGACAATCTGAATCGCAACGTGACCATTCAGACCATTGAGACCACCGTCCTTATACAAACATTTATAATTTAATAAATAATTAATAAAATATAATATATTTTGCCGAGCGTTCGAGCTATCTAATAATAAATACCTAATAAAATATTTGGCGACTGATCAGCTAACTCGTCCAATCCATCCACATACATGTCTGAAAAAAATGTCATCGACTATGGTACATCAAGATAATTTCTAAAAGTTACGAATTAATGATTATACTATAAAAGCTTTGATTTCCGAAGTCTGAAATAAATGACATTATTATAACTATATACAATCTTCTTTAGGAGAATCAGAGCCTTCAGAGCAGAGCATAGTAGAAGAGAAATTAGCAAGAAAAGTAAAAGCTAATGTAAAGGTTTTATATCACAAAACGTATTTGGATCTGAATATAATGGTACATACCCAAGTCACAATCTAAACAGTCCTGAGTCTTTTGAATACTAGGACCCAAGCAGGGTTGACCACCATTCAGAGGGCGTGGTGCGGTACAAGCTCGTAGTCTGCGACGACCAGAACGTGCACTGGACTGTCCACACCAACATTCGGCCCATGGTGACCAAGATGTCCATCCACCATTGACTAGACCATAATTATATGAATATAGAGGCAACAAATGAATATAGAGTAGGAAATACTTATTTTACAAAGTCATCATCCGTAAAAAGATTGCTTTTTTTAAGATCGACAGACAGTCTGACGGTTCATTTGATGGTAGATGGCTACCGTCGCCTATAACGCAAGCAACACCACAGGTCCTGCATCTTCACTGCCAACTATAGTAGAATTAAGGATAAGAGATTGGGATGGGATAGGGAAATGGGCTTTATAATGCTTTACTCATTCACCGAAACACATATATACTGTTGTTTACCGGTGGTCTTCTGTAAGAAGGTGGTTACAATTTTTGACAATGTTTGTTAATTACCTACCTAATTTTATTTAACTAATAAACGAGTTAAACTTATATACTCATTATAATAACAATAACTTTGTTCAACTAACCAAAAACAGTAAGCAAGGCAGGCTCCGACATTCTTTTCCCGGCTAAATTTTCAGCAACGCACGTGTAGTTCGCCATATCCTTTGAAGAAAAAAATTCTAGCAATGAGTGTTTTACAAAATATCTAGTTAATTAAAATTTGATATTAAGCCACTTACTAGTAAAGAAGCTTGCTTGATAATCAGATCTCCTTGATTAGTGATTTGTACGTTGTCATCGATGACTATTGGAGCTCCATTTTTGAGCCAATACAACTGTGCGAAGGGAGCAGCTTGGGGTGGGTCGCATCGAAACGTCACCGGTGCATATTGCTTCACTAGTTGGGATTGGGGCGCTGATGAGAAGTGCTTCTTTATGTCTAAAAAGGAGGGTTGGTAAACGCTGTACAATTTTGTTGAGTACGGTTTTAGAGGAGAAGCCATGTTTTATTTTAGGCATTAAAGTAGATATTTTTTGTGGTAAGTGAAATTTTTTATAATAATTCAAATAATGTTTATAAGGCAGAATTTGTAATCGCACGGTTCCCGCGTGTCTGAACGAGCCTTAGTATCACAATCTAATGTTGACACATCAACTACACTTACGTTACTTACAAGCAAGTTCAACAGTAGCTGGTTGACTTCGTATATGACCTCGGCTTGCCCAAGCGAAACAAGTGCACTGATATTTGTCACTTCCAAAATATTCCTCGACCTCTTCTCTTGTCACGTTATATTCGCCTTCAATAATCCTTACTCCAGTTTGCGGATCAACGAATTCAAAATTTAGCGCATGGGTTTTAACTCCGTTGCATTTGAAATATACCTTTAAATAAATTAAAATTATAATAACTGGTTTCTTTTTTGCATATCAATAAAAACAACTATAATTACTATTAGTTGAGAAATACAGTGGTGGATTTAACAATAGGCTGTCAGGAGCCTAGGGCGAAAAATTTTAGGTGCCGCAAATTTGAGGTCAATTTTTTTTTTAATAAAAAGATTTCTTATGCAATCTTAACCAAATCGTTTGGCTGTAAAAATAATCTAGGAACTGACACATATAGATCCTAATTAAAGTAAAATGGAGGTGTAATTAAGACGATAGCGCACGTATCAAAAGTTATACATTTACTTGGCAAATAAAATTGAAATTAATATGATTAAGTAAATAGGGTATCGAATTTTAGACGGTCGGGGCGGTAAATTTGTTTTTGATTTTTTTCTTATTTAACAACCCCAAACAGATTGCAATTACGTGAAAATCATAAAATTGCAGTCCTATGTACGTACCGTACATAGCATATTTAAATCAATTACTAATAATTTAAATTATTCAGGGCCTCTTTCACTAACTACAAGTAAAGTGTTGATTAGTTACTTTAGAAATATTTTTGTGTTTTATTGAATTATGCACTCGGTTTACTGTATCATTCGATAGGCGAATTTTTATTATTATTTTCTTTATTAATGTTTGGGACTTTTACCGTACAAACAAAGGTATATTAGCCTTATTATCCCCGATTACGGGTGACTTTAAATGGCAGTTAACTTACTTGACAGCTGGTGAAAGAGGCGCTTAATGATTAAAATTAAAATTGAATAGCCTATTGGCGGCAAAAGTCAAAATTAGCCACTGCACACACATTCATACAAGTACTCACTTCTAAAGCATTAGCAGCACGACATCTTAACATAGCAGGTTTATTCTTAACTACATAAGTATTTTCTGGCTCCAAAAGGAACATAGGCAAATTGTCTTTTGTTGTATGCAACGGTAATTTGTCATCAACTGGCAGTAATTCTTGATTTACATTAGATTTCACTGTTGCTACGTCAGGTGAGTCTTTGTAATTCGGTTCTTTGCTGTCATAATCGTAATCATATGGACCTTCTTCGTCATCGTCCTCTTCTTCGAGTTCCTCATTAGTATCGAATACTGGAGGTAAAAAGTAATCCTTTGGTGGGTTTAAATCGTGTTTAGTTAAATCTAGTGGTTTCTTTAAAATTGCCTTGTCTTTTGTTTCAGTACTAGTTTCTCTGTCATCTGTTTGGTGCTGTGTGTCTAAAAGAATGGATAATTGTTGCAAAGAGTGAGTAGAGTATGATAATATATTAGTTTTATTGATGGAGTTCATTATATTAAAAATTTTGAAGAATACGTCAAAAAACTAATGCATTTCATCACATTAACTGGCAAGTTAACTTACTCCAATTCAATAAATTTGTCAAGAGATTTAAAATTTAATAAAAAATTATGTTTCTTTTTTAGTGGTCTATAAAAAATTATTAAAATGAAGTTGGCTGACTTTCCAATTAATAGGTAAGGTCTGTAAAATTTGTAAAATTCCGCAAACTAAAAGACTTACTTTTCACAGTATCCTGTCCATTCACAAACACCCACAGTATCAAGAGGAAATAAACGCAAAACTTCACTTCCATTTATAAACTTATGTTTGACGGCGTTTAAAAAAACATCAGTAAGTAATTTACTGCCATTGTTTTCCATAACGGCGTATTGCTTCACAAATCTACATTTTACTTCTTATTTTAATATGTCATTACGCACTCGTAAATCTTCAATGTCCACTCATGTACCATTATGGAATAAGTGAATCAAAATAGCCACATAAAATTCTTGGGCTCAGATGAAAATCGTAAAAGTTTATGACTTAGTCCTTTGAAACGAACATAGCTGTTCACGTCGCGAGGGATGTCAGACAACTGAGAGTAAGAATAGGGGATGAATGAAACCAAAGCGAATACCCCTGACGAACACTTTGCGCATGTGCGTAATAAGAATATAAATATTTACGTAGTAAAAGGTAATTTGCTTCAGTGTACTATTTTCAAATTAATTTCTTAGTTTTTTTTTTATATATTTAAGTATAATCTTATATTATGTAAAAAACCTTTTCCTACGTGAGAAATAAAGTTGACAGTTAGTTGTTAGTATTTTTGTAGTAGCAGATATATTGCGATCCCGGTGATAAAAAGGAAAAAAACATTTTAAAATAGTAACCTTCCTACAATATAATATTTAATAATAGGTCATCATGGAATACCTAACAGCTAATGTGTTATGAATCTTCACTTAAAAAATGAATACGGAAATCAGGGGATTACGCTTGCATGTAAAAGTAATTATTTTTCGAATTTTTTATACATATGTATATGAAAATATGAGAAAAATAAATTTGAAAATAGCTAGTTCTACAATAAACAACCAAAATTATTGAAAACTTCAATTTTAACTCATAATTATGTAAAAAGTCAGATTCATTAGTCAATATTCCCTTAATAAATATATAGGATTTTAGAAATTAAAATGCAATTTTAATTATTTTCTTTATTTAAGGTTGAACAAAGGTTCCAGCAAACAGTTGTTGCCTCAAGGCTTTTACGAAAAATAGAAATGGTCGATCGGCGGTGAAATTGACTGCAGGTAAAAACATGGTACCAATTATTTGTATAACTGAAAATAATACATAACTTATTATGTACTTTATTATAACGAGATTACCATTAATTAAACACTGTTGATACAAATCATGATTGAGCAAATCATTTAGGATATTGAAGTTTCGTTTTTGTTAAATACTTGACTTTAATGTCCAAACCCTTTATTTTATGAATCCTTAATAAATCATTGAAATATAAGACCTTATTATAGGTACTATAATACGTCTTACATTTTATATTAAAAATCACACTAATGTATGTGGTAACAACATGTGTCTTTTTATGTAATTAAATGATAAAGGTATTAAACACGTAAAAAATGCAAAATTTCATAGACGAATACGATTTTAGAGACCTAGATAAATTGACAACATATGAGGATTTTGCAGATTAAATATGTCTTTATTGTTATTACTAGAGCGATCCGCCCCCGGCTTTGCACTTCAAGATATTTTACACAATTTAATGAGAGTATACTAAGGAGATATCTTAAAAAGATTAATTCGGTACCTGACGCTGCCGATGCTTCAGTACCTGATTCGTCCACCTCTATAATAGCTCTCTGTGTAGCTTTTCCTACGTATGCACGCATTTCTCTGTCTTTGTATTTTATCATCGAATCCAATTCGGACGAGTAACTATGGAAAATGCTCTTTACACCAACCTTGGATTAATCAAAATATTAGATAACTTATTAAAGTATAAGGGAAGTTACAACTACTGACGCCATCTGTCGAGTTGGTGTTGCACCACTGGTTGGGGAGCCCAAGAGGGGATTTCTGGAGTCACTCGAGCGCGTCAGATTTTTAGAGGGGATGTTAAGTGAACCTAAACTAAGCTCCCATTTAAAATTCAGACGATTCGGATGTAACGCAAGCTCGTGGCAGCTTTTTGAAAATGCAAAAAATATTTTTTGACGATTCTCATTTTGTAATACTCGAGCGCGTCAGATTTTCATACAGACAGCCTAAAGTCCTGATCGTGCTGATTCTTAATCTGACGATTATATGAAAGATTTTTTGGATATGGAGGACGCTGAAATGAAAAACTTCATAATATAACCTTTTTTTTCTTCTTACCATCCAATCTTCAAAGTCCAATAGGTCCCCACGACGCTCGAGTGACTACACATTTAGCATCGTGGGCTCCCTAACCACACTTAATCGTTTTAGTGCAACAACATGGACGCTAGAGGCGCTGTATTTTTTATATTCACGTCATAATGATTAAAATAAAGAAATATTTAAAAAAAAGGAAGATAAATAAAAAATAACAAATAAAAATTCTAATGGATTTTTATCTATTAAAATAAAGTTATTAGATATGAGGTGGATAATGAGAACAAATTAAAATTTATTTTTCATATTCCAATGAAGAAAAAAAAATACAGATATATAAAAACTAGCGTTGCGAAAATTCTACAGGAACTTTACATTTTTTAGGATAAAAGTAGGCATCTTAATATGTTAATTCAGGTCTCATCACTACATTAGTGAAACGCGCATTCAACTCGGTTAAGCCGTTTCTGAGTAATACATAGCTTGCACAAAAAGTGATTTTATTCGTACATGGCTCTATTACGATTTTATTAAGATTTGAATTATTGCACTTAAGCAATAGGTGCAGGTTCTGGATACAATATTACAATACCTTCTGATATAAATATTGCAGATCCAATTCGGTCTCAATTTTGAACTTCGGAAGACTAAGGGTCACTTCAGCTGGCATCATATTCACAAAGGCTTGTTCTAATAACATGGGATTAGATTTGAGTCGATTCAACAATACATTTAAGCCAAATGGATCATTAGGAAGCACTATTATAAAAGAAACATTTCCTTCTTCGTATGGTATTTCAACAATCTGCGAAAGTGGAATACGAAAAATTCTTATATTGAATTTAATATTTAAAACATTTTTTTTTATTTAAAAAAAAAGAAAAATAGGGTTCTAGACAGTAGATCTGCGCAATATTATTATTGTGTCTTTACGGGTGAAAGCCTGTGAAAAAATAATAAATAAAACACGCCTGAACAACGATTATATTACAAAGGTACACAGCAACTCAGACCTTTTAACTAATTGTTTTTAATACTTACTTGAGCATCCAACACAGGGTTTGAGGCGTAATTAAACTTTTTACTAATACTAATCATGGGGACATTCTTTGGGCCTTGCGGTGAATAAAATATCCCTGAAGTGACACTATTAAATTTATATTTCCATTTTCCCTGTAATTTTATTATTTTAATGAGAAAATGCGACACCCACACTGAGCCTGAGAATTCTCTGGGTTCGTCGTCGATTCTATCGACATGTATTTGGTGGTAGACGTGGTAGTGAAATTATTCTTTCGTTATTTTCCGAAAAGCAGCATCATGGAGATTAAGAAATGAGAAAAGAAGGTCGTCTTACAATTGCAAAGTTGGAAAAGTTGTTTGAAATGAAAATAGTCTGAGCTCAGAGCCAACCTCTCCATTTTCCTACAATCCATTGCTTAGAATAGGAATGAAGCAGCGCTACGAGTTATGCCCACTAGGTGGCGCTGTTACGCGTTCGACGCGTTCCGCAGTTTAAAATGTGCAGTCATTCTGACACAGAAGAACTCTGTGAAATAACACCACATATCTCTTTGTACCTATTGAAGAAGGAACAGTAACAGTAGTATAAAGAATAATATGTCCTTGGTAGCCCTCAGTTATTTTATTGTTATCCTACAGAAAGATTGTCAAGACTATTTAAGTTCATACAGAGTTATAGAAATTCTTACGTGAAAATATACAGCATTTATTATAAACAATGAGGACATAGGCACGATAGTGCTAGGATCCATCATGTCTTTAATCATTCCATTTGTGTTTTCTTCTACCTGTAGATGACAAACACATTAATAAAGGATTTGACTGTAGGCATATAAAATTCAGATACAGATTTATATTTTCTAACTTACAAGTTTGGTCATTTCAATTCGTTTTCGATCAATGTTACAATTTTTATAATTTTACTTATATTTATTTATCTGATCGAGTGGTTAAGGTGCTTAAGACTCTATCTTCTGAGATAGTCCCGGGTTCGATTTCCGGCATGGTCAATTTTGGAAATGAATTTTTTATAGTTGGCTCTAGTCTGGACCTGGCAAGTACTTAGTGGCAGGGCACACTGCGTTGCGCATTCAACTGGGCAGCCCTTTTAGCGGCACTAACCACCCCGACAGAAACCACCGTGAAATAAAGCATGTGTGCTGTTGTGTTTCAGAAAATGAGTACCACTTCTTAACATTAATTGTAACTATTTTCTTATGAGGGGAATTAAATACCTACCCATTTATTAATAATCTTCGCAGCTTTATGAGTGGACTCAAAGTTAATTTTGTCGACACTCGTTTCAAAAACTTCCCTTGCTTCTTCAGAGAATTCAGGTTTAAGTTCGAAATCTCCGAATACGTATATTTTGCTTGCTATTGTCAACACTACTCCAGGAAGGAATTTAAATTTTTGTATGAGATTTTTCAATCTACTTTTCACCTTAAAAAAAAAGATATATTTAATCTATTTATACTCAAATGTGTAATGAATGTACTCAAAAACAACTGGACCAATTTTAAAAATTATTTCACTTATAGAAAGCTACATTATCCGCGTAGGCTATTTTGTCAAATTATCATATAAATTTAATTACACACTAAGGTGGACCTCCAAAAATAATTAATATAAGTATAACTGACCTCGTGCCTGTCACTATATCCCAAAGCGTATAGTAATTCTTCGCGGGTATACTTATTAGCACCCAAAACCAGTTTACCCAAAGGAATGAACGCTGATATCGGAGAACATATCATGTTTTTATTGGTATTATACAATGCTGCCTCCTGTTTAGAAATTTAGAAATATTATTAAGAGGTATGACGATCGTAAGAGTTTCTTGGGGACACCTAATTGATAAATAAATATTTTTATTTTATAACTAGCTGGCGCCCGCGACTTCGTCCGCGTTGAAAAAAAAAAAGGAGCCTATCCTGTGTCCTGTACGTCTAAATGTTTATCTATCAAGTTTCATTAAAATCAGTTAATTCGTTTAAGAGTTATGGAGGAACATACATACCTACATTTACAGATTTATTATTAGTATTGATATTGATGAGCCGCCTATGTGGCGGTATAACTCCCTTACAGAAGACCACCGTGATGTGCTGAACAAGATCCTCATCATTTCACTCTTTGGCCCTTAATACATTACGATACTCATTAGATATAATACTATATAATATAATTAGATATAACAATAGAATATCAGTCGAGTACCTATAGTACCTACTAGTTCGCAACTCCAGGTTCGTATATTACCATATTACCTATATTACGAA
This sequence comes from Synanthedon formicaeformis, assembly GCA_945859745.1. NCBI lineage: Eukaryota > Metazoa > Arthropoda > Insecta > Lepidoptera > Sesiidae > Synanthedon > Synanthedon formicaeformis. Next base: position 9,980,150 of record OX243959.1, on the reverse strand, counting down.
CGTTGAGTTGCGAACTGCGAATTGCGAGTGGCGAATAATTTTTAAAACTATGAAATTAAATAAATAAATAAATAAATAAATAAATATCTTCACACATTCTACACAGCACCATCTAGTTCCAAAGTAAGCAAGTAATGCTTGTATTATGGATACCAGACAGTTGATATAATACATAGATTACTTTTTTTTGTAAATACATACATATTATAAATACAAAACATCCATGACTCAGGTACAAAGGTAAAATGTTCACATAAAACATTTGCCCCTAGCGGGATTCGAACCCGCGACCGTTTGGTTAACAGCTAGGGTTACTAGCCACTAGACCAAACGTGTCGTCGAATGTACTTGCGATTCAAAATAAAAAATAATTAGGTACTTATAGATTTTATTTACCACAGCAAAAGTCTTTCTGAGGCTGCCTTTCATATTGAAATCAGCAATTTCATCGCACTTTTCACTGTTATCATTTTCACTGCTATAGGTAAAAGAAACATGGCGTGATTTCGATTTTTCTGCGTACGTCATTGTTGAAGTTAATATTAGGAAAACTAAAACAAAAACAGAATCATTTATTTTATTTGATCAAATATACTTAAAGGTAGATCAAATATACTTTTAACCTACGTCAAAAGTGGTATATTGAAACCAAGGCAAAAATCGGCAATATTTTTGAATTAGCGCTCGTTTCATCATTAACGGGTAACCGCTCGCACATTATAATAATTTTTATTTTTATGTAACAATTTTTTTTTCCAATTATTTTAAGACTCTTAATTATAGAAAAATGTACAGCATTTTCGGAGAAACCGCAATTCTCCGAAAATGCTGTATCGATCGATCACTATGAAATTTGTGCACGTTGTCAGGGGGACAGAAAAAGACATAATTATGGTACCTTTCATCCAGAAAAAAGTACTGTTCCCGAAGGATCATCTAAAAATAATAATAAAATTCAAGGCCTAACAAACTTATATGAGCAATAAAATAAAGATTGTAGGAGGTATAAATGTTTTAATGCTTAAGAAAAAGGGGCACGGAGGAAGTCGCGAAAAAAGGTAATACTTAAGTACGTATCTAATAATTATATTATATTTCAAGTTTGTTAGGATTGATGTATGGGATGTTTATTACTCTTTTACACCAGAAACCACCAATCGAATTTTGATATAACTTTACAGGAATTTAAGTAAGTAGCTGTTATAATTTTTAAAATACTTTATATTAACACATAAAGTACCTATTATAATTTTTAAAATACGAGATCATATTAAGCTCTATAAAAATATTTTTTATATGTATAAAAAATACTTAAGTATACCTACTTATTTACAAATTTTATATATAGGTAAGTAAATGTATACTTACGGGGCATTATTTTAAATTTCATCATTATTAGGTACATGAATAAGTAGGTACTCAATCACACTCATTACTAATAAAAATCTAAAATAGTTAGTAACGCATGCATTGTAAATACCTATTTTGTACTAACGAGGTAAGTAGGTACTTAACTTATATTCTTCTTATATCAATTCTCCTAACACCTTAGGTACATAATTTTTAATTTTTATTTGTAGAAAATATACTTTCTCGGTGTAGATATTATATGTTTCTTATTATCTACAATTATTGGAATAGTAGCGCATGACTAACAGCTTTTAATAAGTGAATTAATGTTCCGTGAAATGAGTTAAAAATAATCCGATCATATTTCACTTATCGGAAATCAATTAACTACGTAATTGTAGTAGGTTAACTAGGTAATTTTTTTTATGAACCAAGGGCTCATATAATAGGTACTGTATACATAGATGTGCCACAATTCGGACTAATTTAATTATACAGAAAGTTTTTAATTACAAATATCAGCGAGTACCAAATACAAAGTAAACAGCCATGCCTGGTTTTTTTTATCGTTAATGTAATATCTATTTTGTTTTTATATATACCACTGTGCATTCAAAATCTTCGTCCGGATCGTTAGCCATATAAAACTTCATTAAAATTTAATGTTTTTTTTAGATAACTAATCTTTTTATGTAATAATGTGTAAAGTGTGATCTGAGTATCAGTAGTCAGTTCAATTATAATGTCTGTATTTTCCCATCTATTTCATAATGTAGGTTTTAACAATTTTATTAGTATAAAGTAGAACTGACTGAATTTTGCATTTCTGGAATAAGTACCTACCTATATTAGATAAGTAATAGTAGGTAAGTATAGGTATATTTTTCTTTAACAAATTTATTTACTACCAGTGCCTATTTATAATTTAATGTTAGGTAATTCATGAGTTTAAAAGTCTCGACGATAAAAAGTAATGCCATGAAAGGTTATTCCTCATACTATTGTCTGGGTAAAAATAGGAATTAACAAAAAAACTAATATAAACAAAATATATATATTTTTTATTTACAGCGCTACACGTGGCGCTGCTTCATTCCCATACAAATTGACGTTTACGCTATCTACTATTTTAGCTTGTGGTTTATGTTCGACGCGAAACTCACACTAGGCCCTCAGGCAATGCATATTTTGGTTCTGTGTAATGTGTTATCTGTTGCCTATCAGTTGAACAGCCTGTCAAACTGTCAACCTTCAAGTCAAAGGCAAAGGTCAATAAACCTTCACTTATTGATTTACAATAAAAGTTAATAAAAGGCAGCGATAATAATAATAAACCAGTAAATAGAATAGGAGTAATAAGACGTATGATAAAGCAATAAACCGATAAAGTTTCTCTATTTCTTTTAGCTATTTATCAGTTTATAAATTATACACTCCAATTTATTGTTCCTTTGAAATCGATTCTCGAGCCAATAAACAAACAATCTAGAAAACAATAACACAATAACCAGTAGAGAGGGACTAAATTTGAGTACCTAAGTGTTTTTGGTGTAAGAAAAATGATTCCAAATGAAATTTTTGCAGAAGATTTGATGAGTACAGTGATTCGTTATGGTTTATACATTGGAGCGGCATTCCAAATCGTATGCTTGTTGGCCTGTGTTACGCTAACTGATGAGCAAAGTGAACCTCATCCATACGAAAAGGTATTTCCAAAGTTTATTATGGTGTCAACTACTTCGCTGTAAAAACTAAAGGGCCATAAAACAAAAAATCCAAAAATGTTTTTATTGCAAAAATACAATCACAATCCTTCATATTGTATGTTACAAAAAGATTTATGGTTGTTTTATTCAATATTTAGTATATTTTGATATACTTTTTTATATTCAATATCTCCTCTAGTTTTCAGTTTATTATAAAAGTACTTAAAACATTTAATGCTACTTAAAAATAGGCTTCTAACGATGTATAATATGCATATATTTGATATATATCTAATAAGAAAAAAATAAACAAAAAATAATTTAATTTTTTTGATTAGCTCTCCTGTAAAAAGTGTAATTTTGATTTGTGGCCCTTTAGTTTTTAAGCAGCGACTTGTAGTAGTTTATGAAAATGAACTAAAATTTTTAAAAAACTAGCTGTTGCACGCGACTTCGTCCGAGTAGGTAACTTTATAAAATACTAGCTGGTGCCCGCGACATTGTTCGCGTTGAACAAGAAAAAAGTAGCATATCCTGTGTCCAGTACGTCTAAATGTTTATCTACTAAGTTTCATGAAAATCAGTTAATTCGTTTAAGAGTTATGGAGGAACATACATACAATACTTACACTTACAGATTTATTATTAGTATTGATAGTCTATGTTACTCGCTGATAATATAGCTTCCCAAAAGTGAAAGAATTTTTCAAATCGGTCCAGTAGCTTCGGAGCCTATTCAATTCAAACAAACAAATCTTTCCTTTTTATAATATTAGTAAGTATAGATATGTGTATCATTAAAATAATATAAGTTTCTATATACATTCTCTAAAAGAATAATGTTCATATTATTAGGCAGTACAATCACAATAATCACATGCCCTCCTAATATTGAATATTTATGCAGAAGTGAGTTTGTTTATTTTGTTGTTACGACTCGACTACTTAACCGATCATCATGAAACTTTTCATACACTTTATCAGGGATACAGAGTCATAGGGATATATTTCATCCCGAAAAAAGTATGGTCCTCGAGGTATCATTAAAAATAAAAAAAATAAAAACCTGACAAATATTATAACCAAAAAAATTTTACCCAGCCAGAAATCAAACCCAGGACCCCTGAGACATTAAGACTCATTAAGACACTCTTTCAAAGGGCTCATCAAGACATTGACCAAAATTATTAATTAAATAAATATGAATCTTTTTTGTAGCAGCATTTTGGAGTTGTAAATAGATGGAAAACGTTTAAGTTGGAACAATCACTTCTTAAATTTTTTCTATCTATCTGTAAAGAGTTAATAAAATTTCAGAGTTACACAGACAGCGATGAATGCAGTTCAGAACAGTCTTCACCAGGTCACCGAGCTACAATGTCACGAGCGAGGAGACATGATAAGAAGAAACGCCGTTAGAAAAAGTATACTAACCAGATCCAGTAACCATGAAATTATTTATTGAATACCTACATAATATTCATAATGTGGTCGGTTTTTATAATATTAACTACCTATATGGTTGACAAATTGTCTATGATAAATTTTAATGGATTTCAAAATGCATTATATCCCAAAAAAAGTCTGTTAAAGACATTTATTTTAATTTTTATCTGAACAGCTAGAACCGATAATCTTCCAACGATAAATAAAATTAACCATTACAATAAATTGGGAACACACCTTCATTGGTAAGTGGTATGCTATAGATCAGTGGCACTATAGTATACCACACTATAGCTAATAATAATTGCTGTTTTAGTGCTTAACTAGTTTGTTGAAGTTTATAAGGCAGGTGATTTTGTTTTTTTTTTTTAGTAAAACATATGTTCATGGGAACGTCTTAACATAAATAATAAATCTATTTTGGTTAGGAAAAGGAGAAATTCTTAGAAGAAGCAGCAATTTAGTTAAAGTAGAAGTAATTTATTAATTTAATATTATTTAATTTATTGTAGATTTTTCAACAGGACTAGCTTGCAGTATTCTATAGATTTTACTGCAATGAAAAAGAAACCTCATTTTACCTATAGGTATATTTTATGATATTGTTTGAATACATGTTGTATTTTGAAGGTTCTGATATTTTATTTATATATAGCTGACTGATTTTACCTTTCTCTTGTTACAAGACTGTAGTAACTAATCATTATATTTAAGTATACTCAATTCATCATATAAGATAAAGAGCATAATATAAGATTATAATTTTGTCTCAAGATCTCTTATAATGTTGATTTATTTAGTGTAAGTCAATGTAATAAATGTCATAGAAAATACTGTATTTTGATTAACTACCTAATACACTAGTAGCACAAGGGTGTCGTAAGCCGATGATCCATAGTTTGATATTATAAAGGATGATAGACAGGCTGACGGTCCACATATTCAAGGAAGATTTTCCCGTGCCCCCTAGATAAATAAAAATGTCAAAAATTTATTTAAGCGTTTATTCGTTGCATGGACTAGAAATCTTACAGAATAATTACATTGTTTATACTGTATAATAAAAATCTCATATAAAACTATTTAACATGATATTATTTTAAGCACAACTTTAAGTTCAAAGTAACAAGGCACTTGTTTCACAACAATCATGTAATAGCACCAATTTCATTATGACATATAAATAAAAATAATATAAAAGACAATGATAAGACATTACATGATAGAATTTGTATATTAATGGCACGTTAAGAAAATTTCATTTGCTCATTTAAGTACATTTCTCTTTTAAGAAAAATATTCTTTAGAAAACATTATGTACCTACTTATTTGTATCACATAAAAATATTGCACAAATAAAACATGGCAACTGTTTACCCTTGTAGTGCTTAAAACTTAACTTTTAGAGGCAAGCTAGATAAATTTTCACACTATCTAACTTTTTTCTAGTATCTGAATAAATATAAAACGTAAAGCAATTGTAAGAATTTACGTTGCATTTTTTTTCTTCATAATATAATATATATTTTTTTTAATGTAAATATTAAAAAATCCTAATCTCGACACAAAATTTGACAGTCAATGAACAATTTTCTTATTAAATTCCTGTAAGAAATTTTACATAAATGACCGATTTAACTATGATTTACGTTTTCTTTAAGTTGTCAATTGAGCAGTACTTTTTTTTTTCACTACCATATTAGTGACTCAGTCAACTACCATATTATGATTAAATATTATTTATTACCAAAAAACTCAAAAATTCTGTATAAAGAGGCTGTTTCGGGCTCAGCTTTCTTTCTTTCGGTACACAAAGTTATATTTACCATTTTCACATATAAAACCTTTTAGATTTTTTTTATATGCCTAAGATAATCGAACAGAGATTTAACTACTGCTGAACTCAATAGTATCATAGTTACTTTAATTTTTGTACCAAAAAAAAATGGGTACTGGTTTGTCAACTTTAACATGAAAATGGACAATGCAAGTATACTAACAATTTTAAATAGATAAAAACATATAAAAGCAAAAACAAATACCTACTGTTAAATAGTGTTTCATGCAAATTGCAACCAGAACTCAAGTGTTTTTTGATAAAATCAAAGCAATTATGATGTTACTTCCAAATAATATTATCTTAAAGTATGTACTTACTGAAATCAGGAAAATAACAATAACATCATTAAGCAGCAGCAGTTCTTTGTTCGCTGCACAGAGCAAAGAATTGCTGCGCCGCCCGCTACTAGAGACGGCATAGTCGACGATTTCCATACAAATCCTGTTTTATTTATTATGTAAAAAACATCTAGTATTGAATCCACTCGACTGTACATTTCCGGCAAATTAAGAATCTGACTAATCAAGAATCTGACCAAAAACGAATCTGTCGAATATGGAAACAATCGTCAGTAGGCGTTACCGTTTATTTAACATCAGTACATGCACGGCTCACGCATTTTTAGGTTTTGTGTTCAAGACAATCTCGACTATTTTTTAAAAGTTAAAAATTGCATTTAATTACTTAGTTATTATATCAAATCACAGCACAATGAGGCAATTCTATCGTTTTTTTTTTTTTGATAATGTTTACTCCACAACGTGCAAATAAAATATTATTACTGCCGTCTAGAAGCGCGCGGCGCGACGATTTATTGCTCTGTAGTTCTTGAAAGCCTCAAGAAAATAAAATGTACCTATTAACTTTAATATATTATGTGATGACACTAAAAACACAGTTACATAGTATGAGTAATCTGCCAGCAGGGTTAGGAACTCAATGCTTTATAAATGCAGTGTTTAAGAAGCGACTAGTTTTACAAGCTAGAATTTATATTGAAATTGTGCACTCTCAGAGCGTTCACTAAATCGTTTTCGGAGAGAAATCGTTTGAACTCATCCAATTTCTTGAAACATATCGTCACACAGCACTTCTGTGCGTTATTATTACCACAACAATTTGACTTTTCCACAACAGAACATGAGGTCGATTTTTGAGTAGCATTCGCTTTATTATCACCACAACACTTCCTATCGCCACTTTCACACGAACATGTCAGATTGCTAATAATCTCTTTAGCCGGAATATCTTCATCGTGAGTGTAGACGCCTAACTCTTCCAAACTAGAGTTGTTATGCCGACGATGGTAATGCAAAAATGTATTGTGATTCGTGTCTGTGGCTAACCCACAGCCTACAGCACATTTCATAGTATTGTGATCGCACTTGCATTCAACGCATGAACATTTGTCTTCAGTACAAGTTTTCTTTTCAGTTTCTCCGTTGCAATTTCTACATTCACCGCCTGTAGGATCGCATTTGCATTCGGTACACGAACAAATTCCGGCATCGGCTGCCAGTTGTTTCAGAGCATTCCTTTTGGCTATTTCCTTACCAAAAATATTCTCAGTTCTAACCACGTACATATCCGATGGAGGTTCGTTATCGAACAAAAGGGTATCCTCTAAAGCCAAATCTGTGTTGAACAGTACAGAATTGGCTGGATTTATTTCGAAATTATGTTGTACTTTTGTAGGTGAGGGAGTATTTAGAGATCTATCGTCATGCTCTTTTAAGAAATCAAACTCGCTCAATTTATCCGGTTCAATGTTAGACACTAGTTCGCTGTCGTTGAATACTTTATCGCCTACATCTAGAATATCGGGTGTACTGACAAAATTGAAGGGTGTTTGCGTTAGTAGATTAGCAGTCGGAGCTGTTTCTAGATTGAGATCTATATAACTCTGCATATGTGTGGGCACAAATGTTGCCATAGTGAAAATGCTTTCTGGAGTTTTCTCCTTAATGCTCACTGGTGTTTCCGATATTGAAGCTGCTAAAGCGCTGACATCAATCCAAGGCGCTTGAACTTCTACCTCATTAGCTAAAGCCAGCTGCATCGCTTTAGTTTTTATTTCCATCTTATTACTAACGGGTATATGTACAATCGGTTGCAAATCGTTAACATCTAACCAAGTATTTTCATTTAAATCCTTCTTCTTTTCAACAAATGGGGACAGGGTCGCGTCTAAACCTGTTAAATCGTAATCTATGTTATCCGTTTCGTTAGTTTTAATTGAGTTAGTATTAGCGTTATCAAAAAGCAGTTCTGCTATGTCGACACTGTTACTTGACAGAGGGTCAACCCTTGTAATGTCTTCCAGGCTTCCGTCTGTTGAGTTAGATTCTGTTGTGATTCTGCCAAAAGACTCGAGTAGACTGTCCCAGTTCATGAAATCGTTGACAGGCTTTGTTTGTGCCAATGTAGACGCTGCCACCTCTATCTTATTGATGTTTACGTTTTGTGGTTCAGCTTCGATCTGAGATTCAAAATAAGGAGTTACAGTGTGAACGCAAATAAAACTCATTTTTCAATTATCAAAACATTTTAAAATTGTTAATATATTTTACAAACAATCCTAAAAATATTAAAACAGTTGATGTTCACTATATATAAAAAAATTATCGCACATTATTACAAAAAAATAATCCACTTATTTAAGCAGAAGAATTTGCAAAACCAGAGGCTTAGTCAAAACCATAGTCAGAGTAAAGAAAGAATATGTTCTCTGTTACTGACTATGAATGAGTTGCTTAGTTTGATTTTTTAAAAAAACCTGCACTATTACAGTTGTTGTCTATGGCATAAAAATGTACTTCTAGGAGATTTATATTTGGTTTAATGATGTGGGTGTTATATAAAAATATAAGAGATTCAATATTAAAATAAAAACATCACTAAGTAAACAATAAAAAAATTAAATATTAATGTGTTACAAGAATAATTTATTCTAATTTTAACCAGAGATTTTGGTTATTGAGATTAATCAAATGTTCATTATATCTAGCGTTAATGAGGGTAACTGTAAACAAAACTTGTTAGGTAGATTTTGTATTTTCAATAACTATTTTTTGTATGTAAAGGACGGTAGACAGACTGACAGGCAGCAATGTGTTCCTTTATTCATGGTTTTAAAATAAAATTTCTGTTGAATAACGATTTACGACAAAAATATAGACCACATTTGGTCCTTCGAGCCTAAAATTAAAATATTAAAACTGCCATTCAAGCTTTGTTCACAATCACCTACCCCAATGTATATTATTAGATATTTATTAAACTGCAGAGTGCAGATTGATTCCTTTTTTTTTCATTAAAATATACATTATATCAATATCATTTATTGATTTTCTTCAATGTTTTTAAAATTAAAACTGTCACAATAGCTTTGTTTACAATTACCCCAGTGTATGTTGGGAATTTGAGAGGTGTCTTTGTTTGTACAGTCGGCCGCATAAGTCGATTAACACATTCAAAAGTGCAAAACAACTGAACACTCAACTTACTTACGGTGAAGCTTTTTACGATCGTTTTGTGCGTGAAGTTTATTTTGTTCTCTAGTCGTGACAACGACTTATGGCGCGTTGAGTGTTCAGTTGTTTTGCACTTGTGAATGTGTTAATCGACTTTTGCGGCCGACTGTACGTGTTACAGGTGTCTAGTGTCGTACCTGGTGTTTCTTAACGTGTGCCCTAAGACTGGTGGCTGTAGAAAAGAGCCTCCCGCAGCCGGGAGAGGCACAAGCATGCGGTCGCGAGCCTGAGTGGGTCCGCGAATGAGCTTTCAAATGGTGCGACGCCGTGAACGATTTCCCGCAACCCTCTGACCTGCACCTTCAAAATGGACAGTGCCATTTCAATTTAAGGTACGACGACACGTTTGGTTTAGTGGCCAGTAACCCTAGCTGTTAACCAAACGGTCAGTCCCTTGCCTACGCAAGGGGTAACTGTGATTTTCCCCCCCACTTAATAAGCATCATGTAATAAGCATTATGTAAATCAGAATGAATATATGGGTGGTGTAACCCCCGGGGGGAAAGCAAAAAAATAAACCAAACGGTCGCGGGTTCGAATCCCGCTACAAATGTTTATGTGTTAACATTAACCTTTGTGCCTAAGTCATGGATTTTTGTATTTATAACTAGTGCGACCCGCACCCGGCTTCGCCCGGGGTGCATTTTTTACGTAAAAAAAAAACCTTCCCTGATTATCCCTCTATCCATGAGTGAAGACAGAATTAAAATCGGTTCACCCGTTCTAGAGCTTTGCGCTTAGCAACACATTTTGGGATTCATTTTTATTTATAAAGATATGTAATTATTAAAAAAATATATACAAATCTATGTAGTATATCAACTGTCTCGTATCCATAATACAAGCATTAGTTGCTCATTTTGGAACTAGATGGTGTTGTGTGGAATGTGTGAAGATATTTATTTATTATTTATTCCATATTAATGTTATAATGTGAAAGTAACTCTGTCTGACTGACTGTTTGTTACCTTTTGACGCCTTAACTACTTAAACGATCATCATGAAATTTTGCATACACGTTGTCAGGGATACAAGAAAAAAAAGGACATAGGGTACCTTTCATCCAGAAAAAAAAGTACTGTTCCCGAGAGATCATAAAAATAAAATTTAAAAAAATAATAATGCCTGGATAAAGTGCAAATACTCACTTATACGGCCTTTCTTGCGTATGGGTCCGAACATGTTTCTTTAGATCGCTAAAAGTTGTAAAAAATTTTGTACATCCGTCCGCTTTGCAATTGAATGTATCACCACTATGTAACCGCTGATGTGCTCTAAGCCTGGAATTTTACAAATATTTAAATTAGATTAAACGTTTTTTTATGTAAAGCTGACGGACAGACAGACAGATATGCGACTTTTTTTCTGTAAAGCTGACAGGATGACGGCCCACTTAATGGTAGGTGGCAACCGTCGCCTATAACACGACCAACGCCACATGCTCAAATCATTTCCGTCTCAATTCATGAGCACTGATAAAAAATTACGCTGTTAATAAAAAATACCTAGGCAGTGTTTTCTTTTTATATAAAAGTTGTCAGACAGGCTGACAGTCGATTTGATGGTAGGTGTCTATAACACAAGCAACCATAAGTTTTGCAAGTGCGCCATAGTAGGATTAAGGATAAGGGATCTGGAATGGATAGAGATATGGGCTCTGGCATCCCTTAATCAATCACCGAAACACAACAGCACACATGCTGCTGTGACACTGGTCTTCTGTAAGGGAATGGACACCGCTGTCAGACAGGATGTCCTGTTTAACTTCTTGTTATATTAATAAACATATAATTTGTTTTCATAAAAACTAGTCCATAGTGATTTTGTAGTCATTATCCAATTTTTTGGCACTGAGCATTTTCTGAAGGAAAAATGTAATGTTTCAAAAACTCAATACTAGATTCAAACATAATAATATTGTATACAAAACGCATCTCCATAAGAAAAGCGACTTAATTTTAATAAAATGGATGTAGAAAATACGAGTATATTGTCTATAACAAAAAAAAACGGGTAGTAGGTATAGAAGCTTATATATAGTTATACTAAAACATCTTTTGTTATTTGCAAAATCATTTTGTATCCATGAACTGGTACTTTATGTGAGTTGGAGTGAATCCAAATTCTCTGCCGGACTTGTTTTTCCTTACTGTCTATTTGATATTTGAAAATTTACCCAAAAAATTGTAAATAAACATTAGAAATTTATTACTCACAATGTTATTAATAAAATGCTAATAGCAATAAACAATCATTTACAATTTTTATCATTTACAATTTATTACTATGAAAATATTCACAAATATGATTGTAACAATATTTTATCCCCTGAAACCTGCTATTAAAAATATTGTATCATTTACAATTTTTATCACACAGCTAGAACAAAAGTAGGTAGTACTTATATTTTTAATAGCAGGTTTCAGGGGATAAAATATTGTTACAATCGTATTTATGAATATTTTCATAGTAATAAATCACGATAATACAAGATATAATACTATAAAAAGGAACTAGTTTTAAATTTTAATTTCCTAATTGTATATTTAGGTGAAAATAAGTAATGCTTTTATAATATTCAATAAATATGTTTAGAGAAATATATTTAAATGTATATGAATCTAGAAAAGATCTAGTAGAAAAAGGCTATAGGTGAAATGTTAAGGGTAATTTTCAAAAGTTTGTTTTTTAATCTCAGACACAAAAATGACATTACATGTGACATGCATTACATACATTACATGGTATCATTATATGACAACTTGACATTTGCATGTGTCATTTTTGTCTCTGAGATTAAAAAACAGACTTTAGATATTTTCAGAGATGAAAACCATATGGGAAACAGACTTAATAATAATAATAGATTGAAGAAAGCTTATTGATAAATACTATTTATCAACAAGGCCTCTCAGTTTTAGAAAAAAATCAGAAATACACTCACCTGTAGAGAGTATTGAAAGCCTTTTTGCAGGCTCCAATGTTGCAAGCAAAAGGTTTCGCTTTTGTGTGAGCGCGGACATGAATTTTTAAACTGTACGATGTGAGGAAGGCTTTGTTGCATGTTTGCATTGGACATTTAAATCTGTATTCACCTGGAACAGATGTCACAATAATTACTTTTTTATATTATTAAGAGTGGCAGGCAGGTTGACAGTCCACTTGATGGCAGGTTGCTACCATTGCCCATAGACACAAGCAATACAGGAGGGGATTTTCATACTGTTGTCACCAATGGATAGAGTGCTTCTTGAGGAAAGTTTTAGTATATAATTTACAAAGTTACGCGGGCGAAGTCGCGAGCACCAGCTAGTTTATTAATATAATACTTGAATTTATTATTAAGTACCTAACTATTTGTTTCAGGTTTGCTTAAGTGTAAAGTAAACAATAGTAATGTTTTTATTCGGTGCTATGGTTGTTTTATTTATCTTTCCTTTTTTTTAAATTTTATGCAGCTTTATCCTTTTTTTATTTAAAAATCATTAGATTGACTGACGGTCCACTTGTTTGTAGGTGGCTACTTAAAAAATGTAAAAAATACTATTCCAATACTTGCTGGTGCCTGCGATGTCGTCTGCATTGAAAAATCGGACATCTTTATCGTTGTGATGATGGTGGCACCACCATGGAGACTCCAGAGTCTCAACTGGAGAGAGAGTTCTCAACCATAAGCAGATCATATGTGAGATTTTTTAGTGTCTTGTAAGGCCAGTCCGCCCCTGAGGGGTTTGCCTTTTATTTTATTCTCCTCTTTCTTACCTTTATGAGTTTTCATGTGTGTTCGCAGGTTTCCAACTGTGCTATAAGTTCTTTCACATCCATCATATTCACACTTATATCTAGCACTTGTGTCTTCAATTTTTCGTTTACTTTTGTCCATGTTATTTGATACGTCAACATTTGGTTTTGGAAGATCAGGTACTGTGTCATTATGTCTATAAACATTAAAAAATAAGAGTTCATTCATTGAAATATATCATTAAATTTTCGGGTCAAGAGGCTATCTGTTTAAAAAGTAACCGATTGACTTGAATATTTTGAATACCTCAACAGTTTGTAGAAATGTTTCAATTTCATACATTAGAAAATAATAAAACTATTGAGTATAGTTGGTATCACATCATGATGGTATAATGTACCAAAATAGAATGCCCAAAAATGAAACATCACAAAAAAGACCAGATATATACAATTACACGTGTGAGACAGAGAGCAATATATATATACTCGCTGACAAACAGCTGATTGATTAAAGAAGTCAAAATGTAGGTACAAAATAGTAAAAGAGTATAGTCAGAAGTGGCTTCCTATATAGAAGTTTATTTTCAATGAAAGTTTTTATGTTTATATGTTCACTTACGATAACAATATATCGGGATTAACAGATGTGTCCTTGAAATCGAAATTGTTTTTTTCTTTTTCTAATTTAATGTTTAAAACTTTTTCGATAGGAAAACTTAATTCCACTTTAAGTGTACCGCACTTTGTATTCACATTAAAGTCTGCACTTAAAGCACTATGTAAACTATTTCGACCAGAAATATCACCTAATATATTATTATGGCCGTCACCGGCCCACGAGGCCATGTTTGTTTCGTTTCGTTATCCGCAGTTTGTTTTCTCATTTTCTGTGCCAATTTTCTGCTATGCGATTCATCATTCATTCGTGAATTTCGTGAAACGAAAAACTGTGCTTAAGTAGTATTGCCATTATTTAAAAACAGGTAGAGATATGTCATTTGAAAACACTGACCTGTAATATATACCACTGGATAGGCTGCTGTCAAATTATTTTTATGCCAATAGGCATTTTCTGTTTGAATTATTTATTATTCGAATTTAATACTAATACTGGCAAGTTTTATGAAAATAAAACAATTTTTAAAATTGAGAATATAGATGTCATAAATTTGAAATGAAAATAAGTAGCAATGAAGTTTTGGAGACATATTGAAAAATAGTTGTGAATGTTTTCTTTTAGAAATTATATTAAAATGTTTGGTTAGTGTTTTGATAAAGATATTTATACCATGGTCTTTAAGATAAATAAATTGATAAGAAGATGTATATAAAGTGTTAATTATTCAACATTAAACATACAAAATTAATCCAATAAAATTTTCAAATATGAAAAACGCCATTTTACGCTGTAGTCTATGGTGGCTATGGAGCGACAATAAAAATAGGCAAAAGTCAAAATTAGTTCTGATTACTTCTGAGGACGGCGTTTCAAAATGGTACACGAAATTATCCGTTATTTGTATGGGACAGCCTGTCCAGTGGTAAATATTACAGGTCAATGTTTGAAAACTATAATTTTTTTTTAGAAGATGGCGACAAAGTAAATGGATATTACTTTAAAAATTAGATTGAGAAATCATTTTATCAATAATCTTAAAAATTATAAATTTAATATTAACTGTCTTAAATAATTAAATTATTTCTTCCAATAATTACAATACTTATAACTCCAACAATATTTTTCATCATTCATCCCGTCCTTTATCTATTAGTAGGTAAGTATTTTGATTTTAATACAAACCAGCAATTTATGTCTTAATACTAGAATACTAATTAAAACTTACTGATGATATATATCTTATTTTCTAATAAGTTCTCTTTTTAAGAGTGTTCATTATTTTTATAAATTGAGGTGGGCAACACTGAAAGTTTTGTCATTTCACGAATGTCTCCCATCGCAAAAAACAAACTGCGGAAAACGAAATGAACTGAAATGGCGCTAAATTCAAAAGTGACGGAGAGAGCGGCTGTAGAGGAAGACAAAGTAGGTGGTCGGCTCGTGCCGACGAGGACTCCCGGCCGAACTCCCGTTATAATGAACACCAATACCACTACCACTTGGTGTCTGTACGGGCAGTGCGCCGACCGCACGCCCTTCTATTAGCGCGAATGTATGAGATCTTCACGTTCGTTCGAAATTTCGCATTGAAAATTGTGTGATACGTATTAAATTATTAATTTATAAATAAAGGAAATTTTTAATTCAATAAAAATGTGTTTAAAAAGTATTTCTATTTGTATACATTTGGTAAGTTGGTACAAAAACATTTTAACAAAACCCATCTTATAAGAGTCTTATTAGGATGTTATAATTTTATTAGCTTTGTTGGGAGAATTTCATTTGGCTTTAGTATGGTTATTATTTTCAATTTAATTACATTTTGAATAACTTTTAAGTCTTTGCATGTAAATAACTCCTTAACAAATATCCAAACGTGTATATTAACTCTTACAATATATAAAGCCTCTTTTAATGCTTGACGTGAATAGAATAAAAGTAATAATTTAAAAGTGCTAAATTAAATGAAAATTAAAAAATAACTAACCATAACAATCCGCTTTTATTGTCTTCCTTGACAGTTAAATACACATACCACACTTTATGTATGTTTAAGAGGCATTTATAATAGAAAATTATATGAGTAATTTGAACTCATCAGTTGCATGGCTCACTGACTCATTGGCAATGCATGCAGAGCAAACGAACCGTTCAGGGAGATAGGTAAAAAAGATATTAAACAGTGGGTGAAGTTTTATCTTCATTTTACTGTTACCCAAGGCGCCCGTTCACTGTCTAAGCGCATTAACGTGTCATTAGATGAAGGTTGCTGACCGACTTCATGTTCCATATCCATGCTGTTTATACGGTGAAGGAACTGGTAAAGTTTGCATTTTGAAATCATTATTAAAAGTATAGCCAACTTATGCCACAACGAGATCTTACTTGAACGTGTAATATTTTATCAATAAATACAAAAATTAAACTTTTGTCGGTAATTACTAAAGTATATATTTTTTTATTTTTACTTATATTAAGTATAGTCATTTCAATATTTTACCTAATGATACGTGATAGAATTATTAATTTTTATAAATAACTAATTTGATTACAAAATTCTTTAAAGTTATTTCCGTAAGCTTTGAGACTGTAAAACTATTTAATGCCATTTTTCATCCATTTGTATGATTAGAACATAATTAAAATTACGTCTATGTAATACTAGCGTAAACCGCTGATTATGTGGCTTTCTATAGGTGAAAGAATTTTCAAAATCGGTCCAGTATAGTTTTTTAGTTTATTCATTTCAAACTATCGATGTTACAAACATACAAATCTTTTCTCTTTAGTATTGAGTATAGATATAGATAGGTAATTTTTTTTCTAAATTTTCTATTCATAAGAATTTTTCTTGGACTGCAACGAATTTACCAATTTGAAAAAAAAAAAAATATTGCGAATTGGTCTAGCCGTTCTTGAGTTTTGCTGTCAGTAACACATTTAGCGATTCCTTATTTGTTTATGTACCTATATAGAAGACTATAGCTGGTGCCCGCGACTTCGTCCGCGTTCTCTATACGCTATAGCCTTCCTCGATAAATGGACTATCCAACATAAAAATAATTTTTCAATTCGAACCAGTAGTTCCTGAGATTAGCGCGTACAATCAAACAAAAAAACTTCTCAGCTTAATATGTTAGTATAGATAGATAATGTAAGTATGTAATAAAATATCTACAGTCGACGTTTTTATCAATCAACTATAATTTCATGACAAGTTAAATATGTTACTAAATATTAAAACTATGTTGTTAAATATTTGTCTCATATTGAATACTTAATTAAGTTTTGAAATTGTTCACGATCTGTTTCATTATGTATTTAGGGTAAGGAAAATATTTATGACTAGCTGTTTCACGCGACTTTGCCCGAGTAACTATAAAATACCTACTAGCTGGTGCCCGCGACTTCGTCCGCGTTGAAAAAGAAAAAAAAGTAGCCTATCCTGTGTCCTGTACGTCTAAATGTTTATCTACAAATTTTCATGAAAATCAATTAATTCGTTTAAGAGTTATGCAGGAACATACATACATATATACAGAAAAAAGTTCGAAAAATCGTCAATTTACTTGCAGTATAACAGTATACTGCAAGTAAATTGACGATTTTTAGGTAGATAGAGCCTATAAACACAATATCTCTGAAAACAAAGTAACTTACTCCATTACCAACCCTTACAGATTTATTATTAGTATTGACGATATTGATACCGTAGCCTACCGTAGATTTTCAAAATCGGTATAGTAGTTTTTGAGTTTATTCATTACAAACATACAAATCTTCTCTCTTTATAATATTAGTATTTGAAAGATATAAATATTTATTTAAAAAAAAGACACAATTGTAACATAATGAAATGTGTAAGGGTTGGTCATGAAGTATGTTATACTTTGTTTTCAGAGATATCGTGTTTATAGGCTCTATACATGATACTGAAACCAAATTGACCATTTTTCTGTATGTATGTATGTTCCTCCATAACTCTTAAACGAATTAACTGATTTTCATGAAACGTGGTACATAAACATTTAGACGTACAGGACACAGGATAGGCTACTTTTTTTCTTTTTCAACGCGGACGAAGTCGCGGGCGCCAGCTAGTTATTATAATGTAATGTAGACGCCAATATTAAGTAGGATGTAGTTTATGGCTTTTGATGCTAGAATTCAAATGCCTGCTTTATTTAAAGAGTTGGCCTCGAACGTGCTATACATACAATGGACCCGAGAGACTGACAAGCACTTTCGCTGCTTTTTCTTTTAAATTTCACTTTTGTATTATTCCTAGGATTATCTGTTTTATTGGAACACTCGAACATATTGATGTTATATATTCATAACATAAGTAGGTATATAAAACTATTCACTTTATGGAATTACAATTTCAAAATGTTTATTAAGGAGAAAGTATTTTATTTAAGACTAGCCAATGCTCGCGAATTCGTGTGCTTTGAAAAAAAAAAAAAAGATATAACGCCTGACAAAATATGTAAAGACAATATAAGGCTTGAAATACATTATACTTTGCTAAGCGTTGGATCCTTATTTTTATTTAGCTGGTGCCCGACCAAAATATTTAGCTTACCTATGTCCTAAATATCTAATACTAGTTGGTGCCCGCGACTTCGTCCAAGTTTTATGTCTTATATAGCTTATGTCTTATTCTGATGTATAAGCTATATTATTGTAAAGTTTCATTGAATTCCATTCATTGGTTTTTGCATAAAAGCGTAACAAACAAACAAACAAACAAACAAACAAACACATTCACATTTATAATATTAGTACGGATATATAAAATAAAAGTAAATATAGTAATAGTAACATAGTAAAGATTCTAACTAAGTATTAGCGCCTGTTTCACAAACGTCAAGTAGGCCAAACTGTCATTTAAAGTCACCGGTAACCGGGGATAATGGAGCTGATATACCTTTGTTTGTACGGTAAACGTCCCAAACATTAAATAGAAAATAATAAAAAAAAATCGGCTATCGAATGATGCAGTAAACCGAGTGCATAATTAAATAAAACAGAAAATGATTTCTAAAAGTAACTAATCAACACTTTACTTGTTGGTGAAAGAGGCGCTTAGTGAAAAATTTTTTAATTGGATGAGTAGTCTCGAATATTTCTACATCTATAAACAAACGTAATATATAAACTTTACCTCTTTATATAATACACTAGTTGGTGCCCGCGACTTCGTCCGCGTTCTGGATGAAAGGTACCCTATGTCCTTTCTGGTGTCTCAGACAGTTCAGTAGTTTTTGCGTGAAATAGTAACAAACATCCATCCATACAAACTTCTGCATTTATAATATTAGTACGGATATCAGTATACAAGTTATTTAATAAGAATAAAACATAATTTTATCTATAAAATAATTATTATTGCTGTTTATTAATTATTTAAATACTTCCAATATAAATTAAAACGATAAAAATCAAACAAATAAAATATTTTATTACTACTTTAATTTTTAATTTTAGAAAGTTTTTATACACATAGGTATTTAATTCCAGCTTCATTATTATTATTAACTTAATTATTGGCTTTTCACCTATTAATACTCGTATCATAGTTTATGTGTACGCACGAGTGACGAAGAGGCTCAAATAAAATATGCCAACACCTGACACCCACCTGTGCCGTTTAAGTTTCAAACAACAGTTCATTGACATGTTACACCGATGACCTAGAAATCTGACACAGGCACTTTCTTCTTGAGGGTCTTTTAGATTCGCCTCACACCACTGAGTATACTTTTAACTTCCGGTCCGGTGGAAATGTTGGAATTCTATTTGTGTTGTCATATACTATACTACGAGTATTGACTCATTAGAAGAAAGCTTTTGAGGCGACTTTTAAAAAGTCACGTTTTGAGGCGTATCTTACTAAGAATTGAAGAAAAAGGACAATAAATAAATAAAAAAGTTTTTTGAAATTGCGTAATTTTTTTTTTTTGAAAATTATATTACTGAATTGAATAGGTATAAGATTTTAAGAAAAACTATATAAATACACACAAATAATAAAAAAATAGGTACCTATATATAAAATAATGATAGTTGTTTTATTATTTTTTTGGGTAATTAAGATCTCGATACAATCTTGTCCTTTGAATAATTCTTTTCATTTTGAACATATCATTTCATTATGTAAATAATTTTAAAAAAACTATGTTATATGGTTTGCGTTTAGAATGGTCAATCCCACAGTAAGTATAGGTAAGTGCACTTTTTTTATGGGTTCATAACTGTCTAGTATAATTATTACTTACTCCAAATTTTAAATTTAATCCCAAATATTTCATAAATATACCAGAGTTTTCTTTAATTTTTGCGTAAATTCTTCAGATTATAACAACGAATGACTTGTTCCGATAATGTAATCAAAGAGTATTAAAAATTGTACATTTAATAGACCCTTAAATATAAGAGATGGTTGCTCTTTTTTATTGTTTTCGTAAGTTTAAAAAGCATTGGTACGGTACAACAAAGGACTGGTTTTGTTGGGTGAGATGGCCCGAGGTATGAGAAACAAGGCGATGACCACTAAAACTGTGTCATTCGGCCACGACATACATATTGTCCTAAGTAGACATCGATAGTCCTAAGGCGACAGTAATAAAACAATAAATCTTATTGTTTGTTCGTTGTTACAATTTACTATAGATATATTTAATTAACATTTGTGTTATTAGTTCAATTATAGAACAATCTTAACCGAGAACTAACTTTATATGAGTATAGTTTTACAGTTCCTTACTTTAATCGGTCGAACAATCCGAAGTAGGTGGATCGAATCCTACTACTTTGACATTTTTTTATCTTCTCCTTTTATCGTTCTTACCATTTATGTGAAAACCGAACTAAAATCGGTCTACCCTTTCTTCAGTTTTTGAAGCGTACACAAAGATTACAGTTTATCCACTGCCAAAATATATATACAATAAATATTTTAACATATATTTTGGAAAACTATGAAAAAAATATTAATACAGTATATAAATTTTTTAATAAAATACTCGTATATAGCAAAATAAAGGCATACTGGAATAAAAGCTTCAAAAATACTAAAGTCCATTTATCCATTTATCGTTTGAGTCAGTTCTGTTTTAATATGATATTTTCAGGCATTAGTGGCATGTTGCGTGACAGCTGATTGCGGGCCGAGATTAAAATATGCATGGGGCGATGCACTTCAAGATCCAGATTGTCCTGGTCCAGATGGAACTCCATACCCTAGGTATTTTCTCAGTTAATTTTTATTTTTACTAACGCACAAACGAACACGGTTGCAAATTAAATTATGCATTGGCCAAAATTTATAAATTGAAGTAAATCAGTATATGACACTATATTTAATTATACCTACACTAATTATAATTTTTAATAACATTTGTAATATTTGTCATGTAAGTATTGTGCGAAGTTTTCGTCGCTTATTTTTGTCTCATATGTTTGAACAGTTTGAACATTGTTGATCTACAGGAAAGAATAAAAAAATCAAACTTTTGATGAAGTTAGATTTAACTAAAAATTTACCAAAAAGTTTACATTATTTAAAAAGTAAATATTTTTAGAGTAGTTATCGATTTTGAATGGAATATTATTGTCTTGTTAGAATTAATTACGTGAAATAAAGAATTAAGACTTCAAGTCTGGTGCTTAAATTTTGTCATTCTTTTTTGTGATTTTTCAAAGTGGTGTGTTAATAAAATAAGTTTCTAACTACTTATTTTGTTAGGTAACTAACTACTTACGATACAGTTTTGGAAAATAAATAAATAACGATATGAGTATACATAACGACCTAATTTATGTTTAATTAATTAAACCCCTCTCTTATGGTCTACTTATATTATCTAGATATCGAATCTGCGCCCTATTACAAAGAGAACGTGTGACTTTCAATAACTATGGCAAATTTCCCGTTATTTTCACACCGACCATCACGTGAGAAATTTCTCAGCAACCTGAGAATCCACAATTCCATTTTTAAGTAATTTTCTTATAGATTTTACCGCGTAAGTATGTAATTTTGAAATTTTAGTTCTTTAAATGTCATTACTGGTCATTAGCAACAGAATAGCGTAACGGACGAAATGGAATCTTAACGTAATCCAAGTCACTTAACTTTTGAATTGGGTATATATACTCGTATGTAATGGGTATACACGTTATAATGTATATAAAAAATTAGGTTGATTTGGGTTTCCTATGTTTGTGTCCACAAAACAACTCAAAAATTAGGCGATGGATTGACTCGAAATTTTCACACATTTTCATTTTAATAGAAGATGATCCCTTGGAAACAGTACTTTATTTCAGGATGAAAGATGCCCTATGTGATTTCCTTTATTCCTAAGAACTGCATTATGCAAAATTTCAAGTTATTAGTTAAGGCGTGATAGTGTAACAAACAAGCAAACTCACATTCACATTATATTTGACACATGTACATTAGATATTACATTACGTTCATAAGAATAAAATTTTGTAAATGATGTCCATAATTAACTATTTTCGTAACCTTCGCTCAGCATGTCTTCCCTTCCACTTTACCCATCATGATTGACTGAAGCTTTGATCTTTAGTCATGAATTTTCACACAGAGGTTTATGGTCATTAAAAGTGTACCTATAAATTATATTGTCACATCTCATCTTTTTTCCATAAATTACTGGCGGCATTTTTACGTGCGTGTCTGTCAGTTATTAGTGGGTTATTACAAGTTTTAGATGTCTTCAAAGATTGCCAGTATTCCTTAAGATATTTTCCTTTACCTACTGTTAAAGACAGGGATCATTATTTAATTCTAATAAATGAAATCGAAAATATTACAGGAAAGATCCCACTGGATCTCGTCCGCCTGCCTTAATGACAGTTTGTTCTTACGACATAAAATGTATTTTAATTTTTTCTGTTGTTTTTTCAGGCATTTAATAAATAGAGCTTTGAAGAGTGGTGCATGGGGTCAAACGGCACGACAGGGTCGCGCAATGAGAACAGTTGACCCGGCAATTATGAGACAAACATTACTAGAAGCTCATGGTTTCGATGCTGGTGTCGTTAGCAGAAGTTATCGAGGGAACAGGACTGGTAAGAATTTTTTGAGTAATAATTCTTTTGACCTGCTAAGGTAAAAAAAAGTACATTTTTAAAATAATCATGACGGTGATATAAGAAACCATGAAGTTAGTTTCGAATAGTTCGAATATAATGTGGTTTACATTTATTATTTAACTATTAAAATGGTGTATCAATATGCAACTAATGTTTTCAAAGTTTTCTCTTATTTCAATGAGACTTTTTTATAAATAACAATATAAACACTATTTTAAAAGTGAACATTACACTTTTTTATAATATACTTTTTTATAATACTTTTTTATAAATATGATATCTAAATATGTGATAAATTTCATTTTTAGGTCACGTGGTCAGAAATCGTTATTAGAACAAATTTGATGTTGATCTCTCAATATAAAAAGACAAAAAGCGACTTTATGTGGTGTTTATGTTCTTATTAGGTACTATTATGTAGGTACACAACAAAATTATATATGATTTAACATTTAAAATGAATGCAAATGATGTCTCCACAAAATGAAGTGGCCTACCAGGCTTACTTTTTCTTGTTAAAACAAGAAAAAGAATATGACAGTTTGAAATGCTGATACAAAAAGTTTTATTCACAAAATCTAAAACACTTGAAACTGTACAGACATAATATGATATGCATACCTAATGATGAACAAATCACAAGTGTCGCTTGCAAAGTGTCTATTGCTTGCAAAATAAAAGTACATTTCACGAAATGAAAAGTTTACTGAGTTCTAAATTCCAAAGTGTGTGACCTGATTCAACATGACATAAAGTGACTAAAGCAAAGTAGTCTCTATCATGTTGAAGCAACGGTGAAGTGGTTATCACTTTCAAATATCAATGGCAGCGCCAGACAAACCTTGTTAGCTTTCGGGGCATAGTTGCTTCGGACGTTATCTTTACCGGGTGGGTGGGTACTGAGAGTGTCACCACTATAGACGCGCAGTTGACATGACATTGCACAGCACACTTTGGCTAACTGTCCCGAATTGGCAAAGCAGCGCACCGCTCTGTCTCGTCGTGGGCGTTGATCTCTCGATTGCCTGACTGGTCGGGAGTGATCTTACCTGGCAAGTGATGCTCGCGTTTTGAGAGTGCGTTATATATTGCGCAAAAAAACGGCGGAGAGACAGCGGGAGAAGAATCCCCTTTCCCAGCTGATCCACCGGAAGAGGCTCGGGTGCCGGTGGCTGGCCTATTGTCCTACAGCTTCCCTTAAAGCTGGCGGTTCAAGATTTCTCTTTAAAATTAGTTATTCTATAGTACCACTATGGGTTGATTATTCCCGTATACAGTACCTACAGCACTTTACACATATATTTACCTCTGGGATGCTGCTGATTCTGCCAGGTATGTAGCGCGTTAGGAATGTTGCAGAGTTGCGTGTCTACCTATTATTGTTACACCACTTTGCTCAACAGTTTAAGTTCCCCGTGAGCAGGTCTGCGCTGACTGTAATATCAGGTTGAAACAAACAAGTTTGAGCAAAATTTTCTTCATTCTTTTTAAATCTTCACAAAATAAAATACAGATACGCTCGCTCAATAGTCAGTTAAGAAATTATGCTTTAAATAAACTGTGTAAGGTAATATTTTTGCGACAATAACAAAAATGCAATCATCAAGGCCGATGATCACTTCTTCAGGTGTAGCAATTCAGGGTCAAGTAAGTCTAAAACTTTTTATTTGACGAAAAACATTGAAGACACAAAAGACAGATTAGATTAAGCAAGAGACATGTACAGCTTTGCTTTTCATTAATTATGAGTCCATAAGTTACTCAAAGAGTGCCTCCACAAGGATTTAATGCTCATCTGGTGGATGAACAAGACAAGAGTGGGTATAGGAAAGCCAATGTACCTAATTAAGGACCAGAATAAATAATAACAATAAGTAAGAAGAGTAGGTATATACGCCAAATCTTGTGTTTGATTCAAACCTTTAATAACCTGTACGTTTGTGCATACTCATTATTCTTTTTTCGTGCAGTTAACAACTTACAACGTGTACGACCTTGAGTTTAGTTTAGCCTGGTCATAAATTTGACTCTTTGTCAAGAAGAATATTCTCAGCTATGAAGTAACTCTATGGTATATGTATATAAGAAATAATTATGCAAAGGATGCTTTTGTTTTCAGGTCGTGCAACCAATCTGCCAGGATTAACACCAGGGGCGACCAGTTCTTGTGGCGGCACTAGATTGTGCAGAACTAGGTACAACACCACAGCCCCAATGTATGGCGTCTCGCTGACATCTGGACAGCCCGTCACAATCGTGCAAAAGTTCCCAGATTTGTTGCAGCAAGTTGTCTTCGAAGTTTGCGAGTGAGTGTTTTATTTTTATAAATCTGAATTCTGAAATGATTTTTAACTTCCGACGCCCGACGCAAAGTTTGATCTGTGTATCTCGGTGTCTGATTGTGTTAACGTAGCTCCCAAACCAATGGACCGATTTTGATCAGGTTTTTTAGTTAGAAATCTGTCATTATCGATATGGGTCCCAGCTATAGTTCATAAAGATTCAGGCGTTTGAAGACCATCAGCCCATTTCCTAGTTGATGAAAGAATTTCACAAACTTCCACATGTTCGATTGATGTGAAATTTAGTGTACTTACTGTTACTTCGGTGGTATTTCCATGACATTGTAACCTTGACCTGATTCTGAAGCATCAAGTAGTCTGCGAAACACCCAACTCCTGTTGTTTGGGCTCAATAGAAAGTCGAGGATTAGTTTATAATAATTATTAGTTATAGGTTGTCATTTGTAGAGGTCACTAAACGTTGATTATCATTTTAAAGAACCAACTGAAAAATTTTCAATTGAAAAACATCATTTTTACAAAAATATAATCAAGCTCATATAACCCAAATCTTTTCGAAGTTCGAGTGAATAGGCATCTTCTCGGTGAGCTTGCTCCATCATAGGCCTCAGATGCTGGTCAAGAGCAAACCCATCTCTAAAAAAAATAGGAATACAATAACTAGATATAGTATAGCAATCTATGATGCGATTTAGTGAAAGCATCATTGATTGCTGTTACATGCGACACGCTTGTTATGATGATATGTTACATCTAAAGTAACGTTATAGCATTAAACTTCATTAAACCTTGTCTGTGGCTATATACTCGTAGTGTCGCAGAGGTATTTTCTTGCAAGCGCTTCCTTAATAGTGAAGTCACTGTAACGAGATTCTTATTTTATTTTCGGTTTTTGTTGGAAAGAAGACAGCATCCACACGTAATCAAAGTTCACCAGACAAAATAATATTATGTTGTAGCATTTCAAAAGTAACCAAAACACTTGTTACTACACTTGTAGTATCACGTACTGACCCTAAATGCACAAAATCCTTACAAATTAAGCGGGCGGAAGTGCCGCCATTTTGACAAAAATATAATGATTTTGACAAACCTATAATGAACCTATTTATAAAAAATAGACTTCTAATTTAGTGCAGAAAAAAATTCTCTATTGCCTGTATTATTAATAAAAAATATCCCTTTTTTGAAAGATCTCACTGTCATATCCAAAAATGTGCTAGCCATCCATAATTTTGTCTAAATTTTCATATTGTTTTTTTCCAGGTCAAGTGAATGTTCTTTAATACGTGGATCGTGCACACAAACGTACGTGCCTTATCTCTTCCTAGTACTACCTCTAGGGCCGGTTACTTTAACGGGACAGGATTACGTTCTTGTCGAATCAGGCTGCGTATGCAGACCAGACCCTATGCCATAGTCCTTAAAGTTTAATTTAGATCAATTCTCTCTCTCGAAGACTGTTGTTAAAGTTTCTAAGAAGTCAATTACAGCGTTCGCCGTTCAGTCTATTATCGTCACCTGATGCGACTCGTGAGCGTGTTTTTGGATCAGCTGGACAAAAAAACTTAGATTAACTGATGGGTTTAAACCTTCAGTCAAGACCGACCACAACCAGAGACTTTTGTTGCATTTATAACCCCTAATTATTAGATAATTTAATAATTCTTAGGGCCTCTTTCACCAACTACAAGTGTTGATTAGTTATTTTTAGAAATAATTTTTTATTGAATTATGCACTCAGTTTACTGCATCATTCGATAGGCGATTTTTTATTATTATTTTCTTTTCAATGTTTGGGACTTTTACCGTATACAAACAAAGATATATCAGCTCAATTATACCCGGTTACGGGTGACTTTAACTGACAGTTAGCCTACTTGACAGATGGTGAAAGAGGCGCTTACACTAATTTGTACTTTTTGAATTTTTTTAAATATTCCTTATTTATTTTTTTAGAATTACATAAAGTCATTGGTTAATAAATAAAATTATTAAAATAATTCCTAACAGAGTGTATTTTTTAATATAAAATTTGAAGGATATTTGGTGATCACCGGGTCTAGAGAATACTGTAAAATTGCCGAAAAATTGTTAATTGGTGAAAAATTGATTTGTCGGCCATTTTGCGGACAATTATTTATCTTACCTTAATACTTATAGACTGAATGTTAGTTTTGTTAATTTGTTTATTAAGAAATTTATTTATGTTGTTTTTAACATCGTAATCTTTTTTTATATCTATTCTTTTAGTGAGTATCATTTTCTTTGTTATACGAAATAATATGTAAATGACATTTTTATTAATTTAACAATAAATACAGGTACATTTATTAGGATGTATAGAAAATGTATTTAATTAACAACTGTATTTTTGTTTTGTGAACAGTGAAAAAATAAATTATTTTAAAACAAAAGACTATATTGTTTACTAAGTAAAAAACCTGCTTGGAGAAAATAACATTTTGTGAAATAAAACTCGAATCATTTTACATTATTTTTTCCGATTTTTTTATTTACAGCAACCTTAAGTAATCCTTACAAATGTAATTAGTTTAATAATTTCTTTCTTTTCTTATAATTTTTTCTATAAATTCATCATATTGAAGTAAATATTATGTTAAAGTTTGCTCGAACAAAATAATAAAAACAATATTTAACAGGAAAATTTCTACATCTACATTACGAATACATTTAGGTACATTGATAACTAGTTATACAATACGTTTTATTGTGGAACTTTAAATAGGATATTAAATCGTAATATATTTTTAAAATAATTAATTTAATAATTTATCACGATTGAGAAATTCAATAGATCTAAAGAAACATAATAACAATGTCTACGTATTTGTTTTTAAAATAATTGCGAGTTAATAAGCAGCTATGTGCAAATAAAAAAATTGTTTTTTTTTCTTTTAAATAAATATTATGTGAGGAGAATGAATAGATTATAAAATCCATTCACTATTTCAAATGTATATTATTTTATTAAAGTATTATAAATATACCCGCACAAAAACGAAGCGCATTGTACTATCGCGGTCAAGGGAGCAGTCCCACCGTAAGGAACAATTTCGTGTGCACATTTTGTATTTATCTTTGTTCCTACTTCAAATACCTACTCGTATTTCGTATTATAACATTTGCGTTACTATGACAACCTCAATTCAACGTTAGACAAATTTGTATGAAAAGTGGGTCTGCACCATTGACCGCGATAGTACATTAAAATTTTTTAATAAAAATTACAATTTAAAAAAATAATTTTGTAAATTTATTTTATAAATACTTACGTAGACATTATTATAATGGAAAATATTCTAAGAAAATAAATTATTGTTCATAACGATAATATTGCTGAGGTGCAGCCTGCTGGTGTGGTTGATGTTGTGGCTGATGGTGTGGTTGTGGCTGTGGCTGTAACGCTTGTGGCTTGGGCGTGGGGATTTTCACTACAATGTCAGTCGGTTGCCGTGAAACCTGATAAAATACACATTAACTTTAGTGATAAGCGGTCCCTAGACGATCATGCGGCATGACATGCGTTTACGTGATGCTGCATGTCATGCCGCATGATCGTATAGGGACCGCTATACGAACATGCGTGTATGTCAGTCAGTTTGCAGGATGAAAAACAAAAGGAACTATCAATCAACTGCCAGTACGTAGTTGCACAACGCATGTCATGCTGCAT
Organism: Synanthedon formicaeformis; assembly: GCA_945859745.1. Taxonomy (NCBI): domain Eukaryota; kingdom Metazoa; phylum Arthropoda; class Insecta; order Lepidoptera; family Sesiidae; genus Synanthedon; species Synanthedon formicaeformis. Next base: position 9,950,783 of record OX243959.1, on the reverse strand, counting down.
GATCCTCTATGGACCGCTCGCTTTAGGGCGCAGTGAGTTCAATCATAAAAATCAATCATCAGTCATAAAAAAGTCATAAAAACCATTCTCTTACAGAAAACCATCGTGAAACTACAGAGTGTGCTTTAGTGGGTGAATAAGGGAATAATATTCTACTTCTTCTTACTCATATTATACGAGTAACATATATTACAACACTCCAGGAAAAATATAATAAGAATCCTATTAAATGCTCAAATAATTTAAATGGATCACTATAGCAAGGGGTTAAACTACAGTTTGTAGAGTTACGTTTTCTGTATAAAGGTTATGTTAAAAATAATGTAAAGCTTTACGATACAATGACGTATGCTATTTTGAATTTTGGCTTAAGAAATGTAAAGATGTTTTATTAAGGTTTATCCCATATATATGCTTTCTTCTTATATATAAAAGTCTATGTGTGTGTGCGTGTGTGTATGTTCCCTATGGATTCCAAAACCGCTGAACCGTTTTTGATGAAACTTTCAGACAATCTTCATATTAGTCCAGCGGGGTAATCCTGTGAAGTTTGGTATTAGCGAACGGGCGCGACCGAAGCCGGAGCGGGTCACTAGTATTATATAAATATGAAGAAATAAAGTTCAAATCAAGAACTGATCATTTGTAAACTCACCTCAGCCTTGAAGCCTTCTTTGGGGTCAGCGGTGTACGTCACAGTCCTGACGAAACCATCGCTGTCGACGACAGAGTACGAGCCTTTGATGACGTCACCGTCTCTCTGCTCTTTCCTGTTCTGGTAGTTGGTGTACTGATCATCGTTCACGTCGAAACCGAACTGGTACGATGGATGAGGCTGCACAGAAGAAAATATTGTCAGTCCTTAGTCTTAAGTTTTCATTTCCAGTAAATATCATGTAGATATGATACATAATTATAAAGAAAATTATGTGTAGTATTACTTTTGACGAGACCATTAGATGAGTGGTTAGGGTGCTTGTCTTAACGCCTTGTCGGGGGTTCCAGGTTCGATTTCCGGCAGAGTCAATTTTGGAAATGAACTTAAAACTGGTCAGCTTAAAAAGTTACTGTCTTGATATAGAATGTATATTTATTATATATTTTTTTTGTTAGAGAAATATGTATTTAAAAAGAGCAACTGCGGAGATTTCTTGCCGGTTAGTTCCCTGTAAAACAGCTTTCTGAACCGGTGTTGCATTCATTAAATTTTCTTGTGTTTGACGATCTATAAATACTTGTAAAAGTTTATATACTTAGATAAATAATTTAAAAACAAAAGTAGTACCTATGAAAATGTTTAAAGGATAAAACAGACACGTGCTTACCTAATTGGTTTTGTACTAAAATATTCAGCTATTTTTGCTTAACTACAATCAAGCTGTAAAATCTGTTGTAAAAGCGTAATTATAAAGAAGAAAATGACAAATTATTTCTCTTCCACTTTGACATGATCTATACAAAATCTATGTAAGTAGTACCTAAAGTTTATATGTAAACTTAGCAAATGTATTGAAGCAGCTTGTCTTGCAGTGAAAGTTGTAGCCGGCGGCAGTAAATCCACCGTTGCTAATCTGATCCACTATTACGAGCATATGAGAAACTAGGAAGGTATTTTGTAACGGAAACGATTGGTTTCGGCGGGAATCTTGATTACTTGCTGAATAATTGTGTACAGATACAAAATTTAAATCGGGACTACTAACTTTCATGTCGAATTTTAACGTAGGATTTTAACGAATTTTAAGGATATCACTACATACATGTATACCTATTATAAAACAAAGTTCTACGCCGCATCTGTCTGCTGTCTGTCTGTCTGTTCGCGATAAACTCAAAAACTACTGCACCGATTTTCATGCTGTTTTCACCAATGGATAGAGTGGTTCTCGAGGAAGGTTTTAGTATATAATTTACAAAATTACGCGGGCGAAGTCGCGGGCAGCAGCTAGTTATAACATATTTCAATGAAAGTTGATTCTACACAACTATGACTGAGATCTATATTGCATTATTTAACAAAAAAAGTCTATTTATTGTTAATTTTTTTAAATATTTAATTTTATTTTTGTCGTAAAACATAAAGGTTATGTAAGTTTGATTGACTTCTGATTATGATTATCACGAAACACCGGTGTTCTAATGACGACGGTAATTATTCATTATTAAGGTATGTAACTTATTGAGCTGTAAATCCTACTTAATATTATGAATGCGAAAGTGAGTTCATTCACGCGTTAACTACAAAACAATTCATCTTTAAATTTTGCATAAACGTAGTCAGAGACACAGACAAAGCTTAATTCAGAAAAAAGTTAAAAAGTTATCGAGTGATCACTAAAAATATTCAACTTTGACAAAAATGTATGAGATAATTATAATGATTAAAAAAATGGTAACATCTAAGAAAAAAGGGGGGTAAACGAAGTTACAGGTACCTAAAAGTTAGTGCTGCATAAATCGATCCATATTTAAGTGAAAATTTCATATGACATAAATAAATATTTAAAGAAAAAATTAAGAAATACATTATAAACTTACATCGTAATCTTCCTGAGGATCGCGTTGTTCCTGCTGTCTCTGCTGGTACTGAGGTCTGTACTGTGGCTGAGGTTGAGGGGCGTACTGTTGTGGTTGTGGCTGCTGATATTGCACTTGTTGATACTGAGGCTCGCTTTGGACTGTGTATGGCTGTCCGCGAAATAATTATTGCAAATTAATTACTTTTTTATAATATGTTGTAGGTTTCTTAATCGGGAATCGAAAGGAAGGTTACTGAATATTATCATTCAATATGGGTAAATCCAGGTAACATGAGTGACCATTATTTAAATCTCTAAAAAAATGCGTGTTTCTAAAACCATTAATTTTGCTAATGATCTCATATGTAAGACATTTAATAAAAACGGATTCGATTTTTAATATTCTTATTTAAGGGGCCGTACATGGTATGACAAAAGGCGTGACGTGCAGCGGTGGCGGTGCCACGTTGATTTTTACATGAACCAAACTACGGACAGCGGTTTAGTAGGTGTAAACGGTTTTGATTCTTTTCATAAGTATTTTTAAAAATTATTAAATTTATTTTTTATTTTTAATATTATTTTTATTTAGTGAAGCCACAACAGCAACAAAGCCGAAAAAAATTATTCTGTTTTTTATTTTTTTAAATGTAACTTGAGAACAAATATGAGATGGCCAATTACATTAAATCCCATAGAACGTTTTATTTTGTAGTTTGATTAAATATTAGCTAGTCTGAATGGTATTTTTGAATTTTCTACGAGGTGACGTTCCGGATTTTTTTTAAATGCCGTTTCAATGTTGAATTTTCAAATTTTAAAAGAAAGTAAGTACTACACGATTGATTTTTTTATTGAGGGACAAAATAAATATTAGAAATAAAATCCAAAAAAATCACCCAATAATACGGTCATTCTGTGTTTTCAGACATACAAATTAATAAAGTTTTGAAACTTATGTGGGTTATACCTTTGGGTCTGCTGATCAAGATCCACAACTCTCCCCCCCCCCCCTTTCACGTCCTGCTTCATCCCCCCACATCACAAAGTTTGTCACCGTCAATGGTTTTTTAAGTATTTTGCGAAAACTTTAATCGATACAAAAAAAGTGTCAAAGGCAAAAAGTACCACCATTAAATTCTTAACAAAATATGTTGCATAAACTTTTCGATTGTCTTGACGGTTTTCAAGCTACAGCCAGTTTTCAAACAAAATTTCATAGTTGGAAAATTAGCTATAGCTTGAAAACCGTCAAGGTAATCAAAATAATATATACTAGCTGTCGCACGCGACTTCTTCCGCGTAACTTTATAAAATATAATACATTCGTGTCTGTGAAACCATGAAAATACACATACAAAATTTCAACCCAATCGGTCAAGCCGCTTAGTAGTTAACATACCGACAGCAGCGCCACCTACCGGGTCCAATTGCATTTTTATATCATCCAGGAAACCTTCGAAATACCCATATAAAATTTCAACCCAATCGGTTCAGCCGTTTAAAAGTTATGTGAAAAAGATAAGTACGGAAGGATAATTCTTACTACCCGTTGTCCTATTACCCGTTTTCCCGTAGGAATGAAGCATTTTCCGGTAAAAAGTAGCCTATGTTCATCACGGATATGGTCGGCTTCTAATGGTAAAATATTTTTTTTAAATCGGTCCAGTAGTTTCGGAGCCTATTCAATACAAACAAACAAATCTTTCCTTTTTATAATATTATTATAAATATATATAATATATTTTGTTAAAAAAAAAAGGCCATAAATAAATGTACAATGTCAGTCAAATATATCTAGGCAAATAGGATGTATAAATATCTATACATGAAACTATCATAAACATGAGAACAAAACGATACCCAAATTATATAGATACAAATTTATGCAACTAATCGTTTATAAGTATCTGTAGAAACAAACAAGTTTCTAATTTTGAATTATGACAATCATCGAAAAGAGTACCATTCTGTCATATGATCGGTTTGTCTCTTTCATTTTGGTCGTGAAGTCATTGGCGTAACATTTGTTTCAACTGTCATCCTATTTTTTAGATTCTGCTTCACAGCGTTCACAGCTATCATACACGATTTTCATGTGGCTTTTCTCGTGAATATTATATTAGCGTTTTTTTAATGCTAAGTTTATGTCAGTATCATATTAATACTAGACGTAGCGATGAAACGGAAGATATTTATTCAGAAGATAAGTAATTATACTATATTAGTACGAAAAACTTTCGATTACGCTAATGTATGTGATTTTACGAATGTGGCTTTGCCATTAAAAAGAACACTCTATTTTCTAGTTTCTATTCCTCTTTGTGGTGTGACTGACGTTTATTTGACCCGCGACTTCGTTCGCGTTGAAAAAGAAAAAAGTAGCCTTTCCTTTGTCCCGTACGTCTAAATGTTTACCTACCAAGTTTCATGAAATAATTCGTTTAAGAGTTATGGAGGAATATACATACATACAGAAAAAAAATTCTAAAAATGGCCAATTTAGTTGCAGTATCATGTATAGAGTCTATAAAGACGACATCTCCATGACCAACCCTTAGGCGCGAAGCCCACACAAGAGTCGCGTCGCGTCGCGTCGAGGAACGGGCACATAAGCGGCGCGCCGCCTCTAGCTTTTCTATAGAAATCAATGGTTGTGCGCGCACATACTGGAGAGGCGGCGGCGAGGCGAGGCGAGGCGCGTAAAGTCGCGGCACGGGCGCGAAGCGTCGCCGAACGGGCGCGGCATTTTGTTTGCGGCTGTGTTTAGACATGGTCGTGTATTTATTAAATAAAAGTAAAATGTCAGACGATCTAGATCTAAATATAAAAATCATCGAACTTGTTTGATGTAACCCATGTCATTATGACCAGACACGTTCCGACTATAGCAATAGAAACAAACAGGACCAAAAATGAGGTGAAATAGCGCAACAATTAAACGAAACTGGTAAGTGATTTCTTGGTAAGTGAAGTTGACAGTGTAAAGAAAGCACAGCCGCCTTGGCCGCAACTCTTCACGCCTCGTCTACGTCGCGACGCGCCTCGACTTTTCATGTGGGCGTAGCGCCTTACAGATTTACATACATACATACATACATACATACATACATACATACATACATACATACATACATACATACATACATACATACATACATACATACATACATACATACATACATACATACATACATACATACATACATACATACATACATAATATTATATATGTATTAAATTAATATTTTACTGTGTAGATAAAATACTTTTTAATGTATACTATTTTAACTTATGTTTTGACATATGTGTAAATCTACAATTGCTATGACAATATGTAAATAGAAAAATCAAAATGAAAATTTGGTAATAGTAAACTTATATTGTCATTTTATAATGCGATAAATTATACAAATGCGTTGCTTTGTAAGTTTAATCAAAGAAACGACAATTTAAGTTAAATATTACCAAATTTTCATTTTGATTTTTCTATTTACATATTGTCATAGCAATTGTAGATTGACACCTATGTCAAAACATAAGTTAAAATAGTATACATTAAAAAGTATTTTACCTACACAGTAAAATATTAAATTAATACTTTATACCCATACTGTGGTAGTGCAGAAAAAAATAAAAGCTAAGCATGCATTGTCATCCAAAATAAGCGTGTATACCAAATTTCAGCTCAATCGCTTAAAGATAACCGATTTAAAATTCAGTTGCAAGATTCCACCCGGACAAACATACATATATACATACATACATACATTGCAAGTTAATAAAAAGCTTGTAAGTAATAATAATAAAAATAAATATATAAGAATAACTAATCTATATCTAAAATTAAGTTATATATATTTACAAATAATCTATACTAAATAAAAAACAAAACTTACTATTGAACCTAAAACATATAATAACTGAAATATAATATTAAAAGGAGTCCCATTAGGCAAGGTTCCGAAGATACTGGCAGCGTTCCCCCTTTGAATAGCTAGACTAATTCTTTGTCCGAGGTAGCTGCCAGCTCTTCGGTCTCCTGTGATGTCGACTAACCTTTTTGCTATTTCTTTAAAAAGCCTTATAGCGCTAGGACTCCACGGACCAAGGGTCTCGACACCGAATGGGACAAAATCATATTCGGAGCCTAGACCCCTGTATTTGCATGCTTTAGATTTTTCAATCGCTTCACAAGCCGCACCAGCTCTGTTGTTGTTTCCATGTAGATGGGAAGGGGCCAGCGTGTCTGAACAGGTTGCATCCCATACCAGCACCCGGCCCATCTTCCATGGAATCAAACTCATACCATCCGGTCTCTTGCCATGATATCGTTAAGTGCGGCATGTCTCGAGAAGCGGCTTGCTCTTTTTTGGCATGACAGTCCGTGATGTCCTAGCTTGTCGACATCACTGCCTCAGGGGCATTTATGAGGAGCGCAGACCCGAACCCCAAGCCGTAGACAGGTTGCGATTCGGAGCGTGTCTGGCTCAAGGAATGTTCCTGTATTTGACGAAGGGTACGCGTGAAGCCATACAATTATGTATGTACATACATTATGTTCAACATAGTTTTCATCATTTTTTATGTAACACAAAAAATATCATAAAAAATATTAAATAAAAAAAAGTCAAAACGTCTTGGTTGCGCTATATTATTCGACCGATCGTTCGATTGTGACCACGTGACCGCACAATAAAAAGCGATACGTCCTTCCTCTAGGAGCGCTTAGCGCGTACTGGCGGCCCTGGCAATGTGTCTTCTAATATATTGCAAGATTTGCATGTTTTTACGAGTTGTTTTTTTAGTCTTATTTGTTAATATATTTATTTGATTTTTTGCATACAAGTAGCTGATGATCTGAAGTTTATAGTGGTATTTTTATTTCTAGCAAACAATATTTAGTCTATTCACAAAAGGCACCAGTTTTGGTGAATATTTTCGAAAATTTCACTGCGTTATAATATTTTATTTTACAGAAATTTGATACTATAATAAAAAAAGTAATTATTTATGTAATAGAACACATCTATGGCAATACGCAGTATTTTTTCCGTTAAGTTTAAACTACGATGTCGACTGAAAATAGCGAATAGTTTGAGTCCCCGAACTCCACATTTTATGAAACGGATGTTAGAACATGGTGTATAAATCGAAATTACAGGAATAAATCAAAAATGTGAAATATTTAAGTAATTACTATTGAAATAGTCTTTCTAATGACATATTATGAAGTATTCAACTCGGTTTATTTTATGAATAATCTCTACAAGAAGTTGACTAAATATCACCTTAGGAGTCTTAATTTAAACGGAACAGAATTTTTATTGGGTACATACTAGCCTAAAAGCTAATGTCGCCAAAGGTAACGTGAGTTACCAACAATTTTTATTGAAACTAAAAAAAAACTAAACCTAGAAAATTCAAAATAAAACGAGACCCACTTTTTATGCTTTATAACACCGAAATTTCCATTAAGGGTATAGTTGATATAATTATAAATATGGTATGCTAGCTTTGTTAGTTTCAATAGGGAAGTAAAAATGTAACATGAGTTACCATGGAATTACCCATGACAGTAAATTCTGAAATAGTCATGCGATGTAACAGCTCATTGGAAATCTCGTCATACTCGCAGTGCAGTGGGTAATACATAGACAGTGTTCAAATTAATGAAGGTACTGAGTACTAACCAGTCTTGCAGGTGCTGGTGCGCTGTGGTGAGTTGGACGCACTTGTGTTTGAGCTTGAGCTGGCGCTAGCTGTTGAGCTGCTATGTATTGTCTTAACAGATGAGGGGGGACACCTTCTGACTGCTGAAAATTATTTATTTTTCTTAAGTTTATATTAGAAAATATTATTTATATGGTAGTTCGAGATCATCCAAAAATAAGTGAGTAAATTTTTTTGGATAAGGTAACCCTATTGCTTTCCTGTATATTATGACAAAGTGTACATATACAAAATTTCTTGATGATCGGTGAAAGCGAAACAATCAAACAAACAAACAAATATACTCAGTTTATAATTATTAATAATTTATGTGTAAATATGTTGTTTAAATATATTATATTTAAATAAGTTGTCCTCAATTATGTCTTAAATTACATTACAAAATAATGTTTGGTACCTACATTATGTAAATAATTAAGTATAAAAATGTATGCGTCGAGAGTGTATGTAACATCATCCAATTATAGGCCTTCGAGTAATCATTAACTGATGCAACTAAAACAGGTGTTGATCGTTACGTTATCGAATTACACGATCATATTGATCTGGATCAAATAAAGGCAATATTTCAATAATACTTCGCACGGGATGCAATTTTTTATACACACAAAGCTTCTTCGCTTATCCCTCTTTCCTTAGAGAAAACCATATCAAAATCCGCTTGGTTTGTTACGATTGATAAGAAGTTGTTTGTTTCGGCGACTTGGTTGAAAAATATTGGTTTTTTTTTTATTTACTTACTACTTACTTATTTTGTGTTTACTTTTTATTATTGAACTAAGCGCCTCTTTCTCAAACGTCAAGTAGGCCAAACTGTCATTTAAAGTCACCGGTAACCGGTGATAATGGAGCTGATATACCTTTGTTTGTACGGTAAACGTCCCAAACATTAAATCAAAAATAATAATAAAAATTTGGCTATCGAATGATGCAGTAAACCGAGTGTATAATTCAATATAAAAGAAAATAATTTCTAAAAGTAAGTAATCAACACTTTACATGTACCTTGTGAAAGAGGCCCTAACTATAATACGAATAACCGAAAACAGAATTCGACCCAAGACATTTTGCGCTACTTATTCAACCCCCAAAAATAATAAAACATACCTACGCCAGAAATTCCAATATTTTAGAGAAACCTTTATAGATGGTAGCAACTGACATCCCAATTTTAATGCTTTTATATAAAAAAAAACTTTTAGTCAGTATTACAAGAATTCAACCCGCGAAAATGTTTTTCACACTTTATAAATTATTTATACCTGCCACAATAATTTTTTTAAAACTTTTTTGTCTCCCAAATGTCATGTTCTTTTTTATGTATCGCTATACGACCAATAACTAATGAGTAATCATGGAATTACATAGTATAGAATTGATATACTGCTCGAGTTAAACACTAAGTACAAGAGACACAAAGTTTCAACGTCTTTCTTTTCTACATATATTATAATAAAAAACCTTAACAATGCCCCATTATTAAATAATTAACCGCGCTACATACGATATAGTTACGTAACAAGACTCGCTCGGTTTCGGTGAGCTTTGAACAAAGCTGCCGTTACGAAACCTGTGAAAATGTAACACTATGTAACCGTCCGGTTATGACTCGCTCGATTTGATACACTTTTACGACACACATGTCGGTCGAACAGTGCATCGTCAATTGCATGAGTCTCTTTGGAGTTACATAGAAAATGAATCATTGAGTCATATTTCAACTTTATTTGCAACTTTGTTTGCATCTTTTTTAGGTTCTATGGCTCATTTAAATATTTGAGAAGATAGAGCGATAGAATAAAAAAGAACTTTTATAATGTAAAAAAACAATAAAGGCTCGTGATAAATAATTAAACAAAGAGAATCGTTCATTTTGAAATAGACAGAAATTAAAATCCAGAATAGACAGAAAATAAAATTTATTTAATTTGTGTAACCGTCAAAAAAAAATTAAATGAAATATACTGTGAAGTGCAATACAGTTTAGACCATTCACATATTAAAAAAAAATACAATTTTGATATACCTAATAATAAGAAGCCTAACTAGCGATCCTCTCCCGGCTTCATATATTAATTTTCGTTTAAGCCTATTTTTATTGATATCCAATGCGCTTTTAGTATTTTTAATTAGTTTCAAGACTTTTTATATGACATAAGACTTAGGGCCTCTTTCTCCAACTACAAGTAACGTGTTGATTACTTACTTTTAGAAATCATTTTCTGTTATATTGAATTATGCACTCAGTTTACTGCATCATTCGATAGCCGATTTTTTTTTATAATTTTCTATTTAATGTTTGGGACATTTACCGTACAAACAAAGCCATATCAGCTCCATTATTCCCGGTTACCGGTGACTTTAAATGACAGTTGGGTCTACTTGACGTTTGAGAAAGAGGCGCTAAGGGTCATATGAAAATATGGCAACACATACTCCTGAAATTATCTTTTTATTTTTTAAATACGAGTAGTAGTTATTTATTGAGATTTTCGAATTACACGTAAACTGGTTACAATTAATTATTATTTTTATTAAAAATATTTATCAAATAACATGAATCAAATTAACATGAAAAGTTATTAGCACTTCACTTATATACATTAGACATTAGGCAAAAACCAATTAAGCCTGTAATGTTCCGGTATTCTTTCACGGACAATTAGAGAAGTTATTAGGAAATGAAATACTGGTGTTCGAGTTTAATGGGTGAGAATTATAAGTGGCACAAAAACATGTTATTATTGTGAATAAAACTTTTTGTATTTCACTTTGTTTTTTATAATTTGTACTTTTTTTAATTTCTCGTAGCCATGTAACATGAATAAACTTTAAATAAAATAAACAGAAGTTATTTGTGAAGTTTTACAAAGTTTCTTATAGCGCCACGACTCTGGCTTCAGGTGGAGTTGAAATTTTCAAAAATTATTTCTTTGGGAATGCTTACATTATAAATTAAACCTACAAGTATGTTTCAAATTTCATTTTTCTAGACTTAGGGCCTCTTTCTCAAACTTCAAGTAAAGTGTTGATTAGTTACTTTTAGAAATCATTTTCTGTTATATTGAATTATGCACTCGGTTTACTGCATCATTCGATAGCCGATTTTTTTTTATTATTATTTTCTATTTAATGTTTGGGACGTTTACCGTACAAACAAAGGTATATCAGCTCCATTATCCCCGGTTACCGGTGACTTTAAATGACAGGTTGGCCTTATTGACGTTTGTGAAAGAGGCACTTAATAGTTTAGGCTGTGCGTTGATAGTAAGTCAGAACAAAGGACTTTATAAGTATGTATATATCAATAATAAAAATTTATTAGTTTTATTGTCATTTCTTTTATTTTTTTTTTATTGCTTAATTTATAAGTACATATTAAAATTAAAATTAAAATATTATATTCTTAATATACACAAAAAATGGGGTTGTGCACACGGCCGTGTGTTTTACATTAATATTTTCTTTTAATTATAAGTAAAATATATAATATACGAATTCTAATATATCATACCTATATACCAAAAATTCTTTGATGCTTTAATTGCCGATTGGTGTAATTAAATTTTAGATGTATATGATAGATATGTAGTTACAGCATAAAACTGTATCCCTCTAATTTTGTTATCATCACTTTTCTGAATTGTTTCCCACTATATAAGAAAATTTAAAGAGTTATTCACGTCAAAAATACTAACCTGTTGTGGTTGGTATGAATGTTGAGCCCTTGGCGCCGGAACACCCAGAACACACCCCAAGACTGCCAACGTAACGCACTTACGCAACATTTTCACACACCAAGTTTCAACCTCCTTTGAAAAGAATTAAAAAAACAATAAAAAAGGCCACAACACACTCGCGACTAGTTACTGTTCGTGTGATGCGTGCAGTCTACTCTTTCACTTTATATAGAGTTACCCTTCTAGTGTGGGTTGTAGCGGGAGTACATCAGTACACTTCAACTTTAACGTATGATTGCCGCTGTTCGAAATTTGAAATTGGAGCATCAGGTGTTGGGCCTTTTTGGAACACTGTGACAAGCTGGAAAACAACTTTTAAAAATTAATAAAAAAATCAGTACCTACCTATATGTAAGTATAGATTCTTCTTTAGCGTAGCCTACGCTTAATCTAGGATATTAAAGCGGTATTGCAATTTAGAAAGTGATAAAAGGTCAGCTCGCCTACATAGTCTGATAAGTCGGTACCTTATAAAGATAAAACCTCTGCACGATATTATAAGCACGACATTATTGTTATTGCTCTGTGGTCTGCATAGAGAATAGTACTGTCATCAATTTTATTGTTTAACTAGCCTGTGCCCGCGACTTCGTCCGCCTTGAAAAGGAAAAAAGTAGCCTATCCTGTGTCCTGTACCGTACGTCTAAATGTTTATCTACCAAGTTTCATGAAAATCAGTTAATTCGTTTAAGAGTTATGGAGGAACATACATACATACAGAAAAAAAATCTAAAAATCATCAATTTAGTTTCAGTATCATGCATAGAGCCTATAAATACGATATCTCTGAAAACAAACTAACTTACTCCATGACCAACCTTTACAAATTTATTATTAGTATTGATGATGATGATGATGATAATTTATTTAATATTTATAGTTACCAAAAGATATTACAACTAAGACATTTTGACAGTAACGGTGGCTACATCATAACTGAAGTTGAAAACTCAAAACAAGTTGTTTAGACTACAATATGAAACTAAGTAATTATGATTAAACCAGCATAAGCAACGTAAGAAATGAGTTTCTTTTTGATCATACAACTTTGACAGTTTTATTTATAAATTGATCAAATTGATTCAAGTTTTAAATTCAAGCTTCAAATTGATTGAAGGATTGAAAAATATGGGGAGGCTTACTGTAGCTACGAGTATAATTTTGCAGCAATAGGACATATAAAAAGCTAAATTATCAGCGAGAAGCATAGGCTACTATATTTTATAAAGACACGCGGACGAAGCCGCGTGCAACAGCTAGTGTCAAATAAAATCAACTGTAAACTAAATTGAAACTTTTAGTTTTGTCGAGTATGTTTAAAAAAAACGTATTTTCATATTAGATTTCTAATTAACTTTATTTAAAAAAATAGTAAATTACTTATTTTCTTTATATGTCGTATGTAACACAAGTTGTTCCAGTTTATAATGTAAATTAAAACTGTGAATGATCATTGTAATGCAAGAGACGTCGCTATCAACACATCGAATGAATTCACCAATACAATTGTAAGTTCATGTTTTCAATTTGATAATTGTGTGCAAATTAATCCCGAAGGCAATTCGTGTCTGACCTTGCAGATTTGTAATGTCAATGCACGGATGTTATTTCCACTTTATAATACCAGATAATTCCATTCACTTTATTCAATTGGTAGACCTATCTAGGCACAGGTAACCCCCATGTCTAGGTGAAAAAAGACCACACACATTGTATTGTATGTGTTTAAAAATACATAAGTCGTCAAACATGCATTTATCTATTGTAGGAGTAATTATTTCACTGATGGACCTCTTGTATAAATAAATGTGAACATTGCTTTTATCAAATATTTATTCAAAAAAGCACCTATGTATGAGGTTTCTTGTCGCATTCTTCCTTGTAGAATCTTCATTTCCAATTGGCAGTAGTTGCCATTGTGTGATATTAATTCCAACTCAATTGCAGTTCTTTAATAAATTGATCATTATAATACATATAAATTATATGCATTCTAGGGGGTTAGGGTCTTAACTAGTCTTAAGTTTCGGTGTTATTTACTTATAATATTATATTATATCGACAGAATTAACCAAATATATAAACTAGTAATTAAAAACTACCAAAGCCTAGGTTTATGCCAATTATGTTAACAAGAGTTTAATCAATTACATAAACGATATAGCGTGAATACCAAATGATCATGGCCATAATAATAGTTAAGTTTTTAAAAGGTTATTTAGGTCTGAGTTACTTCGGCTCACTTAGTTAAATAGATACTATTTAGGAAACTACTTGGAGTATCGCTTTTATTGACACTAAATTATACCTAGCAACTTAGGCATAGTCGATCAAAGAGTGTCGAACCACTTTTATAAATTGCGCGATAGTAATAGGCTGTGAATTATGCTTTGATAAAAACTATTTTTATTTTCAAAGTAAGTAAGTTTAGTGATTTTGTTGCAAGAAAACTAATTTACATATTATGCTAACTTATACTGTGCAACTCTCCCTTGACCTTTTGTACCGTCTGCGAACGAACCAACAGGGACAGAAACTGTCTCCGAAGAATAAGATTGTTGGAAGAATAGATCAAAAATAAGTATGCATAGAAGGGAGAGAAGAGATCAGGTATAATAATCATGAATAATTTTGTTTTTCAAACAACATATTTATGTAGTTTACGGAGGGAACACTGCGTTTCATTTGAAAGTAAGTCTTCTTTGCCACATTCCACAGACGGATGTCCTTTTTTATTACTTAAACCAATAAATTTTATTAGGTGATTTTATTAAATAAACTACATAACAAACAAAGAAGTGGAGATGGAATCGAATCCTTGAAAACCATAATGTGTTGTGATGATGAAACATTGGCCACATGATAAGTAGGGGTAATACATCTGACATTTCAGTCTCAATACCGGGGATTATCTGTAGTTCACATCAATAATTACCTGCACCCACTTGCCTTGCGTTTCAACACGCTCTGCGAATCTTCTCACATGATAACAAACAAAATATGTTTATTTTATTATTTTCGTACCTTCTTATTACTGAAGTTAAAATTTGAATTATCATTCATCATCATTTCTGCTGCTAGACACAGGCCTCCTCCATAATTTTCTAATAGGACTGGTCAGAAAGCAGCCTAGCGGCCCTTATTCCAGGATCAGTTGTCTGCGGAAGTGGTAGCCTGATCTCTTCCGGTGATTCTTAACACCCCCTTTTTTAACGTTGGGAATTTCTCATAGATACCTGCTGGTATCATAGATGCTGCGGGGTTATGCCGGACTCCTACTGGCTAAAACCCCAACGATTTCCTAGCGCGGCCGTAGATGGGCGAGGTCGCGGGGTCGTTATGACACTACTTCCGTGCCCCGCCTCGTCTATCCAACGCGGGGAGCTACGCTCCCTGTCGGCACCTTAGAGTACCCGAAAGTGGAGGTACGCCGGCCATCTCGGGGGACCGCCCCGCTGTTACCTAAGCCCCTACTATTGCCAGGAATAGCGAGGCCGTCGTGAACAGAAATAGAAGTACTTGAATAAGACTTACCCTTACACTTTATTCATCTTGTGACTTGTATTGCACAGGTCTTTAATTAACATCCTATCTAATAAAAGTAAATAAAAGTAAATTTTTGTCACTTTAGATTTAACTATATGTCTACTTCGCACTAGTCTGAGTGCGATTTAGTCCCTCCACGCATTAGGTACACCTATCTAGAAGGGTCATAAATTGGGTAGATGAAGATAATTTGTACTAGTTAACCGAAGATACAAAGCTAGAGTTGATTCGACATAAAAGTCCAAGTTTAAATGATAATATGGCTCAAACCGGTAAAGTCGTTTTAAGTCTACCTTAGGCTAGAAAGTTCAATCGTGTATAGGGTTGACGAGTAAATGTGAAAATAAATGGCTTCGAATGTCATGGGAACGTGTTCACTTGGACTTAATACATCGATTTTCTTTAAGATTAAAAAAAAAAGTATTAGTTGTAAATACACATTTAATTAAAACCGCTGAATCAATTTAACTGTATGATAAGACTAGATTTTGCCCGCGACTTCGTCCACGTCCGATCGTTACCAAACTTCACAGGAACATCCGCTGCACTAATCTGAAGATTGTCTGAAAGTTTCATCAAAATTGGTTCAGCGGTTTTGGAGTCTATAGGGGACATACATACACACATCGCCTTTTATAATAATACATAAGAAGAAGAAGATATGCTATTATCTATAATAGCACATCTTCCAGGAGTTCCAGGAAATTAATTTGTTTATAAATGAGCGGAGAAGAAAAATCACGTTGATAAAAAAGAAAAATACAAGCTGGCAGCACTACTTTTACAAATAATAAATAATTAATATTACATGTAATGTAGGAAAATTATGTACGAATTTACTAAATTGTTTTCATACTTACGTCCTAAGCACCTCTTTCACCAACGTCAAGTAGGCTAAACCGTCACATAGTCACCTGTCACCGGGAATAATTTAGCTGCTATACCATTGTTTGTACGGTAAACGTCCCAAACATTAAATTGAAAATAAATAAAAAAATCGCCTATCGAATGATGCAGTAAACTGAGTGCATAATTCAATAAAACAGAAAATGATTTCTCAAAGTAACTAATCAACACTTTACTTGTAGTTGGTGAAAGAGGCGCTAAGACTAATAAAATTCAAAGGCCTAAAGTGTATTGCCTAAATGTATCAATAACTTGACCCACATTCTCCTTATGAACAGAATTCTAAAACAAATTCTTTCGTTATCTGTACGAGTGTATGTACGCGCATACTCTATTGGATTTGTAAGTCACAGCATTTAGCGGATGCGTAAGAGGAATATAATATAATGTTCCGCAAGTCCATATATTTTATTTGCCGCGGTTCTCTTGAGCAATATACGAGTATTAGGCGTATTAAATTTATTGTGTGCCCATTTTAAGAGTCTTTAGACTTAGAGATAAGCCAACAGTTACCTCACAAAAAATAATTGGGGACTTATTTGCCGAGCAATATGCGTAGATTTGAATCCAATATACCAATCCTTGACAATAGCAGTCCTGCTGTATCATCTTTATTTATAGGGCCCATATTGTTGGTTTTTACCTGATAACTAATACTGGAGATTTTTTCATGGATGATACTGTATTTATCCGTCAATACTATTGGATAAATCTTTATATAATAGGTACATAAATTCTCGTGTTACAGTGTTTGTACCGAACCTCCTCCGAATCTTTTTGTGTATATTCGTTAGGTTTGAGAATAGGTTGCTATTTTTTATACGCCTAATATACTTTGATAAGGGTCGGGCCAACCCCAAAATTTTTTTTTTTGCAAATCAACGTTTTCCGGGTCAGCTAGTATAATTTATAAAATGTAAATTAGGATTTTTGCTTTTTGCCAAATACTATCACAAAAAAGTACATAAGTAGAAGTCATTTTACCTTTTCGCAGTTTGCTGTTGCTGTAGTATGTGTGTGGCTAGTGTGGCAGACACAGTGCAAAAGCCCTCATGGTGATGAGTTGAGTAAACACCAGTAATAGTCACCTCAACCTCAACTTAGCTTTTTTGAACAACCATCATCACAATTTAAATCCGAGTAGGAAGAAAACTGTAGGAATTTCTTCATACTCGTAGGAATTCCTACAGTTTTCTTCATTTTTGTAGGAGGTTTTTGAAGTACTGGCTAAAGGTTGCCGGTCTGTTTTCATTAGACCCAATTCCATTTGGGTTCTAAGTACTTTCATTTTCGTATAAGCGGTGGACTTTTGCTAATGTATGTTTTTTTGGTCACATAGCTCTGGTGTTACTTGTGTCCTTAAGCGACCAGTGACCACCTTCTTTTTCTTTTTTCTTTATGTTGAGGTACCATTATAAATTATTTTTTTATTATAGGAGCATTTTTGTTTAAAACATATATCATCAATCAATACTAATAATAAATTTGTAGGTAAGTGTAGGTATTGTATGTATGTATCGTATGTGTGTATGCATGTACGAGTATGTTCCTCACTAACTTAAACGAATTAACTTATTTTCATGAAACTTGGTAGATAAACATTTAGATGTACAGGACACAGGATAGACTACTTTTTCTTTTTCAACGCGGACGAAGTCGCGGGCGCCAGCTAGTGTCAATATATTATTATAAAGATAAAGGGTCAGAGGTCATTATAATAAATCAGGGGACGATGCACTACCTGATTCGCTACAATCTGTTCTCGACTCACAGCCGTATTCGGGCCGAGTTCTGTCTCCACAAAAACCGGTCCCTGTTGTGTCACTGCACTGCACAGTCACATGCCGTATGTAGCGAATATGTAATTGTCTCAATTTCTCTTGTCGCAAATATCCTGTTTATTACGGAGGCACATTGAATTTTGTTACATTTTAGTAGACATTTTGCAATACTATCAGATCATTTATTTGATCCATTCCCAGTAGTCCGGTTAACAGTTTTGCCTTTGGCTGGTATAGAACCTACTCTTAGAAACCATCTGAATACAGGACTAATGCCTACTGCCACTAAAACAGGCTGCCCAATGTGAAACGCAATGTCCCTTGCCACTTTCCAAACCCAAATCAGAGCCAATTTTTAAAAGTTCATCATCAAAGTTGACCCTAAGTTGCCGGGAACTCTAAGACAGAGCGAGCAACTAGAAAGCAACATAAAAACTCGACCAAGTAGCTCGTCTTTTTTTCTGACTTAATTAATTAAAATTTTACATTACTATGTAATAGGATCATCTTACATCCCAAGTATATACTTAGTCACATCTATATTTAGCATTAAATTGTTTTTTTTTCACCTATCATGTAAACAAGGCATACTTACCTACATCTTATTTTTTAACCCCCGACACCCAACGAAAAATGGATTAAAATTTAAAGCGCGAAAGTGTAACAAACAAATGCACTTGAATAAATGGATAATAACATATTATTTAGAAAAAAATAATCAAAAGGTATTATTAGACAAAGCGCCTCTTTCACCAACTACAAGTAAAGTATTGATTAGTTACTTTTAGAAATAATTTTGTGTTTTATTGAATTATGCACTCGGTTTATTGCATCATTCGATAGGCGATTTTTTATTATTATTTTCTATTTAATGTTTGGGACGTTTACCGTACAAACAAAGGTATATCAGCTAAATTATTCCCGATGACAGGTGACTTTAAGTGACGGTTTAGCCTACTTGACGTTCGTGAAATAGGCGCAAAGTCAATTGAGTTAAATGACAGGAACTTTTCGACGTGTGAAAATTAGACATAACCGAGTTATAACAAAAAATCGTGCAGAAACTTTGTAATATTTTACATACTAAGTTCTATAGAATTTCTTCAGAATAATTAGTAGGAACAAAGTGTACCTACATTGAAAGTTTTTCATGCATATTCACATGACGTTTTGCAATGAACTCTTTTGCAACTACATACTATGATCCAATTAACTTGCTTTTAAATTTAGTTGTTGGGGAAATATTAATTTATGGTTTACTTAATCTATATCCATAAATTTTTATATGACTGTTAAGTAAACCAATGCTGCGATGTATTTACTGAATATACATATTACAGTTTTATATTTAGTTAAGATTTTCAAATGAAATTCCCGCAAAAGTACAACATGCGTTTTTTGGGGATAACTTATTTTCAATGTTCATAATTTTAATGGTTAAACTATCTATGTTACTAATTTTATTAAAATTGGTCCAGTGTATTATTTTGCTTCAAAGAAACAAACAAATAATGTGAGTTGCATTTATAAACTAAGCATAATAAACTATATACATATTATATAAAATGTGGACTTAATTGATAAATGTACTACATAGATATAATAACTACACTAAATAAAAAACAAAACTTACTATTAAACGTAAAACTAGAAACCTTAAAAAAAAATATATATATATAATATAATACCTAAAATATATTATTAAAAGGAGTCCCTTTGGACAAGGTTCCGAAGATACTGGCAGCGTTCCCCCTTTGAATGGCTAGACTAATTCTTTGTCCGAGGTAGCTGCCAGCTCTTCGGTCTCCTGTGATGTCGACTAACCTTTTTGATATTTCTTTAAAAAGCCTTATAGCGCTAGGACCCCACGGACCAAGGGTCTCGACACCGAATGGGACAAAATCATATTCGGAGCCTAGACCCTTGTATTTGAATGTTTTAGATTTTTCAATCGCTTCACAAGCCGCACCAGCTCTGTTGTTGGTTCCATGTAGATGGGAAGAGGCCAGCGTGTCTGAACAGGTTGCATCCCATACCAGCACCCGGCCCATCTTCCATGGAATCAAACTCATACCGTCCGGTCTCTTGCCATCGTCTCTTGCAATACCAGTCGGCTCAAGTAGACATATTATATTAAATATACACTTACACTTGTATGGTTTAATTATATTTTTTTATAAAAATTAACCCTTATGCATTATTCAAATTGACCTTCGACCATTTTTGTTACATCGATTGTGATAAAAATTGTGGGTTTCTTTATTTTATTTCTGCTCCTTCACCAGTTTTGAAGTTAAGGTCCTAAAATAAGTTAGGTATAACATTAAAAAAATCACACAGAAAATTCACAATGTTCTATCGCTTTAGTAAAAACCAAAGCTGCAGTGTATGCTAAGTTTCTGAACCTAATTGCAAAGTGATAGTAAGAGTTGACTGCGATATATTTTTTTGCGAATCGTTTATGTTGCAATAGTTTTACTTAACGTGGGCACGTTTGGCTCAAGTGTGATCAGGTGTCGTGACCAGTGAAGCGAAAGACCACACCTCAATGACTATATGTATGTATTTGGTTTAACTTAAATAAATCATGTTAAGTTGAATTTCATATAAAGTTAATTGAATCTGTTAAGTTTTATTAAATGTGTGTGTGTATAGCAGTGGCAGGGCACACTACGTCCTGCAGCCCATTTCGCAGCAGTAACCACCTCCTTACAGAAGACCATCGTAAAATAAAAGTATGTGTGCTGTTGTGTTTCGGTGAGATGAGTAATGGTTAGGGAGCCCACGATGCTAAATGTATAGTCACTCGAGCGTCGTGGGGACCTATTGGACTTTGAAGATTGCATGGTAAGAAGAAAAAAGGTTATATTATTTGTTTCATTTCAGCGGTGGGTTGAGCGTCCACAGACATTCAAAATTTTGTAGGCGCTGTATTTTAAAAAATCCTCCATATAATCGTCAGATTAAGAATCAGCACGATCAGGAATTTAGGCTGAACCGCCTGTATGAAAATCTAACGCGCTCGAGTATTACAAAATGAGAATCGTCAAAAATATTTTTTGCATTTTCAAAAAGCTGCCACGAGCTTGCGTTACATCCGAATCTTCTGAATTTTAAATGGGAGCTTAGTTTAGGTTCACTTAACATCCCCTCTGAAAATCTGACGCGCTTGAGTTGTATTTAAAATTTTACCCCCACCCCCGCCAACCCCACCAACCAAAACGTCAGATTAGTACATATATACATACATTGGCAATATCTGACGCGTTCGAGTAAATCCAAAAATCCCCTCTTGGGCTCCCCTACCATAAAGGATGCCAGAGCCAATTTCTCTATACTATAATCCTACTACGGTCGGCAACGCACCTGCTGCTGTCCAAATGACTGCGAAACATAGTGTACTTACCAATACCTACTATACTTACATTAAGAAAGTAGTACCTGACTGACAGAGTTCCTCTAAGGCAAAACTTTCCTTTCCTAGTCTTCGTGTGCAGACACGGAGATTCTATTCACAATAAATTCTATTCACAGTAAGCGAAGAAT
Organism: Synanthedon formicaeformis; assembly: GCA_945859745.1. Taxonomy (NCBI): domain Eukaryota; kingdom Metazoa; phylum Arthropoda; class Insecta; order Lepidoptera; family Sesiidae; genus Synanthedon; species Synanthedon formicaeformis. Next base: position 9,929,012 of record OX243959.1, on the reverse strand, counting down.
AAACAACAAAAACGAGTAAGTAATAATATTTAATACTGCACGATAACATAAAAAATAAAACTAAACTAAAATATATCCAGTAGGTATACATCACAATTAATATCACTTAATAATATATTATTCTACGAATATTATATGTATCTATATTATATACTTACTAAATTTTGTATGGATGGATGTATGTTACTTTTTCACGTAAAAACTACTGAACGGTTTTGGATGAAATTTGGTATAACATATAGGATACTTTTTATTCTGGAATAATGTTAGCTTCTTGTAGGATTTTCCAAAAGAACGAACTACAACGCGTACTTACGAAGTCGCGGGCACAGCTAGTGATGTATATAACTTTCAAGAAGGGTTTAACTATGAATTAATATAACCACTAAATCTAACAACACAGCTAAATAAATTATATAGGAATAGTCTGCAATAGCTTTTTTTGTGCTACGACGTGACTTTTTAGCCACACCACTAGTCACAAGTGGAGTGCTACTTATCGACATACCCGTTTTTATTCCCGAATTTGTATGTACCTTATTACTAATTATTTTGGTCAGAAGCGATCGTGCGGAGAGTATGTGTGAAGGGTGATTTCTTTGGTAACATAATGTAGTCAGGTTAGGACGCATATTTATTCCCGACGTGGTGTCGCACGCCCCATTTGTAGTTGGCGTTTTTGTCGGTTTTAACGAAAGTGTGAACGGGTCCGGTGACCCCGCTGGTGCCTCGGTGACCGTGATCGTGATCATAGTCGTCGTGATGATCGCGTTTTGACCGCTGCCATTGCTCGTCGTTTAGTTCGACTGGTGCTGGTTTCACTGGTTGAACTGTAAAAATAAAATGGTTTATTTGTAACAAAAAAAAAAATTGGGTTATTACTAGTACAGTTTCGAATAAAAAGCGCAAATTCGTGGTTTAGTTAAATTCTTTAAATAATTCTTACTGTGTAGATACTAATTTAGTGCAGTGTTGGTGTTCTTGTGACGAAAATATCTTGGTTTCCACTTTCCCTTTTCCTGGCTTGACAAGGAAAATTTGCTATTAAATCATTGCATTAGAAGAACTATTAAATCCACATATTCCCAACAACAACATCTCACACAACTTATCTCTTTGTTAACTTACACAGCCTGCAGCTCCTAAAGTATTGATCGTAGAGTTTTTATGTTGTTAAGTTTAACTTATCATTTAAGTGTAACAATAGGAAAAAAGAATGGTATTCAATATAATTTAGCTTTCACTATTATATGTGAATAACATTTTAACACTTACTAGGTGTGCGATGTTGGAGCGGTAATGGAGCAAATCTTGTCACTCTGATTGGCATTCTAGGAGCAGAATAGTATGTGATGGGCCACGCTGATGACATCACTACTGCGCATGCAAGAAATAACTGAAAATCATGGAGATTAAGGTTAAAATTGCTAGAAATCTTTCTGGAAACATTGATAGGAAAATATTTAGTATAATTATTGTCAACTTCAGCAAAGCACATTTATAAATAACTATTCTTATCACATTTTTTTAATGTAGTTTTCCTCCTAAAGAAAATTTTATATATATTTTTTGTTACATAAACTGTTTTTTTATTTTTATTTTTGAGATGTAATTGCCATTCATTAAAGGGCCTCTTTTATAAACTTTTATAAACTTCGTTTTTACAAATTTTACTGCAGACCCTATCCTATGATAGGAGCTATCCTATGAGAGGTGAAAAGGGGTGACTATTTATGTAAATATAATATGTTTATAATCCGATCAGAAGCAAGTAACGACGGCGGCGCCACCACTGCCGTGGATTTTTTAAATATTTTTGGACGATACCTCTGAAACGGTAACATTTTTTTCAGGATAAAAAGTATCCTATATGTTAATCCAGGCAATAAGTTATCTGTGTGCTAAAATTCATCCAAATCAGTGTATCCATTAGTGGGATATCTATTAGTGGGATTATAAATTGGCCATTTAAATAACTTAAGTCTTAAAAGCAATAGTATAATTAAAACGTGTTAGTTTCGATGATTTTTTAAATGTAATTAAGGTCATGTCGTGTCAAGGACAACTTTGCGAAACAATATAAAAACATTAGAACAATCCAATATTTAAATGACTTGTCTGACAGACAAGTTAGAATAAATTTAAATAGTTTTGTATATTTGCAACATATTAGGAAACATTTTATGTATAATGAAAAGAAATTGAACTCTGAATGGACCGAAATAAGTTATGACTCAGTCAGTTGTGATCAGTTTATTTTACATTTTTTTTAAATGTTTAATAATATGCTTCGCTTAATGTTTTGCAAGGATGCAATTTTTTCGGAAAATTACAAAACCTTTTTCGTTTAACGCTCTTTCTATCGGTGAAAACCGCATCAAAATCCCGCTCAATAATTTAAAAGATCTAAGCGAGGGAGGGAGTGCGGGAAGCGAATTTATTTTATACTATGTAAGTAACCAGAAGATATTTAAATGTACGAGTTTCTGGGCTAAGACAGTCTTATGGTATGAAGAGATATTGTACATGTTAATAACATTTTTTCAATTACAAAGTTTTTTTTTCTATGGAATTTTCAAAATTTCTATAAATGCGAAATAACGCTGGAAATAAGGAGAGATTTTCTTATTCATTTTAATTTTTTTTCAAACCCGTGTAGGCAATAACCGCGCTTTGTATATATTACAAGCTTTTTTTTGAAAATGTTTTTAATTTGCCTATGAATTTACTAATTGATTTTGTTTAATTATTTAAAAACTACAAAATATTTTATTAATCTTGTATTAAAAACATTAAAAATAATTTTAAGTATAAAAAATAAAACTGATACTTACCAAAGTATAATTGTCCATAATTAAAAACAAAAATATATTATTCAAATATTATAGTTCGATTGCATCAAAACTAATGACAGATATGGTGACAAAACAGTCTTTTATAAACTAGAAAGAAAACGAATTTGCAACTTTCTACTCTCGATTTTACGCTCGGTCGCCTTGCGACTCGGTTGAACTCATACAGATCGAACTATCGGACTTCTTCCGATGGTATATCCATCGCAAAAAATGGGTAAGCTTTTTTCTTGGTTCCATTCGTTGCACGAAAATATAGTTCAATCGGACAATACAAATAGAAACAGCAACAGACATTTTATAATGTTTAAAAAGCATTGGCGTCCTGAAAAAACAAAACACGTTTAATACGTGTATGCAAAATTTTATGTGAGTGAATGAGTGGTTAAGGCGTGATAACGTAATAAACATACATTATTCACTTTTGCACTTTGCACAATATTAATTAGGAATGCGATATACTTAAAGCTCGGATGTAAAATCTAACCAAATGGATACTTCTTCTTAAAGCTCTTAAGGCAAGGTAGCTGCTCTATAGTTGAGGCTAGGCATTAAGGCGTCATTTTCTTTTTATGTCTATGTTTTAGAAAATCTCACAAATCGTGCGTTACTTAATTAACTTTCATTTTATTACTTACTAGCTGTTGCCCGCGACTTCGTCCGCGTTAAAAAAGATAAAAAGTAGCCTATCACGTGTCCCGTACTAATGTTTATCTACCAAGTTTCATGAAAATCCGTTAATTCGTTTAAGAGTGATGGAGGAACATACATACATACATACATACAGAAAAAAATTCTAAAAATCGTCAATTTAGTTTCAGTATCATGTATAGAGCCCTATATACACGATATTTCTAAAAACAAAGTAAATTACTCCATGACCAACCCCTACCGATTTATTATTAGTATTGATTAAGCTTGAGATGACTTTGATATGGATGTCATGCAGGATTAGAACCTGAGTCTACATAGCCGAGCTTAAAAAAGGTTTAAAGAACTTACTTAAAACAGCCGAGCTTTTTTGTTCCACTGAACTACCACAGCCTTAACTTTTGAACCAGATCACAAATATAGTATTATTATTGCAATTTATTATTGGAAAACGTTCCTCAATTGTTGATAATTTTATACGCACGTCGATTCGTGCATCGTACTAATCGTGAAATCACAATATAAAAAAATCAAAGAGACTTGTACTTTGAAAAGATCTTTTAATAAGTTTGGATTGTCAAGGTTGAGTCAGAGAAGTCACAGAAATAAATCACGACATTAATTTTTGTAGCCTACTTTTTCATTATTTGTTAAACAATAATAATTAAGCAAACAAACAGATGACCGACATAAAGAGTGAATTAGTTTTAATAAATAGATACATTAGTATCTAATATGTTCTTTAAAGAACATATTATGTACAATAGTTATATTTACCTACTATATAAAATTTGTTGATGAAACATTGAAAATATTAATTTTTTTATATGTAAAAGACGGCAAGTAGGCTGACAGTCAACTGAAACAGAAGCAATTCCATGCCATGGGGTTACCTGCCATAGGTATTTCTCATAATATATTTGTCAAATCTACCTTTTTTCTGGGTGAAAGATGTATTTATGACAACATGTTTTCCAAATTTCATGATGATCGATAAGACATGAAAGCGTAACAAAAAAACATTTTCACATTTACAATATTAGTCCGGATAAATAAAATAAATGGTAACAAAAATTTTATATGTAAAAATAAGATACCTATCTACTTTGTGTACTGAGTTCGTTAAGATTGTGATAGTTCTACGAGTATGTAGTCCAATCGGAAACAGATTTGTACCATAGCGACATACTTTCATTGCTTTGCTTTGCTACATTGCTTTGCACAATAGCGGCTTTGTTAGTTATAAATCGTACCTGTTTAATATACACATGTATTACCAATTTGATTGATGGTTTTGATTGATAAGTTTTTTAATGAGAAATTTATGTCATAACCCAACGAATTTTTATAGACTCACTGCTATCTGCAAACAAAAACTGAATGACGTTTTGACTGCAGATGAATTAAATTTAGCCAGCTCATACTCGTATTAAGTTTATTTCCACATTCATCTTGTAACATAACCCATCTTAGCAGTAACAAATACATATTATATTAACGCCTGAGTTCCTGCTGGCGTTTAGTCTAGTCATTAAAATACATTATAGGTAGGTAATTTATATTTACTTTACCATAGTAAAAATACAGAAGATTATGACGTACTTACTCTTAGTATTACGTAAAATAAGAAGGTATTCATTTCTTGTCGTAGTTCTCTCGTTCCACGATTAAAACCAAACGTATCGCTCCATTTGTTTCAATATGCGGTAACATCGCGGCCTATGCCTAACTAAGTAATTAGTGGAAGGGGTTCCGCGTAGCTTCATTATAATGATGATTGATTGATGATAGACTTGTGACTAAATAATTATAGATAGGCGTTTGAAGATGATCGCAGCCCATTTCCTAGTTGACGAAGGGAATTCCCTAACTTGTTCAATTTGATTTCCATCATTCTTCGGTGGTATATTTCCATGATATGGTAACCTTGATCTGATGCTGCAACATCAAGTAGTCTGTGGGACATAAAACTTCTCAGCAACCTACAGAAGATATTGTGTACTTGGGCTCAATAAAATGTTTATAATTTTAATTATTCCTTGTAATTTGCTTGTAATTTATAAATGTGGATAAGGTTAAGGCCGTTTGCACATTATCATAAACGAACATTAGACAAGAAAAATGTCTTGTCTGATGTATGGTACACATTCATGCAAGACGTCTTATCCTCAGTCTGTAGCCACAATTTACGGAGGATTTTGGAAGGGTATAAGATATATAATTTAGGTAAATATTTCCAAATAATATAGATTATAATATAACAGTCTTTTATTTCGATGTAAGTTGAGAAACAAAAAATATATCTTCGAAAATCTCAAAACTTGTCACAAAGTAGGTACTTATCCCCAGTTTACGTAATATAAAATATGATACAGTTATCTTTTTCATTTTTTCCACTATTGGCAAATCTTCGAAATTTTCTATTATTATAATGGAACATATTTCATCCCAGGCGGCAGTCTTTAAATTCCTAAATTTTTATTCCTCACATGTTTTGTCCAAAACTACAGCTCTTTCTTGTACTAGAGCTATTAAATGTTCAATGTTGACTTTTATGGTACTCATTTTGTTAATTGTTTTAAATGAAAGTTTTAAATTTAAATGTAAGTGTGGAAACTACACGTGTTTTCGCTAACACAGCCGCGCGCAATGTGCACGCGCATACTCTAGTACATTTTACATAGTCTAGAAGATATCTTGACTAAACAAGACGTCTTGTGTAGGCACGACATCGAACATGCAGCCGACAAAATGAGTAGAATGCGCGTGTCTTATCCGACATAAGAAAAAATATCTTGTAATATGAATGGTCTCATATAACAATCAATGCGACTGAATTTCTTATAAGACATTTCTCATAAGACACAAGAAATTTTCTGATAATGTGCAAAAGGCCTAAACAATCGCTTAAAATTATGCAAATATTGCATTCACTGTGACTTGTTGCGTAATTTCAGCATTTCCGTAAAACTTTTTTCTTGTTTTCTCGTTCCGATCTATCGGGTTAATCTTTCATTTTTAACCGACATAACCGACTCTGCATTCAAATTTTATTGTTCAAATAAAAATGAGAAAATTATAATAACGATATACGATTTTAATTTATTTTTTGAAAGATAACAAAACCTGTTCTGTCTGGTTAATTAAATTTGGTTAATCGCTTTAGCTAGTTCTTTTCCTAAACCCTAGTAAAAATGGTCTAATATTGATTGCATATTTTTTTTATAATTTTTAACTTATACTATAATAACTAAGAAACCTTTTCAAACTTAAACCTTTTTAAAGCATATTTCTATTGTTTTTCTTTACCTAGAAGCCGGCTATATACGCCATAGATGATTAGGTAATTATTCTTATAGGAGCTTACGAAAGGGGTCATAATCAATATAGTCATTACCATCAAACTTTAACTGATATACTCTCTGATATCAGAGAAAGACATGACAATATTAAGTACTACACGACTCATACAAAAGTTACAAAAAATTTCCAGTAGGACCTGTCAAAAGAAGCCTGGATCCAACGACAACCCGCGAGTCGTATGTCTTAAAAATTCATTGGTCGTCTGTACAATTATTTTGCATTGAAGTAATTTGTGCTTGATTATATGTAAAACGAATTTCACACTTTAACCCATTTCGTAACATCTTCAGCGTCGATTACGTGCGAATTTGATCAATTATTCCGCATAACGGTTTGGGTGAAGAGGTAAATAAAAACAAAACAAGACGAATACTATCGTTGCTATCGTCGACGACGCGGCGAAATTCACGATGGACTGATCAGTAGTTGACAACATTTGGTCATTAAATTATTTATTTTATTTAAGTATCAATAGTAAATATATTTGTAATTTATTTGTATGGTACGAACATTTAGTTACACAAATAAAAGCACTTTAAAGTTTTAATTGTAGCTGTATAAGAAAAATTTCAATAAGTATACAATTTGATACAGTTCTGATAGATCTGCAGTCAGATTTTCATTTGTTTTGATGATAGGTGATAGGTGATAGTAAGTAATTTATATTAATGTTACGACTAGGGTATGGAACGTTCTCGAAATCTTGAGAGTAGTCCTGGGAACATGGAAAAATTCCACACGCGTTCGCCACGCCCACAATGAGTAGCTGTCCCCTTTTGTAAGTGTCAAAGCAAACTGTTCCTTATGGTTGCGACATAAGGTTCACATTACACTAACAACAATAGTTGTTCTTACACTCCTAAACAGCATTTTAACTTACCCCGCCCGTAACATTATATTTGCTTGTACTTCTCTTTTCACCAAGATTATTAGACGTTCATCAATTTGTCTAGCAATTTTGGTAACTGTGGAACATCTGGAAAGTTTTCTATTCAAACGAATGTCTATTCATAAGTATAACGAAAGAATTTGAAAATTTAACACCGAATATAAATTGTTTAAGACACCTGAATATCGTCGACAATTGCCTTCTCTATAAATGTAGTAACCGTTACAGACCAACAACAACTATTGTCAAAACATTCATAATGTCCCAACGTTTGCTGGTGACAATGGTAACAAATTAATACCTAACAAATAATTAAGAAATATTCCTTAGTAACTTATAAGTAAACCAGAATCATATGTGTTTGTAAAATATATTGTTAGTGATTAAATCATCAGTGAAAGTGATAATTTTTAATGTTAGAGTGACGTTAGAGTAACAATAGATGATGTTCTGTTTGATTTTAGTGATAAGAATTGATTTTAGTGATAATAAAAGAACATTTAAAACCAAGAAGCTGTAATGTAATATTTGATGTTCTTTCAGAAATGGCTTTGCTGCCTACTGGCCATGTATTCTGGTACATTGATTCCTGTAGAATCAGTGACTGTTCGAAATCCACCATCAAATCCGTCCACAATAGAAGCACAAGCGAAATTCTTCCAGTAAGTGTCTATGCGTTTTAAAATATCTTCTTCTATGCAAGTTCCACATAAAAAGAAAGTGACCTAGTTCCTAACGTATACTAATTTCAATGTTAACCTTCAAACAAATTGGTTTTTTATTCACAATCGATCTGAACGTGTAATAAGCGTTTCATAAACAAGTAACTTGTACAAATATTGCTCGTTGCTTCACTAAAGGAATAGAATGAGAAAGAAATATTTACTTTGTAGGGATTTTTTCTCAGTACAATTGAGTCCGTACAAGATTGAATTCGGTCACGTTTGCGAGGATCCTAACACGTGGGAACAGCGTTATGAGAAGAAGGACTTTAAGAACCACAGGGATATGGGAAAAGTAAACGTTAATCTTTTATCTCGCTCTGTCTCTAACTTTTCTTGTGTCTTTCTCTTTCCCGCTTCGCTTGGCTTGGATGAAGGTATAGGCATGCGCCTTCCCATGAAGACTACGACCAGGGGCATCGGCTTGGAAGCGATCGTCACTTCACTGAAAGGCATGAGAGGTCCCGACCTGCTACAGGGCTGTTCTCTGCTAAAGTACGCTTCTGCTTCTTCATTTTCATAAGAAGATCGACATTGAGATCATTTTCCATCATTGTTCACATTGTCAATGCTTTTCATGACATATTATAAAAAAAAAGACCATCAGCATCTCGCAACTCAGTTATTAAGTTACTACTTTTCATTGCATTCATTTGAAACAAAAATAAAACGATAATCCATACATACTATGTTCTGTTTAACCCTCTTATTTTCTCTTTCTTATCTAACATTTCTTATCAAGAGTTATGAATAGACGACTAGAAAATTAATATCACTAGAAAAATTTATAATTCATTTGTCTACGAAAATAGGTAAGATGGGGCGATAAAAAAGGAGGATATGGAGAACATTACTGGGACTTAAACCATGCTGGACATGCTGGAAATCATGGCCACGATGACTACGATAGTGATTCTGATGACGGTTCTTACAAACAAGACTCCTATGATCACGAACCAGACCACAGTTCTTATACTAACGATCGTTCCGACGATCCTTACGATGAGCCTAGTGAAGATTCACCTAAATACGAAACAACAGACTATGAACAAGACAAGAGCCCAAAGTACGAAGAAATTGAGAGAACTAAGCGAGCGCATCCTCGTATGAAAACTGAAAGAAAAATTCAAGTGAATGAAGATATTTATGAGGAAGATCCGCAACAAAAGAAAAAGAAAGTGACACGCAGACATAAGGAACATATCCAGGCAGCTCCGTCGCATAATGTCGAAACAGTTTTAGAAGAAGATAATACTGAAGAGGTCCAAAAGAAGCCACTGAAGTTGAAACGGCCACAGCAAAAGCAAAAACACCAAGACTTAGAAGATCAGTCGCAACTACAATCTAAGCAAACTGAAGTACAGGAAGAAACATCACAACAGGCATATACTCCTAAAAAGACACCAGATACACACTATGTGCCCTATGAGCGCGGTGCAGGAGTAAGACAACATTATCCAGATGCTACAGTTACTACTTCTGTGCCTAGACTATTTCTAGAACCATCAACAGGACACGTTATTGACCGAGCCACTGGTCAAGCATACGTTTTACAGCCAGTACAACCAATAATTGTAGGATAGAGATTACTTAGATACCTAACTAGTTTTTGAATAGATTAATTGAAAATTATTTATTTTGTTAATTAAATGAATGTTAAGTATCTGTTGCGTATTCATTTTTATTTCTTCTTAATGTGAATGTTGTAATTGAAACGGTCAGTATACAGGAAACTTTACTGTTTTCCAATTAATACCTATTTTTATCTGCGCAATGTTACTTTGCATAAACTAATTCTGGGAAAGTACTTGATGACTAGACACTGTCGAGCACAGTGCCTACAAATGTATAGACAATACAGGGCCAAGGCAATGCTGTCGTGCAAGTTCATTGGACTACCTTCCTCGTCTTGATCTCACTTTAATGTTGTAGTACTTTCCTACATAACCAGTTCATAGCAAAGCAAGTGTATTTGTAAAATGAATTGAATAAGGCTTATCAAAAGGTTCAGTTCCGTTGTTTGTACTATAAATAATGCGTTACTTTCACTTAGGTTAGGCAAGAGCTTAAATGAGATTGTTCAATAATATGTTAAATTATAAAGAGAAGACCGTTAATAAAAAATAAATGCACCCACGTTACTTAATAACACGAAATAATAAAAGACAATATATTTATTTAAATTAATATATAAATTTATCCAATGCTTTCACTTCTTAGAAAATAGAAAATTTCTTTTAAGCAATGTTACAACTTACAACCACATTGATACAAGTTTAATGATTGATTGATCACATTGATACGAAATTCTAAATGAAGATTATAAAAATAAGAATGTGAAAATTATAATGCAGTTGTAAAATTGAGAATTTTAAAACTATTGATGCTGGCTTTTTTAAAATTCGGATTGAGTAGTTTTAAATAACCTCCTACATACAAACAAACTTAAAAACTTTACCTCTTTATAATATTAGTATAGATTACTATAAAAAAGAACTGATACAATAGATAAAATTTGATTGTATAGATTTTATAAAAGCGAATGTTCGTTGAGCCTTAATTCGTAGGGTTGCCATTGTGACAAAATACAAATGCAAGATGCAAACCGAAGGGTCAGTACGCTGCAATGTCCTTTCTCACGGTTTAACTGGCCAAACAGGTTTAGGACAAAAGGTACGGAAGACATAACTCTTATGAATTTGAGTTACCGTTACTCACATACGGGCTAAGGAATATTATCTTTAGCAACATCATTAGTGGGGTGTGGAATTAAAAATTAAAAACTAAGATTTCAATCTATCTAAGAATGATTACTGAAGCAAGTAATAAAAGCCACAAAATAACCAATGACAATGTTCTTCTTACACACACATACACATTTCTTAAAAAAAATTTGAGCGGCCAGAGACAATATTTAGTTAGACTCAATGATCTATCGAAAGCTCCGAGTACATCTTCTCGACAATTCCTCAGTGTCTCAAAACAAAAGTTTTCGATCAATGATTGGATCAATGCATGTTACCAGTGATGAGTGATGACATATTTTATTATGGCGGTGAAACGATTAACTATGGGCCTCGTAAGAAAGCTCAATGTTGCTCAACGAGCTATGGACGAGGGCTATTTCGAGGTTATACATTGCTACATCGAATCAGAAACGAGGAGATCCCAAGACCTACCATTTTATACATTACCGACATAAAGCCGGTGGATCAATAAGTTGAAGTGGCAGTGGGCAGGACACATAATATTAGGACATCCACTCACAAGGTAGACAGGCGACCTGATAAGAGCCACGGCTCAAAAGTGATCCGGGCTGCTTCTGATCGGTCTTATTGGGAAATTATGGGGGAGGCCTATGTCCAGCAGTGGCATATATGTCCTGTAGTATATTAGGTGATTGCCATTGAATATTAGATACTAATTTCTACTCCATTTGTAAAAGGCACGTACAATATGCATTTCACAGTGATATTTTGGATAACCTATGGCTGCAGTAACCACTAAACTAAGAGTGTGCGAGTAAGACATGCCAGAACTCATTTCCCCTATGCCCTCCCCTTATCCTACTAAGGTTTCCATAACTTGCAGCACCCTATGGCATCACTTAGCGACTTCCAACTCTTTCAGCCACAAACATACGAAAAAGTGCAATGTCAGACACCTGGCGATCTATACACAAAAAAATATTAATAATTTTATAAAAAATTTAAAACATTTATTAAAATTGTACTGTGCCCTTCTAAAGTAAAGATTATTTTCATGCTTCGTTTACTTTATAGATTAAATAAAACAGGTGTTTCTTTTGGTCGTCATGGACCATTATGATAGGGGAGTTTATAATGCAGTTATAACCCCTTATGTTCTTGTGAGATGTAAACGGAGCACGCGACTCATATAAAAAAAATCTTTTAGGGATCATTGTTGTTAGGTGATGCTGTTGTAACAGCATCTTTTTTATATCCTCACCTCTTTTATTTGACTTCCTTCAATAGGGAATTCAATCCGTACTTCGACACCTATATCAAATATTCCAATAAAACATTTTCAATATGTATGATAAACTTAAATTTTTAAAAACTTTTTTTTGTGAAATTTTTACAACTAATTTAACGACCGACTTCATCTGTGTTTAATTAATTTAAATTTTTACCTAATAAGAAAATGATATTTTTTAATAATTTGTACTCAAGAAAATATCAAATTCGGCTCAATAAGATATCCAGTTGATCACTTTTTTTTCTTATGGTCAGTAGGGCACATATGATATGATTATAACAGAACTAAACACTAATAAACATTGCAAAATATTTTCGAAATTTCATGATTCGTATCGTATCTGGTAATTTTTTTAAACTTATTTGACTGTTTCTTAATTTATTACTTAACTACACGGTAACACATATTTTCCTATAGGTATTTCCCATAACGCTCGTAATCCTTGCCAAATAACCGATGTCACGACCCTTTTTATCTTTAAATACAATTCCCAACGCGGTCAAAGGGTCAAACCTTTTGTTGTCAAAACCTGTTTGACCAGTTGTAGTCGTGAGAACTCTCGTCCACTATAGGAAATGAAAACCACGATTTGCCATTACGGTATCTTTTAAGGAGTTCATTCAAAGACTTGCACCTTACACTTGTCACTCAGGGGTGCGGATACAATGCCCATAATATGTCCCTTCTTTGCTTCAGTATGTGACATACGGATATAAAGAATTTAGCCTATTACATTAAAAGTTCACGTTTTATAAATGAAAGTTTTTAGAAAATTTTCGAGATTTTTTAAGGCAATGTCTTATCTAGATATCCTTGAAAATATTGGAATATAATTTAATACTTAAATAGAGCTGTAGACAGATAAGAAAATTGAATGTTTTCATCTAAAACTAATCAACTATTGGGGGTGCAAAACAAAATATTGTTTTGGACTAAACCTAAAACCTAAACTATCGAAGTCTATTTTTTTATTTGTCAATTTATGAACACAGACATAATGTCCATAAATTGACATAGACCTTAAAGTACTAAGTACTTAGCGTACAGTAAGTACTCTAAGTACGCTCAAGTGAAGAAAAACACTTTTTTTTATTTCAGAAATGTTTCAGAATAATAACTTTAAATTATTTAAAAAATAAATTATTAGTTACATATAGGTAATTATTATTATGTATAATATAGTTAGTAAAAATACACAACACTAAGGGCCTCTTTCACCATCTTTCAAGTAGGCTAACTGTTATTTAAAGTCACTGGTAATCGGGGATAGTGGAGCTGATATACTCGTACCTTTGTTTGTTCGGTGTAAGAAAATAATAAAAAAAATCGCCTATCTAAGGATGCAGTAAACCGAGTGCATAATTTAATAAAACATAAAATTATTTCTAAAAGTAACTAATCAACACTCTACTTGTAGTTGGTGAAAGGGGCCCTAAGTTGTCATCGAACATAATGTCCGTGTGTAGTAAGGGGAGCTTCAAGACATGCAAATAAAGGGTCAATGGTGTCCTTTCTTTCCCACGTGGAAGTGGTCAAACTAGTTTCCGGACGAACCCTTATAGCGATTAATAAAAAGGCGGAAGGACAGTTGATGTCTTTTGGGCTATTGTCCAAATACTTGTTTGACCAGTTTAGAAACTGTGAGAATGAAGATGAATGCATTTCATATGTTTAAAAAAATGAATTGGTTTTGCAATTCTGTATGTATGGAATTGTTTTTGTATAAAGTGCGTCAGACAGGCTGATGGTTTACTTAATGATAGATGGCTACCGTCTACCTACTCTGCCAACAATAGTAGTATTATAGATAGACATAAGGGATAATTACTGCGAATGCAGTGTCTACTTTACAAATCCATTCCGGGCCCTGCCTCGAATCGATCCCGGTCCCTGAGACAGATAGTTAACATGGGACGCTACCGGCGTTTTTCCATACAAATGTAATCCCCTGTTTTCTCTCTGGATAATCCTTCTAGAGGAAAAATTTTTTTGTTATAAAATTTAGGTCTGCTAAAGCTATGCCCCCTATTATTTCTTTTTTTCCACCAACTAATTAAATAAAAAATATGACTTCTCAAAAATTGTAATAAATGGGCCTTTTTTGTCACCCTAATCAGACGACTATAAAACAAATTTGAAAGACTTTTAAGATAAAAAAAATAATAGGGACATAGATTCGTTCTTCTTGAAAATATTTGTGTAAAAATTATTCGATAGGCTCAATTTTTAGAGGAGAAAACATGGGAATACGAAACCTCGATTTAGTCAAAAAATTTGTAGGTATAATCGGTCTGAGCTGCATTTGTCCCTATCGTACAATACGGGGGACGGCTGGATGGCAGCGCGACGGCAATATTTTCTTCAAATACCTATTTTTCAAATTCTGCTGTACCCTCTTAAACCCTAACCAGTAAAAAATAACAAAAGATGCTTCTTCAGCAGACCGATTTTGATCTACAAGATTTTTTGTTTGAAAGCTGACGTTATCGAGATAGTTCTTGGTTATAATTTATGATATATTTTCACAGGCGATTAAAGATCATCAGTTCATTTCCTAGTATTCGAGGGGATCTCACTAACTTCTACAGGTTCGATTAATGTATTGATTTGGTATACTGTTACTTTGGTGGTATTTTGATGACATTTTAACCTTGACCTGATGTTGCAGCATCGAGTAGCCTGCAGGATACCCAATTCCTAGCAACTTAAAACTTATAAATAGCGTATTTGGGCTCAATAGAAAATAGCGGTTTGGTTTATAATTTTTAATTACAGCTTGTAACAGTTTAAAATACCTACATACTTAATTCCGAAAATAAAGAAGTAGGTAAGTTCAGTTGCGGTGTACCAACTACATTTTTCGTTTTATCCAATTACATAAGTCAAACTAGGTAAAAACGTTTAAATAAACTGATAGATATTTTTCTTGTTTTTTCTTGGTTGTTTTTGTCAATTAATTTCCTTAGTTTGGTACGCGTAGGTAAGTATAGATTAGACACGATTTCTAATTAGGTAAACTGTTATACTGTATTTGAGTTGCATAAACTTAGACCAAAACTTTTTTTATAAATGGTCCTACATTGAATAATAACGCCTTCAAAAAATTATATTCCTTTTAATTTACTCTCATTTTAACAAGAAGGGAGGGTTTCTTTGAGCTTAGGTGCTGCATGTGCTCATACCGTCTTCCCCTTTCTTCTATCGGACAATCCAGACATACGGCTGGTCACCCACCATCCTCGCCTTTTCGAAATCCCTCTTTTTTAGACCAAACGCTTCAAAAATTCTTTGAATTCAGGACTGGAACTTCTTGCCGACGTCTCGGTTACCGAGCTTATATAATCCAAATATTCTGTTCTGGGTGAGCTCGCTCCATAGTCAGCCTTTCTTTGCTTCACGGCTAGATGGGGGCGAAGAGTAAACCCATTTTTTTAATAATAATAAAAAGAGATCAGCCTATTAGACTATACTATAAGTAGGTATATATGTAGCTAGTCGGAGCAGGGCGCGGGTGCAGTGTGACAGATTGCGTAGAACGCTTTCCACGTAATGATTTGTAATAATTTGATATGGGGTTCCGTAAAATAAAAGGGATATGGTGAATGTTCCCTTATCGTTAAAGTTAAGGAGCCCCTGAATTAGAATTATCACATGTTAAGAGTCACCTTCTCTCTTACGCCTGTCGTCAAGGTTGGCGGCGAGTTGTATCACCCTAATGTTACTTGTTACAGCTACTTTCCATCGAATTACAAATTATTGAACAGGTATTCTATACATGTTACGTATATTGTTTTATATATAATTTTTATGTTAGATATATATGTTACCGGCAATCTGTAGATATAATTCAGTTATTCTATACAATACCTGGCAATGTATGAAATATTATGAATATTATTATCCATTACATACTTTACCTAGGTAATGTATACAATTCCTAGGGATTTTATAGAGTACCTGCTGTCCCACCGGCAATGTGTAAATTAAATAGATCTTGGTCTTTATGACGGGCAAATGAAACATGTTCTATTACTTAAAATCAACTTTATTAAAATTAACAATTAGGGTGCTCCTTAAAGATAATCCTTATGAAAGTGGTACAAAAAAAAAGTACCTTTCTGTTACTACAATAAAATCACAATAAAATTAACGTGAAAGTAAAAATTATTCTGGCTATAAGTAACATAATGTAATTTGCCTAAAAGTACTCACGTATGTAATAAATATTTAAAACTTAGAAACAAAACAATTCTGTAAAAATAATAAGAAGGTCTACTGCCTAATCAAAATTTTAATTACCTAAGTAAGTAAAAAAAGAAACACCCCCCCCCCTCTCCTTGCTCTCGTCTTTTACATACTTTATCGGCTGCGCATTTGGTATTGTATAGAATACCTAGGCAAAGTATAAAATAAATAATATTTCATAAATTACCTAGACATTTTAGATATTCTATACATAACCTAAGTATTGTATAGAATACCGGATTATACAGATTGCCGGTAACATATACATGAATAAAAAATAATACTTCAACATAAAGTAAGAAAAAAAATAATGAAACGCTATTTGGAAATTGTACCTACACTTAATTTACAGGTGAATGAAAATGTCTCTTTTTTTAACTGATTTGCCAGATTAATTTCTCAAACTGGGTATTCTTTGAAATACTAAAGTGCAATATTTTATGAAAGATGTCAAACTGAGAAATACTAAGTAGGTTAGACAAAATTTTAGTATTAGTCAACGTTTACAACTCTTTTTTGACGCAATGATCAGATAGGTATTGCATTTCTGCAGTAAATCAGTGGGCAGGCAATTAATTTATTTGAAAAGAAAAAGTTATTTTTTTCTTCAAGTGATGCCTATTTATTCGAACTTGGTTTTGGTTTTGGTTGTACCAAGTTTTGGGTTATATGAGCTCGGAAATATATCGGAAGTTCCAATCCTTGGTAGTGCGTATTATGAAAGAATTTATAAAGCGTTTGGTTTGAAAAATTGTGATTTTGACATGATGAGGATGGTAATTAATGGTGGTTGATTTCACTACATAAGTATTTTACGCTATTTCAATATAATATTTGTACTTGACTCAAGTAATATTTAACAGCCAAATTAAATAATTTCACGGAACCCTGGTGACTTTTCCAGAGAACTCACTCTAAGAAGGGCTGTTCTAATGTGTTAATATTTTTTTTCAGTGCGTCAAAGCGCAATGCCCATCGTACAAAAGTATATTACCACATCAGTAAGCCGTAGGTAACTCGACGAATCCGTAAGGTAACATTTTTGGTGGTCGGCAACGCCTTGTTTGCATATTAAGAAGTGATAGGGGTGTCTTAGGGCGGGGACACGATCCCTTTTGATTCACCACTGTATTTGAAATTATGCAAATAGTTTATTCTTGCATTAACTTCTCGGTCAGTAGTGTTTAAGGAGCCCAGACGTGAACTGTATTTTAATCAGTTGAAGTGTAAATTAAAAGTCATAGTTTTTTTGATGATATTTATTAAATAATATATACAGGACATATTATACAGGCAGGTAAACATTAATTTTATAAACACATATTCTAAATTATTTATACATACATAAATACTTTAAAATAATAAAAATATTATTAGGTATACATTGTAAAGATTTTTACTATACCGATGATTATAGAAACAGGTTTTTTACCTGTTCTTTTAAAAGTACATATATATATTTATAAATATATACAATATAAAATGTGATAGTGTAAAAGGGTTTTAAGAAAATTATAAAATAAAATAAGGGGCGAAAATGGAAGGTTTCGTGGTCACTTGCTTCGTTACAATCCTTTTTTTGTTTTATTTTTGTTTGTTTTGCATTTTTTTTTGTTCATTTTATAGCTTTTTATTTATTCTGGCTCGTTCATTCGCATGCGGGCGAAGTCTTCGAAGACAATGTTGTCTTCTTCCTCGTTGGTGTAGAGTGAGTTCTCGTAGCGGTGTCTCTCGATCGACTGCATTTTCTTCATTGCGTTAAAGCGCTGGCGTTCTACAGTGCCTGATATTTAAAACAAAAATAAGTCAATTTTTTGATTCTTTAAACATTGAAATATTATCTTGTAATAGTCATTTACCTTCAGCTGGGTGAAGCAGCTTGAAGGGCACATCAGTGACAAGTTCTCCGCCAAGAGTTCCGCAGTTCAACTTGACTCGCACGGAATAAGAGACCACGATACCAATGGCTTCGGCTGGGCATTTTCCCTCAGGCACGAGCGTGGAGCTAGCCAAGTTCACGTCGTCTTCCTTCAGGTGTCCATCCAGAGCCACACCTGATGTTTAAAATAGAACATAGTTTTGTGATAGAAATTGCAAAACAAGCAACAGCACCTAAATGTGACCCCCAAATATATAGCTGTCGTTAACGTATTATTGACCGCGGTATACCACGCTCAGATTGATTCTGCTAATTAATAGTTTTCAATATATTACAAATATTTTTTATTTGTAGTCATTGTTCACCTGAATGGTTCTCTAGTGAGTATAATTTCTTGAATAAATAAAATAATAATGCAAGTTAATGTTCTTGAACATAAATAATGTTCTTGAATAAATAAATAAAATAATAATTTCAGAGCTGATAAAAAAATATCATGTTTTACTGAAAATTTTGAAACGTTATTAAAAAATTAGAAATTATTTTAAAGTACAGTCGATTTTTGAGGAGTTGTGTAAGTACTTAGGTAAAGTAAATACTTTTAATTTCAGGTACATTATTCCATTTAAATATACATTAGTCCAATAAAGTTAATCTTATTACCATTATTACCGTTATCTTATTACCGTTATGAAACATACTATCTACGTAACTTTTATTTCGGTACTTCTGTTTTCTCTGTGTAATATTTTAAAGTCATGATTTGTGTTCGCACTTACCCCGGATTTCCTTGTTGTTGCGAGACAAAGGCACCAAGTAGAATGTCTTCGACAAGCTCGCCCCAGGTGTGATCGGGCAACCCTCTCGGCTTTCCAAGGAGGCAACATGTTTGCTGAATTGAGAATTGATCATGGTGATCTCGACATGCTGCACAACCATGCATCGAATGTTGCGTACAGATTTGCGTGAGTTGTTCGATACGATGATGTTGGCCGCGACCTTCTCGCCATGGTAATAGATCTCCTTATCCAAAGTTACTTCGAGGTTGATCTTGCCGTTGCTGAATGTGAAGCCCTTGCTCACGAGGGAGCTAGGAAGACGACGGCCACGGTTTGCAGGTGTGTGTTGCAGCTAAAATTGACCCAAATGTTATACTCGGTTCCAGTAGCTATTATATTTTTTAACATTAATATTTTATGGCCCAATAAGGATATGTTACCTTCTTAATAGCGAGGTTCACAGAGCTCCTCTTGTGAGTTTTTTCTTCTCCCTTCTCAGCGACATAGCATCGTACACAGTATTCAACGCCCATGGGCTTGCCCTGGTCGTCTTCGAGAGGTTGCATGGTTACCTAAATTGAAGTTTTATTATAATAAGTAGGTATCATAACTAAATAATAAAAAAAAGAGGGAAAATTATGAGTAATAAATTACCGAGCTTGGCGACATTTCCGGGAAGTTGAAAGTGAATGGATAGGCATTGGGTCCGAGTTTCTTCAGGAGTTTTTCCTGGACCGGTGTTACTTCCATCTTCGAGTTGACCATTGGTACAACTTGATCCTGTCCGAGTACCATTTCCCTGGAGAACTTCAGTCCCATCACCTCATCTTCCTCCCTACCGTAGCGGTAAGTGGTCACGAGCTAAACAAACAAATGACGAAAAATAGAAATTATAGTTATTCACGATCCACATATTAAATAGCCACAACACTTCACTTGAAATTAAATACCTGAGCATAGACTTTCCTTCCTTTCAGGTATTCGGTGTCGACAACGACGATTCCATCGACCGGATCGCAATAATCCACATGATCAATGAAGTCGCGCTTGCCGAGGTAAACCGTAAGCTTTCCATTAGGTGTTGTCTTCTTAAAGACCTTTACAGCAACCACAAAAACCAAGGAGAGAAATTCAAGCATGTTGCCTGATTTCACAGTGCGCGTAGGAAAGAGGATTTATGAATGTGCAGTGTGAAAGTTTTGAAGCCTTCACCGGGAATGCCTGCTGAACCGCCTGTCCCTTTATATTTATTGAATTTCTGAGGTTTCCCTTTACTTCACGTAAAGAACGACCTAATTGGATTTCATTTGTAGGCGTCGCAAATTAGATTAAAATCTTGTAAGAATGACGCGTACCGTGTATCCTATATTTTAAGCATTTGAATCGATGCAATATCCTGTCGATCCGGCCATATTTTATGTAACACACTCGTAACCATGCTACAAACTTTTGTAGATGAAACTTTTACAAAAGTCATTGTCAAATTAAATGTCATTTTTATACTTTTCTTTAAATATTCAATTATAATAGTTTTTAATATTATACTACTTGCATTGCTTTACTTGATCAGTTACAGTTTTCTATCCAAGTTTAAATTTAATTATTATCGTGTAAATAATAAACGTATAACCCAACAAGAATCTTATAAGACTTTCTGAACCTACGTTTTTTTTAGAATGTAGCTGAAAAACTTAAGCGCAATAGGTATGTCGCTACAATAGAGAGTTGTAAAATATTTTTACTTTATAAAAGTACGAAAAAAAGGTATTTATGTAATTTTAATTATCAATAAATTACCAATTTACTATGGTTGCTTTGTTATCGAGCATACTTAACACTAAACCTAACATAACAAGTAGTTTAAGTAATAAGTAATGAAACTAGTACATATTTGTTTAAAATAAAAACTGTTTTAGCTAATTTACAGAAGACCACTGTGAAATAACAGCACGAGTGCTGTTGTGTTTCGTTGATTGAGTAAGGGATGCAAGAGCCCATTTTCCTATCCCATTATCCTCAATCCTACTTACAGCACCCGTGGCATTGTTTGTGTTATAGGCAATGGTAGCCACCTACCATGAGATAGACCATCAGCTTATCTTTAAAATAAAAACACTATTTAAAATAATTATGTATCAAGGACCATCCCATGGTCGTTGATACTATAGGCTCTATACATGATACTGAAACTAAATTGACGATTTTTATAATTTTTTTCTGTATGTATGTATGTTCCTCCATAACTCTTAAACAAATTAACTGATTTTCATTAAACTTGGTAGATAAATATTTAGACGTACAGGACACACGATAAGCTACTTTTTCTTTTCAACTAGGACGAAGTCGCGGGCACCAGCTAGTTTAAATTAAAAATGTTCATTTTGCATTTCAGTTATACAATCGCTATGCCGACCTTCCTAACTCCTGGTCGACATGGCTACAGCGTACGGTTTTCTCCCACAAGGCCTGACGTTCTTTCCGTGGCTACCAGCCAGTACTATGGATTAGCAGGAGGTGGCACTCTCTTCTTTCTTGAGCTTTCACCAGATGGAAATACATTGGTAGAGTTACAGAAACTAGAATGGACAGACGGGTTGTTTGATGTTGTGAGTATACAGTTTTGTGTTGAGTACATTTATCATTTTAGTTAACATGTGTTTTGATCAAAATCTTGTCCGTGACTATAATTAAAGCCATCGTTTAAATGTTATTGTCCTAGGTTTGATTGCCAGTATTATGAATTAATACCAAATTATTTGTCAATATGAATCTCAATATGAACACTACCAGTATGGAGTTTATAGAATATTTTATAACAAATGTATTTATTAAATGTTACTGAAAGTGTTCAAACGGTGAAATTAAAAATTAGCTCGATATGTATTTTCATGAATAAGTTGATTTATAGGTAATGTCAAATACCTAATCCTATAACCTATATATATAGAATGTTTGATTGAGTCACAGTGTGAACCCCATTGGAAACAAGTCTGCAATAGTCAAGGCCAACTCAATTAGGAGAATCCCCCTAGACTACATGCAGACCTGCCTTGCTTGACAGACAAGAGCTTCATTTCATCCAATTAAAGATACACCATTACGGGCTCTTTTGAACTATATTACAACGAAATGCAAACTCCATTGCCCTACACTTGAAGCCATTGTAGTGTTGTTATGTGAGGCTTACTGCATCAACACTTAACAGGCTTATTTTTAACTTTATTTATAGATCTGTTGTGGGCTTATGAAATCACTCAGCCTTGACCTTTTTTATTGTTTTCAACTAGTATTGAAGCAACCCTTTTCAGTTGTGGCATGGTTGCCTCTAAGAAATGTCTCACCATCTTACTATATAGAATTATAGATAACTACAGACTTCAGACAAAATCTCTACATAACTTAATAACAAATATTAGGTAAAATATATAATATTTATTTTTACTTTATTAAAATTAATTATTTGATGTATTACATAATGATTAACATAGGTTGGTACTAATGTTGGCTCTCTTAGTCTGTGTATTTAGTTCTTTTTAATTTCATTAAAAGTTGCTATGGTGTTTAAACAATTGATACTCCCTTAGTTATTTTTTTTATTTACTTTTTTTGTCACACATAATTGTGGTCTAAATCTTATAGTTAGCACAAAATTGGGAACACCAAGATTCAGCAATATTAAAGTAGAAAGACTATTTATTTAGATTATTAAGTAGAAGTATTTGTGTTCTACAAATATGGGTATTTGGAGTGTATTGTGATATTCATACACCTATTTGTATTTTATATAATTATATTAAGTATATTTCACTATAATTATATTTTAATTGCTTTTTAAAAGAATAGGTGTTTTAAATTTAATGAAATAGGTATGTTACATTTTATTGAAATATAAAATAAAATAAGAATAGATACAACTTTATCTTTGTATTTTTAATTGTGTGCTCTGATTCCAGACTTGGTCGGGAACCACAGAGGGGGCGGCCGCTTGTGGTGCAGGTGATGGGGCAATAATTGTATGGAGAATAGGTTGTGCAGCTCCGTTAAGAGTTTTACGAGGGCATACAAGCGAAGTATGCTCGGTCGATTGGCCAAGAGCACATCTATTGAGTGCTAGTTGGGATACTACCATTAAATTGGTAAGTGTTTGTTCATTGTAAATGACGTTAGCCTTATTTCTACAAAAAATATTTAAGCGAAATTTTAATAAAAGCTGAACCATAATTTTTTTTATGTTAAGGTTGATAGACACACTTACAGTCCACTTACAGTCCTGGCTACCGTCGCCTAAATCACAAGCAAATTCACAGGTGTTGCAAGAGTGCTGCGAACCAGCATAGGATTTAGGATATAGGATTGAATAGGTACCTACCAAGATATAGGGAAACGGGCTCTGTCATCCCCTCCTCACGAAACAACAGCACACATGCTCTTATTTTATGATGGTGTACTGTAAGCGGGCAGTTACTGTCACCAGACGGGCTGCCCAAATGACTGCGAAATGCAGTGTGCCCTCTCATTAATAATGTATGAAGTCAAGCTAATTTAACAGGGTCCATAAGTTGTAAAACTGTTCATAGCTGTTCATAAGTTGTAGTAAAGGATAATTTTTTCATAAATTAATATGTTGTGATATTATTTTATTTAAATCTAACCTTGCATTATTTCTGGCTAATCTGCATTACCTAGACCTCACGGAGAACCTAGATGAGTTCCCATTTTTTTTAAATAATTACACCAACTTTCTCTATTTTCTTGTCTATAGTAAGTAAAACAAGGTATATATTGAATTATTTCTTTTTTCCAGTGGGATCCAGAGTCGGAGACATGTTTGAACACATTCTCGGGTCATTCTCAACTGGTGTATACGGCAATTTTCTCACCACATTCGGGAACCCTTGCATCAGTCTCGGGAGACGGTCATCTCAAACTATGGACCTGTGTGGACCCACGTCCGGTAGCTGCTGTCAAAGCTCATGATGCTGAGGTTACTATCATCACTGTTATTTTAATTAAATTTATCAGCTGATCATGATTTTTTTTGTAAAAAAGTTTGAATAAAAGTAAAAAACTTATTGACAGATTGTACCTACTCAATGATGTGAGGAAACTTATTTCCTTGGATATTTTTTGGATTGTAATTTTTGAGATATCAAATACAATCGATTGTGTATTGTAGAAAACGATTTCTTCATATAGGTATTAGGTACCTATTGCTTTTTTTTAAAAAAAAAAAGAGCAATGTATATACAGTATATTTCTTTGTACAGAGAAATACATACGAACAGACTACATAATATAATAAGACTAACTAAACACAATTTAGACACAATAATCTCAAATGAATGATGTCATAGAGCATAATTATCATGATCGCGATTGGGTTGGTTGTATAAGTTGTATTCGACTCCAATAGACTGTTGTTCCTCAACTTTCCAACTAAAAATGCATTGTCAAATATAAAAAAATATATCTCAGCTTCATCGTTTTCTTTGGTACAGGTGTTGTCGTGTGACTGGAGTAGACTAGAGTCGCATGCGTTGGCAACGGCTGGTTCCGATGGACTCGTCCGTGGCTGGGACTTGAGGCGACTCACCGCTCCAATGTTCACATTGAAAGGTAATTTTTTATCTTATTATTACTTTGAGGTTACAGTTAAATTTACTTGTTAATACATAAGAGACCACACATTTTAGTAATGGAACCTAACATAAACTTGACTATCAGGTTAAATATCAATACATAATCATTAAATATTTATAATAACTTGTATTGTATGCATCGTTACAGGTTGTGAATGTGCAGTGAGAAGAGTGCAATTTTCCCCTCATGCACCTTCAATTGTAGCCGCTGTCTCCTACGACTTTACTACCAGGTAAAATCAATTCACAGATTCATAGATTTATCATATTCACACATCGAAGTAAGTACTACAACTATGGAATTTGCGTGACAAATGCCAACAGGGCACATAAAAAGTACGCCTGATAAAAAGTATCATGGCGGAGTAAAAGGTACGACTAAGTACGACCAAGCTCTACTATTGATTTTAAACTCCAATCTGTTGATTTAAAGTATAACATTTTCTTTAAATGACAAGTGTTCGTTCGTTTTAAATGAGTTCATACTTAAATGTTCCATAAAGTTCGTTTTGTATGGAGTGCGAAATCCATAGTTGTAGTACAGTCGGCCGCATAAGTCGATTAACACATTCAAAAGTGCAAAACAACTGAACACTCAACTTACTTACTTACTTACTGAAGCTTTTTACGATCGTTTGTATGTGATGTTTATTTTGTACTCTAGTTGTGACAACGACTTGTGGCGCGTTGAGTGTTCAGTTGTTTTGCACTTTTGAATGTGGTTATCGACTTATGCGGCCGACTGTAAATTGATGTATTCACAAAACATGGTAGACATATGAAACAGACAGAGTTACTTTCACATTTATAACATTAGTATGGGTGAGCAGTAAATGACTAAGTGAAGATGGAAACTGTCCTAGCGCATGGTAGGAGGAGTAGTGACCTAATGTTTGGTCTGTTGCAGGATATGGGACACGAGTCGCGGTTCGGAACCACTGGAGACCATCAGGCACCACTCAGAGTTCACGTACGGCCTTGACTGGAGCCGCACACGGCCTCATCGCTTGGCCGACTGCGGCTGGGACTCGCTCGTGCACGTCTTCACGCCGCGATCGCTCGCGTGAGACTGGTCAGTTCAGTTGGACTTTTTTTTTAAGCTAAGATCCGGCGGAGCTCACGGCCCACTTGATGGTAGACTACCACTGATCTCTAATATACCTCTGGATGGTAGACTACCACTGATCTCTAATATACCTCTGGATGGTAGACTAGCACTGATCTCTAATATACCTCTGGATGGTAGATTACCACTGATCTCTAATAAACCTCTGGATGGTAGACTACCACTGATCTCTAATATACCTCTGGATGGGTTGTCCCATACAAATTACAGATACTTTCGTGTACCATTTTGAAGCGCCGCCGTACGTAAGTACGGGAACTAATTTTGACGTTTGCGTATTTTTAATCCATACATAATAAGTAAATAGTGTCTGTTTTATTCTATTTGTTGATGTCTTAGGGTCAGTTTAAGTTTATCTGTGTCCGCTTGAGTTTTGAAACATGAAGAAATGTGTATTCTGTAAATGTCTCTATTATGCGGACATCACTAGTTTTAGTTCCATGTACTTACACTCCATAGGCTCCATAGCCTACAGCGCCAAAATGGCGATTTTCAACAGGTGCTTTGTGGGATTGGGAAGGGGTTTCTTCTTTTGTCCAAGCCTT
Organism: Synanthedon formicaeformis; assembly: GCA_945859745.1. Lineage (NCBI taxonomy): Eukaryota > Metazoa > Arthropoda > Insecta > Lepidoptera > Sesiidae > Synanthedon > Synanthedon formicaeformis. Next base: position 9,902,323 of record OX243959.1, on the reverse strand, counting down.
AACTATTAGAAATTAATAATGATGCTCGAGTAAAATGTCCTCTATCTTGCCATTAGCCATTTTTTTTATTGTTAGATGATTGGCAGTTTTTTGTTATTATTGTGCGCCATTTTGTCAGATCCATCAAAAACTTAACAATTTTTCAGGATAAAAAGTATCCTAGGTGTTGATCCTGGTAATATGAACTATCCGTGTGCCAAATTTCATCCAAATCCGTTCAGCCATTTATGCGCGTTATTGAGAAACATCCATACATGCATATGTCCTCACAAAACTTCTTTTTCTTTTTTTTTATGTTAAAATGTCGCCAGACAGGCTGACTGTAAAGGTTTTTTGGAAAGTGATAGGGAAATGGGCTAGGACATTCCTCTCCTTACTCACTCACCGAAACACAACAGCACACGTGCTGTTACTACACGGTGGTCTTCTGTAAGGGGGTGTGGTTACTGTCAGATCAGAGCAAAGTTGAAAAGTTCATATCAAAAGTTGACCCTGCCGGGAATAGAGCCGGGATTGAGCGTTTAGGGAAGCACCCTAACCCACTCATCCAACGGGCTTGTCAACATGGCAGATATATCGCTGCTTAAAAACTAAAGGGCCATAAAACAAAAAAAAAAAACAATGTTTTTATTGCAAAAATACAATCACAATCCTTCATATTGTTGCAAAAAAACTTATGGTTGTTTTGTTCCATATTTAGTATATTTTGATCATTTTTTATATATTCAAAAGTAACTTATATGCTTATATCTCTTCTAGTATTCAGTTTATTATAAAAGTACTTTAAACATTTATTGCTACTTAAAAATACGCTTCTAATGATGTATAATATGTATATATTTGATATATATATATCTAATAAGATAAAAATAGACAAAAAATATTTTTTTTTTCGATTAGCTCTTCTGTAAAAAGTCTAATTTTGATTTGTGGCCCTTTATTTTTTAAGCAGCGATATGTGACAATGCCTAATTGTTGAAATTTTGATTCCAGATACAAGGCTGAATAATATTACCTACTTAGTGCCAAGAGGCGACTGTTTGTGCCAATACGAAGGGAACTAATGAAATGTTTTCTGTAAGGTAATAGTGAAACAGGGAATACGTCATAATTACGACGCGAAGTCGATAAAAGGTAAATTATGTAAATAAAATTTAAATTATTTATTATGTACCTACCGTATTATGCACATATTTTATACAAATAGACGTTTTAATGGGAGCTTTTTAAATATGTATATAGGTTATAGTTAATCTTAAAATGTGACTGAGCACAGTTCCTTATATTGGTGTGTTTATTATTATTATATTAAGTCGGATTTTTTTTATTATTGAGTAGTAGTAGTAAGGGTTGAACCACATAATATTATGTCAGTACGGAATCGCATTTTTAATGGAATACTTGCCTGAATTTATCTCGCCCAAATGGGCAAGTTATCATGTTTAATTTTTTCTCATTAAATTAAATAAATAAATTCGTGAAATTTGAAAAAAATAAGTCGGCGAGATAAATTCGGGCGAATAGTCCATTAACTCGGATTTTTTTTAATTCTTTTTAATCGCTCAGTATCGTCATTTCCTTAGAACGAGATAGAGTGAACTCGCGCTATCTTTTTCGCTCTTTTTGGAAGATGATTTATATTTTATGTAAAAATAATTACTAAAAAGAAAAAAATAGATGTTGCTACAAACATATTTTTATTGATATTCACCTTGGTTACAATGCATCAGATTCCATATTATACCCACCCGTATTCTTAATATTTTAAAATAAGAAATAGAAAAAAAAGTATGTTTACAAAGGTTAACTATTGAGTTAGTATTTTTATGTCACCGGATAATTATTGCAAGAACCGTTAGTTTATAAATAATCTAGTGAGTTTATAAACTGTCGATAGATTGTGAATGGACACTAAAATTTACAATATAACGCTTTTATTTTAGTAAGTTTATAAACTGACCATAACCAGCCGTCAATTTATAATTTTACTGGGTTGTTTCAAACTGTTCTACTATTTGTTCTACGATAGAACAGTTTGGACAAAAAAATTCCAACTAGTTCTATCTACTGCACAGTATGACAGATTGTAGTCGAATAATTTTAATGAAACATGTCCAAACTGTTCTACTATTTTTATAATAGAACAAAATAATTAAAAAAAAACTTGCAATGAGTTCTACTGGCGATATTATCCTTACTAATATTATAAATGTGAATGTGAGTTTGTTTGTTTGTTACGCTTTCTAATGTCTAGAATGTCTAGAATGGTTATTTCACTGCCAACTTCAGGTACATTTTCTTTGGTCTTAGCTTTGTTTATATTTAATCTTTCACTTATTACAGAAGCATAATATGACGTATCAGGAAGAATATCAGAGTCTTTTGAAATGATAGCTTGTTCTAAAAAAGGTTGATTTGGTTGCAAATTACTGGTTCTTTTTCTTGTTCATTGATTTGATTTGATTGATTGATTGATTGATTTAATGTCTGTGTCCGAAATTTCTTTATTTACTAATAATTCCTCACATACTACAGGACTATTGCCAGACTCGTTTGAAATAATGACGTGATGATGTTGTCATTGCCAGTTAGGGGTGGATTTTCATTATAGTTAACCTCTTCAAATAATTTCTCCATATCCTCTTCAGTTTCTAATTTAGAATGTTTTTAGATAGATAGATGGAAGAGGGACCACATATCGGCTCATTTCCAAATAAGGCTTTAAACGGTGTTCTAGCAATTGTGGAATGGTATGACGAATTTTTTTGGAATTGAGCAAAGTCTAAAGGCCTATAGACCAGTTTGTGGAATTATTATCCACCATCCAGGCCCGAATCATATTTTTGACGTCTTGATTTGAGCGTTCTACACTCCCTTGGCTTTGTGGATGTCTGGGCCTTCCGTTAACAATTTTATAATGCTGGCCACAAAGGCATAATTTCCTTTAACACCATTGCTGTAAACTCGCGCCCATTATCACTTTGTAGGATATTTGGACAGCCAACTTCTAAAAATATCTTAAGTATCTCAATTGCGACTTCTTTAGCCTTTCCTTCTTAGTGGTGGTAAAAAACAAAATTTGGTCAAATGATCTTGGTACTTAAGCAGCCATTTATACTCTCCATCCGGAGAAGACTGCAAGCCAACAAGATCTACTTGTGCCCTTCTATTGAAATCGTCTGAAATAAGTGGTCTTACCACTATTCCACTTTTCGGAAAACTTTTCTTAGAAAGACACAGCTGGAGGAAAATCGTTATTGCAAAAATTGGTACTACATATTTATTTTTTAAGGCATAAACTATTTTGTGAGGCAACCATCATGGTATTGTTTGTCTGTTGGTCGCCTTCCCTGACATTTAGCCAAATTATTATCTTCTATTAACTTGATTACACTTTTAATCTTTTCATTTGTCCATTCGCTCTTTTTGCTGTTTTTCGAATATCCACTGTAGTACTTTTGTAGGTCTAGTTAAAATTGTTGTTGGTCAACAATATTAGGATCATTTTCTACTACTAGTTCACTTCTATATTGATTCACAGACTCTATGTTAGTAAAAATAAACGTTGTTTATTAAATCACACTATTAAAACTGGTTTTAATATCTTTAATTTGAATAAAAACACGCAAAGGATCGACTTGTTTATGCCGGTAAGAGAATAATGGCGTCGATAGAGTGAGTGAAATAGAGTGAAAGACAGATCATTAGTTCCACCAATCAGCGTGCACTTTGCGTCAAAATCACAATTTGACGGCAGCTCATGGTCAGTTTATAAACTTACTAAAATAAAAGCGTTAAATTGTAAATTTTAGTATCCGTTGACAATCTATCGACAGATTATAATCTCATTAGATTATTTATAAACTAACGGTTCGTACAATTATCCGGTGACATTTACAACAGCTCTAATGGCTGGGCCACGAAACTAACGCTCGAAGCGAATTCGCGAATAGCGTCAAAAATTTCAATGCACTTTGCAGCGTCGTGTTGTGGCCTCTTACATGAACTACATTCAATTTTGTTTTTGACGCTCGACGCTGACGCTTGAAGCGCAAAGAGAGTTCGCTTCGAACGTTGTTTTCGTGGCCCAGGGGTAAGGTGCTGACAGAATAGAAAAGTGGTTCAACCCTTATTCGCGCACAAGAACAAAGCATCGGTCCCAGTGTTATATAAAAAAAAAATGTACTAATTGCACAACAAAGAATGCACATAACAATATATAACTGTCATTTATAAAGAGGTAAGAAGGACTAACATATCGATGCTTAAAAACTAAAGGTGCCATAAAACAAAAAATACAAAAATGTTTTTATTGCAAAAATACAATCACAATCCTTCATATTATATATTGCAAAAAGATTTAAAGGTTGTTTTATTCCATATTTAGTATATTTTGATAATTTTTTATATATTCAAAAGTAACTTATATGCTTATATCTCTTCTAGTATTCAGTTTATTATAAAAGTTAATGCTACTTAAAACATTTAATGCTACATAAAAATACGCTTCTAACGATGTATAATATGCCTATATTTGATATATATCTAATAAGAAAACAATTCACAAAAAATAATTTAATTTTTTTCGTTTAGCTCTCCTGTAAAAAGTGTAATTTGTGTCCCTTTAGTTTTTAAGCAGCGATATATGGGTGTTAAAATGAAAGAAAAAAAACTCTCAAGTTAGCTGTAGCATGTGGCTAATGACCGTTGATTTTCATTCTTGCAAGTTGCCGCAACATACAGACATGACGTAATAATTTACCTACACTTTTTCACATTAAAGATGTGCAATTAGTAATTTTGGTTTAGCATTTTTTTAACCGGCAATTTTTTTGATGTATATTATAATAGTGTTATAGAAAGAAATCGAAATATATATTCTTTAGGTAAAAAGAAAAATATAAATGTAAATTATATAATATCATATTTCGATCATACACAAGCATTGTATTACGATAATATTGCATCAAAACAAGTGTACGTAGGCACAAGTGTTTGAATGGACTCGTATTATTTAGTTATTGAATCTTTTCTGTTACATAACCTACTTATGTATTTATTACACGTGTATTCATTTAAATAATGCCTTGGTTTTGGAAATTTGAAATTGTTCTTGATTTTATTTTTGTATTTACGCATTGGTATTGTTTGTTCGTCAAACCAATAACCAATAACCAAAACCAAAACACTACACAATTTTGTAAAAAAAAAAACGCTTTAGGTCCCAATCTCCATAGTATTAAATTAAATGTCCAGTGTATTAAATTAATTTAAAACCTATGTAATGATAGGAAAATTTACATTGAACGCAAACAAAACTTCTCAAACGCAGGAGGTCTGCTGTGCCTATTTCACTGCGACCGGCGGCTTCGCAAATCTCTTAGCGTTTGCTATTCTATGTAAATAATATTGTAAGTGATTGGTTTGTTAACAGTGAACGGGTATAAGACATGGAAATATTTTTAACGTTTCAAAGTAGCGCAATAAAAGGGACTTATAAACTGTACCAGCACGTGGTTTAGTTTGTTGTTTGTTTTGCGCATCGAAGTACTACAAGTACGGAATTCGCGTGAAAAATGCCAAAGTTGCACACAAAAAGTACGCATAAAACGGAATCATGGCGGAGTCTTGCCTTCGCGCGTCAATGGTGAAAGGTAGTAAATACCAACTTCCACTATTGATTTTAAACTCCAACGTGTTGACGTAAAGTCACATACTCTAAAAGACAGATGTTTGGTTGGTTTTAAATGACAGATGACAGAGTTGATGCTCTACGCATAATATGTCACTTTTAAATGTTTCATAAAGTTCCTAGTGTTTTGTATGAAGTACGAAATCCATAGTTGTAGTACATTGATGGTTTTGCGGCATTGCTTAGTGCGGACTGCGGATGTCCGAGCGCTGTTAAACGAATTTATAAATGTAAGATTATTTTATTCCAAATGCCTTCGTGTATTGTCAAGTAGTACAAGGGGTAGTGCAATCAAAGACTTGACAAAAACTTAAAAACAAATATCTCACATTCTTATATAGACGAGCCCGTTGGATGAGTGGTTAGGGTGTTTGCCTTAACGCTCTGTCCAAGGGTTGCCTTAACAAAAGACCACCGTGATATAACAGCACGTGTGCTGTTGTGTTTCGGTGATTGAGTGAGGGATGCCATAGCCCATTTTCCTATGCCTATCCTTAACCCTATTGTGGTCGACAGCGCACTAGCAGCACCTGTGGCGTTGTTTGTGTTATAGGCGACGGTAGCCACCTACCATCATGTGGAACGTCGGCCTGTCTGCCGACATTAACATAAGAAAAATGAACCTTTTAGGGATGTCATTATGCCAAATGATGAAATGTATTTTATTAACATAAATGGGTCTTATACCGGTTCACTGGTTTGTTGCATTTTATCACACATGATTAATCAATTTCGCAATTTCAAAGAAAATGGAATATGTATAGTTTGGGCGTATGGTGAATAGTAATGTATGAATGATTTTTATTTGTTTAAGGAAACTTTTATTTCTTGTTACATAATTTTAAGGGTATAATTTTCATCGATTTATTTTTTAGGTTTACATATTTTAAAAATGTGCTATTTTTTTAACATTCTTTTAAACATGTAATCTCTTTAAATATTTATGTAAATGCTGATAAGTTTAAGAGGAGTATCGCAGTTTTAGAGGGTCTATTAACAACTAGGATTTTATATATACTACAATTTTATTATTTCTAAAGGCTAAAGGTTATGCTAACATGCTAAATATGCTATTATGCTAATAGTGAAAGTACACTGTATTCGTTCATATTAGTTTTTTCGTTCCTGTAATGTGAAAGTTATATGAGTTACAAACAAATCTAGTCCATATTCAAATAAACATTTCCTTTAGGTTCACAACGATGACTTATTAAAAAATTGAATTCCTAAAAATGTTCTCTTTCGTAGTTATAGTTACTACATTTTTTTTTTGACATTTGTGTATATTTGCTAATTTTGGGAATATACAAGAGAATTAAACATTTAAGAACATATATTATGGGAATTCGATATTTTATTAAGTCAACGTTGTGAACCTTAATTAAGGTAGACCCTCAATTAGGAGAAATTATTATTCGGTCATGTTATTGTGATTAAAATGCATTTCTTATTTAAAATAAAGAACAGTTAATACTTGAGTGATTTGTTTTATTACAATATGTAAAATTTTTCACCCGTTCCATATAATATGCCCACTAAGTATCCCCATATTCAAAAATTCAAAAAATATTATACAGTCGTATTGTTAAAAGTTCTAAGAACCAAATATCTAAATATCAGTGACAAATGCGTTTTGCAATGTGCATTCCTTTAAAATGATTTTAATCGGATATTCGCATAAGGACAGATTCTTATTATTAAGACGAAAGACAGATATTTATTATTAATACTCTATAATTTATGACTGCAAAACGCACGCTGTGTGTATCTTTTATATTTTTATAGTAAACCGAAATAATTACCGTTGTCATAACCAAAATGAGAGAAAATTTAGTTTTTGAGCTGTCGTCGCCGCATTGTTTGTTATTTTACTAATTATTCGGCAACAGTGACTAAACTATCATGGTTAGGGAGCCCACGATGCTAAATGTGTAGTCACTCGAGCGTCGTGGGGACCTATTGGACTTTGAAGATTGGATGGTAAGAAGAAAAAAAGGTTATATGAAGTTTTTCATTTCAGCGGTGGGGTGAGCGTCTACAGGCGTTTAAAATTTTGTAGGCGCTGTATTTTAAAAAATCCTCCATATAATCGTCAGATTAAGAATCAGCACGATCAGGACTTTAGGCTGAACCGTCTTTATGAAAATCTGACGCGCTCGAGTATTACAAAATGAGAATCGTCAAAAATATTTTTTGCATTTTCAAAAAGCTACCACGAGCTTGCGTTACATCCGAATCGTCTGAATTTTAAATGGGAGCTTAGTTTAGGTTCACTTAACATCCCCTCTAAAAGTTTGAGCGTATTTTAATTACAAATGTTACCTTTGTGACGACCATAGATTAAGTAATAGGTACTACCGTTCCGTTAGCGCTGAGATCATAGATTTAGTACCTACACTCTAAAATCTTTGGTGACGACTTTGTCTAAAATTTCATTCGTAATAGAATAATTTGATTCTATTTTAACACAAACATTCCGATGTTTTGATTCAATATTTGTTCGAATATGTCTCTCGGGGCTCATCGAACTGGATCCTATAATAACAAAATACGATATCGAATCCAAATTTATTGAAACACAGTCATTCAATCTGTCTTATAAAGTAAAAGAACGAATTTCGTTTCTTGTTATGCGAAATTAATTAAGTAGATATAATTTGATTTTCGGTGAACTAAAAAGCACTGTTTACTTGCTCAAATCATATAACTACTACATTTTTATTTAGTGGCAGAATAGTCCATGGTTCATGATCGTTTGTATTTTTTTGTTGCTGGTTCGATTCCTGGGTGTGGCAAGTGTACTTTTAAAAATCTTTGAATGCAGTTTTGTATAAAGGCATGTTTACCACTGTAATACTGTACCCACTGGTAATAAGGATTTTTCTATCTTTAGTATTTAGAGAACTTTCCCTCCTGTGAAAATTTCCACCCGGTATAATAATGTAAATAAAGGTGAAAGAATATTATTCATGAAAAAATATTTTATAATAATGTCAATTAATATCAGGTTAATATCTAAAAATATTTTTACCCATTTTCATAAGCTCTTGTACGATCACATTAGGTTGATTTGAAAGCTTTTGGTTCGTTTATTCAGCCACGATGAATATTGGTATGAGTACATTGAAAAATTTATTTCTATTTGAGCTATCAATTACTTGTGCTTCAAGAAATCAAAATTATTTCCACAATTGCCTACAACGAAACTTAAAATATCAAACATTATTTTCATGTTCATTTACGACATTGGGTTCTTTGGTTAAAAAAAAATATGGAAAATATTTTTAAAATGAACTGAAATTTTATTTTCAATCTTTTTTTAGTGATACATTAATGATAAATTTTGTAAAAAAAAAATGTCATTAGGCTTTCTTCGTACGGCTTGTCTACTCGTCTATTTATTCGACATTTTCTTCAATTCTGACAGTTTGCGCTTTAACTAACTTTTGTTGCGTTTTTATCTCCTCCAATTTCTTTATCAAGTCCTCTTGTACACTGTCTACTATTTCTTTCAAATTTTTGGCTGAAACAGTTTTTTTTTGAGTATTTTTATTAAATAACTAGCTAGTGCCCGCGACTTCTTCCGTGTTTAAAAAAATAAGCAATATAATGATTGACCTCTTGTTGCTCTATAAAACCAGGCGTTAGGTTTTTATTTTATTTTAGATGATCTCTTGGGAACAATATATTTTTCTGAATAAAAAGCAGGATTAACCAGTGGCACGCGTGCCACCGATGGCACGCGACTCAATATTTTGGGCACGCCACTGATCTAAACTGTTTGAATTTTAATTAAAAAAAACAAATTCCATTCTTTCAAATATCATTGTGAATATAGTAACCAAAAAATACATATCTGCAAATGACTATATATAAAGAGTTTTGAGTCGAAAGGTATTTATTTTTATTATTTTTCCAAAAATTACAGTCAAAATTATTTGATGGCTCATTAAACATTTTTTTAGAAAAAATGGCACGTTAATCCATAAAGGTTCGCCACCCCTGCTCTAGACCAAACGTGTCGTCGTGCCCTTACACTCAACTTGCATAAAAAATGTCAAACCTGTCTTCTGATTGAATTCCTCTGCTATAAGAGAAATTTTCTTCAGCGTTCCAACGTGTTTAGCAATTTCACTAGCAACGTCGTGTTCACCGCCAGTGTTTACCGCCACATCTTCCATAGAAATTTTCTTTCGTTTCTCTAATGCTTGCTTGAACACCTCACTATTTACTAGTGGCATTTTTGGCATTTTGAAATTAGCCCTAGATTCTACTATTTCCACGACAGCAACGTCTTCGTGTTTTAATGCAGGTAGCGGTATGTTGAGTGTGTCATTTTTTATCAATTCAGGCGCAAAAGTCTGCAGCGTCTCAATTTTAACTGGCGACTCCTTTTTCACTGCACTTTGCTTTGAGAATTTTATTGGCAATGCATTTGTAATATTTTCAATGATCACGTCTGCAATATTGATAATTGTGTTAAATATAAAACACATTTTTCTATCTAAATGAATTATTCTTCACGTAACTTACGCACGATGTTTTTCGGCGACTCTTCTTCCTGCCTTTTCTTCAATGCCAACTTTTTAGTTAGTTCGCCCAAAAACATTGAGCATGTTGGCCCTACAAAATTTTATTAAAAAAAATCATAAGCTATCGAAGTGTCGCACTTGATTATCTAATTATCGATGCATTCAGATGCAAAAAAAACAGTCGAAGGTTTGAAAATTATCAAAATTTATGTCATGATTGAAGAATTTCGAATTTAGGCACTTCCTCTTAGATTAATGTCTTCGTGTTTAGTGATAACATGCTTAAGATTATTTTACGTCCTTCGAGAGTTCATATTAATTTGTTGAATGGACCACAGTTTCAGTAGTGAATGTATAGGATAGCGATAGTGCTTTCTTCTTAATAATAAGAAGAATAGTACCTTACTACGTATTCATTTAGGAATTTTGACGTATCGTTATAATAATCGATTTATAATAAATTTATTTTTCTATATAACGCGGCATCATATTTTGAATACACATTATTGATGACACATTAGGTACATAAATTATATTTACCGTTATTTGTTTTTTTCTTTGCAGCATTTGATTTACTTGGTGCCTTCTTGTTTTTAGCTTTGCTTTTCGGCTTTTCCATAACCTGCAAATCTCGATGCAAATCTCGCAGACAATGTGTAATAATATCAATTGTTTGGTTGAATAGTTAAGGCGTGAAAATTTATCAGGCAGACAGACACAGTTACATTCACATTTTTAATTAGTATGGATTATTAAATTTTTCAATTAAAAATATGTCAGGCGCTCCTCTCCACCGTGCTATCTTAACCTACAGGATCATTGACTTACAAAAAACTTACTAAATTGATACGGAATGTCCTGATGTTATAGGACTCACCGTTATTATTTATTTATTTACAATAATTTCACATGAATGCTTTAATTTAAAATAATATGTCAAAAATTATTAAATGGGGCCGTCAAATCAAAGTGACAATATAATGTGTTTAGAATTTGATGCAATAAATTTTATTAAAATGAGACGTTGAATGAAAGCGTCTAAAGCACAGAACACTATAATATAATATACTCAAAAGAAGCAAGTAATCATCGAATTACAGGAATTCTAACTAAAGGCCGCCACAGAGTATTATCACATCTTTATTTTTATATATTATATAAAAATTTCGTGTACCTACATTTTTGACGCTATTGAACTCTGTGAACCAATTTTCATAAAACTTCGTAACTATGTGTAATTTGGTCCAACTTAAAAGAGGATAGTTTTTAATCAGCACCCGGGGAAGCCGGGAGCGTGTAGCTAGTGTTTTATAGATGTATGTTTTATGTAGAGGGTGGGTATACTGTGTTATTAACCAATAAACCAGATCAAACTTTACCATCAAGGGAACAGCTAAAGGGTACACAGGAAAACAAGCGAATCAGATGAGTTAAATTAACGTTTGCGCTTTTGTGTATCCAATGCAAATTACTGATGATGCGTCATTTCATTGGTCCCTAGATAAAAAAAACGCAATAAATTCTCTTGGATTTTTTTGCGATCCCTCGGGAACAGCATTTGTTTTCTGGATCATGATGGGTTAAGGAGTGAAAAAGTTATAGACAGACAGTAATCATAAAGTATAAATAAATTCATAAGTTTTATAGAGATGATTTAATTATTTAATTCACAATTCCTTCTTTAAATATTTAGTGTAATACATTTAAAGACGCTATTTGGGTAGGTTGACTGGTTTCTGTAAAAGAAAAAGAATTTTATTATAAAAAATATATTTTTAGGTAGCAGTTATGCTTCACTAGATGGTTATAGATTACTGGATTACGAGGATTACGAGTAAAAGCAATAATAAAGATAAGTGCGCTGCCGATCTAATAGGATGAGAAGGCTCAGGGCCTTTTTGACATTTTGAGAAACTGGTCATTCTGAAATTAGACATTTTGTAAGACTGGTCATTTTGGAACACGAGCCCAGTTCTCTATTTATTGCTGTCCTAAGGGTCAGCACCGACGGGCGGAGTGGTAGCGAAGAGACTAATTTAGTAACAATTTAAATTCAACCTAAAGTGCTCCTGAACACGACTGTATTCGTCGGCGGCGAGTCGCTCGCCGTCATTTCATTTCATTGTACCAAAAACAGTCGTATTCAGGAGCACTTTAGGTTGAATTTAAATTGTTACTAAATTAGTCTCTTCGCTGCCACTCCGTCCGTCGGCGCTGACCCTTAATTCTACAATAGTCGGCAGCGCACTTGCAGCACCAGTGGCGTTGCTTGTTTTATAGGCGGCAGTAGCCACCTATTGGTGCCAAGTTGTCAGTGAGCCTGTCCGGGGACCTTATAATAGTTATAGCTATAATATTACATTAAAGTTAATACGAGTATTATAGCTTTAAGTTCTGAATTTACACTGGCCAGCGCCAGTATGGTTACAGTGTCTAACCATGCACACACAGAAGTTTACATCACGTGTAATATGTACCTTGTTCCTTAACATTTATCATAAGTCGACAATACTTTAGTAAACCCATTAACTATTAAGTAAACCCTTTAGTAGGTATGACATTGCTTGCGTTAATAGGACATAGTGATCACCTATACCATCAAGTGGACGGTCAGCCTCGATCTATATAGACCTTTATGGAAGTCAGAGCTACACTCCTTCAAATAAAGAATATAAAAAGGCATAGGGTTAGTCAAGTTGACTTACTGATAAAGCAGTTTGCGACTGTAGAGCTGGTAAAGTTTCAAGAGGTTCTTGAACATTTGAAGTCTTTGGATTTGGTTCTAGATTAGGACCAACTGTCACCATCGAGGCATCAGTTATATTCTCGGTCACTGAAGCCGTTTGTTTGTCTAGAAAGATTAGTATAGAAGAAAGATATTCAGTTAAATTGTTATCAACTAACTTTTGCCCACGACTTCGTCCACGCCAACATTTATTCAATCTTTATTGCTATTTTCTGTAGGCGTTGATTTTTTTTATTATTTTTCTCATTGAGAGTACATACCTACTTTATTTCTATAGATGGTACCCTATTTCCTTTTCTGTGTGAAGGTATATATGCAAAATTTTATGATGATCCGCTGAATACTTAGTAAAAGCGTTCTAGGTAACAGAAACAGCCAGACAGAGTTACTTTCATATTCGTATTTATAATATCAGTAGGGACTAGTTAGGATATCATCGTCATGTTTTGTTTACTATAATAATATTGTATTATACATATAGATATAGATCCACTTGTCTAATCTTACAGTAAAATCAGCGGTAATTATCAAGTCCTTTACTAACCTGATGACAGGATACTTTCTTTGGCATCATAGAACTCTTCTTTAGACTCTTCATGTATAACAGGAGCAAGAGAACTCTCGGATGAAGATGTTAAACCGCGTTGTTTTGCTAATTTATTACGCTTCTTCTTTAACTTCTTTATCTTAATCTAAAACAAAATCATATTTTAGTTCAAATACAAAAATCAGTTAATTTTTTAAATATTAAATACAACCACTTTTTTAAATAATTAGAAATTAATTGCACTAGATTTGAAATTAATTTCAGTTATTTGCTTCCACCTAAACCTTCATTTTATATAACGGAATTGTCAAGTTTTTTTTAAGTATTTCTACGACCAATAACTAAAGAGGTCATTGAATTGGAATTGGTAAGTTCGAGTTGGAAAGTAAATTCTTAAGACTTAAGACTTTAGAGTAAATATTTTACCAAAAAATTACTGTATTCTTACCAAAAAAATATTATTTTCAAAATGATTTGAGATCAAAATATAGAAATTGTGAAAATAAACTTCCAAATAAATTTCAGATTCCATGCATCTACCTTATCACCAGTGATTTATTATCTTATTAGGTACTCTTACCACGAGTACAAAATAATTTAAACATGGGACGTTTGGAAAATGTGTTTTTAGATAGATGACGATTTATAAAGGTTGGTTCCAGCTTACTTTTGTTAAGTCCTACTGGAACTTTTATTGGGAAAGCCTCAGTCAAGTATTGAATGTCCTACATCAGAGACAATGTATTGTTAGATAAGACGTTTACCTTTTCCCCAGGTGTTGGTATTGCGTTTTCCGGATCCGGCCCATCTTTATTCAACTCGCAGTTCGCAAGTTCGCAGATAAAAGGATTGATAGCACCAAACAGTCCTTCATCCGAGGATGAACTTGATTCATCCGTTTCAGTCAAATTAAGGAGATAATCAATGTCATTATCTAGAATTACCAATAGGTACATATTGATTTTTAAATATTACTGAACAAAAATATAGGATCTGAATTTTGTATCATCAATATATTCAATATCAATACTCAATACTAATAATAAAGATGTAAGGGTTGGTCATGGAGTAATTTACTTTGTTTTCAGAGATATCGTATTTATAGGCTCTGTACATGATACTGAAACTAAATTGACGATTTTTAGAATTTTTTTCTGTATGTATGTATGTATGTTCCTCCATAACTCTTAAACGAATTAACTGATTTACATGAAACTTGCTAGATAAACATTTAGACGTACGGGACACAGGATAGGCTACTTTTCCTTTTTCAACGCGGACGAAGTCGCAGGCACCAGCTAGTAGCAAATAAAGCCTGACGTCTTTATCGCTGTGACGACAGTGGCGCCACAACGGCGACTTTTTACGTGAAAGAGTACAAACATACATACATCCATACAACTTTTCATCCTCGCCAACTTTCTTATTTATTATTTATTAGATATTAGTAGGATAACCCTGGTATAGAGGCAGGCAGAGTATCCTCTAGTTTCATTTACCTATGTATGACGGTATCCACATGCCTACCGTTTTCTTATTAAAAAATACATAATTTTTGTGATTACCTAATATATCTAGAACAGTAATGTTACGAGTAATTGACACAAACAATGGGTTGGGTTTTGAATTAAGTGTGGTAGTTTTTTAAGTTGTTTTTAGGCTAAATTAGTTAGGAATTGTCATAGTTTTATAAAAATATAGTTTTTATGTCTAGGAAATCAATTTACAATTAATTTTATAATTATTTTAAAACATAACCTAATATTTCTTTACAATACAAATAAGTATTTATATACCACATTTGTTTGAACTATCAGCATCAGTGTCACTTAAAAACATCACTACAACACACGTTTCCATTACAACACTTTAAATTTTTACTGTTTAGAAGTTAATTTTATAAAATTAGTATTTGTTCACTTAATATTAGTATTCTGTGCGTTTATTACAAAATGTGTTACAAGACTTATTTGTACAGAAAACAAATAGGTTAGGTTAGGTTCTGGAATGTTATGAAAATAAATGCGAGCGGAGCGCAGCGGAGCGAGCTTACCCGTTTACAAAATGTGTTACAAGACTTTGCAATGCAGAAAATAGGTTAGATTGGGTACTGGAATACTGGTTGTAGCAGAACAATTGTGCGCTTATTACAAAATGTGTTACTCTGTGGTTAGTATGTCGTAATTTTTATGACTAGGTTATATTTTAAAATAATTATAAAATTAATTGTAAATTTATTTCCTAGATATAAAAACTATATTTTTATAAAACTATGACAATTCCTAACTAATTTAGCCTAAAAACACCTTAAAAATCTACCACACTTAATTCAAAACCTTTCCCCAAACAATAATTTATCACTGTGGCCAGAACGCATTAGGACCAAATATCTTTTATGAATAGTTTTTTTTTTTGTCAAGCATAAATCTTACAAAAATATATTACAATTTATTATTCTATCTTACCTCCGTCGTCGTCCATATTGAGAATATTTTATCGCCGATATATTTGGTAAATTAAGGTCTTACATACATTTTAACAGCCATTTCCCATTATTTTCGTTACAAGTTTGTAATAATTGAAGAAATACATTTTGGGAATATCGGCGACTTATTACAAACAGAACATTACACAAGAATTCGGTTACATTGACATAATTGTTTTGTATTGTCTTTGCCTTACGTTGTCCATGATATTTATTTTTAGAATTTAATTTAAATGAGTTTGTAAAAGTTTGGTTTAATTTAAAAGAAAAAAGGTAGTATTCTCATTTAAAAAACAGATCACATAATCGTATTTATTTTTATTTATTACTAGCTGGTGCCCGCGACTTCGTCCGCGTTTAAAAAGAAAAAAAGTAGCCTATCCTGTGTCCCGTATGTCTAAATGTTTATCTACCAAGTTTCATGAAAATCAGTTAATTCGTTTAAGAGTTATGGAGGAATATACATACATACATACATACAGAAAAAAATTCTAAAAATCGTCAATTTAGTTTCACTTTCATGTATAGAGTCTATAAACAAGATATCTGAAAACAAAGTAAATTACTCCATGACCGACCCTAACAGATTTATTATTAGTATTGATTTTATGTTAAGTTCGACCAACAGGCTGACGGTTCACTTGATGGTAGCCTGCCGTTGCCTGTAACACAAAAAAACGCCACAGGTGCTGTAAGTGCGCTGCCGACCATTATGGAGAATAAGGGATTTGGACGGAAAGGAAATGGGTTCTGGCATCCCGTACTCATTCACCGAAACACAACAGCACATATGCTATTATTTCCAAATGACTGTGAACGCAATGTGCCCTGCCACTACTTAAAATTATTTCATTTTTATTATTATTATTATTATTCACTTATTTATTATATTTTCTTAATTTTAAATTTTTTACAATATAAATTTATATAAATACAAAAAACAATATATATTATAAAAAACTTAAAACTAGATTATTATTATTATTATTATATTCCTTCATTATAGATCAATTAGTTCCACCTACACTTGTTTTAGGTAATTATCTCCAATGAAGTAATTATTTTGTCTCCTTCGTCTCATGAAATATCGCTGTAACTGCTGTAAGTATTGTATATTTTTAATATAAACATACTTTTTTATTATCCATTATCCTAAATAATGTACACATATAAAATATCCAATTCATTCGGTGGGAAAATGAACGATCCATGATTACTTTTTTGTTACTCTAATAAATCTCTTTTCCATTGCAATAATGGTTGTCAAGATTTATTGCGCCCACTGTTGTAGGCAAAAAGTCACATTGTTGGTTAACAAAAGGAAAAGAAAATAAAGCATTTTTGTTGTACGTTTTGATTTTGTCACTAGGAATGATTGAATGATTTAATTATAATGTAGGACCTTTTCAGTAAAAAACCTTTTCAGGCCTTATGAAAATGTGAAGGCTTTATCAAAGGATTCTAGTCAGACATTACCCATTAATTTTGAGTTTTAGGTTACTAATTTACGAGATAGATGTCCAAGGTTTAGCTCTGACAAAACGTTCTTGTCTAAGTTAAGTTTTTTTAGAATTTTGATGTGGTAATTTTTTTTAGTTCTTAGCATTAACGTCAATAATTTATCTTTAAGCATTAAATGTTTATGATAAAAAAATGCAAATCGACGAGCAAGTAACGTTTTTAATAGATTTTAATAGTTTTTAATAGACCTCCATCTTCATGGCCCTTCGAGCCGAATGCTTTATCACAATGGCAAGATTATTCTGAAATACTTTATCTGAAAACAGCTTAAATAATAAAATCTAAATTAGTATTAGGGCCTCTTTCACAAACTACATGTAAAGTGTTGATTAGTTACTTTTAGAAATCATTTTCTGTTATATTGAATTATGCACTCGGTTTACTGCATCATTCGATAGCCGATTTTTTTTATTATTTTCTATTTAATATTTGGGACGTTTACCGTACAAACAAAGGTGTATCAGCTCCATTATCCCCGGTTACCGGTGACTTTAAATGACAGTTTGGCCCACTTGACGTTTGTGAAAGAGGCGCTTAGACAATACTTTTTTAGTTAAGAGATAACGTGTACTTATCGTGTAGTATATAAATTATACTTAAAAATAAGTTTCCTTTTAAAATTAATGACTATCAGCGAAAAACCGCTTAAAGCGGTAAGAAAAAATGTTTTATAGTTCAATAAAAGTATCTTCCGAGACTCTGTCCTAAGGTTTATGGCGTGATTGTTGACCTCTTGGCCCTTAGGATTATGTGTTGCGAGATATTATCGACAATACGCGTCTTCGCTGTCAGGAATGGGCGCCCATAAATTACAAACGAACCCGTATTGATTAAATATTCCGTAGAAGACCGTTTTGCATTTTGTTAAGATCGTAAGTACCGATAATAATACCTAATGATTATCGGTATTTAATGATGTTTTAAGTAATGATGGTATCATGGTATATATTTATTTTACAATAATTATTAATGAGTCTGCCAGTTCGACAGCTTTTTCGCCTAGTTTATTCCATAATGTTTATCTTAAATTTAATATAGGCAAACGCCCCAATGTTTCACTCCACTGTAGGTGGTTCTAAGTCCTACAGTGGAGTAACTCTCGACTTTCTTATTTTTCCTATGAACATAAGAATAAAGTTCGAAAGGAAGCGAGGATAAAGGATAAAATACAAGGTGATATTGAAACCTAACAGCACTAGAAATATAATAATTTTAGTATTTATCTTTTTAGGTTTATTTTTTGAATATAAATTTTATTATTTAATATTATTATTATAACACGGTGGTCTGCAGAGATGGTTACTATCACTAGTATTACAGAGAATAACATAACCTTACCAATAAGTAAAATATTTTTTATTGCTGCTAAATAAAGAGTATAACTTAGAGAGTTGTTTGTCGTGTTCAGAGCGTTTTTGAGCATCTCTTATCTTTTTAAAAAGAAGAGAAAGTACAAGTTATTTCCTTCACGTCGAGCTGCAACTCAGGTTCATTCATAGTTCTTTCTTGTCTGAAAATTTCCCTACACAAAGATTTATATTATTTGGAAGCACAGTTCACGTAAAAACAGTCTAGATTGCTGCGACCGGGAGAAAGGTGTCTATAAATTTAGCAAATATAAAATAAAAAAATTAAATTAAAATGACACTGTCTTGTGAGCTGCATTTAGTTAGAATTTCAATTAAACTTTGTAGAATTATTTTATGTCTAACTTAAAAAAAAATTAATCAAACATGTAGGTACTTGCCAAGGTGAAAAATATTTTTTTAGATGTAAGTTCATCAGGCCGGCCCACAAGTAAAGGTAAAGTTATAGGATGAGAACAACATATTGTATGTTGCAAAATGACTTATGGTTGTTTTATTCCATATTTAGTATATTTTGATCATTTTTTATATACTCAAAAGTAACTTATATGCTTATATCTCTTCTAGTATTCAGTTTATTATAAAAGTACTTAAAACATTTAATGCTACATAAAAATACGCTTCTAACGATGTATAATATGCATATATTTGATATACATACGAGTATATCTAATAAGAAAAAAATAGACAAAAAAATAATTTAATTTTTTTCGATTAGTTCTCCTGTAAAAAGTGTAATTTTAATTTGTCGCCCTTTAGTTTTTAAGCCGCGATATAATAATATTAACTATAAATACTTTATACTATTATACATATTCCACGAGATAAAAGTGTCGTATAAAAGACGCTTTAGAAAAAATAATATACAATGTGAGATACATTGTATAGTAACATCTCTAACATAAGTGGTTTACTACACTATATATCCCTTAAATTTATAAGATTTCACATAAGTTACATTTTTAACATAATAATATACATTAAATGTAAACAAATACTTATACGAAAAATATTACAATTTATTTTCTAATTTCGAATTCGAATATTATACGAGTACAATATGAAATTAAAATAATATTATATTGTTAATATGAAATATGAATTATATATTATTTATTTATTAAGATTACATACAGCCATGATATATCTATTATATATAAGTATAAATTAAATACAAATAGGCCTATAGAATCATAAAAAATATATATATTTACATTTATTTATCTATTATTCATGTGCAATTAACAACATGCTTCTAGTACTTACACGAATAATTCAAATTCAACAATAATTTAATTCATAATTCATAATGCATATCGAATTGAATAACAATGAATTCATTGTCACCCTACAGAAAAAAAGAAAGAAATGAATTTGAATAGAAAGTGCACCCAATAACAAGTTGTCTAGTCGTGTAGCGTGATCGTTAGCAAGGGGAACATTGGCAATTGAATCATCCGTGAAAACGTACGCGCCTTACGAAACAAAATGTGAAGAGAAAAATAAACACGAATGTGTATTGGAATAGATAAAAACTTTTCGCTACATTCACTTTATGTGAACTGGTTTATTAGACGTGTTCTTTGATTGCTGAACTACTTTTCTATTATAAAGAGCGGTAGGCAGTTCGATAGTTCACTTAATGGTAGGTGACACAGAATATGATCTAAATATGTTAATATTATAAAGAGAGAAGATTTGTATTTTTGTATGTTTGTAATGGATAAAACTACTGGAACGCTTTTTGAAAATTCTTTCACCTATAGAAAGCTACTTTATAAGCGAGTACCATAGGCTTTTTCCAATTTTTTCAAAAAGGCTGTTATTAATTTTTGAATGGATCTCGTATATTCATATAATAGTGTTTTTGTGTATTCAATCCAAACGTTATACACTATGAAATATAAATTTTTGTAAGCGTCCACAATTTTATTGAACAAAGCCCTTTTTAATTGATTCCCATCTTAACGGTAGATACTAACTTATAGCCGTTCTCTTGAGGTTATCAGTACAGCGAGAAGGTGGTCCGCCCACAAAGCGTTTGAACCTGTGTACACAGCATAGGTTAAGATATTTAACTTTTTGTGTAATTATTATGTTATATGTATTTAAATATGTTCATAGGTAGAAAAAGCTATTAGTTTCTTGTGTTCTATGATGAGCGTCGAATGGTTGAGATCTTAGTAACAAACTTGCTTTCAACTTAGTAGGTATATGAAAACCTACCCGAAAGGGCCGGCGTTCATCCATTTCCGGGTACGCCCTGACAGAGAGCGCATTCCTCACCGCACTATACAGTCGATTGCGACCCCATCTACTCGTATGTATATGTCTGCACAAGAAAATCGTTGGGTTTTAGCCGGTAGAGTCCGGCATAACCCGTTCAGCAACCCCTACGCTGACGTGACGGATATGTATGAGCTAAATGTCAAAAAATGAAATACCAAGTGAAGAAAGCATATACTTTTCGGTAAAGTTGTGTCTGAATCTGAAGAAAGGAGCCACGTAACAGATATCCAGAGTAATGTTGAATATGAGCAGTAAATTTTATAAGCAATTTAGTCTTTATTTTACTCACATTTCCAAGTTTCACATTTGAGGGACGACACGGCCCATTTACTTTGGCGAAACTAGCCGTGACGCGGGGACGTCGCGTGGCTGTATCACTACAGACTAACGTGGAAAAGTTTCACAGTAGCCATTATTTTTATATAACTATTTTAAGTACGTTATCTACTCTACTACATGGTAAAACTGTTGTATTACTGGCAGGTAGCTAATGTGAGCAAAGAATGTGTGTATGAAGTTAAAATAATAATAGAATTTAAAGATCTGAAGCTTCGTTGATTAAATATCACAGTAGACCTTTGGTAGTGATTAGTACCACGGTAGGCGACCGCCATCACCCATCAAGCAACGCAGTTTATTGCTTATTGCTCATATATTTTTGTCACGCTTTGATTTTTTAATTTTTATTTTCAGAACTAAACCCTAGCTTAGTTTTAGTTCACTTTTATTATTGTACTATCTATGTCATTTGTCAGTTACAGATATCCGCATATAAATTTATCCTGTGCTACACATAACGAACTTCACAATTTATTGGATTACTTTTTTGATTTATTATGTGATATTTTGTTTCCAGATACAATGGCGACGGTCTAGACGAAATATGATAAGATGGATGGCGTCAAAATTGTTAATGGTGTATTTGGATATAATGTCAAAAGTGATACTATCGTCGTTACTCGTACAGTCTTTAATGTACGAGTAACTCCCGATTTTCTATTCAGACCAAACACATTGTATCTGCTGTAAGATGCTGATGATGCTGAAGCATCAAGTCAAGGTTACCAAGTAATGAAAATAGCGCCGAGATGTAACAGTATAACAAATTTCACATCAATCCAACCTGTAGAAGTTAGTGATATCTCTTCGTCAACTAGGAAATGAGCTAACGTTCTTCAAACATCTGAACAGATCTTCATTCGTAATCCCGATCATGTCAACTTTCAAACGAAAAAAAAAACGGATCATAATCGGTCCATCCGATTCCACAGAATGACACACAAGTCATACTTATAACACTCCGTTTTTGTGTCGAGTTAAAAATCCTTGAATCCAACATAAGTACTAAAGGAACGTGTGAATTTAATTCCAACATAACCAGACTTTATCTATACTATCTTTATTAATATTATAAAGCTGAAGAGTTTGTTTGTTTGGTTGAACACTAACTCTTCAGCTCAGGAAATCTCAGGAACTACTGGTTCGAATTGAAAAATTCTTTATTTGTTGGAAAGTCTATTAAAGGCTTTAGGCTATATAATATTTTGAACGCGGAAGAAGTCGCGGGCAACAGCTAGTGTTTATTGAAATTGATACTTACTTATTTTTATACGAAAACCTTCCTCATTTATCGCTCTTTCCATTAGTGGAAACCATATCAGTATCACTTGTGTGCTTTAGACATGTAAAGTGGTTACTGCGCCGGTTTTTGTTACAGGCTGCCGAATTTATTACTAAAGAACCTGCAACTATGTAGTATATAGTCCATACCCAATCGTGCATAATTTTGAATTTCAGTCTGATCAGTAAGTTTATCCTGATTTAATAAGAAAACTTCTTATGAATTATATATTTATTTTATTTTATAATATAACATACTTTCATATTTATTTACTTGATGTTGTATTCAATACTCGTTTTGGATGGCGGAATCGGATAAGTCAATGTTATTTATAATTTATTTATATCAGAATCCAGAACCAACCATAAGTGCCGAAGTTGGTCTGTTTTGAAGATTTACGACCAATATTTTTACGAAGAAATATTTTTTGGCAATCTTCATGTTTGAATAACTCGAGTAGAGTTAAATTGGACAAATTGGTAGTTGGGCAAATAATTGCATTGCCAATGAGTCGCATTGTAACGACAGAAGCAGAATACAAGGAAGACAATTAAGCCAGGTAGAATTATATATTTAAAGGTTTAAATATCGTAATTACCAAATTATTGTTCAAAATGGTTAACTATTAAAAAGAAATAAAATTAAACTACCATTTATTTTGTACATATATATTATTTTTATATTTCTCTTTACGAAGTACAAACAATTTATTCATTTTACATTAAAAATCGATACATCTATTACTTATGTGCTATTAAGATAGTTCTTACACAAAATATAGCTAGAGTTTACTTTCATTTAATACATTTTATTTTGGCACCGTGAAATAAATGATAATGTAGGTACTTACATTAGTTTCATTGTTTCGCAAAAGTACTTTGTATGGTTTTGGCTGCTAACGTAATAAATTCGGTGAAACAAACTTTCAATATCAAGTCTCTCTTTAAACAAGCTAAGCTTTGGATCTAGTGCAATTATTAAATATTTTGTAACTGTAACATTTAGTGTTGATAAATTAAAATGTTTTACTGTTATTAGTATCCTCATTGATATTGCTAATATGAATTGTAGCTATTCTTTTCCACTTTAGAGAATAAGTACTGCGTAAATTTTATTCTGGAATTGTTCCTATGCTCGAGAATTCTCCGCAATTAATCTTAGGACCCTTAAACGAGCAAGTCATCCGGTTGTTAGTATAATTAGTGTTACGTCACATGACTTTTCGTATATATTTACTCAAGTGACAAATACACATATGAAATAGAAAGCTTCAGCAGTGAAAAGGATAGAGCAAGGATTAGGATATCGCTGCTTCTAAATCATCGAATTAGTCATACATTACCTTCGTCATTATATCGCTGCTTAGAAACTAAAGGGCCACAAATCAAAAATTACACTTTTTACAGGAGAGCTAATCGAAAAAAGAAAAATTTTGTAATTTTTTTTCTTATTACGGTCTGTTTTTTAATCTCAGACAAAAATGACACATGCAAATGTCAACTTTGCATATAATGATACCATGAAATGACATGAAATGTATGTAATGCATGTCAAATGTAATGTCATTTTTGTCTCTATTAAAAAACAAACTATAGATATAATATATCAAATATATGCATATTATACATCGTTAGAAGCGTATTTTTATGTAGCATTAAATGTTTTAAATACTTTTATACTAATTCGGAGATATAAGCATATGTTACTTTTGAATATTATATATATATATATATATATATATATATATATATATATATATATATATATATATATATATATATATATATATATATATATATATATATCAAAACATACTAAATATTGAATTAAACAACCATAAGTATTTTTGCAACATACAATATGAAGAATTGTGATTGTATTTTTGCAATAAAAACATTTGTGGATTTTTTGTTTTATGGCCCTTTAGTTTTTAAGCAGCGATATTTAAATGCAACCTTATTGATAAAGTCTTACTAACATCTTTAACTTACTTAAAGAACACTTATTATAATACTCTTTGGTACAAGAGATCTACTAGTAAAAAAATTATAGATAAAATTGAAATTGTAGCCAATTTTCTCCTAGTCCCTGTACTTTCTTATCAATTTATTAAGAGTATACTTCAAAATATGTTAACTATTGAGGGTTTCTTGTTAAATATTGTTATACCCTATAAGTCACTATTAGTACAAAATGCTTTCTTTTTAATATTTACAACAAAAAAGTGGGAATGAATTGTTTTACGTTGTTAGCTAAAAATATCACAGTTTTTATAGAAATATTGTATAAAATAATAACAAAGATTTTAGAATAATACATTTTGAATTTTCCATTTGATAAATTGATCCATTGGTAACAATTATTTTAAAACATATAAGCCTTAAAGTATGTTGAGGGTTTAATTAAGTAAGTATATAGTAATTTTATATTATACTAGCTGGCGCCGGCGACTTCGTCCGCGTTGAAAAAGAAAAAGTAGGCTATCCTGTATCCTGTACGTCTAAATGTTTATCTACCAAGTTTCATGAAAATCAGTTAATTCGTTTAAGAGTTATGGAGGAACATACATACATACAGAAAATAATTTTAAAAATCGTCAATTTAGTTTCAGTATCATGTATATAGCCTATAAACACGATATCTCTGAAAACAAATTAACTTACTCCATGACCAACCCCTATTATTCTTAAAACACATTATTAAATTTCATATTTTCGTACAGATAAGTATCAATATTATTCGTCATTGTTTAGGTAGGATTTATGGTGACACGGTATATACATAAAGTACTAGAGGTAATCAGGTGAACTTATTTTTACAACATTGACGTGTTAATATCTTTATTAAATATTAAAATTTAGTTTGATTATATTTACACTTATTACAATTACAAATATATAAATTTCACAACTTCTTACTATAATACATTTAGGTATTATTATAATATGTAGTTAGCTGCCATTCTCGAAAAATATACATTTAAAATGAATTTTATTTAAATTTAAATCAATGACAAGCTATAGTTAAAATTATAAACTGACTCCCGACTTTCTATTGAGCCCAAAAACGTTATATTTGCTGTAAGTTTCTGAGGAGTTGGGTGTCCCGCAGACTACTTGATACTGCAGCATCGAATCAAGTTTACCATGTCATGGAAATACCACCGAAGTGACAGTAAAACAAATTTCACGTCACACGAACCCGTGGAAGTTAAGCCGGAATTACATTACGAAATTAGTGGCATGAAATTAATTTCGTGACATTAGTTTTACCAACAGTTTCACGTGTAATTTAATATTTTCGTAATGGATGCATTAATTTCATGAATGCAAATCAGTTTCGTGCACTGCGCGATTTTTTGGTAAAATTAGTGTCATGAAACTAATTTCATAGTGTAGATGCGACGTGAAACTAGTGTCGCGAAAGAGCCTGGGCTGTGCGGTCGCGCTTCAAGCGTTGAAAATGGCAAACCAACGATGGAGTACAGATAAAAATATACAATTCATTAATTAAATCATTCGGAAATAGTTTTTATAGCTCTCAGGATCTTCATCTGCTAATTCTGAGACTAACTTCATTGCACCCATATGCTTTCTTGTTAACCATCCTCGAATCCACCAACGTCTTTTTTTTATTGATAGTCTTTTTTTTAAGTTTATTTAGAAGCATGTTTAGCTACATTGAACATAGAAAAATATAGCTTTGATGCTGATGGGGCCATGGTTACTGCAATACTGTGAATTTCACGACACTATTATTTTACGAAATTACTTTCGCATATATCGAAACTACTTTCGTGAAACTGAGTTCAACATGCATGCCACTAATTTCGTAATGTAATTTCGGCTTTAGTGAAAACCGTTCGTCAACTAAGATGATCTTTAAACGCCTGAACCGACCTTCGTAAAGTTTCGCTAAGAACCATCTCGATCACGTCCAGTTTGATCAAAATTTGTTGATTCGCTGGGAAGCTAAGATTCCACAGACAGATACACCCATACCCTGTTTTTGCGTCTGGCGTAGGGTCTTAAAAAAGAAAATAAATTACATCTTTCTCACATAAGTGAATCGAAATTCGAAATCTTATTATTTCTAATTATAAAATGAACTTTTCAAATTTATTTTTTCTAAAATAGTATTTACTTGAAGCTACCATTATTTTACGTGCCATTTCGTCTAGTAATTGTCCAGAGTTTGCTGATAACGTGTTGGATTTATTGCCTAGCTTAATTAGTACTCGTATTAGTGTTTCCGCATTACAGATAGGTGTCCTCCCTCCTCCTGTTCGGCTGCGAATGACAGTTGTTGTTGATTTGATGTGGATCCGGCAAATGGAGGCGAACTTTTCGCGAGTTACTGTTCGAATGGCACGAGCTCAAACGTTGCTTTGAAAACTTAATGCTGTCATCTTTTACCTGGAGAGAAAAAGGCTTATACAACTCACGAGGAAGACAACCCATTTTCACGAATTCTTTCTTGTTTAGTGCCAGGCCTTAATATATTCCATTTATATTACACGTGTCCAAATGGCGCTGAGCACATGTAACATTGCATCTCAAGAAATAATACAACATTTATGTCGCACTAAAATAAATAGGTATAAAGGGAGTATTTTTTTATTATCACTTATTTAAAAGTCAATTTGTCAAAGTAAGTTTTATTTCAATTTTTAAAAAGCCGAATATACACATTCATTGAGGTATCAACGCACTAGAGCAGTTAATGTAAATTTTTTTCACAATTTTGATAATAGTTATTTTAGTTTTTAACTTGTAAATACTCTGCAGTGCTAAAATAACATATGAAGTCTAAATAAACAACCTACGCTTTTAGCTTTTTGAAAAGGTCGAAAAGTTTTGTTTTTAAGCATCGAAATACTGCAATTGAATTTTCGTCACAAGTGCCAAAGGGGAACATAAAAAGAACGCCTTTGACAGAATCATGGCGGACTTGCCTTCACGCGTCAATGGTAAAAGGTAGTAACGATCAACTTCTACTATTTCATTTTAAACTCTAATGGGTTGACGTAAAGTCACATTTTCTTTAAATTACGTACTTATTATTATGTTTGTTTTGTTTTAAATGACAGTTCATGCTCTACGCATATGTCACTTTTAAATGTTCCATAAAATTCGTTGTGTTTTGTATGGCACGCGTGTTCCATGTTGTTGTAATTTGATGTTTTTAAGGCACTGAGCAATTTTGGACGGGAAGATGTCTCGGAGCTTTGTCAGCGGGTATAGTAATTGTATTCTTCTATCTACACTAACCTTTAGTGTGAGATCGTGTCTGGTGCGCCGGTGTGAGGAAGTAAGCAGTTCGGTATGCGCCCGAGACTCGTTGTGGTGAGGACTGTCCCGTCTACGCGCCGTCCAACACCAGACCCACTTATATGGCGGCACATTTCTGTTGGAATATTTCATATCGTATTAACGTTATGGTATGTACATATTGGTTTTGATTATCTCGGGAAGTTTATTATAAAACCGTATACATTTACTCATAAAAGAATGAATTTATCTTTAGATGAAAAATTTGAACCGTTAAAAAACAGTTATTATATTTAATTTATTTAAAAAAAATCAATTATTAAAATAAATTATTAGCCTAATCATAATTTCGCTTATATAAATATAAAAACATAAATTTGGTTCAGTATAATCTACATTACTTTTATCGTTCTAATCCTGGCGCGGTTTTATAGACATTTTAATAATATTAAAATTTAATCAAAAAATTACGAGTAATGGAATTGCATTTTGTGCTACTTTCGATATGAATGAAGAAACTTTTAATCGCGTTATAAAAGAAACCTGAGAGAGTTCTTGGTTTATGTTCCACAGAACCATATAATGTCACACCATTCAAAGTTGAGAGTGGTCGTTTCGAGTGCTTCTTGGATTAATGTTTTAACGAGGCCGTTAGGAAAAAATATTGTTACAATCTATTATATTATCTATACTAATTTTATAAAGAGCAAAAGTTTGTATGTTTGTATGTAGGAGGTAATATATAAAACTACTGATTCGATTTAAAAAAAAATCAGTAATATTTAAACCAGAATTTCAGGATGGTCATTGGCTAAATATACTACGCGGCCGAAGCAGCTGGCACCAACTATATAAAAATAATAAATAAAAATCCAAAGCTTGGTAAAATTATAATTTCAGGCAATATAATGCCTGACATTATGTTAAGGTATTCCTTGAAAGGCAATTAATCTTGATAAAATTATCAAGGCGTTGACTGGACAAGCTCTATCTTAATATTCAGACCCAGGTAATAACTAAACAATAATATTATTACTTTTAATCATGAACCAACTGAATCGAATCTACTTATTTAAACTAGCTCTATGCAAAGACTCAACAAAGTTAAAAAATAGTTTCATCCAAATTCTAAATTTAATTTTTTTAGGACGTAAACAAAAAAAAAAACGTGTTTCTTTACACAATTTAGTCGTTTTGTTTGTTTCGTGTTATTTGTGTTAACAGCATTTTTCATTTCTTGTCAACGTTGTTTTACGACCGACTGAAACTGAACAGGGTACTTAAACTTATTCGAAAACGACTGATTTATGACTTCTATTTCACAAAAATACTCTTCCAATAAAAGTAGGTCGAATATATTTGAAAGTTGTACAATGGAAGTTAGGTATTGGGCACAGAATTAAGGCTAAACGATATTATTATTTTAGCGCGTCAATTAAGTACAGAATTATTTTTGGGCTAATAGATAAGTTATTAAGATATTACCTATTCAATGTAATAAAGTAACTTCACTTACTCATCAGGAACTTGCTAACGTTTACATTTATCTTAAGTTATAAAGTAACCGTTCGCTTGGATAGGGGTTTGTTTTACTTTACTAGCTAGCGGTCTCTTACTTTTTTACATTTCTCTAGCATGCAGGCTAGATAACATTGAGTTGTAATTATTTGACTTAAAGCGCCTACACACGGCCCTAAAATTGGTGGCAATATCGGGGCAGTGGTGGGGAGCTCCCTAGATCGCTCCCTTGATCACCTCTAATTATGTTTACGATTCGCTTGCACGTGAGGCGATCAAGGGAGCGGCATTGCTGGCGATAGGGCCGTGTGTAGGCACTTTTATTCTACATTTGAACAGATTTTTAGTCCGGGAATTTGTTGATTTTTATTTAATGGATTGTTTATGGAGCATTATTTCCAGATATTTCCGGATCTTCAAACAGCAAGTTCCACATTATTTTTTAACTGATATTACACCCCTTACTGAATTATCGACACAAACATAGGCTGCCCAATTTAAGACTGCAGATTACACATTGTCATGTCTCTATGTGTTACTTTTTGTTAAAATACAGTTTGAAATAAACCTATATTTCTTGAGAATAGACCCAAAGAATTCTGTACGAGAACAAAGGCCTCTTAAGAAAAATATATTGGCGTGGAATTAATGGATTTACAGCAATTACCGAAGAATTGACAATTTTGAGACAAGCGACGGGCCTCAACTTTCTGAATTAATGAACGCTTGTGGGGACTCCAGATGAACGACAGCTTTGTCTAGAGAAGTTGACTCAAAATTTAATAAATCATTTCAAAGTTCGTTACCTATATAAATCAATTGTATCCGTAGGCTTACAGTTCCTTGGTTAACTTACTCAGGTAAATATAATGACATGAATTTTATCATTTAAACTGACAAACTTCTTAAATTATGTGCACTTTACTGAGTCAGATTTTTTAAAGTTATGCCTTCCAATAATTCTTTGGCGGATAGACTGATGGTAAATGGAAAACACCATTATTTTCTGGCTCCAGGCTGGCTGTTATTCTTTAATATATAAAAGGCGACGTGTGTGTGTGTGTGTTCCCGCTAAGCCGATTTTGATGAAACTTTCACACAATCTTAAGATTAGTCCAGCGAGTAAACCTGTCAAGATCAAGAACGGCTCAATAAAATTATATTTTAGTATTTTTTTATCCATTATATAAAAATATTTAATTTCCGAGTAATTTTGTTTTGATATATTTTTTAATCTTAACCCTCTTTAATACCAAGCAATATTGAACAGCGTATCTGATTTTCCATAAATTGTCTGCTGACGCTCACTCTGAAGGGTTAAAACATTTTGAATTTATGATAATGCAGAACACCATACCCTGATGTAATTAATTGAATTTGATTTGATTTAATTAATGATGGTTAAGGCAACTGCGTCTAAATTATTTGGCTATAAATATAATTAATTTATCTTTATGTTCGATACAATACTAGTAGGTAAATATTGTTCCATTTTGCTTGTAGGATTTATTAAATCTTAACATGGTTTCCTATTCCTATTACAGCTACTCAACAAAAAGAAAATCAGTTGACAAACATAGGAGAAAAAGGTATTTACATATTATATAATTACACAGGCATTTGTAGTTTTTTTATATATAATCTTTATGACAGTGGGATTTGGTCAATGATTATTTTGCTATTGATTTTTACTATTGTAAGAAAACTTATACACATATAGGCTACATCTAACAGAGTAAAGTTTTGTATATGTGTATTATGTAATTTAAAATACAGCTTCAAACTTACCTGAGACTAATAAATATTCTGTTTGAGAAGATGAAATAGATGACCGGGTTGGCAGCTGAGTTGAGCGGGGCTAGACTCTGTATGAGTGAAGCAATGGCGATGTTGGCTTGAGTGTCGGGCACGTAGTCGTACACTTGCAGCAAGTCGAATATCATGTACGGCGACCAGCACAGCACGAACACTGCCCAGTAAAAATAATTTATTAAATTCAAAATTATTTATAATAGCTTTTTGTAGTTGGAATTTTTAAACGGTGAAGTCACCGCTTATAAATTGTTTAATAATTACATATTATACCAGTCAATAAAGAAACTGGTAAGGCTTTTAATAGTAAGAGCTGCAAGACATAACTCATTCATATTTTTATTAGTACCGTAGTTATACACTTGTAAGGGAGGGGACTTGAAAGGTTTCGCGGGAAGCGTTTGGATGCGAAGCATAGAATCCGTGCGTGGTGGCAATCCTTGGGAGAGGTCTACATCCAGCAGTGAAAGGAGACAGGCTAAAGGTTTATATACCTTGATCACCCCTTGTGTACTCTACAACATAGAGTACTATCCCTTGTGATTTCACTTAGAGTACAGTGGAACAGATTCACTGTTTCACGCACTGCATATTATATTGAGAATGCTGTAAGTAGGCACGTCATCGGTGTATCATTCATAATGACTGTCATAAAGAAAGATGTGAACAAGTGAACAATGCTTTGCTCAGCCCCATCACTGGACAGTTTAAAGGACATTTAAAATAAGTTATGCGGTCGCCAATTTCATTGGAAATAAACGCTAAGCCAGTCTGGTCACGATTCAAATTGTGAATTTATAAGATTCTTGCGCATACTCGAAAACTACGTGAAAGTACCGACGTGACAGCTAGCTACGTTATTACAATGCTATTTCAAGTCTTTTTCCATCGATTTTATCTATTTTCCTTTTAGACATCTGTCTTGAGTAAGTATATAAAATGGAGAAATAGAAAAATAAACTATTAAAAAATAGGTAATTTGTTTAAAGTTTTATAACTACTGCGCTCTTGTCTACCAACGATATATTTTTTTTTTATCAAATTGGCCGCTAACTTCTAAACCACGCTACGGGCTTTGATCATTTTGATACGATTATCAAAAATCAAATTTATCAGTTAACAAAAGTGCTTTTTTTAAAGTGCTTTTAGTAACAAACCCAGATTAGATTGTGGTAAGTCGACCATTGTTGTAAGTCTAGATTTCTGATCGAAAATCTGTTTTTCCTTCAACATATATATTTTTATGTGTAGACATAAAACAGTTGTGGAATATGGAAGAAAACACTATCAACTTCTGTAAAGGTCGGTTATAAAACTTTATAGCTATTGACTCCATTTTACTTCAATGTTATAACTACACTTATTGTTTTATGGTGGTCAAACAAATTAGAAATAAACTTCTAGCCTGTTGCGTCAGTTAATATGACTGCTAGCTTATGAGAAGACCGTCATAGAAAAGTGTTTTATTATTAAACAAAACAATAATGAATATTAGTCTTATGAAAAACAAATAAAACCAAACGCTATACTTAGGTTTTTATTTACCACAGAGTTCAGCATGTTGGATGATGTCTATTTTATTTTTCTTATAAATTCCATTTAAAAAAATAGAAATAAACTATCACAATTTATGTAAATAGGACATGTTATCATTTGCTCACTAACCTCGCAATATTAAATGCATACCACCGAGAGAGGGTTGCCAGTGTTGGCCTCTTTTTATGGGTCACATTTACGATGCGAGTCGCATGGACATCCCGTTGCTAGGCAACGCTATAGTATCACAAAGATGTCAAACACATTTATAAAAGGGACGTAAAAGTATTACTGACTCACTAACTAACTTTGTTGCTACGTGAACGGTATTTTGAATGTGCTCACACCACTGGGTCCTATTTTCCTTTGATTTTATTTGATTCTTTTTAATAAGTTCTTATAATATTATAGGTAATCAATTAATTTATGGACGATAAAACTCCATAGTTCAAGAAGCGATAAATATTAGTGTAGATGGAAATTTTATCGCTTTTTCCATTTTTTTATTTTTTTTTAATTTGCTTTTGGCATCCAGCTGTGTATCGAAGTTGAGGTCTATGATGAAGCGAGCTCACCCAGAAGATGTCTATTCACTCGAACTTTGAAAAGATTTGGTTTATTATGAGCTCAGAAATAAAGAAGAAGAAATTAGCCTAGAACTTTTTTATAATATGCATAGATGTGGATGTAGGTATAATACTGTAATCTTATCATTGGTTGAGAGGACATATTATTAAACATAGAATATTAAACAAACTATAAGATGGAATGTTCAATCATAATTGCATGACATAGAATGAACTACTTGTACATTTATTAATCCCATACTATTTCTCCGCAAGTCCCGGAGCATTTTTAAAGTCTAAACCAAGTCGAAACGAAAGAAATACTTCACTGAGTATTCTTGCTACTCATTAGGTACTTGCTAGTAATAAAATTACTCTAATTTAGAGTTGATTAATTAATCAGTAACTATTTTATTTCATTATTTGGAATCAGTCCTTCTGTTTTGATCAGTATTCTGAGTGTGTTATGTACTGTTACAGCTGCAGACGCTCAGAAGACTGAATAAACCAGAAGGAGTGATTAGTGATATCTAAGCAACAGAAACTACTCTTAATTAGAGTACCTACTATATTCTTACTAGCGAGTAGTTACTCTGTGGACAAACATTTTATTGTTAAGACAAATTTATTATACGTTATGCCTGCATTGGGATTGGGAAGTTCTTTACCACGTTCTAACACTTATTAAAACACCATCCAAGACTTAAAAGTAAGTTTACATTACTAGCAAAACATTTCCCTTTTACAGGATCTGGTACACTCTAGCACCAGTATAAAAATTGCTAATATTTGAATAGAAGCATAGCTAAATATTTAACGATTACATAATAATAATAATGTCTAAGTATATACTGTAGGTACTTATTTAAAGAGAATAGCTACTTACCAAAAACAATAACGAATGTCATCTTAACTGTTTTGATTTTCGCTTTTGGAATGATGCCGCGGCTACTGGCTCGTCTACTATCCAAATCATCGCTGTCTGAAACAATAATTCTTACAATTCTATATTATTTTTTTAATTGGACAAAACATATGTCTATTAACTAAATAATATGGAGATAGTTTAAAGACACATTATGTACTATAGTGCTTCGACGACACATTTGGTCTAGTGGGTAGTAACCCTATAGCTGTTAACCAAATGGTCGCGGGTTCGAATCCCGCTAGGGGCAAATGTTTTCCCCCCCTAGGTGGGTCAAGACCGTGCACTGGTGGGGTGGGGGTGGGGGGGGGGGGGGGCTTAACCATCAGCAATCCGGGCGGTTGCAGGGGCCGGTGAGGTCACCTAATGATTTATTGTAAAATTAAATGTCTACTTTTAAAATATTTTCTATTAACAAAACATTTGAAACGTCTCAAATGATTGATTTTTCATTTATTCCATCTCATTATTTGTTCGTGTTCAAACTAGAAAAAGATAAATGCTCAGATAATTACGTGATATTGAAAACTTACTGTTCAGTTTCTCCGCTGGATTCGTTTTTCTCCAGTTTTTGCCCTCATCAATTTACTTACCGGTCAAAGTTGACAAGCGGGCGAAAGAAAAACTACTTACTTCGTTCAACATTTCAGTAGTATGATTAATAAATAACTTTTAAACTATTTTTATACACAAACTTAGAAAAATTATTTAAATGATAGAGAAAAAACTAATTATTTACGAAGGATCACGATGAACTTGTGCTTTGAATTGCTTGAATTTTGAAATTTTATGCGTGTATTTGAGTATTATAATTTATTTATTTATTTTTATGCAAAGATCCTATTTTATGTAAAAATGACTGCAAAATGCGCAGTCTGCCTTGGAACTACTAAATTTATAGATAATTTAACTTTCAGTGGCCTATGAGTTAACCAATAATAATTATAGGAAATTATAATATATAGACTGTTGATGGTACTTAATAAGATTGGGAAATAAGGGATTGCTAAGGGCTTCCCTATTTTTTATGTGTTTACAATATAGAAAAATAGTATTATAACTTACATTGTCTGGTAGCAGTCGCTCTTCTTCCCAACACTCTTCGGCTCTTCTGTCTTATAGTGACAACGATGACACCGTAACAGGCTGATATGATGACGGCTGGAGCCACGAACAGTGACAGAAATACGCTGGTCATCCAAATTCTCCACTGTAGTTTACTGATACCGGACCAGCATTGAGGAGTACCTAGTTTTCAATATTTATAACATTATTTTCAATTGGTATTAAAGTTCTTATTACCAATAGAACTACAGCTTTATTTAGGATAATAAACAACTAAATATAAATGTTTATTATTTTGTTTCGAATGTGAAGATATGTAACTTGAAAGTTGAAATTTATATTAAATAATGTTAAAATATGTAAGGACTAGAAAATTATATATAGTCCTAACATAGTATGTGTGATTTTCGCAAATAAACTATACATAATAATAATAGACTGATAAACTATAACATGAAAATTATAGCAAAAGACAGGTAAGTAAATATCAATCTATCTTTTGCTTTACACTTTTTTCTTTAACACAAGTACAGATAATAAAGATAATATCAAGCTCTAATAAGATAATAAACGCTCACTGAGCAGAATAATTGACGACAATACGTTGTGGCTTCTCAGTTTCATCTCCGCCAAATTAGTGTCTTAGCGAAAGAAATAACGTCCATAATGCGTTACACAAATTGGCCTGAATCTTTATTCTTACGATTGGTTCCTCTAAATTCATTAAAACGTTAAAGCAAGGGAAGTCGACCAGCCAATTAATCAAAATTGAAGAAAAAATAAGACTATGTATTTATTCACTATTAGCGACCCGCTTCAGACTTAGCACCGTTGCATTTTTTTCTGCAAATTATATTATAGAAACCTTCCTCGTTTAACGCTATTTCTAATAGTGAAAACCGTATAAAAATTCGTTCAGTACTTTTTAAGATAATCATGAACATACATACAGACATACAGTCGCGGCGGCGGGGTCCTTTGTTTTATAAAATGTTAGGATATAAACCATCGCACTAATATAGTAAATTAATTATTATAATAACATTTCTTAAAAATTCTATTTAATTATTATTGTATAAATTAATATATAATCATATAAATATTATAGCATAATTTCAATTAAAATTACATATTCACTCTCAAAGGCAAGACTTACTATTAGGACATATGAACTGCTAGTCTATGACTGACCATTTATGTAATTATTAGAACAAAGAATTTCAGTAACATTTACCTATTCCATTGCTTAGTTTCATTGTGAGTCTAACGCGATATCGCTGTATCAAATGTCCACAAA
Source organism: Synanthedon formicaeformis (assembly GCA_945859745.1). Lineage (NCBI taxonomy): Eukaryota > Metazoa > Arthropoda > Insecta > Lepidoptera > Sesiidae > Synanthedon > Synanthedon formicaeformis. The sequence goes on along the minus strand of OX243959.1, from coordinate 9,865,534 downwards.
ATGTTATTATCAAACATCAAAGAACCACGAAGCGAAATGTTTCCTTTGTTTTCTTTGCAGGCACGGTCGTACTATAAAATCGATAGACTCTACTGAAAGATTTTTTCTTCGCTCTAAGTAATTAAATTAGTCACATGACGTTCTTCTTTTCGAAATTTTAACATGCGATATTTTTTTCAATTAAACACTTTTTTCATTGAGCATTTTGTCAGACAAGTTGACGATCCAGATCCACTTTGATGGTCGGTGGATTTTGTCGCCTAATAAAACTAATAAAATTTGATATGAACATAGATGAAAACTGAAAAAAGACGTGGGACTCTTTTTAACAATTTAAACGAGGGAAACCGCAGGCAAAAATAAAGTTGAAAACATACAGTAAAATGTTACCTTGAATATTGGCTTCCTCGAAGAGAAACAGCATAGGAGCACAGAACAGGAAGCTTAACAGCCACGCACCGATTATGAGGGCACGCGCTCGCCGCCCTGACGGAAGTCATTAGATCTTTTGTTAATACAACCACTGGAGAGAACTTTATGAAATACCAACAGAAAAACCACACAAGATAATATTAAGCAAAGCAAAATTTCATTAAAATAATAGAACGGTATGATGAAGTCATGTAAAGTTTTTCTGACAGTCTCATTTGTGACAGTACAGGCTGACAGTTTCAGAAGTGACAGGGCACATTGCGTTTTCAGTCATTTCCAGTGATGAATTGAGCAGCTCGATTGCCGATGGATTAGCAACAGATATTATAATGGCGTTGCTTGTATTAATAGACAAAAGTAGCCACCCACCATCAAGTTGACCGTCAGCCTGTCAATCGAACTTTACTTAAAAAATTAAGTACTTATAATCTTCTTCGAAATATTTTATTTTTATTACTAGCTGGCGCCCGCGACTTCGTCCGCGTTGAAAAAGAAAAAAGTAGCCTATCCTGTGTCCCGTACTTCTAAATATTTATCTACCAAGTTTCATGAAAATCAGTTGATTCGTTTAAGAGTTATGGAGGAACATAGTTACTTACATACATACATAAATACATACAGAAAAAAAATTAAAAATGGTAAATTTAGTTTCAGTATCATGTATGGAGCCTATAAACACGATATCTCTGAAAACAAAGTAACTTACTCCATGACCAACCCTTACAGATTTATTATTAGTATTGATTACTTAGATGTCCTTCGGGAACCTAAAATTTTTTTAGCATACTATGTTAATCCTCGTAATAAGGTATCGGTGTGCCAATAAAAAACATCCAATAATCCAAACATCTAAACATACAAACTTCGCATTTATATTATTAGGAATTTTGTTCTTATTCAAAGTTTAAGGAAAAAAGGAATAGAATTTCAAATATTTCGGTTCCAAGTTGAGTTCCATAATGCTAGCAATGTTTGCATTGAAATGTCAGTTGTCGGTTCATTTCGGTTTTTGCACGTCTATGTCGGTCCAATATAACGTGATTGCCTCCGCTCCAATAACTACACATGTCCAATATGTAGGTACTAGACTCAATTCAGTGTGACTGTGTTTAGTAAAAGAAATCTTATTTACTAAAGAAAATTTATTTAGTAAACATTCTCAATTTCAATATTCTTTTCGTTTAATTGTATCTTATTAGAAGAAATATATTCGAAAAACACCTATTTGAAACTTTGGTTACAGACAATTTAGCAACTTTCCATATTAAAAGTCTTAAATATATTAAATACTAGCTGGCGCCCGCGACTTCGTCCGCGTGGAAAAAAAAAGTAGCCTATCCTGTGTCCTGTACGTCTAAATGTTTATCTACCAAGTTTCATGAAAATCGGTTAATTCGTTTAAGAGTTATGGAGGAACATACATACATACATACATACATACATACATACATACATACATACATACATACATACATACATACATACATACATACATACATACATACATACATACATACATACATACATACATACAGAAAAAAATTGTAAAAATGGTCAATTTAGTTTCAGTATCATATATAGAGCCTATAAACACGATATCTCTGAAAACAAAGTAACTTACTCCATGACCAACCCTTACAGATTTATTATTAGTATTGATATGGTTATAATTTCAGGTAACATAAAAACATGTTGAAGGTACTTACAGCTACCAGTAAAGTTCATGGGATGTGTTATAGCATCACAACGATCTATACTTAGAGCTACAAGGACATAAGTAGACGAGTACGTTACAACACCCTGCAACAAAAGAAAATAATTTTAAAACAAAGGATATTTATTTAAGTTAAATGATATCTGATATATGATTTAGTAGTTACAGGGCACCGTCATAATATTTTTATTGTATTAAAAACACCTGGAAGTGATTACTTCCATTCCATCTAGTGTTATTTGCCAAGCCTAAGCGCCATGGTTAAAATTCCTTTAAAAACGTGCTCATAGAGATTTGGTTATTTCACGATGGTTACTTACTGTCATCAGACTGGCTACCCAGTTTATAAGTGTAGTTTATCCTAATTGATACACTTATATAATAATATAGTATTTATCAAATAAATAGTTATATCATTTGTAGACAAATATGTCTAAAAATATCTAAAATCTAAATCTCTCTAAATATGTCTAAAATCTAAAAATAACAAGTCTCCTTTAATTAAAAAAAAGTTTTCCTAAAAAGTATGTACGAATAACTCAACGGCGTAGATATCGCAATTAAGGGACCCAGAGCTTTGAAAGCTTTTCTCACTACCTACGAGTGTATCAATGCTAGTAGCTCGTAATAATAACGGTTCATTGATCTTACAACTTCAGTCGAGTGTGGTCATATCTCACAGCAATTGGAACTGCATGAGACATGTTTGTTTCTGCTCAATCTGTCTCACAACCAATCACATACGATTTTACGTTCTCATAAGTTTCACAGATAACGATGTCTAAATATAAATGTAGATAAATTGGTTTCAAAATTACTTCTCTTGCAATAAAATGCGCATTGTAATTGTTTGGAGGGTATATCTAGCAACAATAAAACCATTTATTTATCGCATTTCTATGTAGATATTTTCTAAAAATTTTGTTGTTTTTGGCAAAACGCAGACATAACTGGCGAGTCAAGAGCTGGCTATTATCTTGGTCAGCAAATTAGCATTGCAATACAACGAGGTAATGTGACCAGAATGGTTGGAACCCTGCCGAAGATAAGCTTGACAAGTTATATAATTTGTTAGTTTCCTTTTTTTTGTTTCAGTAATTTTACGAATGCATCAAACTACTACAACATGGAACCCGCGTGCCATACAAAACACTACGAATTTTACGGAACATTTAAAAGTGACATATGCGTAGAGCATGAACTGTCATTTAAAACAAAACAAACATAATAATAATTACGTAATTTAAAGAAAATGTGACTTTACGTCAACACATTAGAGTTTAAAATAAAATAGTAGTAGTTGATCGTTACTACCTTTTACCATTGACGCGTGAAGGCAAGAGTCCGCCATGATTCTGTCAAAGGCGTTCTTTTTATGTGCCGCTTTGGCATTTGTGACGCAAATTCCATTGTAGTATTTCGATGTACGAATTTGATTTATTTAAATTGTTCATCCTGTATATTGACTTATAATGATGATTAATATTACCTGTAAATATTTCATCAGTTTGCACGCGAGAGATCCGGCGAGCCACGAAATGGTCATGCGTTGTACCAAATCTGGAAGGACGCTTATTAATCCCACCCATAAATCTGCAAAAGGTACGACAACGTCATGCGGGCAATAAAAATGTTTTAAAGGCCTATATTTCGACCCATGAATTTCAATTAAGTTATATTAATATCCTCACAGTATATATTATTATATATAAATACAAACATACACACATACATACTAAAATAGATTCATATTCAGAATATATTTCTGTTAATATAAGTTATGAAAAATAGTGGGTTGTATTATTATTTTTATTATTCCATTGTGTTACAATTTTCACATACATAGTAAAAAGAATAAATAACCATGCATAACAATCGCAATTACCTACTGGCTATTGCTTTAGTGCCTTGTTGCAGGGGTTCCAGATTCGAATCCCAGCCGAAAGAAAATCTTTACAAAGTTGGCTTCATCATTAACAAAAAATAGCATTAACAGTTTATAAAATACATAACAATGTTTAAATTACCTGCTACAGCTAGTTGCATGATGAAGAAATTCATTCTACTCTTCCTTGTTTTTGTCAATAGAAGAGCTATAACTACTGTCACGTTGCCTGCGACGATTGCAACCAATAGAGCCCATAGGATCGCCAGCTGTGCAGTCTAAAAGAACCAAGCATAAATATTGGATAGAATAGATTCACACCTTAAAATTGTGGCAAAAACCTTACATTAGAAATAAGTTTATTAGAAATTTTAGAAATTAAGCATGTATAATAATATGTAGAAATGCATTTAATGAGTCGAGTACCCTGCAAAAGGTCGAACTAAACATACATACTTTTCAGCTTTATTATACTAGTATATATTTTTATTAGTATAGATTAAATTGTAGTTTTCAAATTGAGAGATTACAGAGATTTCAATTTGGCGATAAAGCTCTTAGCTCTTAGCTGTTTTGTTTGAACGGAGTTTTTAAATGAAACTCAAAGATGCGCATTAAATTTTCACTTTTGCATAGTATATAACATTGATACTTATTTAACAATAGATGTGTTATTGTAGTCTAACCTAACATTTTTCCAGGATAAAAAGTATCCTATATATTAATCCTGGTAATAAGCTATATGTGTGCTAAATTTCATTCAAATCGGTTCAGTAGTTTATACGAGAAAGATTATCAAACATACATCCATCCATCATCACAAACTTTCGCATTTATAATATTTATTAGTAGGATTAGAATGAGATATGTAGCTTTTGTTCTAACATTTTTTATTATCTTGATCAAGCTTATTTAGCTTCATAGTATTAATATTTTACAATAATCATAAAGTTTCATAGTTGTTGGTATAAATTTAAGTAAATAGGAACTTTGCGGTACTACGTAATCATTAAAACTGGGTTCATAGGCTTTGTGAATTTTACTTCAAAGCGCCAATGTCTCCCAAAGGCCCCTTTTCTGTCCTTTCTCGTGTTAAATAAAACATTGACACGTTCAAAACGACATACTTCGCAAAAATAACTTGTCGACTAAGACTTTTCAGGGTAATTATTACCAAACAAAATTAAAAGTACACGAAAAGAAATTACTATTTTAAAAGTGGTAAAAATTACAATATTTAAATGATTCCATATTTTACGCGCAATTATTTTATTAAATAAGTTAATAAGTACTAAATTTTAGTAATTGCGCTTGCTCAGTTTCTTGCTTTAGTTTAGTCGGCCAATATTAGAGGAGATTTTTTATTTTTATAAGTTCTCTGTTATTTTCATTTACATACCCCAATGCAATTTTTTTACAAGCCTTTTCAGTTTTCAGTATTTCTCAATAATTCATTATTTCAAGAATATAAATCTCACTATATAAAAAAACTAATATATAAAATAACCACTATGAATTATTTTATCACTGATGATAATCGCTTTTCGATACAAATTACAAATTCCTTACAAACCATAGCTTATGTTCAATGAATTATTTTTTTCCTTTCTTCTATTCAAATATTTGTGTAGTGGAGATTTGTGGTTTCTAATCCAACTGTACAATATTTATATGTACAAATAATGGGCAATACAGATATACCATTTATAGGATAAGAAGGTTGCAATATGTGAGATATATCTGACATATTGCAAGATTGTCTAGAATTTGTTGCTCAGTCCCAGCAGTTTTTTCCGGGACGTACGTGAAGATTAAATTATGATAATACACGATGTTTTGAAGCGGTTATGGGTCTTTCAACTACGAAGATCGTCTTATCTATTCTTCGTTCTTCGTGTTGTTTATGCGTTTCTTTTATTTTACATTGAATGAAAAAATATTTTGAATTTTATTTTTAAATTTAATTTTAAAGGAATTTAAATGAGGATTTAGTTCCCCCGGCTTCGCATGCCTAAATATTTTTTGCAAATTATATTTAAAAATCTTCCCCGATAATCGCTTTTACTGTTAATAAATAAATAACCAACATTATATTTTTAAATTTTATTATAAATTATTTTAAAAATCCTAAATCATCACAATAATCAACTCAGCCTTAGGACATCCATTGCTAGACATAGGCTTCGACAATTTTCTAAATAAACCAGTTTGAAACAGCCTGCAAAAAGGTTCGCAGTGGTCACGTGAATTCTGGCTGAATCCAAAGAGCCAAAGAGTATTAAATAAACATTTCAGAAGTGATTAAAAACATTTTTTTTAATAATTTAAATCTTAAGGGCCTCTTTCACAAACTACATGTAAAGTGTTGACTAGTTACTTTTAGAAATCATTTTCTGTTATATTGAATTATGCACTCGGTTTACTGCATCATTCGATAGCCGATTTTTTATTATTATTTTCTATTTAATGTTTGGGACGTTTACCGTACAAACAAAAGTATATCAGCTCCATTATCCCCGGTTACCGGTGACTTTAGATGACAGTTTGGACTACTTGACGTTTGTGAGAGGCGCTAAATCTTGTGGGTTGTCTGTTGTGAAATTCTCAACTCTGCCACGAAACCTATATGGGATGATTATTTTTTGACAAAAAAAATCCGTACTAATCCGTACTAATATTATAAATGCGAAAGTTTGTATGGCTGTATGGATGCTTGTTACTCTGTCACGCAAAAACTACTGAACCAATCACCATGAAATTTTGCATACACGTTGTCTGGGACACCAGAAAGGACATGGGTCAACGCCCCTTTCGTCGTTCAACGCAGACGAAGTCGCGGGCACCAGCTAGTATTGAAATAATTCTAAAGCTTTCTCACCTGATAAAAATAAAATTTATTAATAAATGTAGCATTTTTGGTGTAATTGAAGTATAAACTGTCGTTGAGTTGATACAAGCTGCAATTGTCGCACTCCAAATCCTCCATGTCACTTAGTTCACATCTTGTTTTAAAAAATATCTGTGGACAAACGGAAATTAATTTAGTTTCACTTATTTTTTCGACATATTTTTCATTATAACGTGTTTTATGACATGTAATTATCCATGTAGTTGTGTATGTATCCATACTATGAAAAAACCCCATGAGGTTGTGACTGTGATGTGAACACGAGCGTGTTTTACGTGAAAACATCGTGTACGCGTAATATTTTTTTTGAGCATAGGTATAAAATATATCCAACCAATTCAAAAATATTTTAATGGTATAATAAGAAATATTTGACAGTTTTGACTATCAAGTGGTGTAAAAATCATTATCATCATATCATCAATACTAATAATAAATCTGTAAGGGTTGGTCATGGAGTAAGTTACTTTGTTTTCAGAGATATCGTGATTATAGGCTCTATACATCATACTGAAACTAAATTGACCATTTTTAGAATTTTTTTTCTGTATGTATGTATGTATGTATGTATGTATGTATGTATGTATGTATGTATGTATGTATGTATGTATGTATGTATGTATAAAGAATTATATAAAGAAAGCAATGTACTTAGCGTTAGAAAACTTTTTATACTGAAAATGACTTTAATTGCTCATAAACAAGTTATCAATTCTCATCAATACTCAGACCTAATAAAAAAGCGTGTATTTAAAGTTCCTCTGCCATTAGTACGAACAGACTTTGCTAAACGTTTTAATCCGTATGTACAATTAAGTATTTACAACAAAATTACTAAACATTGTGACCTTAAGCAATATACCATACGTAAAGTTAAGGTTAAGATTAAAAAATGGTTGTTCAGTCTTAAATACGACTATGTTGAAAAACTATTTAAATCAATTTAAAAACATAATATATCGATAGCCTCATTTTATATTCTAAATTTATTGTGTCATTTACTTTTATATGTACATATTTATTATTAATGTAGTGTATATTTAGTAATTTATAATTTGTTAATATTAAAATTAATATTTTTATTTTTATTTTATTTTTTGATATTTATTTTAAGTATCAAAAAATAAATTTTAATCAATTCATGAAGCACACGATACAGGCTTGCAAGCCTAGTGTGTGCTGTCATGGCCAATTAAATTAAATATAATATGTTATTGTAAATAAATAAATAAATAAATAAATGTATGTATGTATGTATGTATGTATGTATGTATGTATGTATGTATGTATGTATGTATGTATGTATGTATGTATGTATGTATGTATGTATGTATGTATGTATGTATGTATGTATGTATGTATGTATGTATGTATGTATGTATGTATGTATGTATGTATGTATGTATGTATGTATGTATGTATGTATGTATGTATGTATGTATGTATGTATGTATGTATGTATGTATGTATGTATGTATGTATGTATGTATGTATGTATGTATGTATGTATGTATGTATGTATGTATGTATGTATGTATGTATGTATGTATGTATGTATGTATGTATGTATGTATGTATGTATGTATGTATGTATGTATGTATGTTCCTCCATAACTCTTAAACGAATTAACTGATTTTCATGAAACTTGATAGATAAACATTTAGACGTACGGGACACAGGATAGGCTACTTTTTTCTTTTTTAACGCGGACGAAATCGCGGGCGCCAGCTAGTAATATATAAAATCTGTCACGCTCATCTCAACCGTTCAACCGACTTAAATTATTTTTTTAATATGCATTAATAACCGCGGACGAAGTAAGAAATAAATAAATAAATAAAGTAAAAAAAATATTGGAATAATCACATTTTCCCGATCATCCCGAGAGCGTAGTGAGACGGTGGATCGACGATCTCGAGGTGACAATAAATGCTAGTTCTTTCTATACCAAGAAATTTATTTTTCATTTAAATTTTTAAGAGAAAAAGTGCATAATACGTAATGTATGAAAAAACATTATGTTAACTATATTTTTTTTACAATTTCATGAAAATCAGTTAATTCGTTTAGGAGTTATGGAGGAATATACTTACAATACCTACACTTACAGATTTATTATTAGTATTGATAATGACGATGATGATGATGATGTACAATTAATTGCCTAGAATAGAAAAAGTAGAAATTCGGCTAGTCAAATGTCGACAGAATTTTTAATGGTTTACTTTTTAAAGCATATGTAAAGCATATAAAGGACATACAATCAATCAATATATTATATTAAGCTACAGTCAATATTACTTACGACAAATAATCAGAATCGGCATTTAATTATTCGTACTTAATTAATGTATGGTATTCAGATTATACACGCTATTGTACTGAATGTTATTATTAGACTGTCGTCTAAGCGTATGTAGGTAGTCCTTTAATATCGTTAAGCCTATGTTTTGTTAGGCAATTTATGTAGTTTGCTGCGCAAGTGTCAATGTACCCTTCATTCCTTTCGTTCACAGTTACAAAACAATACAGAGAGTATAGTTACGAAAGCAGCATTTTCTAATAATTTTCTTTGCAAAACAAGTCAATATGACTTATTAATTACTAGCTGCTGCCCGCGACTTTGCCAGCGTAACTGCAAATTATATACTAAAACCTTCCTCGAGAACCACTCTATCCATTGGTGAAAACAGCATTAAAATCGGTGCAGTAGTTTTTGAGTTTATCGCGAACAGCGAACAGTAAGCGTAAGTAATTGGAATTTATCATGCAATTGTTTTCCTAGAGCTTAATTTGCAAAATCCACACTGTTCTGTATTTCCTTATGCTCGTACATGTTTCTGTGTATTTTCGTTTAGCGAATAATCGGCTTACGTACCGAATTACTCTATTGTTAGGTACTACTAAATTAAGCTAATTTTGTACGAAGCCCTCACAGTTTGGTATACCTAAGCAAACGGATGTGCGGCGTCAGATGTTTTATCTTCGTCTGTGTAAATTAAACAAGCATTCAAGGGTATTCTAATATTAAACAATTCGTCCAATCTGATGATTTGATTAAAATTACTACGGATATAATGTGGTATTTAAATCATTCCAAAGGAAGGCCTAAAGTTGGTGAAATAATGAATAAGTTGGTGAATAAATGAGCTTGTTAACAAAATGTGTACTATTTTTTTAAAATTTCACCGGTGTTTGTTGAAAGGTGGACTGGATTGACTAAACTCCTTAAATAAATGTATATTACACTAGAAATTTATATTTTAAAAATCTTAATGTCTTTCGTAAACGAGTACCGTCGTAAGTTATTTCAATGAAGTAGTTAGATAAGCCATGAAATTTTAAACTCAAAGAAAGATTTCAGGTTCGGCATAATAGAAAATTATTTCAATTTTTTTTAAATAAATTAGCACATAAATATTATTTTATACATGTAATTGAAAAAAAAAATATGTTTCTGCACTTATAAGAATTAAGAAAACTCGGAGGTCTTGGGTTTGATTCTCAGAACTAGAAAAGAATTTTTCTTATACGAGTATAAACTATCATAATAAATAATTACAATTGTAACGTTAAATATAAGTAACCATACAATCATTTAAGTATATTAAATACCTTATAAATGCACATTTTAAACAAAATTTCGTTACTTTTTTAAAACATAAAAACTCTTTTCCACCGACAAATTTTACATATTTTTTTCTAAAACTCTCCCTTTTAATATTCCATTTTCAAAAAGCATGTCCACTGTCGCAGCTGCTCCGTCCCCATATGATTTATTTTGCAATTTTTGAACTTTTACTTGTGAAATAAGCTTCAAAAAGCCGTCTGGTGTTCGAAAACATGTTAGAAGGGAGGCAAAGGATAATGTCGGAGTTGTAGTCCTTTTGTTCGTTTTATCGCTGTTTCTTTTTCGTTGGTCAACAGAAGTATTAGAGGCTTATTAGTAAAGATTTATTTTAATGTTGCAAACCTTTTTCCCTTTATCTCCATCTACGTACGTAATGTTACATTGGAGAAAAGAGCTAACGGTGAAATTGATACGTTCCAGATAAAATGAATGAAATGTACATTGTAACAGCACATGCAACTCTTGTTATTTTAGAACGACTGTGTTTTAATAAGCAATTTGAAAGAATCTTATTACCTAAACATGTAAAAATGCTAGATGAAGCTTTAAATTCAAAATTAATTTAAAAAATTAATTTTAATGAATATGATTTAATCTTGAAATTCTGACAAGTAGTATTGTAAGTATAAAATTAATTTGACTTAATTATAAGCTTATTATTTATTTTAAATAATTTATGACTGCAAAATGCAACGTAGACTACTTGTTTTGTTTGTTAGACATAACATAAAGAAAATAGAGACAAGGTAATTTCTGGAACTAGCCAGCTGGAATTATCTGGATATTCCTTTTATAGGGGAAACATAAACGTAAGTTTATATATGCTAAGATTTTCATATGCAACCTTATTTTAAATGATCTCAGGGTGCACTGCAGTATCGGATATCCGTTTGTGATGTTTACGAGCCAATATAGCGTACCCAGAAGTTTGCTTGGCACGTTTATATGTAACGCGATACTTATAGTCGGATGTCCGTTGTCAAATCACTTCAATGAATTGATAGCAAAACTTAGTTTGTTCTGTTTTGTAGGAACGAATTTAAATTTTGAAATAAAGTACCTAAAATGTGAATTTTGAAATAAAAAATTGAATTTTGAAAAAGTTGTAGCCTTTCAATTTCATTTTGTAGTATCCCAGCTACTTTATAAATATCCGAATACTTTGAGCCTGTAATATTATTACATGAAAAATAAATTACCTAAGGTACAAAATATTTTGAAAAAAATACCCTTATACGTCCGAGAATGAACACATTCACGTCGTATCTACTATTATTTCCTTTTTTTCTAATTGTAAACGCTTCTTTATTTCCTTCTTACCAATATATCTATAAAAAACTAAATAAAGAATTCGTAATACATAAAAAATATATTCTGTTAATTAACTTGTATTGTTGCGAAATATAACAATTTATAAGTTATAATGAAAGAAAACAACAACTTTGAACTGTACCTTATTATATTTCCTATCGAAATACTCAAATATTGTTTCAGGGGTCCCTTTTAACTTCACACTTGCCAAGGTGATATGACTCCTAACATGTTATTCTTAAGGTACAAAAGTCGTTTTTCATAGTGTGATATTATTTCATATCAATCAGTCATTCGGACAGGGTCGGCATTGAACGGTGAACACTTGGAAAATGTTATCAAACATTCTTTGTACAGTTGGAAAAGAAAATTGCCTCAATATAAAGTAGATCTAGAGGTGCAAATGATTGATTATGGCAACGTAAAATTGCAATAGAGTTCGGGAAGGCAGATTCTGGGAGATCCTATGAGATCTATGGATATTTATGGATTGATGATTGATAATAATTGAATTGAATTTGTCATTCGTCACAATTTCTATTTTGTAATTTATCTGTGTACACCTTAAAATTGCCTTGTGTTACCTAAACTTATTATAAGTTTTTTGTTTGTGCTGTTGGTGTACCTTTTGAAAAAAATAAAAAAAAAAATATTTGAAAGTGTGCAGATACGCTAAATAATTCCTAAGTGCAGATGCTTCATAATTGTGTAAAGATATTCAATTTTACATACTTCTTTATAAATATAGATATATATTTATAAAAATAAAATAAAAAATACAAATACTCGAATGGGGGCGAAGAAAAATATATCTTTAAAAAGATTAATAAGTATATTAAAAAGATTGAAATATTAAAGTATTCTGTGTATGGAAAATATCATTATCCACTCCATGGAAAGCGCAAAAAATGTTACTTTGTTGTAATATCAGCACATTCGGCGTCCTTTGTCACAAAACGCCATATAATACCTTTTTTGGGGCTTCCCGCCTGACCCGCAGGTGGAGACGTTTTATCAAACTTCATCCCTTTAATCAGCATAAATACAAATTTAGCCATTGTATATATCTTTATATATAAAAAACACATATCATGATGTTTGTTCACACTTATCTCCGATTTGTACAAATAATTGGTTCCACCTAGAAAGATA